>CM070828.1:10733663-11333663 GCA_036326025.1 Chrosomus eos | reverse complement strand
AGATGATCAAAACTGGTGTTTAGTTGGTCAGCAGCTGCACTCCCAGCCTGACTAGCTGAAAAAAACAAAACAAACCTAAACCTAGCAAACAGACCAGTCTGACCATGCTGGAATACCAGCAAATTATCTCAGGTGTTTTTTTCAGCAGGGGTATTGTACAATATTGTACTTATACATGTAGCCTATCCACTTTGCTGAAAACTTAGCCTATATTTAAAACTTACAAAAGAAGTAGCTAGCTACTAATCACAAAAGGATTTCTGGTAGCCTACTGTATATTGTATTGTAGGCCTGGTATGTACATTACATTTACTTGGCCCATACACTCAAAATATATTCATTATATATAATAAAAATATATGAATATTTTCTTCAATCCATTGAGAACGATTAGCTTGTTTCTACGCATGCGCTCTCGCGGTCTCTCAGCTCACTGAATGACGTGCGTGAACGTTCCCATCGCTGCTCACGGCAACGTCAGCGGGTAAGGAAATGCGATGCCCTAATAACAATTCCTTAAATTATATACACTCATATATGACGAATGCAAATTGTAAAATATCACAACCCGTACAGTGTCCGTTTCGAACTGCCGACAGACGTCGCCATGTCACATTCGTGCTAAAGTTATAGGGTTATAGGGAAACGCAGCGCGAGCTCGATGACTCTTTATCTTGTTTGGGATCCGGTAACTCTGCCTTTGTACAATATTTATTCGTTTATATTCGGAAATAATCCGGTATACGCTATAAACACATGCTTAAATATACGTATTAAAACAAAGTACCAGTTATGTACAGCAAAAGACGTGAAAAATACAAGCAAATGTGAAGCGAGCAGGCTGCTTGCAACACTGTAACCAGACCCATGATGATGAGGAGTTGGATGGGGAGGAAGGTGCGATGAAGAACAGCGTCAGCTCATAAACACTACATCTCACATGCGTATTGTTTTGTGGGGGGAAATACTGCTTGTGTTTTATTTATTTACAAAATTGTCAAAACAAACATATTGCTTAAACTAGTCATGTGTTGATTTAATGTCAGGACAGTTGTTTGGTTCTTATTACAGTTTCTTTTGACTTGCATTAAACGTTTGCTTTTGCTTTTATTTGGAAGTTATATGTGTTGAATTTGGGAGATTATGACCGTGAGAGACATGGCAGTCATTGAGATAGCTAACAGCTGTTACCTTGAAAGAACAAAGACAGCTGTTTGCAAAGGGCAAATTTCTGAATTTCCTCAAAGCTCATATTTATTCATTATTCATTCAAATTGTCCATTGAGTCTTAATTTATAACTTAGAAACAACTTAATAATTTGTTATTTTAATTGTTTAATATTTGACATTGATTTTCTCCCATTCATTTCAGTGTCAGTCTGCTGAATGCCACCGCTGATTTCTGAAAAGTAAGTACTAAAATGTCTTTTTGCAAAACACTGTATTTGCATACATCATTTAAATGTTTGGGTCCGGTACGATTTTGTAAAATTTTTGTCTCTTATGCTCACCAAAGCTGATTTGCTCAATGATTTGCTCAATTTATTTGCTCAAAAATACAGTTAAACCAGTGATATTGTTAAATATTTTTTACAGTTTAAAAAACGCTGTTTTCTATTTTAATATGTAATTTATTTCTGTGATCCAAGATGAATTATCAGCATCATTTCTCCACTCTTCAGTATCACATGATCCTTCAAAAATCATAATATTATGCTGATTTGGTGCTCAAGAAACATTTCTTATTATCATCCTCCATGTTGAAAACAGTCGTGGTGCTTAATCGTTTTGTGGAAATTGTCATACGTTTTTTCAAGATTCTTTGAATAAAAAAAAGAGCATCATTAATTTGTACCATTATAAATGTCTTTTCTGACTCTTCAGTAAATCAGTTTAATGTGTTCTTGCTGAATAAACATATGAATTGCTTTAAAAAATCTTACAGACCCCAAACTTCTAAACAGTAGTTCAGTTCATGTGACTCAAAGCAGGATGATACAGTGTTTTTATCCCATTTGCAGAAATAAGCCACGCTCATTAAGAAGATGGACAGCTATGGGTTTGTATCTTGATTTCATCCAATGAATGTTACCTCTCGTCTTTTTAAATTCTATATTTAAAAACATATGTGTGCACGTTCTTTCAGGTTCTCCAGTGATATGTTCAGTGGCAGAGCAGTTCTGGGGGAGGACAGCTCGGTCATGGCCCGCATGCAGAAGAAGTTCTGGAAGACCAAGCAGGTTCTGATCAAGGCCACCGGGAAGAAGGAAGACGAGCATGTGGTGGCATCTGATGCGGATCTTGATGCCAAATTAGAGGTATGAGCACCTTTTTAAATGTGGTAAAAATGACCTCACTTACTGACTCGGTCAGCAATAAGTGAAACTAGCGTCACTGGGCTGGGTTTTTCTTTCAATGACTGTATGACTCATGCTTAATTTTAACGTTCGAAACTAAATTATTTTTTTCATTGTGTGTGAGCCTCACAAAGGCAGAGGAATGGCTGAATGAGATGGAGGGAGGTTAATTGAGTACTGTAAAATGATGACAGGGAAGAGCAGTGGAAACTAGTTCCATGTTTTCTTAAAATATTACCAAGTGGCAGGATATTGAAAATAGCAGAGGGTCTAACACAGATCCTTGCTGCACTCCATAATTTACTGACGTTATCTTATATTTTCCCCCTTTTAAATAGACAAAATGGTAGCGATCTGATAGGTACGATCTAATCCACCTTAATGCTTGTCCCTGAGGCCAGTGTAGTTTTAGAGTATTTTATGATCTATAGTGTCAAAAGCAGCACTGAGATCAAGTAAAACTAGTACTGAGATACAGGCTTTGTCAGAAGCTAGTCAAAGTAAGTCATTTGTAAAGTTTCTGTGCTATGGTGGAGCCTGAATCTAGACTGACATTTTTCATATAAATCCTTTTTTTGCAAGAAGGAGCACAATTGAGCAGACATAAATGGAAGATTTGAAATGGGTCTGTAATTTGCTAATTATTTTGGATCTAATTGGGGTTTCTTAATGAGAGGCTTAATAACTGCCATCTTAAACAGTTTTGGGACATGACCTAGAGATAAAGACGAGTTAATGCTTCTGCTACAGGTAACAACTTTTTCAGTAGTTTACTGGGTATTTGATCTAATAAACATGTTGTTAGTTTAGATGCAATAAGAAGTTTGTTTAGCTCTTCCTGCCCTATAGTTGTAAAGCACTGCAATTGTTTATGAGGGGCGATAAAATCCAGAGTGAGACCCATTTATTTACTTAATTCTATCAGAGAAAGGGATTTTTCTTTTTTCTTTTTGCAATTTCTTACTGCTTAAAAAGCTCACTATAGTGTTTCATTATTTAACCATATGGACCTAGAATAGAATATTGTGAAATAACAGATAAAACAAACAGGGAGCATATTGTAATGCATTACTTTTAAAAGTAACTTTCCCCAACACTGCTGATTAATAGTTAGCTTTTATAAAATAAAGTAGCTCTCTGATTACTTTTAATCAAGAACTACTAAAAATCCATAGACCACTCACAGTTTATGGAAGTGTGTGCGTGTGTTTGTTTATGCGTGCTTGTCTTATCTTGCCCTGCCTCGGGCTGTTACTCTTAAGCATATCCTGGTTTACTGGTCATTAGATGGTTTTGTGGCTGTGCGAGAGCGCAGCAGAAAGGCCACCATAAGCCCCCCGGCTGCTGGTTTAATGGAACAGGTGTATCCATGTTCTTTCCACTTTAAACCACAGCTGCCATTATGTTCAAAAGAATAGTCTTTTATCCTGTTTACTCACAAAGCTCTATTTCCTCTTAACTTTAAAACAATGCATCAGCCTTATGGTGCGAAATGGCAGGATTTTACGTAGGAAACTTCAATAACAGTGTTTGTTTAGGAGAGCCTGTACAACCATGGTTCCTGGGGGTGTTCTGTTTGTCAGACCTGAGCTCAAGAGTTAAACAGTAACCTGAATGCAGACCTCACCTGCAGGGGTCACAGCTACATCAGCAAATGTAGATCTTAGTCTGGGTAGATGCTGTATTTCATTTGATGCACATGAAAAAATATTGCACTAATACAAAGATGACCCCACTAATAGACCAATAGTTTTGGTCACTTTCCTGGAAGAGAATAAAATATGGGGTTTACCCCACCCATTACACTAAAATTACCACACATAAATTACCACCTACACTAGTAGACTAGTTTCAAAAGTTTGGGGTCGGGAAATGTTTTCAATTTTTTTGAAAGACGTTTCTTATACTCACCAAGGCTGCATTTATTTGATCAAAAATACAGTACAAATTATAAATAGAAAAAATATAATACTTTGAAATAATTGTAATATACTTTAAAATCTATAAAGCTGATTTTTTTAAGCATCATTACTCCAGTCTTAGGATCATGTGTCACATGATCCTTCTTCAGAAATCATTCTAATATGCTGATTTGGTGCCCGAGTACATTGTTGAAAACAGTTGTGCTGCTTAATATTTTTGTGAAAACTGAAATAAAAAACCGTCAGGATGATTTGATGAGTAATGCTCGAAAGAAGAGCATTTCATTCTTTGACTTGATTTCATTTATTTGAACTAGAAATCTTTTTGTAAAATATCTTTGCTGTAACTTTTGATCAATTTAATGCATCTTTGCTGAATAAAAGTATTATATAAAAAAAAAAAATCTTACTGACCACAAACTTATGAACAGTTGCTTGCTTGATTAGAACTTTAGTTGTGGTTACTTTCAACTGATATTTTCTACAGCCAGTCCAATATATTCATCCCTCTATTAAATGTTGGAAATGAGTCCTATTTCTGTGTGACTCCTCAAAGCTCTTGAAACCCTCTCTTGAACAAAGGCAGCTCAACCATAATGAGTCATTTGTGTAATTTCTGTGGATTTCCTCTTTCAGGTAGAGGACAAGTATACACATTTTCCTGCTCACTCAGACTATAAGGGACAAAACATCCTTTGTTGCCATGACAGCGAGACTGGAAAGGCAATTTTTTTGTGTTCTAATGTGTCTGGGTTTTTTGATACGTTATTGTGGGTGACCAAATGTTCTGTCTGCGTATATAAATTCTGAAGAGAATGAAAGGCTCTGATATTTGATGGTGTGCAGCAACAAACTAAAAAAAAAAAAACTAAACTAAAAAACGTTTAAAATGATAATGTGTGTCTGTTTCCTTCAGTTTTTCCGTTCAGTCCAGAACACTTGCACAGAACTCCTGAAAGTGATCGAGAAATACCAGCAAAGAATCACACGTGAGTGAGGAACATGATCTTCCACCCTCTTTGTGTGCACAGACACTAAGAGTCTTGTTCAGCTTGTTTTGAAAGCCATTGCATGCAGTGGCATACATTTTCTCAGTATTCCTCTGTTCTGTTAGTGTTGAGTCAAAAGGCAATTATAAGCTAAACTCTATTAATGTGTTTTTGTGGTTCTAGTAATTGATAGCATTCAACATGTCCAATCAAGCCATATATTGTTACTAATACTGTTAGTTATTGTTGTTGTAATAACCCTGTTTTTGCTCCCTGTGACCTCCTCTCTTCAGATCTCTCTCAAGAGGAGAACGAGCTTGGATTGTTCCTGCGCTTCCAGGCAGAGCATGATAAAACAAAAGCAGGCAATATGATGGACGCCACCAGTAAAGCCCTTTGCTGTTCTGCCAAGCAAAGGTAGGCACACATATGAACAAATTAGGGCTTAAAATAATGAATTAGGCTCTTTTATTATATTTTGGTAGTTATTATGTTCATATATCATGATTTACACCAGATAGGGAAAGGGCCATGATGGTTGACTAATAAACTAGCCATCCAACAACTTATCATCAAACAGGGAAATCTGAAACCAGCCTTAGGCCGTGTGCCCACCAAAGCGTTTTTAGCCAGCTGAAAACGCTAGACGCTCTGCAAAAAACGCCTAGCTGTGGGCGCTTGAGAGCGTTTTGGCAGCGCAGCGTTTTTTCAGTTGAGACGATTCGTTGCTATGATACAGAATATCCGCAGCACAGTTTACTTGTAACTGATTTTGCAGATAATTTGTTTCATACTACAAGTTTATTTTTCATCCATTTTGTTCGGTTAGCTCTGCTGGTTGATGTCGTTGTACAGAAAGAATTTTGTGATATTTGTCCCACCCCTCCTCCACTGTGATTGGACGGCTGGGTAAAAAGTGACAGTGTTTTACCCAAAGTTGAACATTTTTCAACTCTCAGCGACCAGTAAAAAACGATTGGCGCTCAGCGCTTCAGCGTGAAAAAAATGCTCGTTACGCTAATGGCGTTTAAAAAAACGCAGCGCTCCCATTGAAAACAATTGGAAATATACGCCAGCTGCGTGAAAAAACGCTTTGGTGGACACACGGCCTTATAAGACAAACGATCTGGTAACCAACCTATTTGATATTGAAAATGCGTAGTTTCTCTTCATTAATTTAGCTGTTTGAAATATGATATGAATGAACACAAATAATTCTACAAATAACATTGAGCATAATATAAAATAAAGCGTCTGCACAGCTATTTGTAGAATTATTTTGATCAATTTAATGCATCTTTGCTGAATAAAAGTCTTTCTTTTCCCCACAAATCTGTATTATATACATGTATATAGTTCTGTGTTTAAAGAATTCTATTTAAAATACATGCTGTTCTTAAAACCTCTCTATTCATCAAATAATTCTGAAATTAATCACAGTCTCCACAAAAATATTAAGCTGCTCAACTGTTTTTAACATTGATAATAATAATAGGAAATATTTATTGAGCATATGTGACCCTGGATTCAGTGGTGTAGTCTAGTTTATTGTAGTGAGTATACTGTGATATACCAGTCCCCCCCCCCCCCCCCCCTCAAAAAAAAAAAAAAAAAAAAAAAAAACATATAGCCTTAGATGTTATGAATATGGTCCCTGAAGCACGGGTTTTATCAGCTGACAATTACAATACTTAAACATTGTAAGCACAAATAAAAATGTACTTTTTAAAAACTTGTGTGATATTCCTTTAAAATTGTGTTTTAATAGATTTGATTATTATTATTTTAAAAAGTACATCTTACTATGCAATTTCTTTCATAATTCCCTCGAGTTACTTAATTTATCTACAGACTTTTATTTTGGTGGGTTGTAAATTAAAGACATTTGAGCTTCTGTGTTTTAATAAACTATTATTATTATTATTATTAGGCCTACTTGAAGTTTACTCTACTGTGCAATAATAAAATATTTCTGTTATATTTTATATTTTAAGTTATACAAAACTTTGATTTTGACAGGTTGTCATGAAGACTTTAAAGTTTGTGAGTGTGAATATGATACGATGAACGACGGTAGTTTTATCAAATGAAATGGTAAAATTCTTGTGAAGTGACTCTCATAAAAGCTCTGCAATGAAGTTCAAATGTGTGCATGTCCTCCTCATAGACGCTGAAAACACCACGAGTGTCACGCGCGCGTCAGTGTGTAGTGTTCAGTGTGTAGTGTTCAGTGTGTAGTAGGCTAGAGCACACATTGAGCGCTCATTCACAGAAACACGCAGAACATTCAGAGTTTATTTCAATAGCAGTCTTTTTGAGCTTTAATATTCATAGACACTTAGTAAATATCGAGATTTGATTCTATCATTAGCCTACTTTTGATTTATTCATTCAAAAATGGCTAAATTGCGTGACGTTCCGCTTTACAGTAGCCTAGGTTATTTGTTACATTTGTTGCTGGCTTCCGCGATTCGACCCGTGTCGCTGCGCAAACACAGACGTCACGGCGGGGTGAATTTATGAATGAAAATTCTTTCACAAAACGATGTTGTTACGAATCCTCACGCGTTTTAAAGTGGGTATACGGAGATCTTTGACATTTCCTAGTGGGTATACGGAAATCCTTGACATATTCTAGTGGGTATACGGCGTATACCTGCGTATCACGTAGACTACACCACTGCCTGGATTACAAAACCAGTCTTAAGTAGCACGGGTATATTTTTGGGAATAGCCAACAAAACACTGTATAGGTCAAAATTATAGATTTTTCTTTTATGCCAAAAATCATTAGGATATTAAGTAAAGATCATGATCCATGAAGATATTTAGTAAATTTCCTACCTTAAATATATCAAAATTGTGTTTTTGTAAGTGGATGCAGCACAATAACCAACAGAAATGGAAACCTTTAAAGGCGATTTTCTCAATATTTAGATTTTTTTGCACCCTCAGATTCCAGATTTCAAATAGTTGTATCTCGGCCAAATATTGTCCTATCCTAACATACCATACATCAATGGAAAGCTTATTTATTCAGCATTCAGATGATGTATAAATCTCAATTTTAGAAAATGGACACATAAGACTGCTTTTGTGGTCCAGGGTCACAATTAGAATGATTTCTGAAGGAACATGTGACACTGAAGGCTGGAGTGATGTCTGCTAAAATTCAGCTTATATATTAAGAAAGTAGTAAATGGTATTGATCTTGTGAAATATTATTACAATTTAAAATAAAAAAATTCTAATTTAATATGTTTTACTGTAATTTTTTAAATAAATACAGCATTGGTGAGTATAAGAATGGGAATATAATTAATACAAATTTGTGAATTTTGAATATATTAATTTATTAAATTGGACAATAATCCCAACATAGAAACTAGTCATACATTTCAGTTTCATTTTTAATTCATTATTTAATTAAGTTAGTTTGGCAGCCCTTGAAAGAACATTTCTATACTCTACAAACTAAAGACATAAAGACACAAATTAGTAAACCCACAATCTTGGATGTAACTTCTCTCTATCCTTGCATGCCACATCTACTTATCTATATACCTGTCCTCTTGTCCTCTGTCATGCCCAGGTTGGCTCTGTGTACCCCTCTCCATCGATTTGAACAGGAAGTTGAGACATTCCGGAGGAGAGCCATCGCCGACACACTGCTGACAGTAAGCCGGATGGAGAAAGCCCGGACCGAGTATCGCGGAGCTCTGCTCTGGATGAAGGACGTCTCACAGGAACTAGACCCAGATACTTATAAACAACTGGAGAAATTTCGCAAGGTCAGACCACGCAAAGCGAGTGTGGGAGGAATTGCTTCTATATACTGATGTGGAGGTTGAAATATTCTGCTATCTGTGTGTGTTTGTGAACAGGTTCAGGCCCAGGTAAGAGGAACAAAAGTGCATTTCGATAAGCTGAAGAATGATGTTTGTCAGAAAGTGGACATGCTGGGAGCCAGTCGTTGCAACATGCTTTCACATTCATTATGCACTTACCAGGTAATACTTATTTCCTTCCACCCATTTATTCTAGTCGAACCTGTTTCACTTTTATATTGTAAATTTATTCGTCTTGAATTGTTTTTCCGTAGACAACGCTTCTACACTACTGGGAGAAGACTGCACATGTGATGTCTGGCATCCATGAGGCCTTCAAAGGATATGTACCCTACCAGTTCACTACCCTCAAAGTGGGTGTCCATGCACAAATGTCAGAAAATAAACTGTTGTGATGTGTTTTAAGTCCTCATGTCTCATCACAGGAACTGAGGGACCCACTGGACCAGATTGCCTCTGCACATCCAGCAGATGACAGCAAAGATGAGGACCAGAAGACATATTCAGACAAGTGAGAACTCAGTTAGACATGGGCTTGTTCCATTTTGAAGCGTTTTTGGTAGGTATGTAACGATTCACTCGCAACCGGTTGAAAATCGATACAAATGTGTGACGATTCAAATCGGTTGCAATGTTAAACGAATCGCGATACACATTTTAAACAACAGGGGCGTTGTAGCCTATTGTGAAGTTGTGAACCTCGCTTGCGCGAAACTAGCGAGTGTTTTCACTTCATTCATGGAACTTGAGCTTGTGTGAGCCAAGCTCAACTTCCACAGGAATGAACTGAAAACGCTCGGTTTGCTCCGCTCGCGCCGCGCCAGTGTGCGCCATAATAGACTGTTGTGCACGCGCCGTCAAACACACGGCGACGGCAAGCGTAGATGTTGACGTTGACTCATTCAAATCGGAGGTGTGGCGGCATTTTGACTTTCCATAGACTAATAATAATCACCACCGTGAGAAGCACAAGTCACCTCCGTTTTCATGTAAAAGGCATTAATAAGACAAGTGCGAGAGCCACGGAGATCACAAGGTGCATCAGTGTTTCCGTGGCAACCAGGTGTTGTATTTATTTTACTATCTCTTTCTCTAAATGTGTACATGGATATATATTTTTTATATGTATAATTTGTTGATGGTTATGGCATATTTTTCTAAATGTGTTTTTTTTTTTACTCTTGCTAGTGTAATGATACAAATTATAACAAAATTAAAACCCCTCTAAATGTGGTACTAATTTTACATAGTCTTTTACTGAGTGTGTGAAGGTACCAGTGTCCACCCTCTTGACCAGACAGACACAAAGACTGAGTTGAAACAACCTTGAAGGGATTTTTTTTAATTTCAGTGTAGTTTTTTTATCTGACAAATATATTTTAAAATTAAAAAGAAATGTGCAGCATTTTGTCTGAGAAATAATAAAAGGGACACTTTTTCATTTATAATTTCTTAAATTAATCACTTGTTAAAAAAAATCGTGAGAAAATCGTATCGTGAAACCAGTATCGTGAATCGTATCGCATCGTGAGTTGAGTGAATCGTTACATCCCTAGTTTTTGGTCATTAACCAACCATTTTGCTGATTTACAGCTTGTTCTTTATTAGGGCTGTAACAATTATTTTGGTAATAGAGTAATTGGTTGATTATTTTGATGAGTATTCAGGTTTTTAAATGGGTTTTAATACATCGTGCAGCCTTAGAAAACGGGTATAATAATGGACTTCATGGATTCTCGTCCATGAAACGCACCATTTCCATTCATTTGCTGGTTACTCAACAAGGGTGAATTGCAATCAAGGATTTTTTTAAATCGAGTATTTTAATTTAATTGAGGAATCACGACAGTGCTATTCTTTACATTATATTGTGTGCCACATGGTCAGTGAATAACACACAGATACATCTAGCAGTCCCAGTTTTCTTTTTCATCAACGAAACATGTCTTCCCCTTGACGGCACCTCGCTTGGCTCTCATTGTCAGATCTCTCATTCACTCTCTTTCCTCATTTCCTGCAACCCTTCGTTCCCTCAGATTGGGTCTCTGCAGGCGAGAGGCCTCTTTAAAGGCTCTGGTTACTGATCTGTGAGTGGAACATTGAAATTCTATTATAAACCCCTCCTGCCTGCGTGAACAGGCAACCCTGCTTAAAGTTCCACTGTCATTTCCTGTTTTGGCAGTAGCAGATGATGTGCCATCTGTGTTAGACCTGCTGTAGTATGATTTTGTTACAACTGTTTTTAGACCATCTCCAGTTCCTAGAAATATCACTGTGAATCACTTTTTTTTTGGTAAATTTCGATTTAATTTAAGGTGTTTTGTAATTCTTATCTGTGCACCCTATACTGTGCATGTCAGTAATGTGAATCGTCTCTTCCCACCGTAGAAATTATGCATCCATTTAGTCATGCATCAGTGTGTCTATCAATTTAATTTGGTGTTTGTATGTTTATGTTTCAGTCTTGTTTCACTTGAAGATGAACAGCTGGGTGAATCATCCGAAACTGGTATGTTCAGCTTTTAAAGCACATTCTGGAAAAACACTCAAAGGCTCATGCTTCTCAGATGCTCTTTCTTTTTATCTTTACCAGTTTCTAATCGTGCAGTAGATGCACAGAGTAGAGGGTCTGACAATTCTTTGTGTGCCAGTCTGGACTCTGGTAAGTTGTGTGTGTGTGTCAATGTTTGCGGACTAGGCTTTGCACGATAACTCATTGTTAAGAAATGACTAGACATCCAGAAGAGTAGTCAATTATCATACTAAATAGTAATTTAATTTACTTATTATTTCTTATTCAAATCCTGACAGTAGCACGCAAGAATGTAATGCATTTGAAACAGTCTGTATCTAATATCACCCAGAGTTGTTGTTTGTACATGCGCAGATATTAATAAATGTTCAGTTATGGCAGATTCTGATTAATATTGGCATATGCCAGCTGTCTTGTTCGGATTTCTAGAAACCGGAATACTGTTTTAATATGGTGATATTCTGATTTATATCGAATTATTCTTGTGGATGTAAATAGTCACTTTTTTCCTTGTGTATTGTACAGGACCATATGTGTCCTGTGAAGCTGATGTGTGTGAGAAACGAACGCTTCCATACCTTCATTATCCAATTCATTCTGCCTGCTAGGGATGGACGATATGATCAACAATATAGTTATTTTTGCTGGACATAATGTTGTTACTCTGCTAATTTTAGATAACATTAAAATTTCACAATTATACAATACTAGCCTAACTAATATAAGTAAAAAGTTATGGAAGCTTACAGAAGACAGGTAAACGGTCAGTAATAAAATAAGAACAAAGAAACTAACAGCAAGCAATAGGACAAATACAAACAATAGAACAAAGATGAAACAAATGAAATGAACAGTGCTTTTTTGTTTTTCAGAAGTTACAAAAGTACAAAATACTGCTAAATTGAATGAATGAATCAAATGTAAAATTAAACACTGCCCAGTCTATACTGTTAATTAAATATACAATGATTCTTATTAAAGCTACAAAAGTTGATCAGTTAAGTGCAGTGAGTGATTTTTTTCTCTCTCTTCTTCTTATATGATAAACATTAATGACACAAACGGCAGCAGGTATATTGGGCTGTTGTCACTTTAAAACCTAATGCACAGATCAAATGTACTGACCCACATCTGATTTCTTTCCCAACTGTTTACATGCACTTAAGACATAAACGACTGTGTTTACATGAATACTTACCAACATAGGAGTTTTGACAACTCTGTGACAGGAGGCTTTTTGTGTGTATGCATAGAAAATGGCTGACAGAACTGCGTGCTTGTACCAAATTGAATATTCTTTTGCATATTATTGATCTTGAATGGTATAAAATCGCTTTAAAAAATATCAAGAATTTTAAAAAGCATGACAATGCAACACTGCAACGTCTTGCGAGTGTAACTGTGACATAGACAATAATACAAAATTTCTACCAGTTGTCACATTTTTGACAGTTTATCCAGTTACAGTAATCACTCATATCTGCCAGATTAACTTTAGCCAGTTAATCACTCATATCGATTTATCACCCATGCCTGCTATTTGCATTGTCATACACCAAAAACACACTGTTCAAGTGATAGCTTTGTTATATATATATATATATATATATATATATATATATATATATATATATATATATATATAATATATATATAAAAGCACATTCCTCCCTTATTTTCTTTATTGCCCTAACATGACAGAAATACTGGCAGTACTTCCCATTGAAACCTGTGTGGATACATTTACATACTGTATATTTCAGTTTGTTGGCATTTTATATTGTTATATTGTCAGACCACCCAGCCCTAACTGTCGCAATGAACAAGCAGCAACTGAAGTCATATGATCCATGACTAGTTGGCACAGACTTGAAGCATCAAATAGTGGTAGAACTAATCAACTTTGTGTCTAGTCGGTGCAACTTCTAGTATGTTTAGCAGCTTTTATTTACAGTATGTCTGTTTGTATCTCTCATGTTCACCCCCCACCCCTGTATAGCGGCCTTGAATGAACAGTTAGGCCACATTGGTGGATCTAGCACAGATGACGACCTTCTCTTAATGACCCCTGAGCCTGGCTCAGTCCCTTCTCTTACTCCAACCTTGACCCCGACCCTACACCCATCTATGTCACCTGCTATTCAGTGGGACATAGGCACCTCATATGAGGAAAAGCAAGATGCGTTACACAGCAGCTTACGACCTGAAATAGGTATAAATGCCTGACTGGGCATCTCTTCAATGCCAAGGACTCCCTTATGCCCTGTTCTAACTCTCTAAAATCAATCTCCTTCGAAAGTGCTTTAACACCCTGATCTATAAGTCTTAGGTTCTATAAGAAATATTCATAAACTTCATGCTTATGGCTCTTTCAGATTCTCTTCTGAACGGTAAACACTCTTCTAGGGTTTCTGACTCCATTAACACAACAGTGCTCTTTCTTTTCTTGTAAAATCATTTCTAAAAACTGCACTTTCTTCAAGGTGCTTTATTTTTTCTATTCTTTTTGTGGTCTGTGTGATTTCAATGCACTCTTAGAGGATTCTAGGATTGCTTTTTCATATTTAACTTAGATTTACTTTTGCTTTTTGTTGCTGATGAACTAATATTTCTGTTTATATTTATGCTGTTATGTTTAAATTTAAATCGTATCTTTTTTGCTGCATGCATTTTTTTTTTCTCAGTATTTTTGTCTTGTCTTCCAGGACAAATATCTAAAGATTCTAAAACCATTTTACACTACATTTACTTATATACAATATATATCTATAATATATATTTAGTATTTTTTTTATACATTTTTCATTTTCTTATGTCCTCAAGTAAATATTTATTGATTTAACCCTGTAAAGCCTGACATTTGAAATAATAATTTATTTTTGAAATGGAGCAGTTTATGGAACCTTTATACATAATATAATAAATTTAATAATAGTTTGCATACATGTTTTTTGTTACCTACCATATTTGATACACAAGGCCTTTATGGGTCATATAGTTTGATATAGGAGAATAATATGGAGCTCATATGCAATAAGGAAAAACCAAAAAATCACACCTCAGTTTAATTCAGAGGCCTAAACCTAGCAAAAATATGCAATTTGGTGCCGTTGCTAATATTTATATGGCCTAAAGAAAGATGAATTCTGAGAGCTTGTAATGTAAATCAATAAGATAACAGTATCTTATTTAGATCTTTATTACAGTATAGCAGACTACTTGTATAAAATGCATATAAATATCATTCGTCAGCGTCACTCTTTATCTCCCTTAGTTAAATTCATTTAAATGTTTTTTTTAATGATGAATTGATAATTTAGAGGCCTTATTGTGTATTGTTTGTGTATCAAAAACGATAAAGTAGGCTTAAGAGGGTTAAGAATGTTGAGATATTTGTGCTGGAAAACAAGACAAAAGTGCTGAGAAAGCAATTCTGTTTTTGCAGTTTAAAAGCCTCATTGTCTTCTTTTTGTTGGAGTAGGCAGGGATCTTCTGTCTGAGGCTTTCCAGTCTGTCGAAGGGAAAGAAGAGGAGGGAGAGCGAGGTGAACTGGCATTCCTGCAGGATCTGCTGAGTCCTGGGGCTGCAGGTGGCGCTAGTGAGTTCAGTAAAGCGTGGCAGGATGCTTTCGGCAGTTTTGAGGCCCCTCCTGCTCCTGTTGCTGCTGCCACACTACAAGCAGAAACGGAAAACACACACGCTGGCTTCCTGCCATCACATCTCTTGGACCATAGCCTCAGCACCACAGGTTTGACAAATCATTTAGTTTGCCCTCTAGTGGCTGGAGGAATGAACAGCACATTCTTGTTGTGCTACTAGTATGAAGTGCTGTCAGTGGGATGTCATGCTGATCACTCATATTCATTATCTTTCTGTTATTCAGGATGGGCGACTCCACCTATGTTTCAAGACCCACCCCTCCAACCACTTCTAGTGGAGGACAATCTCAGCCTACACAGAACACTCCCAACTCTTCTGCCAGTGGTGAGAGTTTTATGAAATGTCAAGAACTATAGATGGACACTGACGATCTTTACTGTTTCTGTAGTGATTCATCTCTCTGTGTCTTTTAGTACTCAAAGGAAGCTCCAGGGACATGTCTGCCTGGTTTAACCTCTTTGCAGATCTTGACCCTCTGTCCAACCCAGACGCTATTGGACGCAGTGATCAGGAGTTTCTCAGTGCCTGAGTAGTGTTGGTGTGAGTGTGTATATTTTTATCATTGACAAAGGTTTATAGAAATGTTCTCTATCTATTAATGTTGGTTTTGGTGTAGTTATCTAAAACTAGATGATCAAGTTTTTGTTAATTGATATACAGTACATATGAAATATGATTATAATTATTAAATGAAAAACAAAGTACATTATAGAAAATAAAAAAATGTCGCCTTGACAACTTACTAAAATAGATACATTTAAGAACTGAAATGAATAAAACTATTACTGAAATAAAGCTAAATAGAAAAAAATGACAAAAGAACATAACAAAATTACTATTAAAAATAAAAGTGAATTCAAAATATGAATAATACTATAATAGTATATGAATAATACTAACATCGGGTTTGAAAACGCTTATGATTTTCAAAAAAGTTGAAGACTCTAAAAATGTCATGCGGTGCAACCATTAAGAAAGAAGTAATGTATATATTTTCCTTAAACCTTGAATACATGCGAGTAAACATCTTAAAGAAAAAATATATTTTTTGCATCATTATGTTTGAACTCATCTTGCCTTGTAATAAAAAGGTCAAATGATCTGATTTTTTAAATAATTATTAACCCATAACACACTGAGGGTCTTCCTGTTTTTTTTTTTTTTTTTGGCTAAAACTACAAGACTTTGATTTGACAGACAACATTTTTTAAGTATTTTTTTAAATAACTTTTGCCAAACTATATTATCTTTTTTTTGTTTAAATGCTGTTTTTTTTGTTATGATATCAGAACAATTAAATTACCGTGACATTTTAAATTGATATCCTCTCAAAAAGCTTCAAAAGGAATTTTAGTTAAAACAAATCAACAGAAAAAGCATATTTCACAATCTGGCATTGTGTGTATAATTTGGGTAACACTTTATTTTGATTTTATTTGGTCCTTTTTGAACATTCTGTGGACTATAAGTAACTTTGCAACTACATTTCAACTAACTCTTATAATAGACTGACTGCTTAATGTCTGCTAACTCTTTATTGTGATGCTCCTCCATAAAAATTCTACTGAATATAAGTAACTTTGCAAGTACATCAACTTATTCTAACCCTACCAATCTAATACTCTAATGAGAGTTAGTTGAAATGTAGTTGCAAAGTTACTTATAGTCAACAGAATGTGTTAAAGGGACCATCAAAAAAATAGTGAAACCATGATTTGTATTTTTAATGTATTTTGAATATTAAATCTATTTATGTGTCAATTCATACGCCACTCCATGTTTCGGATGGGATCTTTTATTACAATGGGGAGATTGTGCATGTCATAATGCTGTCTCTTACCTCTCTCAGTGAAGGATGGTATGGAGCTGGATCTCATCCCAAACATTCTTTGTCCCTTAGAATGGTGGAAAGAAGTCCATATCCCAAGCCTTTATTTGGAGCTGGAACACTACCTCTCCTGAAACGATTCAACCTGAGCCAAGGAAGCGTCAAGAAATCTGAATCCATATTCCACACTGGAAGATTTCTGAGTTATGGGAATGTCTCTTTCCTCCTTTCTTTCATTGTGTGTGTGAATTTATTGTATATGCATTAGGACACAGAAGGGTAAAATGAAGACTTCATTGCTATATCACTAAAATGTTGTTACTATATGAAGTGCACATGTTTAAAGGGACAAGAAGGGCCGGATTTGGCCATCTCGTATGTGGAGGGCTGGTTTGCATAGGACCAAAAAACCTAAATAAGTGTGTATATACTAAATATCTGTTTGCTTTGTACAATAGAGGAATTTTTAATGTCCAGAAACAGGGTTACATATTTATAACATCTATTAAAGACTGTATTTTTAATCAAGACAGATACCCAAAGTCTGTTACGCATAAATCACTAAAAAAATATTTTTGAAGTCACATTCACTGGATTCGTTTAACCCTAAATGATCAAATAAATTAAATGATTTATTAATACAATAAAAAAAGTGTTACTGTAAACTACATATGCAAGTGGTGTGCTGTGCCATTAGTTTGGTAAGAATGATAAGGTCACATTTCAGTGGAACTAATCATAGGTGATGCATTCTTGTTTTCAGTGACAAATGCTGAAACACTCTCACTCAGAGAAATAACTTCTCCCAAATGTTCTTCACATTCACACTGAGATGCAAAACACTGGAATGTGTCTTTGTGAACATATTTTTATTATTATGTATGTTTAGTTTGTATGCCACCTTTAGCACAGAATTACGTAACGATCCTACTCTAGAAAACATTTCATTTTATCCCAGGTTATCATAATTTGGACTCATCAGAAGTGAGTTTATCTGAAACTATTACCAGTCTGTTTTATTTGCGTTAAAGAAATCAAGTGAATGCTTGCACTAAACTGCCTCCGAGTGCAATATCGGGTAGTTCTGGAAAGTGTGTTGTATATTTTAAGCATAGACTTGTTTGTTGATCTGAATAGTTTGTGTAGGTGGAGAATCTGAACATTTCTCACAGAATATCACTCCATATGTAGGCCTACTGGAGCACATGTTTCTGTTTTGAGTGCAGTTTAACATTTTGAAGTGTCACTTTCTGTATGAGGAATTGTGTTTGGAACTTGAGACATGTTGACATGTTTACTTTGAAAGAAAAAGAATGTACACCATTCACAGCTGCTTTCATCTGTTTATTTTATGCAACTTTGCCTTTTGGTTCAGTTAAAAATAATGTATTTGTACAATTTCATTGATGGAAACTGAATGGGAGAAATTGTATCTGAGAGCAAATAAATTTGAGTAGAATTGTTTCAGATTTTTTCTCAAATTTTTTGATCTCGCATGTTGCCAAAATCCGTTTGTGTGTGTGTGTTAAAGGTACACTATAACAAAAAAAAACTTTTTTTGTTCAAAATTGACGAAAATTAAATGAGTCATCACGCATGATGCTTCTTCCAAAACATGTTTTTTGACTTTCCCTGATTTACTATGGTAAGCGTATTATAAGTGTTTATATTTTAAACCTATTGGGATGGTTTTCGTCATATAGCCTACCAATGTCACTTGCCCAGGTCGCCTCATGTCTGTAAATTGCGAAAAGTTGCTCTGGCTACTTTGATGCATCTTTTGTGTGGGAGTGGCATTGGTTAGTCTTGTCAAAACGAGCAAATAAGGTTGAAATGGAGCACGCTAAATCCTGTACCTTCGAAGATCGAATCAATTTTTGTAATTAATTTAATTCATTGTGGAAGAGAGGAGTCTCCTGGCAAAAAGAGAACAGAGCCTATAAGAAAACAAGAATCAACATGGCTTCGGAGATGGCGAGAACTGAGGAGTTTTTAATGTTGTAAAAGCAAAGCGAAGATGGCGTTTTTATTATTCAACAGGTGAGTAAGATATTTTATTAAACAGATAATTTGTCAAATATAGCTCTATAACAGGTCATTGTAAAGCATTATCTACTGGAAGGGTCATTTCATTGTGGTTGTAGCTGTGCTGGGATTTTTTTTTTTTTTTTTTTTTTTTTTTTTTTTAAAAGGACGAACAGTATGGGGTATAGCCACAGTCTTTATAGCTAGTCAGCTTGAGATCCTGTCCAAATAAATTGGTTATATCTCTTACGCCTAGAAGCAAATGTTTTATGAGCAGTATGATAGCCAAATTTATATGCAGTAACGCACAACCAAAACAGAGTTGTTCCGCAAAATGCATGCAGTTTTTTTTAAACCTCTAGAGGGCCAAACGTTAGTGTACCTTTAACAAACCAGAGTTACAACGATCTTGAAGTTTATTCACAGAAGAAAAGAACCTGGTAATAACTAAAGCAAATGGAATAACAGGCACCTGTCTATTTTACACACTTCCCTATTTCAATTCAGTATTAAGGCAATTACATACATACATTACATTTTGTTCAGGATTGCCTGTAGTCTTTCATCAACTTTTTTTGGAAGAAAGGAAGCTTTACTGTATGAATAATGGAATATTTCACAGTATAAAGTTGCTACAGTTCAAATCATTACATTTTCAGATCACTATTAGCTAAAGCCATGCCTCTCTTTGAAATTATTTGCATCTCTTGCTGTTTCATGACAAGTCTTTCATATTCAATGTAATCCATATTCCTGCACTGTATTGAAACTACAGTAATGGCACCTTTCAGTTGAACTAATGTTTAAATTTAACAACAGAACTCATAATCATAATACTGTCCTGTACATTTGATGGATGTCTCCTCCACCTAATGCATGTTCAGGCTGTTCATGTACCAACAAAACTTCCTCTCACCAGCTAATCACATTGAGCACATACAAGTTTACGTATATGGGGAAGGGCTCTATACATTTAAGGGGCCGAGACGAATGTAGGGTCAGACGATGATAGAAAAAGGACTGTAAGCAAACGGGGTCCTATGGACAGGTGGTGGGAGTCAGGCACATTTTTTAGTCCTCCTCAAATCTGCTACAACATTTCTGGTTGTTTTTCCAGCACTATTCAAACTGCATGTAAACTATAAGCAAGCAAAACTGTGACCTAAAACCTACATTTCCTCAGTAAATCAAATCACTACATTTACACTACATGTCAAACGTTGGGAGTAATTCATATATTTTAATGTTTTTGAAAGACATATCTTATGCTCACCAAAGCTGCATTTATTTGATAAAAACAGTCAAAATGGCAATATTGTGAAATATCATTACAATTGAACAGTATATTATTTTAGCCTTTATTTATTCCTGTGATGACAAAGACTTCCTTTTTTTCTTTTTCTTTTCCCAAACTTTTGAATGGTAGAGTATTGCAATTTCCACAAAACTATTAACAGAACTGATTTAACATCGATAATAAGTTTCTTGAGCACCAAATCAGCATATTAGAATGATTTCTGAATGATCATGTGACACTGAAAACTGGAGTAATTCAGCATTTCAATCACAGTAATAAATTACATTTTAAAATGTATTCAAATAGAAAATAGTTATTTTGAATTCTATAATATCGTTTATATCTAATCAAATAAATGCAGCATAAGAGACCTTTCAAAAACATTAAAAATGATTCCAGACTCTTGTGTAGGTTAAAGGATGCAGTTATACATAAGAAAATTCAAAGGCTTCATGGTAAAATGCAATAAATCGTCGAGAAAGTAAAAAGAAGTGCAATGCTAAAAATGCTTCATCTATGTACACCATATTGGAAACCTCCTTTTGATCCTCCATTTGACATATCGTTAGCCTCATAGCATAATTGCCTCAAAGACATATTTCAAATAAGAATGACTTAGGCAATTATGCTATGAGCTAACAATATAATACCATTAGCCTTAAATAACACAAAAAAACCCTCTTGTTCAAGTTTCAAACTAATATTTCTCAAAGCTGTTCAGAACATGTTCTTAAATAAAATCATAACAAAGCTCTGACTCTATCAGACAATACAGGAGTGTGGGAGAATGACATCTCTGTTCATCAGCTGAGGTTCCTTTGTTTCCCGTTTTAACCTTCTGGCTCCTCGAGGTGTCGTGGGAGACATGGTGACTGACGTCCACGGGACAGGACTGAACCCATGGAGGGGGACAGGCTCCTAACCCCAACCCCACCCAGAGGCACCAAGGAGGGCGAGATACTGCGGTATCCCACCCCGCTACGGAAGTTCAGCTCCTGGGTGGGTAGCAAAGGCTTTAAGATGCTCACCAGACAGAAAGCAGATCCGCTTTTGGGAATGAAGTTCACCTTGTTTCTGTCTGGGCAGAGATATGGAGGAATATCTTGGAGAGGCCTTGGCCTGGAACAGAAGAGGCAAAAGTAGGTCATGGCGGTTTTGTGGAAATGTATCTTTCATACTGATAAGAAGTTAAACCCCTCACTATGAAAACATTACTACAAAACAACCAAGTCTGGACACTTCACCATGAATGGAATACAAATTGGTGTACCATTACTTTTTTAAAGTCATAGGTCTAACCTCGATGGCCTGGAACATCTTCATTTTATCCAACAATTAAAGGTGGAGTAAGTGATTTCTGAGAAACGCTGTTGAAAGTGTATCGGACTCAGCACTACAACACACTTGTAGCCAATTAGCAGTTAGGGGTGTGTCCACTTATGAGGGGGGAGGAGAAAGTGTGAGCAAGAGGGAGATTTGAAGAAAGACTGTAGAAAGAGAGATGGCTGAGAGACATTACAAAAGAGAAATGGTCAGAGGAAAATCACAGGAAAAAGAAGGGTTATGAAACATGGGGATGGGAATTGCTTAGTACCAGCGATTTTATTAGAAAAGCCTTCCAGCGCTGGAGAGACAGAAGCGGGGAGGTCTGAAAATGGACGCAGAGGTTGCGTAGTTTCTGCTCCATACGTGAGTAACATTGGTTTAGCCATGTTTCACAGAACCCAGATAGCCTGTTGTTGTAATGTTAGCTAGAGTAACAGGACAGTTTGGAGGGTCATTGTTTGTCTGGAGCTGGTGTGATGCTGGCGACTAACAACCAACTCTTGTATATACTCTTGTTTTCCTCAAAGCATTTTTTTGTTGTTGCTTTGCTTCTGAATGATAACGAGTCATCCACTCTTGCATTGTCTGTTTGTGCATTTTGGGCGTATTAATGAAGGGAGGGTGTGTTTGTTTGGATTGATTTCAAATATAAACAATGTTTCTCAGAAATCTCCCTTTTACTGCACCTTTAAAATCATGCAATGAGTTATTTTTTAACTGATACAAAATTAAATGTTCCTTAAAATTGTAAAACACAGGAAGCAATATAGTTTGAGGCTTTCTAATAATAAATAAAACTACTTCCATTAAATTGTTTCATGTCCTTTTTACACAAGTAATGCTTTGGTACACCAAAATGGTTAACCATGACATAAATGATGAAATAAAAAGTAAACTATGTCATAATTAATACTTTTTTTGTAAATTTGACCTTTTGTCATACTTATGAGTCGACTTATAATTATGATTTACCAAAGCATGATTTTTTTTTTTTCACAATTCTTCCATAATTTTGAGGATCACGATTAAACAAATATTTGTTTTTAATTTATGGGAAATTTGTATCAATGACTGCAAACATTTGATTACAAACAAGATCGTCTCTAATAATTATTAATGCTAAATCTGCAGCCCTGTTACCTAATTTTATAAATCATATATATATATATATATATATATATATATTTTTTTTTTTTTTTAATTGCACAGATTTTTAAACTGTATTCAGACAAATTTTGCAGACATTTAAAATAAATAAAAAATAAAACAGTATTTTTCTGAAAATAATGTACCATCCTCAACTGACCGTTCAAATTTAAATATCTTAACGACCAACAGACAAAATGTCTACAGAACAGTAACTCACTGGTTTTCTTCAAAAGCTTTAATTTTCTCGCAGCCCTCCGGAGGCTCGCGTTTGAACATATAGCTATTGTTGGGCTTTGGAGATGAAGCATATTTGGGCAGAGGAGACCAAGGTCCCAGGTCTAAAACAGGAAAAAGGAATGTTTAGAAATCAAATAGTTTGATTTTAGCTTATTGTGTGATGATGATGCATGTGCTTCTCACCTCTTTCTTTGCTCTCATTGAGCGTGTCGTCGAGTGGGCTGTTTCCGACCGTGTCGTTGAGGATGCTGAGGTACGAGGGTGAGACTGAGTCAGCTCGGCTGCTGCTGTTGCTACGGTTACTGCCAAGCCCACCGTTCGAGGGCGTCTGTGTGTCAATACTGCGTGTGCTGCTGCTGCGCTGGGGGAGGGGAGGGGGCGCGCGGTGCCCATCAGGAACATCCTGTGGCTAAAACACACATTTGCTTAATTAAGTAGGATGTGTAGAACAAAAGCAATTTCTACTAATTGGATTCCCCCAAACATATCATTAGTATTGATTGTGCGCTGATAAGCCATGTTACAGCCCCATAGCACAAAATAGGGCTGAACGATATTGGAAAGAATTGACATTGCAGTCTTTTTTTGTCTGCTAAGTATTGCGATATAAAAAAATACCCTTGAATTTTCAACAGATGACTTGAATATCTACTGTATATTTGGAAAGAATGAATCATTCTAGAGTGAGTGGGGTAATTTTGTTGAGGTTCGTCTGCATAGAATTGAAAATAATTAGAAGACTTGAAGACTTTTTTTAATCGCAAAATTCTTTAGGAAAAGCTTCACTGTAATAAAAGATATTTTTAAATAATGATTTTTGGAGTACATTTGACAAATTTCAGTCTTTCAAAATTTTACTTTTAATTTAATCTGTTACTTGTCGTTTCTTTGTAACTGTTTGTGAAATTTACTAGCATTTTTGAGAGAAAATTGTTTCAAAAGTAAATGATACACTAAATTAAACAAATAAAATAAATTATTATATATATAAAAAAAACATCTTTTCACTTGAATTTCCATAGAGCACATTCCCATTTTTTACCTATTCAATATGACTGTAAAATAATAATTACGATAATTATTATTAAATACAAATAATAAACAAAACAAGAAATATATTGTAATAATCATTGTACTGTAAAATAAAAGATGAGTAATACAATTTATTTGACTTTTCTGTAAAATTATAACACCAATATTTACATATTCGTTTTTCAAACGGCAACCCATCAAGCTTTTATTTTATGTATATCACTCGTGATACCAGTGTCTCAGAACTGCTTGATTCACAGTAAATTAGCCAAGCTATTCAGAGATGCTTAAACACTGTATCCTAAACTACACGTGTTTAAATGCTGCGCTTTACTCTGAATAAACCGGTAGTACATACATATTTATTTAATTAAATCACAGTTTGCACTATTTGACAATCACACTTATAGTTGTATCGCAATATGCAGCTCTACCACAAAAATGAAGTCAAAACCAATCTTGCATAATACTGCTGGCAGAATTATTGAGATGTACTCACTATTATGATCTCATCTCGTTCCACAGTGTCCCGTATGATGATGCGTTCAATCTCCTGGTTGAGCCCCTCTATGCTGTTCCGAAATCTTGGAGGTGTGGACTTAGAGATGGGGATGGGAATCAGGATGGTTTTAGGCATCTGAGACTGAGGGAAAAAAAAGAAGAAAAAAGGTACAACACTTCTTTGGAAATGCGTGTATGGGTCTAAGTATGTCTCAAGTACACAAACATTCCCCCGTAGGGGAAACCAGCCTTCTGTGTAATCCTGTTAGAACGACTCCCACACACGGTAAGCCCACACATACACAATCTCTGCAGTCTCTCCACTGCCAAAAATTAAACAATCTGCCAGACTAAGCTCCATCACTATACACAAACCACTGACTACAGAGAACATTACCATTGAGAGCCCATTACTGCTCAGCTTGAGGGTGCTTCTTTTGAGTATGGTGTGATGTAAGCGCTCTTTCCCAATCTTTTCTTCATGCTCTCATGATCTTCTCTGTTTATGGTTTTGGATAGCCAAACTTTTCTTTTCCTTTCCTTTCCTATTTCTCAGAAACGAGTATGAGTCCTCTTGGTTTTTGAGATGTATTGAGACAATCTCTCCTCTCCTTAAAACACTAAAGATGTTGAGAGCAATATTCCAGGTTCAGTACAAGTTCAATCAATGGAATTTGCGGCATAATTTGTGACATACCAGAAAAATCAATTTGCACTTCCTCTGTCTTTTCTTTAAAAAGAAATCCAAAATCTACAATGGAACTGAAGGCAGGCAATCTGTAAACATTAAAATACTCGCTGTTTCAATAGTTTGGTCTCAAGACATAAACAAGATACATGCTAACCTGATTTTTAGTGTGAAATATTGCTCTCAACGCTGCAAATTTTCATAACTTAAACCTGATGCGAAATCTGTGTGGAGAAATGTTTCTTAAGATTTCCATTTCCAGATCCCTATTAAAACTGGATTTCGTCTGCAAAATTTGGCCGAGCAACTGTTAATGTGACCGCACCTTTTATATCCTTTTATACATTCACATTGTAACTGCCTTACTGTAACTTTGAAATTATACTTGTATATACTTATACATTTTCTAGCCACTGACTGAGCTCACCTTGTATTAAACCTGGAATATTCCTTCAAGTGAACAAATAAACCCAGTGCCCTCTACTCAGGGGGCTC
The DNA here is from genome assembly GCA_036326025.1 of Chrosomus eos. Taxonomy (NCBI): domain Eukaryota; kingdom Metazoa; phylum Chordata; class Actinopteri; order Cypriniformes; family Leuciscidae; genus Chrosomus; species Chrosomus eos. The sequence goes on along the minus strand of CM070828.1, from coordinate 11,307,776 downwards.
ATTTGCATGCTAGGTTGCTGTATTCTGCTCAGGTGTCAAGTATAATTAATTAAACAAAAGTGTTATAAAATGCACACACATAGAAACACAATGTGTTGACTTATAGGTCTAAAGGCTGTCCTGATGACGGCAGGCTGTGAGAGAAGACTTTGTAATCTACACTAAATCAAGCCACGGTCCTTTGGGACAATCCTGTCCCCCAGTCTCCAAGGGGCCAGAAAAGCCAAAAAAATGGGACAAATATGCAGGAAAGTGGGGCGCGCTTAAATTCTCCAGATGTTTGGCCTACTTCAATTCTGCAGCGTGTACTAGCTCAGGTTATGGTGGCACTCTCACTGACATCCAAGAGCACCCTGTTATTCGCACACAAGCACAACTGGTGGCTGCTGGGATGCGATGATGCCCACCTGTGACTGGATGATAGCATGGTTGCCATTAAAGGGGGACTTGCGGTCTTTGTCCCGGCGATGGCGGCTGCTGCGTTTGCTACGCTGGAGCTGTTGTCGCAATTTTGCAATCTAAAAGAAGTCAAAATGGGGATTATGAATAGCATAGTACAGGAAAAAACAAATAAAGGTTAAGGCAGGAAGGTTAAGGCACACTAGATCCGCACATGTTATAACAGCTCTAGATGTCTCACCTCTTTCAGCTGGTCAGTGCTGCCGCATGAAGCCGATCGCTTATGAGAGCCTCTCCTCCGCTCATCTACCCAGGCCCTAGGGGTCTGACAAGGAAAAACGAGAGCGAATGAGTGAAGAACAGAGACTGGACTGAACAATTCAAGAATCGACTGGTTCATTCATGAAACGGCTTACTGGAGGGAAAGATTATTCAGTCTGATTCAAGGGCTTGATTTTTTTAAAGCTTAACAGCCATAAAGCCATTATAAACTATCCTTGTTTTTGTAGGGCCTTGTTTACACCTGGTATTAAGATGCGTTTTGGTTAATCAGATCACTAGACGAGGGACACACACTGTATATCCATTTACTCCTGGTGTTTTAATCTATCTCTTTTGTCCACTTTTAACCACTTCTGTCTTGATTTCTTCAAAGGGAAGTTTTATGGGCGGGTAAATGAATGTTTTTTTTCTTCAGATCTTTCGATCTAATGGACAAAATAAGCTTGCATAATTAAGTATGAAGACGGAGACGACGGAAAAACATGGAGAGCAGCACCTTTCATTTCTGCTCTGAATGGGAATGCGTTTTCGACTACCTCTGGAAGTGATCGAAAGTTGACAAGCTTAAAATGTTTTAGACGCCCGTTTACACCTGTATTTAGCGTTGTCCACTTGTGATCTGATTGACCAAAACGCATCTTAATACCAGGTGTAAACAGGGCCTAGGTGAACTAACTCTTTAATGATGAATACTAAGAAAGCTACATTAGTCCTTTTTTCACCCTATAACACATGAGCAAGCAGAAAACTATACCAATTATACTATATGTAAAAATATATTCATACTATCATTTTTAACTGGTATTTTAACTGGTATATTATATGCCTTAAAGGAATAGTTCACTTAAAAATTCAAATTCTGTCATCATTTATTAGTTTCAAACCTGCATTAATTTTTTTCCTCTGCTGAACAAAAAAGAAGATATTTTGAAGAATGTCGTTAACCAAACAGTTGATTGACCTCATTGACTCATAGTAGGAAAAAGAAATACTATGGAAGTCAAGGGATCCATCAACTCTCTGGTTATCGACATTCTTCAAAATATCTTCTTTTGTGTTCAGCAGAACAAAGAAAACAAATTGAAACAACTTTAGGGTGAGTAAATGAAGACAGAATTTAAATTTTTAAGTGAACTATTCCTTTAACTGGTAAAAACATTTAACTAAATTATATGAATCTATATTGTGAATTCTACACAATTATATTTCTATATAATATATTTAAATTACACTATCTATAAATTATTCATTTAATTTGTTGATTGTAAATTGGCTTCCCAGGTAACTTTAAAACTGGACATTTGTTATAAACAAAATTATCCATTTTTATCACATATATGTTATATGTGAGTGTATTTGGTTATGATATAAATAGAATTTTCTCTATTGTATAATTTTGTCCATTTAAAGTATGCAAATTATGTAAGGATGGCGTAAAAACAGCATATATGTCTCACCTGAGTGGCCTTGTCCCTCATTTAGAGGGTGTGGTGGGCGGAGCTCCCGTGCCGCTGCCAGTTCCTTGATAGGCCAGAACTTACAGGTGAGCTCAAGGGAAAACAATCCCTCAACGTTTCAGCTCGAGGAAGGCCTTTCGCAATGATGAGTGACTAATGTAAAAAGAAAGGAAAAGTAGGATATCGTATAGATAGTTTTGAAGGTTGGATTGCATTTTTTTAATCTTTTAGTTTTGATTCATCCACCGCAAAACTGCTGACCCAGCATGTCCCCTCCTCTCTTGCTGTAAAATAATCATTATCTCTTGGCCTCTATCCATAATCTCTTAATCCATGTGTGGCCTCTGTCCCCCATTTATTTTCTACATACTCCCCACTCTTTATTCTTTACTACACCATCTTTTTTTATGTCTGTTGATTGCACGTAAAAACAAACAAAACCACAGAATTACTGAGGTCACTATAAAAATTCAATCCATCATGCCCTGGTTTGCCATTCTGCACATGAACATGGATTTTTATGCATTAATATAAGAATGTAAAACACAACCTACAGTTAGCTGAAGGCTGATTGATTGTAATGGTTGTTGTTTACCCACATAGTGTCCCCCTCGAAGCCTATTTTCAGCCATGGTGTTTGCCATGGCAACCAATCCAGATAAGATGTGATGTTAATGCAATGCACTCTGCCAGATTAAACGCATTGATGAAATAAAATCATTAGATAAATGATGATTCGTTACTACAATGTTTTTATAACAATAGCACACATCGTATAAAATAACGTAAACTCTGCGGCATCAATGAAACATAACTGTATGCAGAGAGGTCACAATTTTAAAATCGCAAAATAGCCTATGAATTTTATAATTGCATATTTGCAGATTTCTGGAATGATTGCAACAGACGACCAGTCGCATCATCAGTGTGAAATCTGCAGCACCGCACCCCGCGCGCAGGAATAACGAAAACAAGACGACGAACCGCATGACAATGCCATATAGATTACACTGCTCACATTATTCATAATCTACCAAAATTGCAGGCATTCACTCGATCTGCATGCAAAAACAATATCCATGATATAATAATATTATGCAGTGCATTGATAAATAAGCGCATATGGTGTTTCATACGGGTACGAACCTTTGACTGATGAAAGAATGACTGCACACAGCGCGTTCATGGTCCTTTGCTTTAAAAAGAAAACACAACGGTGTGGTACGGATCCAACGTTTGTAAGGTCGTTGGAAAAACTGGTTGGTTGTTGGTGGTGGATGGCGGCCGGTGTTGCTGGGTCAGAGAAACAGAAGGAGGATGTGCAGAGGAGGCGTTGCTATGGGCGTTGCTGGGCTGCTGGTGGTCGATGGGCTAGAGCTGTGCAGTATTATCGAAGTGAGTGAATGTATGAGTGGGTCCTCAACAGCTGAAAAATAAAAGACTATTTTTTTGCGGTTGCAGACAGTCTTTTGGGGAGGGGCGGCAAGGGACAGCTGGCGTTGAGGTGCGCGCTCCCTCAGCCTCAGTGGTTCCGTCCCGTGCGCGCGCACACCAGACGACGTTACTGTTGCTGAGGCGCGTGGTGCTGTTTTTCCTCCGTCCTGCTGATGTGCTGGTCCACGACCAGAGATGGGCGCTATAACGCTATGCAAATATCAAAAGTAACAGGTACATACACCATGTAGCCTGTATAATGTATACATCACATGTATGTATGTATTTATTATTATTTATAATTAAATTAGTTTGATACCCATCAGTGTTACACATCTACACCATTGCCCACACGTTAGGTCAGGAAATGGGCTACAATTATTATTTGTAAAAATGTGAAATCATGCACAGATGAGCAAAATAAATGTAAATGTTTATATCTACATAAATATGTAAACATTTTGAATTCTATAGGCCTAAAAGAGAACAGTACATATAATATACCTATGTGTGTGTGTGTGTGTGTGTGTGTGTGTGTGTGTGTGTGTGTGTGTGTGTGAATTATATAGGCCTAAAATGTAACAGTAAATACAATATGTATGCAACTATGATATATGTCAATGCATTATTTATAAGACTTGTGCATCTTGCCTATAATATAGTAAATATTGTACAAAATTATTTTAAAAATTATAATATTGACATATAGCATATATATAACCCATACAGCATAATTTATACGATGGGCTTATATATATATATATATATATATATATATATATATATATATATATATATATATATATATATATATATATATATATATATATATATTATATTAAAATACCTTAAATTACAGTTCTGCTTTAATGGTGTGGGTATTTATTATCATCCTTGATATTTGTCATCAGTCTTCCTATGGTGTCATTCTATCAGTCTGCCGCATGAGGGCGCTTCACCTCTATTCTCTTATAAACCCCCCCACCACACATCGAACAATCGGATCTCGGAGACAATCTGAAGACGAGGCGTTTCCAGTCGCTGTCTGGTCTGCTGTGTCTTCCTGCCCGTCTACTGTTGCCGTTCCCCTTGTTTGGACTACGGACGAAAAACGCTAAACGGACAGTTTTACCAGCTCAATGGATCATGGAAACAGAGAAAAATCTTGAAACGAAGATCAAAAGATAACGAAGGCAAGGAATATGACGACGAATGCACATTTTAATAGTCGGCAATCACGAAACGGATGTTTTCCTGTCCAGAAACTGTGTTACCATCGAGGAGACTTGCGGTCTCGGGATGTCCCATATAACTGCGCTAAACTCTGATTAGGGCAAATGTATGGGGCGCGTGCTGTGGAACAAAGGGAAAACAAAGTTTGATGTGATTTTTTAATTTGGTTTGTTACAACAGGACTCTCAGTAGTCAGATTTCACAGTCATCGGATTTGATGCTTCCTGCTGAAGGAAAAAAAAAAGCAGTGAAGGTTTACCGCAAGACATTTACGTTTTTATCCTATTTTATGCTTCTTTAAAATGATGAACAACTTCCTTTTGATGCTGTATTGAAGAGAAAAAAAAGTGTGATGCTGGACTCTCCAAAGCACAAATATTATTGCCTGACTGCACTCTAAAACCGTGACAGCTATACGGGTAACAGAATAAATCACAATATATTGTATTTGAAGAGGAGGAGAAAAGAAAAACATGGCAGTTGAAGGCCGAATAACAATTCTTGACGTTGGACTGATCGCAATGGTGGTTCTTCTGGGTCCTGTGGCTGGTAAGTAGCCTAATAGTAAACACATAGTAGCAATAGAAAATATCATAGAATTACAGTAAAATTGCTGTTCCACACCCTAGTTTCCCAAATCTCTCCATATCCTGTCAAAGTGAAGGCGTAATTAATTGTACACTCACACTGTGTGTGCGTGCGTGCGTGTGTGTGTGTGTGTACTGCCACTTTTGTGGTAAATTCACTGCCACCCACATCCATCAGGAACTCTTCATTTCCTGAGTGTGTTTGTTTGTGTGTTTGTGGATAAGTAACAAAGCAAATCAGTAAAACAACACTTTATGTACCATTGTGTGTATGGATGTGCGGTATCACTGTATGTGTGCCTCTGTATCTGTGTGTGTAGGTGTGCGTTTGTGTCTATTTAAATATTATTTTTTTTACCTTTGTGTGTGTGTGTGTGTGTGTGTGTGTTCTATTTGGCACCAGCCCCTGAGCTGCAGTGGAGCTACTGAGCAGCATCACACAGATAAGATAAGAGCTGACCCTGCTCATGGTTCATGAGGGGAGAATAAAGGCTAAACACTGATTAGCCATTAAGACAACCATGAAACTTAATTTCTCATCTTGCGGTTTGGTTATAAGGACACATTATGGCTTGCAGATTGGCCACCTCCACAGCTAACCCTGCAGTCTGACCATCAAAGATGGAACCAGAGCCAAATATCAGCTCAGACAGATATCAGAGTACAGAACGCTATAAGCTTGCTAATGTCCATGATCTGAGCCAGCTTCAGAATTGTTGCTACTGGTGCTATTAAAGTAGAACTTGTGATTGTTTAAATCATTTTAAGTCGGAGTTGGATAATGTTTTTACAGCCAATATGTAGAACAATTTTTATTTTATTTACACACAATGATAACTAAATGATTATTAGACACCTAAACGAAAAGCGAATTAGCATTATGAAGCAGAAACAAACTATTAACAACTGGTAGTTGAAGTAAAGCTGAAAAACAATAAAATATAAATATTAGATCCATCCATTCATTCTCCAAACCGCTTTATCCTCTGCTACAGGTTCACAGGGATGCTGGAGTCTATCCTGGATGGATGGTCAGAACATTTCAGGGCTATTAACATTAGATGGAAAACATAAGCTTAGATGCCTCAACCACTACAGCTAAAATACTACTAAAGCTAAAAAAACCCCAAATGAAATCAAAATAGTAAAAAATAAAAAAGCACATAAATTGACAATTGAAAATTAAACGGAACATATAGCCTAATGAATAATATAATAGTGTAAATAATCCTAAAATAACACTGTTATGAATATTATAACCGTAATAATAATTTAACTTTTTTTGTTATATGACCAGTTAAATAAATTATGCTAACAACACATTTAAATATTATATTATATAGATTGGTCTGTCATGGGTGTTTTTACACTTAGTTTGTACTTCAAGCGGTCTTGAGCTTGTGTGTATGTGAACACTGCAAACGACCTGAAAATCATCTTTACGGTTTCTCAACAAGAGGAGCCTCAAGTAACATGATTTAAAATAAGACAAAACAAGCATAAAATAAATCTAAATCAAGATATTATTTTTTATAATACTTTATTTATTGCCATTTAGAAAAATCAAGTATGCAACAAAAAAATTAAGGAAAATTCTGATATTTCTTATTTATATAATTCAGAGCCTCAACAACTGTTCTTTTTCCTTGAAGAACCACTGACTTGAAAAGCCTGGAGATATGAGGACGGAAGCCTAATTTCAAATGTGTGGTTTCTAATCCTGGAAAAGTGTAATGTAATTTAATAAAATATTAATTCCTGTATTTTTATAATGAATATAAAGTCACATGGGCTTTGAAGATTGTTGTGGACAGTGGGGGATTTTGGAGTCAAAAAGGTTCAGAAAGAACCACTGCTCTAAAATTACTCGAAGATGAACCATACAAGTGCTTCGCATATTTTAGAATGCACAACAATACATAGGGATTCATAGTCAAAATTCATACAACCCCAATGAAACAGTAGTATGAAACACCCTTTCCACTTTGCATCAGTACGTTTTAGTCAAGTTTTATTTTGAAACTTTCAACATTTTTTCCTCCAAACCTGTTTGTGTTTGTCTGTGTGTGTGCACAGTTTCCTCCCCTATAATTCTTCTTTTGCGTTTGACAGTAATTTTATGCACTTCCTGAAATAGTCATTGCATTCCATAGTGTGGGATTGTTTTTGTGTAGTTTGGTATAATAACCCCAGCAGGACAGTAAATGTCATGTTGCCATAGAGGAGGTCGTGTATTTGATTCTGCGAGTTGTGAAGCATTGAGACAATGTCCTTTAAGTTGTGTAGTTCTGATTTGTTGTGTACTCTCTGTCGTATGTTGATAAGGGTGGCTTATCTCTGAAAATGCTTTGTTTACATACCAGGGTTTTAACAGAATATTTCACTCCAAAATTAACCATTTGTCATCCTTTACTCATTCTCATCTCATTCCAATTTCATGTTATTTTCTTTTTCTGTGAAAGAGGGTGATTACCAGTTTTGCACAGGAAAGTGGACGATCAGTCAAATCGACTGTATGTTAAGTTGACATAAAAGTGAACCTGGTTCCCAGTTTAATTCTGTTCCTGGCCTTGAAAGTGGACTCAGATCTCAAAATAAAGTGATGAACATGGAACAATTTGCTTTTGCAAAATGTTGGCAAAAGGGGGTTTGATTCGCTTTAAAGTTCATTTGGAGCATTCACATTAAAAAATTAATGTGATTTTCTTTCTTTTGGAAGAATATCAAAGTTTTGCACTAGGAAGTGGATGATCAGTCAAACAGATTATCAGCCTGTCTGGATCTTAAGCAAACCCTAAAGTCAACCAAGTAGAAGAACCCAATTACTTTTTACATTCATTCTGTTCCAGGAATTTAAAGTGGACTCAGATCTCAAAATAAAGTGAACACGGAGCACTCCATAATAAAAGTCCAAACAACTTGTGCACAATATTCCAAATTTTCTGAAGCCATACCAATAAATGTAAAATATGTTGTATATGTTGTATAAATGTTTTATATGTCTTTTTTTTTGATGTAGTAAATCAACTTGCTCAGTAGCTCATCTGGCACTTACGATGTAGTAGATCGCTCAGTTACAATTGCTGTGAAACATGAGTCACGATAAAAGAGGCCATAGGCTTGTAGAAACAAGCTAACATGTTTGCTTCAGCAAGTGCATGTTTATCTCACATTTGCTTTTGTTAACATCAGTCAGGTTTAGAGTAGTGTAGGTGGTACATTATTTATTTTCAAACACTATAGAGCATTAACCTTTTAGCTCCACTCACCAGACATTTCATTTCCGAACTGCCGTGTTACTGTACATACAACGACCAATGTAAACGTTTACATTCATTTGTTTTGCAGAAAATTGAACATGCTTTTAGTGCCACATTTCACTTTGAAATAACTGTGAATTGTGCAAGGAATACCGTCACAGGTACTTTTTTTACAATGAGCTTAAATAGGGGGAAATAAGTATGCACAGTGGGAAAGTTCACCCAAAAATTAAAATTATGTCATTAATTCCTCACCATCATGACGTTCCAAAGCTGTAAGACTTTTGTTCATCTTCAGAAGACAAATTAAGTTATTTTTGATGAAATTTCCATAGACAGCTACGCAATTACCACTTTAATGGTTTAAAAAGTTCATAAAGAGGTCGTAAAACTAATCCATATGAATTAGTCCAAAATGTTGAGTTTTTGGACCAAAATTTATCAACATTAATTAACTCACACATCAGTTGTGGTAAACAGAAGCTCAAGCATGAAATGCGAGAAACCAATGAGGTTCATTCTCTTGTGTTACGCAGCTCGTTTGAGCTTCAACAAGAACCAATGAGGTTCATTCTCGTGTGTTACGCCTCACGTTTGAGCTTCAACAAGAACCAATGAGGTTCATTCTCGTGTGTTACGCAGCTCGTTTGAGCTTTTGCAAGAACCAATGAGGTTCATTCTCTCGTGTTACCCAGCACGTTTGAGCTTCACAAGAACCAATGAGGTTCATTCTCGTGTTACGCCTCACGTTTGAGCTTCAGCAAGAACCAATGAGGTTCATTCTCGTGTGTTACGCAGCTCGTTTGAGCTTCAGCAAGAACCAATGAGGTTCATTCTCGTGTGTTACGCAGCTCGTTTGAGCTTCTGCAAGAACCAATGAGGTTCATTCTCAGTGTGTTACGCAGCTCGTTTGAGCTTCAGCAAGAACCAATGAGGTTCATTCTCGTGTGTTACGCCTCACGTTTGAGCTTCAGCAAGAACCAATGAGGTTCATTCTCTCGTGTTACCCAGCACGTTTGAGCTTCAACAAGAACCAATGAGGTTCATTCTCGTGTTACGCCTCACGTTTGAGCTTCAGCAAGAACCAATGAGGTTAATTCTCGTGTTTACGCAGCTCGTTGAGCTTCAGCAAGAACCAATGAGGTTCATTCTCGTGTGTTACGCCTCACGTTTGAGCTTCAGCAAGAACCAATGAGGTTCATTCTCGTGTGTTACGCCTCACGTTTGAGCTTCAGCAAGAACCAATGAGGTTCATTCTCGTGTGTTACGCAGCCCGTTTGAGCTTCTGCAAGAACCAATGAGGTTCATTCTCGTGTGTTACGCCTCACGTTTGAGCTTCAGCAAGAACCAATGAGGTTCATTCTCGTGTGTTACGCCTCACGTTTGAGCTTCAGCAAGAACCAATGAGGTTCATTCTCGTGTGTTACGCAGCCCGTTTGAGCTTCTGCAAGAACCAATGAGGTTCATTTTCGTGTGTTACGCAGCCCGTTTGAGCTTCTGCAAGAACCAATGAGGTTCATTCTCGTGTGTTACGCCTCACGTTTGAGCTTCAGCAAGAACCAATGAGGTTCATTCTCGTGTGTTACGCCTCACGTTTGAGCTTCAGCAAGAACCAATGAGGTTCATTCTCGTGTGTTACCAGCCCGTTTGAGCTTCTGCAAGAACCAATGAGGTTCATTCTCGTGTGTTACGCAGCCCGTTTGAGCTTCAGCAAGAACCAATGAGGTTCATTCTCGTGTGTTACGCAGCCCGTTTGAGCTTCAGCAAGAACCAATGAGGTTCATTCTCGTGTGTTACGCAGCCCGTTTGAGCTTCTGCAAGAACCAATGAGGTTCATTCTCGTGTGTTACGCTTCACGTTTGAGCTTCAGCAAGAACCAATAAGGTTCATTCTCATGTTACGCAGCACGTTTGAGCTTCTGCAAGAACCAATGAGGTTCATTCTCGTGTGTTACGCAGCTCGTTTGAGCTTCTGCAAGAACCAATGAGGTTCATTCTCGTGTGTTACGCCTCACGTTTGAGCTTCAGCAAGAACCAATGAGGTTCATTCTCGTGTGTTACGCAGCCCGTTTGAGCTTCTGCAAGAACCAATGAGGTTCATTCTCGTGTGTTACGCCTCACGTTTGAGCTTCAGCAAGAACCAATGAGGTTCATTCTCGTGTGTTACGCCTCACGTTTGAGCTTCAGCAAGAACCAATGAGGTTCATTCTCGTGTGTTACGCAGCCCGTTTGAGCTTCTGCAAGAACCAATGAGGTTCATTTTCGTGTGTTACGCAGCCCGTTTGAGCTTCTGCAAGAACCAATGAGGTTCATTCTCGTGTGTTACGCCTCACGTTTGAGCTTCAGCAAGAACCAATGAGGTTCATTCTCGTGTGTTACGCCTCACGTTTGAGCTTCAGCAAGAACCAATGAGGTTCATTCTCGTGTGTTACGCAGCCCGTTTGAGCTTCTGCAAGAACCAATGAGGTTCATTCTCGTGTGTTACGCAGCCCGTTTGAGCTTCAGCAAGAACCAATGAGGTTCATTCTCGTGTGTTACGCAGCCCGTTTGAGCTTCAGCAAGAACCAATGAGGTTCATTCTCGTGTGTTACGCAGCCCGTTTGAGCTTCTGCAAGAACCAATGAGGTTCATTCTCGTGTGTTACGCTTCACGTTTGAGCTTCAGCAAGAACCAATAAGGTTCATTCTCATGTTACGCAGCACGTTTGAGCTTCTGCAAGAACCAATGAGGTTCATTCTCGTGTGTTACGCAGCTCGTTTGAGCTTCTGCAAGAACCAATGAGGTTCATTCTCGTGTGTTACGCCTCACGTTTGAGCTTCAGCAAGAACCAATGAGGTTCATTCTCGTGTGTTACGCAGCCCGTTTGAGCTTCTGCAAGAACCAATGAGGTTCATTCTCGTGTGTTACGCCTCACGTTTGAGCTTCAGCAAGAACCAATGAGGTTCATTCTCGTGTGTTACGCCTCACGTTTGAGCTTCAGCAAGAACCAATGAGGTTCATTCTCGTGTGTTACGCAGCCGTTTGAGCTTCTGCAAGAACCAATGAGGTTCATTTTCGTGTTGTTACGCAGCCCGTTTGAGCTTCTGCAAGAACCAATGAGGTTCATTCTCGTGTGTTACGCCTCACGTTTGAGCTTCAGCAAGAACCAATGAGGTTCATTCTCGTGTGTTACGCCTCACGTTTGAGCTTCAGCAAGAACCAATGAGGTTCATTCTCGTGTGTTACGCAGCCCGTTTGAGCTTCTGCAAGAACCAATGAGGTTCATTTTCGTGGTGTTACGCAGCCCGTTTGAGCTTCTGCAAGAACCAATGAGGTTCATTCTCGTGTGTTACGCCTCACGTTTGAGCTTCAGCAAGAACCAATGAGGTTCATTCTCGTGTGTTACGCCTCACGTTGAGCTTCAGCAAGAACCAATGAGGTTCATTCTCGTGTGTTACGCAGCCCGTTTGAGCTTCTGCAAGAACCAATGAGGTTCATTCTCGTGTGTTACGCAGCCCGTTTGAGCTTCAGCAAGAACCAATGAGGTTCATTCTCGTGTGTTACGCAGCCCGTTTGAGCTTCAGCAAGAACCAATGAGGTTCATTCTCGTGTGTTACGCAGCCCGTTTGAGCTTCTGCAAGAACCAATGAGGTTCATTCTCGTGTGTTACGCCTCACGTTTGAGCTTCAGCAAGAACCAATAAGGTTCATTCTCATGTTACGCAGCACGTTTGAGCTTCTGCAAGAACCAATGAGGTTCATTCTCGTGTGTTACGCAGCTCGTTTGAGCTTCTGCAAGAACCAATGAGGTTCATTCTCGTGTGTTACGCAGCTCGTTTGAGCTTCTGCAAGAACCAATGAGGTTCATTCTCGTGTTACGCAGCACGTTTGAGCTTCAACAAGAACCAATGAGGTTCATTCTCGTGTTACGCAGCACGTTTGAGCTTCAGCAAGAGGTTTGTTCTCACGCGTCAAGCTGGTTCCGCTGAGCTTCTGTTTATGTTCTCTGATCAAAGTGTATATGTGAATAAAAGACTACATTCAATCTGTTCATCATATCAAGCGATCGAATCTCTTCAGAAAATTTGGACTAAACTGCTCAATTCATATGGATGTTTTTCGATCTCTTTAGAAACTTTTTGAAGGGTTAAAATGGTAGTTGTCTATGGAGGGATAATAAAGCAAAGTAAACTGTTGCCCTTTTGGAATTCAGCACAGGAGTGGTAAGGACTACTTTTATGCTGCCTCACACACTTGCTTACTAATAGGCCTATTTCTTATTTTGTGAATATTTTAGAGTACACAAATGGTTAAGTATAGCAGCTGGGTGAAAGTATGGCTGGATGGACAGATTGGAGGAAAGGCAAGGGGGGGTTTTTGGCTAGAAGCGTTAGATGTGAATCAGTATGTAGGTCGTGAGCACATTGCTGTGCTTTGTAGTGCTGTTTAGAAGTGGAGAGTCATGAATTATCCACTTCACTGAGTTGGATTTTGTTTGCTGTCGAAGTGCTTCATAAACTGGATTGCAGTGGTATCAGGTTGCCCAAGTTATAATTTAATATTATATTGGAGCTTTCTGATGAGGAGGCAGTAAAACGCTGGCATGAAGCAAGGCTACGGGACAGAAGTGGTTCCCATATTCAATTTGATGTGACAATGAACAATTTGAAGGTGTAATATATATATATATATATATATTAGTTATATATATATATATTAGTTATATATATATATATATATATATATATATATATATATATATATATATCTTTTTTTTCATTATTATTTATTATTCCATCTCTTACTTTTTTCTTAATGTTAAAGCAATTTAGTTTTTTTCTACTCAACCTGTCAGAAACGGTCATCTTGGATACACATACACACGTTTTCATTCATGTTTTATGTAGACTTTCCATAGGCACCATGTTTACTGTACAAACTGCATATTCTATCCCCTAACCCTAAACATACTCATCACAGAGAACTCTCTGCATTTTTACATTTTCAAAAAACATCATTCTGTATGATAAGCTATTTTCCTCATGGGGACCAAAAAATGTCCCCGCAAAGTCAAATATAATTGGTACATTTGGTCTCCACAACATAGAATTTACCAGGACACACACACACACACACGCATACACACACACACACACACACACGTCCTACCTAATGTGCTGTCACTTGAATACAGAGAGGGATGAATAGACCACATTATTATCCTGATATGTCATCCTGTGTCAGAGTCTCCCATTGGCTGACTGCTCATTAGGTTGATGTGTCAGCCAGTGTCAGAAATCACCATTGGCTGATTCTGTGCTCGAAATTGAATTTAGCTTTCAGCCTCATGTGGTAATGTGGCCGAATGGCTAAAAACATGATATATATGTCTGTATTTTCTACTTTTTCATCCTGCCTAGTGTTGTCCTACAAACAATGATCATATCGAAGGATATGAAAACAAAGAGTGAATGTAACCATGTTATATATTATGTGCTAAAAAAGGGTTACAAATCACATTAAATTCTAACATTGTAACAACACCATTAAAATCTAAATACAAAAATGATGCTTTTTAAAGCAGAAGTTAAAATCACTACATTTGAAATTAAACTAAATATAAACAAAAGACTAAATGTTAATTGGTAAGAGGAACACATTCACTCATCTGAGCTTATATAAGCCCACATTTGATTACCCCATTTATAGTCACTTTACAGTTACTGCTATTTTAAAAATACACTTGCTTGTAGGTTTAAAATTCTACATAAGGCACATGTTCAACAACAAATATCTTAGCAAAATGTATATTCTTCTGTTTGCCGTGCCGCTGCGCTCGTTTACTTTTCCACTTTTCGCTGCAAAATGTAATTATTTGCATGAGTAGATTTTAAAATGTAATTTATTCTTATGATGGCAAAGCTGATTTTCATTACTCCAGTGTCACATGATCCTTCAGAAATCATTCTAATATGCTGATTCGCAGCTCAAGAAACATTTCTTATTATTATCAATGTTTGGAAACAGTTATGCTGCTTCATATTTTTGTGGAAACCATTTGGGGTACGATTTAATAAAAATAAGTAAATAAATAAAATAATTAACTTTTATTCAGCAAGGACAAGCCTATAAGATTTTTTTCTCAAATCTCAAATCCATACTTTTTATTATTTTTATTCTAAGAATCCAGAAAAGAAAGATTGCCCTGTGATGGACAGATTTCGCTCAATGGTGCACAAATTCAAATGAAATGTGTGAAAATATAAAATCAGTCAAAAACCTTCCAGCATTGTTGTATTTTATGTATTACCATTGATTTTTGAAAAATAGAGATCTCACTTACATAAGTTGTATTTCTCACATCATTTTGATATGTATTTCACAGTTCATGATTTCAATGCATTTGAATTGCCAAAAATGTAAACAGTAATATTAAAAACTTAACTCTCCTGTTACCCTCAAATCTGATAACATTTTTTACCCACTGGGGTCAATTTGAACCTCCGGAATATGATTTTGTTTTTTTACAAAGGTTTGTGTCTCAGGTAATGTATGTCTTTGTTGACTACTTAAATTTTTAAATATTAAAACATTTTATGTTTACAGAGTTGTCCCCATTAAATTAGGAAAAGTCATTACATTTGAAGCAAAAAAAAAACAAAAATCATGTATTTACAGACGTTAAACATTGAATGGGGTCAAATTGACCTCAAAGATAATAAGAGGGTTAAATATATAAAAAAAATATATATATATAAAAAGTTAAAACAACCATAGATATGGCCTTTCTTTTTTTAAACAATATATAATTACATGTTATGTCAACTGCCCATGTTTGTGTGTGTGTGTGTGTGTGTGTGTGTGTGTGTGTGTGTGTGTGTGTGTGTGTGTGTGTGTGTGTGTGTGTGTGTGTGTGTGTGTGTGAGTTGTTTTATGTGATTTATGAGGACACAAATTTGTATAATGACATGTGTATTACACTGGTATTACAACTTATGGGTGGTTTATGAGGACATTTCAAAAGTCCTCATAAATCAAATGGCTTAAAAAACATAAAAAACAATGTTTTATTAAAAAATTTAAAATGCAGCATGTCCCCTGTGATGGGTAGGTTTGGGGATAGGGGCAGTGTAGGGGGATAGAATATATGGTTTGTACGGTATAAAAACCATTACGCCTATGGAGAGTCCTCATAATGCTGTTGCACCAACATGTGTGTGTGTGTGTGTGTGTGTGTGTGTGTGTGTGTGTGTGTGTGTGTGTGTGTGTGTGTGTGTGTGTAGTGTGTGGACATATATTAATAAAATGTGAAAAATATATCTTTGTATATGCCTGACTTAAATAAATTGAGACTTATATTGAGAGTGGTTTCAAACAGAGATCCCGATTCGCCAACGATTCTGAACAGACAACTAAACAAACAAAATAAATAACAATTAATTTACTATATGTTCTGACAAAATGTTAATTGCTGCAGTGCAGTCTATTTCAAATGTTTAATTAATCTAAAAAAATTGGTTTGAATGAATGATTCAATGACTCACGTTGGTGTTTGAATAGAGATCTCGATTTTTTTAACGATTAATCGTGCAGGTTCAGCCGAGTATGCATCTGTTGGCATAACTCAAATGAGCTGTGACGTGTTTGTCTTCGCATGGACTCTCAGGGTTAGCGTGCGTGTTTGATAAAATAGAGCCCTCTGGGTAACTGCTCAGTTGTGTTGCTATCAGAGAACGTTCACATCCTCCTCCACAAGCAGACCATGAGCAGAGGAGAGAGTGGGAGGAGAGGGAGAGAGAGAGAGAGAGAGAGGCATGCCTCTGTGGACATCATAGCTAAGGCTGACCTTGGACTTTATCTCCCAAAGATGAGCTCCTTTCCGAGATGAGTGTTATCTGCATTCCTCACTGATAGCTTCTTCAATCTGCAACCCTTAAGAAAAAACGATTATTATGCATTCTGAAAAACATCACCTGCACAACCTAGTGTCTGTAAGATGCTTTGGGAAGTTTCGTTCTCACAAAGCCTGTCTGGCTGAGATATTGCATTCTCAAAACAACTGATGGTTGACACATAGAAGAACACCAGTCACATGCCTACCCTGTTTCTTCTTCTCAGAACACTTGTTAACATGACGTTCTGCCCCCTTCAGACCTAGGCAGACAGAATCCATCATGTAAGAAGGCAGGTCTTCATATGTAGAAATGGTAATGGAAAAAAAAAAAGCATGATGGAAGCAGACAGGAACCGTATTGGTTTTTAGTAGTCTTTTGTATGAAAAAGGAAACTATTTTATTTGTAATATATATTCTTGAGATTTTATTATGCAGTAGGAAACTTTTTTTACATATCAAATAATCAAATTTATTTAGAATGAGATTTTTGTTATTGTTTTATTTATCCACAATAAACAAAAATATCATTATCCTGTAATAAAACATGTTTTTATTATATTATTATTATATTGTGCAATTTTTCAGTAGCATATTAAAGATCAGATAAAAAAATATCGGTCAATATCTCTGCTTTAGTACTTTAAAAAATGCTTCAAAAGAGATTTTATACTAGCCTACATGTTTAATAATTTTCAGTGCGAAAGAACATTATATTTCATAAAATTAATGATAGCTAATCAAGTTGCTAGGAGAGGTTGCTGTGACCGTTGCGTGAAGCGGTCATAGCCATGTTTTATCATGAATAAAACACAGCTATTGACCAATTAGAATCAAGGACCGGAACTAACCGTTTTATAAACAATTTTATATATATATTGTCATTATTTGAATATACTAACATTGTATCTAACATTGTATTTTCTAACCCATTTATGTAATAATGCTCTCTCTGTCTGTGTGTTTTGAACTGTCCTTTTAGCTGCACAGAGCGAGCAGAGGGTGTGCGCACATGCAGAATCCGGCGAGGGGATTGGGAGCGCCACCGTTCTCTGTACTTCCAGAGGTTACTGCTTTGGACTCTGGTGGAAAAAAAATAATGAAATCCAACTAGTGAAGCAAGGTATATAAATACATTCTACATACACACACACGCACACACACGCACGCACGCACCACACACATACACACACACACACACACACACACACACAGAGAGAACTTTACATTTAGTCTCACCTTTATTTCCTCCATTTAATACAGGTTGCTGGGCAAATGTCGGTGACCATCAGGAGTGCCATGAGCATTGTGTGGTGACCCACCCTCCGTCAATGGCCCAGAATAGAACGTCTCGATTCTGCTGCTGCAGCAAAGACATGTGCAACCTAAACTTCACAGAGGACTTCCTACCTCCTTCCCCGACCACCCCACAGCCTCTACGTGAGTGTGTGTGTGGCTCATATACTTATAGATAGTCTTCAGAATATGGAAACAAATGAGTACGAGTGAGAGGTGTACAGTAGATACAAATGAAAGACACGGGTTAAAAGAACATTTGATTAATTAAAAAAGTATTTGTCATTTTGTTAATATCTCATTTACTTCCTATCTATTGAATAATTTATTCTCTTTGAATCCTTCAAGACTCGCACCGACTCTACAGAGAGGAAGCCATCGTTGTCGCTTTAGCAACTGTGTCCATTGTTGCTGTCCTCGTCATTTTTATTTTTTTTGGCTACCGGATGCTAAGAGGTGCGTTACCGTAGTGATGTTATGATGCATTAAATGTATGATTAAATCCTGACGATGAAATGACCGATGTCCGTGTGGATTTATATGCCTGTGTGTATTGCAGGATGTGGTAAACACTCTTTGAATACCTTGGATATTCTGGAGACAGCGCTTTCCCATCCTTCTCTGGATTTGGACAACCTTGTTCTGCTGGAGGTAGAAGACAATCAATCACAGCTTGATTCTTTTTGCCGTCCCCCTGTTTAAAGGGATACTCCACCCAAAAATGAAAATTCTGTCCTCATTTACTCACCCTCAAGTTGATGCAAACCTGTATGAGTTTCTTTCTTCTGCTGAACACAAAGGAAGATATTTTGAAGAACGATTGGAACTTTGGCACCATTGTATTTTTTTTTCTACTATGGAAGTCAATGGTGGTTTGGTTCCAATCATTCTTCACAATATCTTCCTTTGTGTTCAGCAGTAGAAAGAAACTCATACAGGTTTGCATCAATTGAGGGTGAGTAAATGATGACAGAATTTTCATTTTTGGGTGGAGTATCCCTTTAAGCAAACAAAATAGTGTATAAACCTCGAGGGAAAATGTAATTCTTTTTACTGAACTTTTTTTTATTGAAAATTGTTGAAGCAACATAGATTATGTAAAAATAAATGGTGAAATCGTTTGAAGAGAAATCATGTAAATATAGTGGGCCATTTGGATTTGACTTCAGTGATCAGTATTATTTGTAGGCATTGGTGTTTTTGTACTGTATTACTCTAATATTTATTAAATATAAAAAAAAATATTTGAATGACCTTTTACCCAGGAGATCTATAGTCCTGTTTTATTCTAAAAATTAATAGAAAAAAATTGGCAACAGTAAATAACAATCCAAGTACGAAATTTAGAGAAACTTTGTCAGATAATATATATATTGATCAAAAGTGACAGTAAAGACATTTATAATGTCACAAAATATTTCTATTTCAAATAAATGCTGTTCTAACTCTGCCCAGAGAATGTCTTTGTGGCAGTTTTTTTTTTTTGTTGGTGATTAAAGGATGGTGCAGTACTTCTTCACCTTACGAATGGCTGTCGAAAGCAACAATATTTATTAATAATTATCTTTTTACTCATACTTTTCTCACTTATTTCTCTTTCTGCTCTTCACAGCTGATTGGCCGGGGCCGGTACGGAACCGTGTATCGCGGCTCACTGGACGACCGATCTGTGGCTGTGAAAGTTTTCATCTCCTCTAACCGCCAGCAGTTTACAAACGAGCGTTTGATTTACCGCAATCTCCTGGATCACGAGAACATAGCATACTTCTTAGAGAGCGAGGAACGTGTCGGCACAGAAGGCAGGACAGAGTTTCTCCTCTTGCTGGAGTTTTACCCTCATGTGAGTATCGCAAGAACACTGAGAAACCCAAACCAGCTACCTAGAATGTGCCAAAAGCAAAAACTCCAGTCTAATTCCAGATGTCTTATTCTTTTCCTGTCAACCATTTAGCCTGTTCTTATTTTTTCTCTCACATTCCTTCTTCTCTACATCACAGCTCCAAAAGTGCAAGCATACGCATTTATGTTGTGGTTATATTTAGAGACCTGAGGGATCTGATGTCATGTTTGATCTTGTGGTAAACGCATCCCACGAGTGTGATATGATATCTTCGGATATCACTAAAACTTTCTCACTCTCTTCCTTTCTCTCTCTCTCTCTTTTTGCAATTATGGAACAAAAAAAGGTTACAAGTCAGCAGAATATCCTCATTTAACCTCTCTCGTTGCTTTTTCACACCCACAAAACACTTGCTCGATATTATGGAGGAAGAGAGAGATTATTGACTGAGCTGCAAAGTATTCAATTATTCATAACCGTGGGCTTTCAGCCTCAAGCCTCAAGCCTGGTTGTCATAGCGACAGGAGGCATCCCTGAGGTAGTCATGAGGTATGGCAGGAGGGCATTAATTGTGCTACTCCTGTAACTTTGAGATACATCGGCTCTGTTCATCCTTGCTCTGCGCTTTAATCTCATCCTCCCTTGCTTCTCCCTTCTCTTCCCCACCCCCATGTTTTTCCTGTGTGTTCCTCCCTGTACATTGCAGATGATTTCCTCTGAATAGAGTACTCCCTCTGTCTTTCCCAGGGCTCACTGTGCATGTATCTGAGCAGGCGGACTGTGGACTGGCTTGGCTGCTGTCGTTTGGCTCTGTCGGTCACCAGAGGGTTGGCGTACCTGCACACAGAGATACAGAAAGGGGGTGAGACACATAATAACAAATGAAACATTATGTCATCATTCACTCATTCTCAAGTCGTTTTTTCCAACCCGTATTTTTTTCTTTCCTCTGTGGAATGCAAAAGCAAAATGTTAATGTATGCACTGGCCAGGTTTCATGAAATGATTATAAAGAAAGAAATTAAAGGTACAATATGTAGGAATTTTGCAGTAAAATATCCAAAAACCACTAGGCCAATGTTATATAGTTTGTTTAGTTGATTACTTACAATATCCCAAATGTTTCCAACTATTTGTAAATCGTCAGAAAATTGCGATTTTAACCAAGGAAACGGGTGTGTGTGAGCAGGGGTGAGGAGTCGCCAGTCAATGGCGTCATATCCATATACCTAGCAGGACGCTCACGCTGTTGTTGATTTGTTCAAACATTATGGACCATGGCAAGCAGACTTTGAGACAAAAAGAGGACTAAAACGAAGATCAACATCTTTCGAGATCCCGAGAGCTCCACGTCCGCGACTAACTTCGACTTGACAGAGACGCGAGTGTTGCATGTACTATATTAGACAGGTGAGCAAATGTACATAAAACGAATCAATGTTATTTAGTTCAACATGATGAAATGTTAGAATATGATCTGTATGCTATTCTAATGTTGATCTAGCTTACTTAGTCTCATACAGCCAACTAACAACCTAACTACCGGTAACAACATTCAAAACACTCAAATCCCATTTAGTGTGATAGTGTAACTGTTAGAGCAAGTGAAACAGCGATGCGTTACCTCAAGTTTAATTCGTCTAATAAACTGTCCTGTGTGAGTATTAATTCAGCACTTGCGTGTAGTTCGGTAGAATGAAATGTCCTTATTCCTTTATATCCGCGGGACTAGCGCTGGTATATGTCTAGCAATCGCGCCGTGCTTCATACCACAGTCATGTTAAAAACATCAATGTATTCACTCATCCATAAAAGATCCATCAGATTGACGACAAGATCCATAATGCATACGCTTAATGCAGAATATACGTCATCAATATATGCCTTTGTTATTGTAAGAGGTAGCGACACCTGGTGGCGTAAAATCCTGCATATTGTACCTTTAATACTTCAGCAAGGCACATTAAATTGATTAAAAGTGACAGTAAAGACATTTCTAATGTTACAAAATATTTCCGTTCCAAATAAATGCTGTCCTTTTTTCAATTCATAAAAAAAAATCCTGAAAAAAATGTAACATTAAGCAGCTTTTTTCAACATTAATAATAATAGGAAATGTTTCTTAGGCACCAAATCAGTATTAGAATGATTTACGAAAGATCATGTGACACTGAAGACTGGAGTAATGATGCTGAAAATTCATGCCATCACGGTTATAAATTACATATTAAAATATATTTGACAGTTGACAAAGGCAGACAGCTGAACTTAATAAAACATTTTTTTAGAGGGCAGACCTTTTTTGCATTCTTTAACTACTAATACTGTATATAGGTCTTAGCACCTAATGAATTGGGGGAGCGAGGGGGGTGCTTTGATTTGAAAATATCTTAAAATAGAAAATATCTCACAATATTAACATTTTTACTTTATGAAATAAATGCAGCATGTGTGAGCATAAGAGACCTTTTTCAAAAACATCATACTGGCCCACCAGTTTTGCGCAGTAGTGTTTGTGAACGGGGGACTGTCAAAATGGCAAAAAGGTAATGGCTACTTAAAATAGACTTTCGATTTTATTTTTGAGTGTTAAATGTGAGTCACAGTATGGATGTGATAGTGGGTGTGTGCACTTTATTTATAGACTCAGTATGAGAAAGCAGGAAGGCAAGGATGGGGTGTAATTCTCAATGCTTTTTTTAGTTTTCTTTGTCTTTGTTTCAGTGTGAAAGGCTCTAAAAGTGTTCAGATTTTATTTAGTGTCAGAAAAATGGCATGTTAATGAAAGGCGACATAAAGGGAGACTAAAGAAAGAGAGAAAGTGATGCTATGTCTTCATCTTCATCCCAGTGGACCCAGTCATTCTAATATATACTGACACATCCTTTTTAACTCACAAAAACGAACCACCCTTCCTCATACAAATGCACACTCATTTGTCCTTTCAAATACAGCATTATTATATAACAAAGTTGCTCGGCTCTAAAATCTGTTTGGTCAAACCAATAAGTGTGCAAACCAATTTTCATTTCACACAAAACCTAGTTAAATAAAGGTTATAAAAAAAAAGTTAATGAATTTTTAATAAAAATAAAAATGTCATTATTTATTTAATTATTTTTAGTTATTATATTATATTACTGAATTATTATAATTCAGTGCCTTTTATATTGCTTTTATAAAAGTGAGCAAATGAACATAAGCCATCTGAGGCTGTGCATTACATTAAGGTGTTTAAACTAGACATCTTGCAATAGTAAAATTCCTGTTACATACTGTTATTTCTGGTGACACAAGTAGGTTCTAGTGCTCTCTAGTGGCAATTCTGATATTGTGATTCACTCTCATGCAATTTTCACTCATCCCCTTCCATCACTCTCTCTCCTCCCTCTCTTTTTCCCATTGTTAGACTTGTATAAACCGGCAGTGTCTCACCGGGATCTGAACAGTAGGAATGTACTGGTGAAGACAGATGGCTCATGTGTTATCAGTGATTTTGGACTTTCCATGGTTCTGACGGGAAAGAGACCACCTGGTCATTGGGAAGAGGACAACAGTGCCATCAATGAGGTTAGCAAACAGCAATTCAAACTGGTCCAGTCTAATCCAGCCCAACATAGTCTTAACCTGACCAGTGATTTGGACAATAATACCTCAGACTAACCACATGTTATAACCCTTTCTGACTGAATAGGTTGGTACAGTGCGGTACATGGCCCCAGAAGTGTTAGAAGGGGCAGTGAATCTGAGAGATTGTGAGTCGGCACTGAAACAAGTGGATGTTTATGCGCTGGGTTTGCTTTACTGGGAGACCTTTATGTGTTGTGCTGACCTCTTCCCAGGTACCACTCGCATGTACACGTGTGCAGATTTCTCCATGTGACAGCTGCTGTTTGTACTCAATAAAAGTCTTCTCTACCTCCAGGTGAGACAGTGCCAGCATTTCAGATGGCTTTTCAGGCAGAGGTGGGCAATCACCCTACCATAGAGGACATGCAGGAACTCGTGTCGAGAGAAAAAGAAAGACCCAAATTCCCCGAGGCCTGGAAAGAGAATAGTCTGGTGAGAAATTAGGATATGAACACACATGCACAGCTTATTAAAAAATAGAGAACTAAAATAGATTTGTTGATGCTGATGTATGTGTGTGTGTTTATGTGCAGACGGTGCACTCTCTGAAAGAGACAATGGAAGACTGTTGGGATCAGGATGCTGAAGCTCGACTTACAGCTCAGTGTGCGGAGGAGAGACTCACTGAACTTCTCCTGATCTGGGATCGAGAAAAATCAGTTAGTCCTCCTCTCAACCCCAGCACTGCACTGTATAACCACAGGTAATCAATAATTACAGTAAAACCAAAGGTAATGACTGAGTAACGTCTAGGTTACGTATGTAACGCCCGTTCCCAGAAAGAGTCAATGGAGACGTTAAGCCAGAACGGTAACTGACGAATTTGGATCTTGCCAGGGAGCCCAATCATCTTCGAGTGCAATTAAACGAGCCAATGGACATTGGCGTGCAAGATTTGCATCGCTCGCTCCGCCCTGCAGCATTCGATGAACAGGTTCCACTTCAAAGCGTAGAAGTGCCTTGTAGAGTGCGCCCTCGCTGGTGATAGTTTAGGTAGATCACCTAAAACCTCTGCGTCCCGTCACGACCACACGTGGAGGTTCCAGAGGGCTGGACACGGGTGCCAGAGGGTGCCCCGTCTCTGAGAAAGCAGGTCCTTCCTCAGAGGGATGCGCCAGGGAGGGGCTGTGTTCTGGGAACCAGGTCCAGTTGGGCCAGTAGGGTGCAACTAGAAAGACCTGCTCCTCATCCTCCGTGACTTTTCACCTGTGTTAACTCTTTTAGGAAGTGCACTTTAAGTGCTGAAATGCAGGGATTTAGCGCAGCCTGCAGCAACAATGCTCTTTTGCTGTTTGAACAGCAGTATCTCATTGAAGATCGCAATCACCGCTGTAGCGCCGTCACACCAACACTGGAGCTTCACCCGTAACACAGTTGAACAGAGATTGCAGCTTCTTTGCAGGAACACACTGGCTCAGCTCCGAAGTGAAATGCTAGAGTGCGATTGCACAATGTCCATTGGCTCGTTTAATTTACACTCGAAAATGATTGGGCTCCCTGGCGAGTTCCCAATTCGTCAGTTACCGTTCTGACGTAACGTTGGATGTGACTGACTGAAAGGGAACCTAAAATCACTGTCACTCACTGTACAACCGTAGGTATTGAATAACCGGTAATCACTGACGACTCATTATTGTACCACAGGTAATCAATAACCAATAATCAGTGTACAACCACAGGCAATCAATAACCAATAATAACTGACCTCTCACTGCATAATCAAAAGTAATCAATAACCAGTAATCACTGGCATTCACTGTACAACCGCAGGTAATCAATAACCAATAATCATTGATTACTCACTGTATTGCTTAGCTTAGGTCATCAATAACCCATAATCAATGGCATAAACTGTATAGCCTCAGGTAATCAATAACCAATAATCACTGCATAACTAATGAAACTCAGTATATAATCATTTCTTAATTTCAGTAGTTTCCACAGTTAATTAAAAATCAGTAACAAATAATACAGTATGAATTATAATTAGTTATTAATAATCAATTAACACAAACTGTGTTAAACAAATTTGAAATGTGCATACATTTATGTAATACAATCTCTTTATCTCATGTGATTCAACCAACACTACTTACATTTTCTAGGAATATCTCTACTGGAAGGCAGACACCTAAGGTGGGTTCTTTCCTTGAACACTCATCCACAAACACTGAAAACCATGAGGGTGTTGATAAACCCCTCCACAATGACACCTCAGTGGGAGGGTCTAACCCTGCAGAGAAGAACAGGAACTGCATCAACTATGAGTGGCAACAGGCCCAATCACGTCAGTCTGGCACAGAAAGCTCCTCCCCCACTCCTGTTTTAGAGTCATGCAATGCCACTCAGCCTCCACCAGTGGGCAACAGTGGCCCCCTCTGTGCTCAGCTGACCCGGGAAGACCTGGAGACACTAAAACTGGACCCAAGTGAAGTCCAAAGGAACTTGAGGGAGAGCTCAGATGAGAGCCTAATGGAACATTCGCAGAAAGAGTTCTGCTCTCCGGAAAAAATGACCTCGCACAGCCCGTTCTACCCCCTCAAGAAGATGGCGTCTGAGGTTTCGGGGTCACAGGGTTCCAGTAGGGCTGCTGACACCCCTATAACCATCTTACCTAAGCAGCAGAATGTCCCTAAGAGACCGAGTAGCCTAAGTCTTCATGCCAAGCCTTCTGGGAAAACACCCACCTCGTCATCTTCATCACTACGGATGAAGTTTGGAAAACTCGGAAAGTCGAATCTGAAAAAAGTTGAGATGGGTGTGGCAAAAGCCAGTGTGGTGAGCACAGCACATGAAGTCAGGCCAATTACCGTTGCCAACAACGGTGCTGTGACAGCAGTGAATAAATATGCGACCGGAGCAGGACCTGAGCCCGCAGGATGCCCAGCCAACGCTGCCGATGTCCATTGGAAGGGCGCCATGAGTTCAGACGACTTGACCTTCGGCCTCTTGAACACTAGCCCTGATGAGCAGGAGCCTCTTCTGAGAAGAGATGCGCACCCTGACAATGCAAACAACAATAACAGCAATAACAACAACGGCGAAGGAGAGGGTGATGGAGACACTGAGGATGGAGAAGGAGGAGATAACACTGAGAGTGTTGGTCCAACAGTGGATGCTCCATTGGCTTCTACCGTGGAGCCTGTTGCTTTGCCCGGCCCTTGTCCTGCCCCAACTGTGGTTCCTCCACAGGCCCAAACCCAAGCTCAGACACACGGAGAGGCCCTGCTCAGACAGAACCGTGTGCGCAGACCCGAGAGACCCAACTCACTGGATCTGTCCATCACCACACTGCCATTACTGGGTGAGTATTAGTGCTGCGAACTGGTTGCCGTATCAATGAGTTTTTTCAAAGGGTATTGGGGTTCAAAATTTGATAAAATATACATATTTAGACTTGCTGATGTTGATAGTTAAAATTAATGTATCACTATATACAAGACACAGAATACATGCAGCACAGAATCCATTGGAGGATTCTCTCTGCAATGGGTGAAGCTTCACGTCCAGCTACCCCTCTCTGAACATAATGGGTGAAGCTCGAAGGTCCACCTACCTGATCCCTAAACCTAAAATTAGGTGAATCTCCACCCATTACGTACAGAGAGAGGGAGCTCGACATCTTTTGGCTCTGCACTGAGCATCACTTGGAATTGTGGAATAGCTGCATGTGTTAATACTCTTCATTTCATAATTTAGAAGTACATAATTGGGCCTGTCAGACACAGCTTGTTTTTCCTGTGATCATTTTTACAGTCATCCAAACCTTTCTTTTGTCTGTTGGAAAGCTCTGTCCCCAAATCTGTCAATCGTCCTGTAACAGTGCATAAAATAAAATAGTCAAGTCAAGTCACCTTTATTTATATAGAGCCTTTTACAATACAGATTGTTTCAAAGCAGCTTTACAGAGATAACAGGAAAATAATACAACAAAGTTTGTTTCTAGAAGAAAATAGCGCCACAGTCCAGCTTGAGTAAGTTCAGTGATGATTCATATTTGTTGTAAAAAAGTTATTATTTAAGTTAATTTATATATATATATAAGTTAATTTATATATATATATATATAGCCGCTCTGCAGAAAACCGTGATGTCATCGTCCAGCTCAGTTCAGTTCTCATATAATGGTGCAGGCAGATCAATAATATTGTTGAATATTAAATTAAAGTCCCCAACTAAGCAAGCCAAAAGCGAAAAAGGTGACAAAGGCGACAGTGGCAAGGAACCAAAACTCCCATCAGGTGACAGAATGGAGAATTTTTTTTTAAAATAACAATAATTTAATGATTGCAAATTAATATATGGCAATAAAATCTTAAATTACTTTTAATAATAATATTTATAATTATTGTTAATTTATGTGGGGTTGGGTGGGCTGGCTGTTGATTGGGCTATTTTCACGTAAACACCTATTTTTTATTTTCATTCGGATTCAAAAATAACTTACATAACAAAAATAACAGTGGCTTGATGTGTATGTTTGCATACAATTTTACTTGTTACAAATGTGCAAATGTTTAGTTCACTAGCCAAAGATAATAAAGTTACTATTTAAATTTACACATTATCATGCACATGTCAGGGTTGCTGCAGGTAGCTGAAGACGAGGACACGGGAGCTTCAATATAATAGATTTAATTAACAAAATGAAACTTCCAAAATCAAACAGAAACAAAATAACAGACTCCAGGAATTCAGGGTTAACATACAACCATACATTGACGACGAATCGACAAACACTCAGGGAAAACACAGGGCTTAAATACACTGAACCAAACAAGATAATTAACTGAAAACAGGTGATGAAAATTGGACACAAACGAGGAGCGGGAAAACTAACAGGACTAAACCAAAAATCACACAAGACAGGGGAAAACAAGATCACAAAAGATAACTAAATACATCAAAACGTGACAGCACATCTACACAATTGACCCCTAAACAATGTTGTAATTTCTTGGTTCGCCCACAGGAGGCAAGTCTGCCGGCGACGTGACAGAGGGATCAGGAGATAAAATCAAGAAGCGGGTGAAGACACCTTACGCTCTGAAGAAGTGGCGTCCTGCCAGCTGGGTTATCACCACGGATACAATGGATGCTGAAGTTAACAACAACAAATGTCATGGAGGGCCCGGGCAGAACCAGAATCAGGCTGGTACCAGCAGACCTAAATCAGCCTCGGCTGTGTATTTAGGTAGTCGAGGAGGATCTCGCTTCTCAGATCCCAATGACTGTGACTTTTGAACTTTGACCTGACTTTGATCTTGAGAAACAGGCTACAATCGTATAAACATTCAACTCTACAGCTCTAAACAGTCTGAAGGCTGTGGAGACAGATGTGGACTGGACCATATACATGTCTTAAATTTAACCCCAATTGTAAGCACAGTAAGAGTCTTAGTGGCTTTACATTGAAAAGAGCTATGCAGCCATCTTTTAATGTTTGTATGTTTTTGGGTTAAGTCACTTTTTAGTTGCACTTTTTTGCTACAAGTTATAAATCATAATTATTTTGACCATTCAAAATGGTCCCTAATATTAAACCAGTGTAAATGTGTACTTAATCGTCACACCCCCAAGGTCAAGAAAAACCTGGAAATATCAGGGAATGCTCAAAATTCTGAAAAAAAGGAAACAATATCTTAAGAGTAATACAAATTTATATAGTCAATATTAACTATGCTCATCTCTCTCTTTCTGAGTGTAACCTCTATAAAACTATTACAAATATAAATAAGTGATAAATTCATTAGTTAGAATCTGTGGGAAACCTTTTTTAAGATTATAGGGCTACTCATTATTTACATTCATTTTAAGAATTTTGCATGAAAGGTGACAAAGCTTTAATTTTTGCCCATGCAGACCTGAAAAATGTTTACAGTCTCTACTACTTTACCATGCCCGGTTTCCTGCAGCTTTGAGATTTATCAGACGATATTTCTGATGTTCCCGTGTGACTGTGGTCATGGAATCTGATACCTAATCGCTGTTGTGCGTCCAAAACCTATTCCCTTCTGAGTCAACACACTACAAAAAAGCAATTCAACACATTTCACCGTGGTGGTACTATGTATCTGTCAGCATCACACACTCAAGACTGCAACAAGACAATGTTTAGAAATGGTGTGACTGTACAGAGAGACCATGGCAACATCTGAAATGAACACCTCTCGCTTTCTGGATAAGCTTTACTCAGAGACGAAAGACAAAGCTGCACTGGGTCTGGTAAACTGACTGTTCTGGATCCTGTCAAAATGTCTAATGATGCTTTGGACCTACTTGTCATTTGCTTATTTTTCTATGTGTGAGTGAGTGTGCATGAGCGCAAGTTCTCTGGGTGTTTGCTCCTGTGTCTTGTCTATGATCGTGTGAAAGGTTTTTGTGTTGCATGTTTGTATCTATTCTTGTGGGGATGTGCATCTTCATATGCACTTACCTGTTCTAGTCATTTGATAAACAAGTTGACAAGTTTAAAAAAACTTGTCTTTTTTTCAAAGCACAGCACACAAGCTGCATTTTATGCTATGCACAAAGACATGAAGCAAGCAGCTCTGGTCTGAAATCAAACATTCGTGTCTAACCAAAATGCGCTGGTATGTCAGTGATAATTGACTGGACGCTGTCATTATAATCGTATAAACAGAGCCCCATATTATCCTCACCTTAACTGACTGTTGCATGTCTTAAATGCATCTTAAGAGCACAAGATACTTTCAGCTGCGTCCCTGGTGTGTTTATGCACATGTGCATGTATGCGTGGATGAGTGTTTGGATGATGTTATTCACCTGTTAACACAATCGTTGTAATCGTAGTGTTGTGATCAATCATTTTATTATCCCTTGCTGAAACATTTTGAAAATTGTGATTTGTATAAGAAGGTACAGACTGTAAAAGTGTATTGTTATCTGCAGATTGAAATTAAATTATGCTTTGCATTTGCATACTCAGTTTATTTTCAGTGTCATGTCAATTGATGTGAACATTTGGAGTTGCAATATAAGATTATCACCACTAGTCGACGCACTAAAACATGTTATTCTAACCTTGACCCTTAAGAAATCATGCATTTTTATTAAAGCATATTGATTTACTACCGTTACACTAAAGTAGAATATTAATAGAAACAACAGACGATAGGGATTTATGTATTTGCACTTAGTACACCTTTTAGGAAGCTTATACAGGTATTCATAAATTTCTGATGATAATAGTTCTTTTCATAAACAACTGCAATTTCCCTTTTGGACACATAGGCTATCTTTAAATTACAATTAAGACTATAATGCATGTTCGGCTTTGATAATGTTGATGCTAAATAATAACGTATTAGGCTATAAACAATTAACATACGGTTTATTAACATGCATTAAAAATACCTTTAGATTTTATTGTACATGCAGAACGTGTTGCCCAATGCCTAATATTTCCCTGTTGTTCTGCTGTTTACCAAACTTGAGCCCATTCCGTGATGGTTTAAATGACGCAATATGTTATTTTATGCAGTTTCAAATCGGATAAATAATCAAGCAAGCACACGTCAACATGACATATCATTGGAAGCAATTTACCTCCTTGGCTCTAAGTTTCTGCTGAGGGGAGGCGTGCTGCTCGCGCGGGATTTTCATCACGCACTGACACGCACGGTCGGTTCGAAACTGGCACGGAGCGACGCGGGACGTACGGGACTCCGGGGAACCGTCACTCACTTAACAGCGCAACGGGGACGCACTATACCTCTCAGCTTCCATCCGACGCTGCGAAAACAAAGGCAGAATTATGGAGTTTGGAAGAGGATAGATGACCAATCTCACTCTATGGTGTTGTTTACTGTAAGGACTTGGAATGCCTCGCTGCCTCTTTTTGTGAAGGATAGGTCTCAACCGAGGACTTCCTCGCAGGACTGCGTGAATTTTTGTCTAAAGACATGTATTCATAGTGTTTATTTTTCAAATACACGCAAGGTGCGATGGCCTCTTCGGCTCAGCCCGAGACACGAAAGTTCACGCGCGGTTTGAGTAAGCCCGGCACCGCGGCTGAGTTACGCCAGAGTGTCTCCGAGGTGGTGCGCACTTCTGTACTGGTGGTGAGTATGTGCATCCTTAAAGTTTGCGTTTGATCCAACAAGTCCCACTTTATGGTCTTAGTGCCTTTTTTTTTCAGCCACTGTAATTTTTTTTCAATAATGACCTAAATATGATATATAGGACAAGGCTGTTATCGTGCTAAGTTGGGAGTTTCTAACCGAAAGCTAAAAATAGGGCATCCGATAAATGTCAAAGCATGTTCAAAATAACTGCTCAAAAGAGTTATTATAGGCAAACTTAGATTGGGTACCTGCCACCTGTCAAGTCTCCATCATTGCTTCATCTTTTTCAGCCATGCGGCCTCTTTGAAAATAATAGTTTTGTACCAGTGTCTTGTCAGTTCATTGTGATTGTATTGAACTGGGGGAAAATGAATCTTCTGGAAGCCTTCAGCTGGGCACAGAGCTGAAATGATTATAGCAGTCTTGCTTAACATTTGAAATATCACCTGCGTTACTTCATCTTTCCGAACAGAAGGAGTCTCAGACTGTCTCTTCATTATTTACCTGTTATGCAAAAAAAGGAAAGTTCCATCTGGAACGAATAAGCACAGCTAAGATCCTTAAGATCTGTCTGATTCCACCATAAGATGTTGCCTTAACACTTGAATACACATGAAAGTGGAGAACTGAAGTTTCAATTTGTGCAAAACAGTATTTTGTGCCAGGAACACCATTTAAAGATCAAGGAATTTCATGCTCTCACCAAAAATTCTCAAGATTGTTTAATCATTTGCTCTCATATTGTCCTAAACTAGTTTTTCTTATTCTTCCATGGAGCACAAAAGATTTTGTTGATGTTGATGTTTCTTTTTTCCATAAAATAAAAGTTGGACGGAAAAGCTTAAAAAATATTAAATATGTACATACCGGCCCAATCAAAGGTTTGGGGTCAGTAATATTTTTTTATAAATTAGCTTATACTTTTATTCAGCGAAGATGCATTAAATTGATCAAAGGGTCAGTTTTGACAATGCAAAGACTTACATTATTACAAAAGCATTCTATTTCAAGTAAATGCTGTTCTTTGAACTCTCTATTCTTTAAAGAATACTGAAAAAAATGTTTTTTACAGTGTTATACTGTGATATAATAATAATAAGAAATGTTTCTTGAGCACCAAATCAGCATATAGAATGAATTCACAAGGATCATGTGACACTGAAGACTGGAGTAATAATGCTGAATATTCAGCTCTGCCATCGCAGGACTAAATTACATTTTAAAATACATTTAAATAGAACACATCTCGATTACGACTGTAACCATGGTTCCCCGAGTAGGGAATGAGATGCTGCATTGGAGATCCCATACACAAATGTGTGCGGAGAGGACCCACCACCACATCACACACTTCTTAAAGGGACACCCTTGATAACAAGGCCTTTGAGGCCACCATTCTCCAGTTGAGTGTGCTCTACTGGCCAGAGGTGAGGAAAGGCCTCCACTCATAAGCCAAAAAACTTGCCTCAACTAACTATCCACTTGCTTATCCTTTGTTAAGACACTGGGGAACGCCGCCTGGGTGAACTGAAGCATACCAACAACTGGTCAATTTAACGCCACTCTTTAGATGTAACAATTTAGAACTCCGACCAGACATATCACGTTTGATCTTTCCTGGTCCAACGTCCGAAAGGGTGGTGGACAGAAGACCTGTAAAACTATAGAGCATGCCACATTGGTTGGCACCTTAGGCACATAACCACGACTAGGTTGAAGAATGGCTTTAACCGCCATATGGTCTTTGGGGTCCGTTCGGAATCCACTTGATGTTCCCTCATCAAAAAACATTGTTCCCTTCTTCATCTCAGTGGGATGGGATTTTGTGACTTATTATTACATTATCTATCTGAACACAAAAAAACTGGGCTTGATTCTCTCTTCTCTGGGCTTGTTGTTCTCTCACACTCATGGTCTTTGAGGTCCAAAGGGTTTTTCGAAGCCTAGTTAATTAGTTGGATGGACTACATTTATGATACTTTTATGGTAGTTTTTGTCAATTTTAGACCTCGGCAGCCCGGTTTTTATTCATTTTCATTGTATGGATTCGTCAAGATATCTTTGCGTGTGTTCCACAGTATAAATAAGTCAGACAGTTTGGAACGACATAAGGATGACATGAAATAATGACATCATTTTCATTTATTGATGATGAACTATTGGTTTGAAATGATGCTGAATTGTTTTAAGTTTTAATAGTTGTACTCGTCCCCTTGACTTTCACACACAAATGTTGTGTTATGCCCTGTTTGATAGGTAATATAAAGATTGCAGGTTCAATCCCAAATATAAGAGTGAACATGAAAGTTGCATCTGTCACCAGTATGGCCAATAGCAGGGCATAAAACTCAACGGTTACACCAGAGGAACTCTCCCTTCATTTGCTGAACTCCAATTCACATAGCTAAATGGGAAGTCAATTAAAATGCTGTTATGTCCGCTTCCGCAGTAAATACATCTCTGTGTAGCCATGTCCTGCGACTGGAAGGCACAGTGACAGTTCCCTAGATTTATGGGTCGACCCACAAGGTTTTGAATCAGACCAGGGTGTTTTCTGTCCAGCTTGCATTACCATGGTTACTCACGGTTCAAGGATTAGACTTTGGATTTGCCCTTTTGACATCAATTAAGTTTGGCTTTGTGACTTAGTGCTGTACATTTTAATGACATCTTTGATTATCATCCATGTCCAAAGACCAAAAAAAAAAAAAAAAAATCCCAGATGGTTTAACTGTATGACAAACACGCACACAGTTTCTCGGTTAAGTGTTTGTAGTAATGGCTGGTAAACAGGAATGCTGTGGTCCACTAATGGAACTTTGGGTCAATGCCTCCTTTATTTGTTTTCATATCCTTCAGCTCTCAATCAAAAGAACATAATTTATGGCATATTTTTCCTCTTTTTCTCTTCCCGGTGTCTCCCCAGCTAACACTGAATGTTCTCCGACATTTTGGCAAGATAACATAATGAAGAAAAAAGCTTCATTTAAAATAATTAAATTATTGAAAAGAAATCTTA
Organism: Chrosomus eos; assembly: GCA_036326025.1. Taxonomy (NCBI): domain Eukaryota; kingdom Metazoa; phylum Chordata; class Actinopteri; order Cypriniformes; family Leuciscidae; genus Chrosomus; species Chrosomus eos. The sequence goes on along the minus strand of CM070828.1, from coordinate 11,273,383 downwards.
CATACAAAAGTTTGGGGTGGGTAAAGTAAAAAAAAATGGTACAGTAAAAACAGCAATATACTGGATATAATATAGTAATAAACTATTTTAACATATTTTTAAATGTAATTTATTCCCATGATGGCAATGCTGAATTTTCAGCATCATCACTCCCTTCAGTGTCACTGTCACGGTTGTGTTTGATCTTCTGTTTTCAGTATTAGTCACATGTCTTTTGTTTTCCCGCCACTCTTCTGTTTCCATGCCTACCATCATTAGTTCACCTTCATCACCTGTGTCTTGTTTAGGGATGGGCATCGTTAAGAAATTATCGATATCGATGCCATTGTCGAGTCTGCTTATCGATGCGATTCCTTATCGATTCCCATATCGATTCCTGTACCATTTGCTGAACACTTACAGTGTGGCTTTGAGAGTTGTTGGCTTTGAATGTCTAATTTAAAGTGGTGTTAGAGAATGAAAAACAAGTGCGCAATATTTAGGGCCCTATGAAATCAGTTTTATTTTTTCCCAAATTCCGTTTTTCGTTTTAATTTTTGGGAATTCTTTTTTTTTTTACCCTTTACTGTTATTTTAGTCATAAAAAGAGTGTGCTTTTAAAGTTAATGATTAAAATGTATACAAATAAAATAGAAATGACCTTAAATTACAGACATTTACTGAGTAGCCTTTTCAGGACAAATACTGCATGCAACATGACACTGCACTCTTCAAGTAATAACAAAATATGGTTATGAGCTTTAAACTGTCCAGTAAAATAAATTATATTAGTTTAGTTTAAATAAAAGTCACACTCTGTCTCTCTCTCGCCCATTCTCGCTCGCGGAGTTCGCTTCGCTTTTGTCCAGTCCGGGGCCTCATAGACAGACGCGGTGTGTGTGCGTGTATGTGAGAGAGACGCGTGAGTGATTAAGAGACGGGGGGAGAGCGGGGAAAGGAAATACAACGGAAAGAATATGCTGCGTGTTTTAAATAGCATAAAAAAAAATGAACGAAACGCAATATGTGGCGGCCGGAGTTGATTTTGTGGCCGCGAATTAGTCTATGTGTGGGAAACACTGCATAAAAGTCACGTGTGAACTGCTCGGCTGGGTACTGAGGGCTTATAGCGTCGACGTCGAGTTTCTTAACTTTTTCGCCGACGAAAGCAGAGCCGTGGAGAGCCGCTTCGCCATGCTTTCATTGTTTTGATGCCGTCATTGGAGCTGAAAGGACGGGAGGGGTTGTGTCGCCCAGATTTGCTTCCCCCGGTCTGCATTTAAAATGAAGCCACACTCTCGATCGTTTACGTCTCGTAGCCATCGCGCTTTCGGGGGATTTAAAAATCCAGTCGCATACTGTAACGTCATGCCGCGGAACGGATGAATGAAAAGGGAACATACGGAATCGTTAGTGGAATCGTTAACGTGTGGACGTGTACGATTCCGATGGATCGGAACGTTTGGAACCGGTTCCAAACCGGAACCTGGAACCGATTCCCAAGCCTAGTCTTGTTAATTACCTTCATCAGTCGCACCTGGTTTTGTTCATCAGTATCTGTATTTAGTTCGTTCAGTTCAGTCACTCTTTGTCTGTAGTTCAAGTTATATGGATGTGTTTAGTGTGTGTTTCTGCCCGTCATTCTGCCCGTCATTCTGCCTGCCAGTCTGTACCTGTGAGTTTGCTGAAGTAAATGTCTTGTATTGGAGCCTTTTTGATTTTGAGTCCTTCTTCACACACGCCACACCATGACAGAACTACAGACCAGAAAAATGAACATTCCTGCTGTGGCTCTACTCTGCCTTGAACAGAACAACCGTTCCCTGGAATCCCACACCAGGGATTTTCTGGATTTGGCGTACCTCACTCACTATCCTGACCAATCACTCTGTGAATACACTCTGTGTATTCTACATTGCCAGCCTCAGTGAGTGGTCCCGGGCACGCCTACCAGGGAGCGGTCCTCGCTACGATTTCGCCGCATGTGTTGAGTGGGTGTTGGTAAATAATGAATCTACATTTACCATCGACCTCGTAGAGCCTGCCAGCACCCCTCAACGCATTTCCGAGTCTCGTCCCGCCGAGACTTTTTCACCGCTGGTCCCGTCCAGCCCAGTCAAGCCTTCACCGCTGGTCCCGTCCAGCCCAGTCGAGCCTTCACCGCTGGTCCCGTCCAGCCCAGTCAAGCCTTCACCACTGGTCCACGTCCAGCCAGAGACGGTCCAGCCAGAGACGGTCCAGCCAGAGACGGTCCAGCCAGAGACGGTCCAGCCAGAGACGGTCCAGCCAGAGACGGTCCAGCCAGAGACGGTCCAGCCAGAGTTTCACGTCAGCCACGCCCAGCCAGAGTTTCACGTCAGCCACGCTCAGCCAGAGACGGTATTCCCACCCTGCCTCCCTCTCCCACCTCCGCTGTTGATGTCTTCATGCTCTACTGTTTTGCCTCTACTGAGCCCTGTCGACCCTGCTGCCCATCCACAGCTACCCCCCAGTATTGCTGTGGAGCCGCCTCCGGGTCTCCAAGCCTCAGCATCGCCCTGGTCAGTGGATCCCCTGTCCTTGCCTCAATCCCCTGAACCTCAGACTCCACCTTGGCCCTCCGACCCTACAGCTTCTCTTCGGCTCATTGTGCCCTCATCTCCGCCGGGTCTTGTCAGCCCTATAGCTCCACCAGGCTCACTCCTCCTTCCTTCCCCTCGGGACTCCGTGCTGCCGGCTGTGCCTCTGCCCTGCATCCCTTCTGCTCCACCGGGCTCCATCTTCCCTCCTGCTCCTCAGTCGTCCCTCGCACTGGTTACGCCACGGGCTTCCAGAGCCCCTTCTCCGCCTCGGTCCTATGAGCCTGCAGATCCGCCTTGGCCCTCCAGACCTGTGGTGTCACCTCGGCTCTGGTCCCTCCGGCTCAGTTGGGGATCTCTGGAACTCCTGCAGGGTCTTCACCGCCATGGCCACCCGAGGGGTCTCTCTGCCATGGCCACCCGAGGGGGTCTCTCCGCCATGGCCACCCGAAGGGGTCTCTCCGCCCTGGCCACGTCCTCTCTCATCTGCTCCGCCTTGGCTCCTCCCTCCATCTGCTCCGCCTTGGTTCCTCTGCAGCGCGAGGTCGCGCTTTCCGGAGGGGGGGAGTAATGTCACGGTTGTGTTTGATCTTCTGTTTTCAGTATTAGTCACATGTCTTTTGTTTTCCCGCCACTCTTCTGTTTCCATGCCTACCATCATTAGTTCACCTTCATCACCTGTGTCTTGTTAATTACCTTCATCAGTCGCACCTGGTTTTGTTCATCAGTATCTGTATTTAGTTCGTTCAGTTCAGTCACTCTTTGTCTGTAGTTAGTTATATGGATGTGTTTAGTGTGTGTTTCTGCCCGTCATTCTGCCTGCCAGTCTGTACCTGTGAGTTTGCTGAAGTAAATGTCTTGTATTGGAGCCTTTTTGATTTTGAGTCCTTCACACTGAGTCCTTCACACACGCCACACCGTGACAGTCACATGATCTTTCAGAAATCATTCTAAAATGCTGATTTGGTACTCAAACAAAATATGAGTTATATGTTAAAAACAGTTATGCTGCTTACTATTTTTGTGAAACTGTGGTGATGCAGTGTTTTTTCAGGATTATTTGATTAATATATATATAAAGAACAGCATTTATTTGAAATAGTATTTTTTTGTAACAATGTCTTTACTGTGACTGTTGATCAGTTTAATGAATCCTTGCTGAATAAAAGTATTATTGCTTAAAAAAATCTCACTGACCCCAAACCTTTGAAGTTTGGATTAATCATTTATTATTATTTCTCAGAAAAAAAGAGTTTAATAAAACTTATTTACTGTATATTTGAAAATCTTTTATCCATAAATATGATTTTTTTCCATCGCTAACATGTCACTGTCCTTCAAACACCTGCCACTCAATATACAGATTAACTCAAGGTGTCATATATTGATGAGCTCCTAAAAGCTCTTGTATGCTCTTACTTAAACTGTATGTTGTAAAAAAGCCTAACACTTCTGATCACACTATAGATTGTGTGACTGATAACTCCTTATTATCTCTGTTTAAACTTGGTTAACACTGGCTGGCGATAGATTATGTGACTGATCTCTCCTCATTTTCTTTAAACATCCAAACTGTGGGTGTCGTGAGATCAGATTGAGGATAGGTGGCCAGAAGCATGAATGTGCATTTGGATCAATATGAGTGTTACATTTCAATGAATGACCTACATCTTCTTCCCCAACACACTCGTAAGTAAGCTAGTGCAGTTCATTCACAGTGGCAATCACACAGCTGTTTCTTTCATGATGTTTGTGCATGTGTGCATCTGTGTTCTGTAACACGTATCAAAGGCCCTGCCGGTGGTGTCTGTTACCCTCCCAGATGGACTGTGGACAGCATACGTTAGATTGAACTCTCGCTATTACAGATCAAGTTACTATTAGTCTGAATAATCAACAATGAACATGGCGAGTAAATTGTAATGTAACTGTCACCAAAAGACCTGTATCATATTTTGTATTCTATTAAGAATCTGTACTGTCTGTGCTTTAATATAATGTTGTCTATAACAGCGTGTAAGAAGTTTGAAATACTTTTCGTTCGCATTACTCTAAATATGTGTAAAATGTAGTTCACTGGCCTCATTAGTTTACTGTGTGATTGCTGTGTGTGAGTGTGTGTAGGGAGCAGGTGAGGCATGCTGACTGGATATCCACTACCATTTATTATGGATGAGAGCAGATTGGGTGTCTGTTCTATTTTTAAACGCTCTTTGTCCTGTGGGCTTGTTAAAGGACACTGAGAATCCAGCGATCATGTGATCTACACATTGCCGGGATGGTATGAATGCTGAGCTGAAAGTCATAGAATGCTGAGTGATGGGAGGTTTGATGACATCTTAATCACTGGTTGTCCTGGGAGTTTTAATATCTGAAAGGTTTTTTTTGGTATGGATCCCTGTACATGACATGTGAGGCCAAAAAATATTGTAGTCACATATTAATATTTGGTTCCCACAATTTGCGGCCACATTGTACTGATTTGTTCCCTCGTTTTAGTTGAATCTTGGCCTTAATTTAACTCAGTTAAAATAAGGTAACGAAATAGTCGTGGCCACGATTTACCTTAATTAAAATGAGGAAACAATGTATTACAATGTGGCCTTAATTTGACTAAAACAAGAGAACAAATTAATAAAGCGTCCTCAAATTAAAATGGTCCATGTCATGTGCAGGGACTCAGTGGGCTCTGTTCCTCACACAAAACTATTTAATGGGTTTCAGTTTCATCTAGACTATTTTTATGGCACTTTGGTCATTTTTGACTTCATGGAAAAGTTCTGCAAAAGAACTCGGTAACACTGTAATTTGATGGTCCCCTTTAGACACTCTATATTGACGTTGCACCTACATTTAAACTAACTCTTATTAGAGTATTATTAGACTGTCTACTCTGCTTAATATCTGCTAACTCTTTATTTTGATGGTCACCCAACATACATTACTGACTTTGCAAGTACATGTCAACTTATTATACTAACCCTATCCATAACCCTACCAGTCTACTAATACTTTACTAACTCTCTACTGAGAGCTAGTTGACATGTAATGAGAGTTAGTTGACATGCAGGTGCAATTATAGTCAACAGAATATTTGAAGGGCACCATCAAAATAAAGTGTATCCAAACACTCTTATTGTGTTGTTTTGGTGAATAAATGATTACAGAATTTTCATTTGTACAGTAAGTGTGCTTTTCCTTTAATTTCACACTCTTTTTGTTACGTATACAAAAAACAGGTTTGCTTGTTAAATCCATTAGGAAGCAAAGCAATTACTATAACAGGGCAAAGCAAATTTCTGTATTTCATTATTTTAGTGCATGGAAAGATGGAAAAGACACTATGATTATGATCACTTCCCATTCTTTGATATAAGTAGGGACAGTTTTTTTTTTGGAATTTTCAGTTTATTCAGATTTATTTTAAATATGTAAAATCTATGCTGCTAGACATCTTAGATACTCAATGCAAACCACAAGCAGGGTTTTCAATGTCCCTTTCGCTTCTGCTGAGCTGCACTCCTAACTTAATTTACAGCGGAACCAGGCTACAGCAAACGTCATAAACAGCTCATCAGAGAGAACATCACGTCCTCCTTCTCTTTACATTATACCACTGCTGTAAACAGCGGATCAAGCTTAATTGGCCCCAGTGATATTGATGCTTTTTAGCTTCAATTAATTAATAGACCTGTGTTAAATAGTCTCGATACTCTTAAAGGGAAAACATCACAGTTTTTGTATGGACTAATAATAGCCTACTTAGTTTCCTGAACTTGCAAAGTAGCCTTTTGTTTTAAAGGCTGACAAACTCATATCGCTTCGGCTGTAAAGCCACATAGTTATTGTCATAGAGCTGGAGGCTTGTTTCCATGGCAATATACCCATAATTTTACAACTGCCACCAATTACATCATTAACAACTGAAGAAGAAAGCTCTTGAAAATGTATCTTCCAGACAATTCATCTAATGATTTTCCCTTCTTCACATGAAGTCGTGATGTCTCTGTCTTATATTGCTGTGCTTTGGTAAAATGATGAAGACTTTCCCTTTTAGTGAGACTCACAGATCCACACTCACCACACCACTGGAAAATCTATCAAGCCTGTTTTTTTTATTGTGGAAATTTGTCTGACGTCCACATTGAAAGTGAGGGAATGGAACTACTACTGAAAGATTGAATTCTCCGTTTTTAGGAACTCTTTTCTCTCTCTCTCTCTCTCTTCTCTCTCTCTCTCTCTCTCTCTCTCTCTCTCTCTCTCTCTTCTCTCTCTCTCTCTCTCTCTCAAGATTCAAGATTCAAATTGAAAGAAATGGTGAGACTGTGTTCATTGAGTCTGTACATGCTCAGGACTTTTCTAAGCTTAGGGTCGGTCACTGTACTAAAGTATCCTGCCAAATTTTATTCTCTGTTTAGGGCCAAAAGCATTCCAATTTACTTTTTTGTGCTGTTGCGTCTGTCCAATGTTTTAGGTATTTATCTTTTTGTGTGTTTTAATTATTTGGATTGGTCTGGGTAAGTTCTTATTCTCAGCCAGGCATGGTTTGGTTTTTGTAGTCAGCTCTAAGACCAATTGGTCGAGGGCTTTTCTTTCTGGCGTCAGCTCTTGGTAGTTCAGGGCTTTGTGATGGAGGGTCTGCTCTGCAGGCATTATTTGGGGTTTTGCGCTGTACTCGTAGCAAGATTTTTGCATAGTTTGGTCTGCAGAGTCTCTGTTGGGTGTTTGTCCCATTTAGTATACTCTTGGTTTGTGAGTGGGCCCCAGACTTCACACCATGGGTTCTATTATTGATTTGATTATTTCTAGCTAGACTCTAATTTGGATGCCAATTTTGATATTTCTCTTAATGGCATAAAAATCTCTCTGTGCCTTGTCTCTGAGGACGTTAACAGCTTTGTTAAAATTTCCTGTGTTGCTAATATTTATGCCAAGGTAACTGTAGTTCTGTGTGTGTTCGAGGAACATGTTGTCTTATTTAAAGCTATGATGTTTGTCTTAGTGGCAGAACTAAATGTGAGCTTGTAGTCAATTGTAAGAACGGGACGAGGTTTATGCGGCCTAAAATAAGTCTGGCATACGTCAACAGAGAGAGGTCTGTCAAAATGTACATATAAAACATATAAATGGATAAGTTGTTCACAATGAGAACAATAACAAGCATTCAGAAAATAGATATTTTTAAACATACAAATTGATATTGACAAAAAAACTCTTGTCTTTTATGTTCCAAAGAATTAAAAATCTGGCTGTCGCTTCCACCTGTGGGATGACACCTTGTCCCAACCTTAATTAGATCTGATTAATTTGCATATTACCTTGGATGATATGAGTAGTTGAAATTGGAATCCACATATGATTGTTTCTGCCAACATTCTTGGTGCGTTTCACTGTGGTTAAATTAAGGCTTTGAGTTATGATCAGGTTTTTGATTAACATGATGGTTAATTTTGAATTACTTTTTATAGCCATAGGTTGTTTCAAATGTTAAGGTTAAACTTTTAAAAATATACAAGGATACCAGCTCATTTAAATCTCTTGCCACAGTAGGGATCACTAGCATTGACCCAAGCATGACATACATGCTCCTGCAGCTGACATTACGTAATACTCATCTGTAGGGCCATGGCATCAAATGGTTCCATCAATGATTTTCTACTCTGTGAAGTTTGTTTTATGTGTTTATATAATAGAGGAAAATCCAGCATGAACTTCTCTTCACACACAATCTGTACAATCTTTCGAACAAAACATTCAGAGAAAACTATTATTATGACCCACAACTTTAACCCGTCACCTCTTTTTAGTAATAAAGGCAGCCCAATTAGCTGTGTATGTTAGTGTGAGGTGCCATATTGAGGTTTTTCATACTGTAACGTGTTCTCCTTTCACTCTGCCCTTTGGGAGAACTGAAGTCTTTGTTACGTAAACCCAGTTGACTCAGGCCTAAGTGAGAAACCAGGCTGATGAGAAGGAGATTTCATCTGATACCCTGTGAGTTTTGAAGCAGTCTGTCTGATGAGAACAGCTCCTTCTCTGGTTTGCAAGTTGACAGTTGAGCTGTCATTTGTGGTGAGAGCTGTTTTTCTTTTCCTCGCTTTGGACTTCCTGAGAATGATATTTACCAAACACGTTGTATCTTTAGTTGCCTTAAAAGCTGTTTAAAGAGACCCAAAAATGAAAATTCTGTCATCATTTTCTTATGCAGTCCCAGATGTATATGATTTTCGTCTGTGGAACACAAACATAAACAGAATCCACCTCTGTGAGTCTATTTAATGCAATTTAATGGGTCTCTCAAAGTTGACTCTTCAAAAGCTACGCAAATCGAACACAATGGAATTTTCATTTTTGAGTGGAGAATCTCTGAAATGGTAATGTTGTTATTTGCATTAAGGAATCTACTGCATTATAGTCATATTAGCAGATTAAGAATAAACTATGGTATCTGTATTTTGGTCATACAAGGTTGTTCATAGGATGTCCAGGAGGAGAAAGTTGTTTAATGTACCCAATGTACCCCACTCATCCCCAGGCCCAATGAGTTTGTTATACCATAGTGTGCCTTCTTTTGTCATTGGTCCTAGTGCTTTTCTCAATACAGTTTATAATAAATCAAATAAACCGTATATAAAATAATATACTCTACATACTATAGTTTACATTTTACAGCGTTACAAGTAATCAAGCAGTAGAGATATCATCCTACGTGAGTACATTCTATGTATGCTGATAATATTGGACATACTTATATCGCTTTAGATGTATACGAGTAGTTTATGTATGTGGATAAATTTGAATATTAATACATATACAACTTTATATACAGAACTGTGCGATAATAGCTTATATTTTGTGACATTATAAACAATCACTCTACTGAGATTTGCTATATAGTATATGTTCCTTACTTGAGTACATACTAAATTTATGCAGATAAAGTAGGAAATATATATCCAATTATTAATCTCTGGGTGATAATTAAGCTTTTATGCATTTTGAACACAGTTTAATCCAAAGCACCTTACATTGCATTCAAGATACATTGTTTCAGTTCATGCTTTCCATGGGAATTAAACCCATGACCTTGACGTTGCAAGCACCATGCTCTACTGTTTGAGCTGCAGGAATGCATCATTCAGGAATCATCTGTGCATCCGGACTGACAGTAACTGGGCAATTCGATCTCCTGTATTCTGCATGGCACTGGTATCAAGTGTCTGGTAAACATTGCCTTTTTTGGTTGGTTGATTTGCTTTACGTAAAAATCAATCAGCTGTAATTTGTGTGTATTTGGTTGTGCAAATCTGTATTTCTTTATGGCTTTTTGTTTGCAAAGTATGTAGTTGTTGGGCAGGCTCATAGCTAAAACTTGCCTGTATTTAAGTTTGGTACTTTAGTATTGAACTTAATACTGTCAGAAGTGTACTGTATGCAAGTGAGCAGGGCTGGATTTACCTCATGTTGTGACACATCACAGGCAAAAAAAATAATTTGGGCTGCATCTGAGGCAGTAAGTGCATCGCATTACATTATCATCAACTTACATTTTATGAAGTTTATTTTAACTGTAGCTATGTGGGGTCATTTGGCCAAAATCTTATGTTATAAAAAGATCAAGTGCTACAGATAGGCTATATTAAACAACGACAAATGCTAAACTAAGACACTCTTCTCCGCTCCTCAAATACATAAAACATTGATTAGCCTATATATATATATATAATGTTTCTTGAGTAAAGAAAACACTCTACTTATTCAAACAATCAGTTTTTTATTGACCTTTACCTTAAGTAGAGACGGTCCGAAATGTGTGCGCCACTTCTTTCACAATAGAGCCAGGTGGAGTTATGAGGGTTCACTGTGCCTAGAATGCCAACGCATAAATCCAGCCCAGCAAGTGAGCTCAAAGGTCAGAACTGCAGTTTTGTCAGTGATTTACCAGCTTCACTGTTATACACACAATTATTTTCCTGTTTAGAAGAGCAGTGTCAGTTACGTATGTAACCCTCGCTCCCTGAAGGAGGGAACGGAGACGTAGTCGACGGGTCGACTGATTGGGATCTCTCCAGGAAGCCAGTCATCTTTGAGTACTATTGAGACGAGCCTATGGAATTGGTGTGCGTGATTTGCATCACACACTCCGCCCCCACGGCGCGGGTATAAATATGGAAGTGGATGCATGCACTAGTTGCTTTTTCGCTGAGGAGCAGAGCGTAACTCAGTGGTCCAGCAATAGTGGCGACGGGACTACGTCTCCGCTCCCTCCTTCAGGGAAGAGGGTTACATACTTAACCTTTCAGGAACGTCTAATTGATTGGGATCCCAATTAAAATGGTACTAGCGCTGCCATTCCAGTGCCTAGACAAAAGCCTTCTTATTCCCCCGGCATTATTTGAGGCGGAGATGGGACAGGGCTTAGGCCAGGGAAGTCACTGCTGTTCCAGAAAACCACTGCAAAAGTGGCTCTAGTTACCCTAGGAGGTAACATGTGGAGGATGCACATATGGACTGGGCGGATGACCGGGCAGTACAACATATGGAATGTCACTGGGGTGGCTCCAGCCTATGACAGAGGGAGACTCAACCGGACAGTGACGGCAGAGCCGGGAAGACACGGGCTCGCCTCAGGGAGCCATACCGTGGAAGAATACACATATGGGATCGCCGTAGGGATCACCACATATGGACCCAACCTAACACAGATTACACCAGTACATGAGAGTGATAGGCCTGGCTTTAGACGTTCCGCCACGTCCGTTGCCGAAGGGTATAGAGGAACTCCACAGGGTTCGGCTAATAAGGGGAACTCTACTGGAGCAAGAATTGCGCACGAATCCAGTCCATAGGAGGGGAATGGCGCAGCAAGCAGACACCTCGAACCGTGCTTACAGTAAAATTGGCTTCATGTGAATGGAGCCCACGGGAAGCAGCGGTTCGACACATGGGCTAATTCTGTAGCGAACGTGATAGGTGTCGCCCAGCCCCCAACTTTATTTAACATCTGTTCAGCAAGGCACTCTGTGTCAGCGCCTAGGAGGGAGCTTTAATCTCACTTAGGAGGAGCTCACCACCCAGGTGGGCACGTGCATCTTGGGAAAACTTTCTCACCAAGATGAAGGAAACCACATGTAGTGGTTCAACATCTGCTTGGAAACAGCCTTCCCTTCTGCTGGTCTCCGTAACAGACAAGAGCTAGTTTGAGGTCCAGGCTTTGCATTCTGAGCACGTATAATCGCAATGGAGCGGACAGACAGATAACAGCCAGTGCTGGGTCTGCCTCCTCCGAGGCAGCATTTGCAGTCTCACCACCTGGTTCCGTAGGAGAGGTAGGAACCTTGGGGACATATCCAGGCCAGGGTCTCAGATTTCATGAGAGTTAACCGGCCCGAATTCCAGGCACTATTCGTTGATCGAAAATGCGTGCAAGACCCTAACCTCTAGATAGAGACCAAGCAAACAAGAGAACTGTTTCTTTAAAAACAGGATTTCTAACTCACTGCCTTGAAGGGCTCAAGGGAGGTCTCTGCAATGCAGTAGCACCAGAAATAAGTCCCAAGAGGGTAAAGAGGGGGGCAAGGCGTTTCAGTCTCCTTTCTCCCCTCATGAACCTGACGATCAAGTCGTGCTTCCCACGAATTTGTATCCACTGCAACATGATGTGCGTCAATACAGAGGCAACAACATTTTGAGGTGGAGGAGACAGCCCTCACTCCAACCCATTAGCAGGAAAGAAGCACTGAAGTGATCGAACACCTTCGGGATCTCCTCACGGAGAGAAGACTCAATTTAACAAATAGGTTCCACTTCTAAGGGGGAAAGTGCCTCATTTTGAGAGGGTGCTCTCACAGAAGTGATGGTCTCTACGGCATAAAAATTCTTGCGCTAGTAACCAGAACCTCCGCGTCCCGATCTTTTAGAACCAGACATGGAGCTCTCCAAGGTCTAAATGTCAAACTTGTCTGGCCTTAAAAATGTATAATACATACACTTTTGACGCGTTTGCGTAGCCAAGCGAACCGGAATAATCCCGACAACGTTTTATTTGTACAGAGATAAAAAGAAAGGAGGCCTTCACAGGGGAGAGACTAGTGGACACTTCAGGACTGCATTGTCGTCGTGTCCAGGCGCTACTCCTTCCTCAGATCTGGCCTGGATCTGGCAGACTGTAAACCTCAGGATAAACAGAATCCCTAATATTAGTGTAGACGCCATCCTTCTTATGATGTACCAAGTACATCAGGATTTATGGGAAGAGTTTCTGGTCCCGGCTGATCTAAACAATGCAGCCTAACATTGAATCATAGAAGTCTATAATGTGTTATGTGTATGCTAGGCCAAAGAGATGTGTTTTTAGTCTAGATTTGAACTGACAGAGTGTGTCTGCTTCCCGGACAATGTTAGGAAGATTCTTCCAAAGTGTTGATGCTAAATCAGAAAAGGATCTTCCGCCAGCAGTCGATTTGATATTCTAGGTCAGTGTTTCTCAAACTTTTTCAGCCCAAGGACCACTTTATCTTCCAATTTTTTTCTGAGGACCACCTAACAAAATCCCACTCTAACACGCCCCCAAAAAACAACAAAATTGTAAGGATAAGCTAAATTTAAGTTTATTATGCAACTGTTGCAAGTCAAAAACTAGTTATTCAAACACAAATGCAATAATATGATCAGAAATTATTATATGAATTTTATTTCATTTGAAAAAGTAAATGTAAAATGAGCTGCAGCTTAATATGAACAAAAAACTGCACATGTGGGGGAAAAAACTGCAATTAAACATACTGTAACAGCCTAGGTCCCACCTAATGTCATTCCAAAGAGCCATTAGTTTAAAACTGAGGTGGCGGGTATACGAAGGATATGGTTTTAACTATGGTAACAATAAAATGCTGAAAAAAAAAATTCCCCTTAATGTCCAATATCACTGAAATTACTGGGATTTTACACATGAAACAAAAACTAGTACATTACGAAAGTAATAGATCTGTAGATTTTATATTTTGAGTTTTTCATCTAAAACTTAACATTTGTGGTGCTGTAGTCTTGCTGTTTTCAGTGGACGATTGGTCTTTTCTTTTGACTCCTCTTTGGTTTAGCCATCGATCAATTTTTACGTTATTGAAACAGAATGGCAAGAACTGTTATCACAGTTTTGTTTCGCTTTAATGTTTCCATGGTGACGCGTCATTGCTTGTCACGTGACACAGCGCAAACATAACACAGCGCTGAATGAATGATGATCTGCTTTTGTCATTTTTCCTTTTTTATTCAAAATATTCACAAATATATTAGCTATAACATGAAACACTGATATTCCGATTGTCAAATATGTGCACGTGGATGTGTTTTGTTGTTTAAAACCTTTATAACGATCGCGTTAGTTGAGCTGTATGTGCGATGGGCGGCGCCATGTTAGTTTACAACGCGTCAATTCCTCAACTTCTCATGAAATACACGAAAGTAAGTGGCCGGTGAACTGGGAGAAGAATAGGGTAAAATGTAAAGCTACTTACACAATGTATATCTAATATGAATAAAACGTGTCGTCTTTTTACAATGGGAAGGATTATTATTGCCGCTTCCATAGACATCAGTGTATTTTTACAAACTCAAAATCATTGTTTTGCTAGTATATATGTGTATTTAAATGCCTGAAACCTAAAATAAACAGTATGTGGTTGAAAACACTGAATAGTTGTGATATATGACAGCACGTCTGTCTCTGGCTCAGCGCCAGCCAACGCGCTAAAGCACGTTGGAATTTGGCAGTTGATCACGTAATGCACTGAAGTTCTAATCACACCGGTGTGATCTTACGCTCCAGGGACCAGCCAAGACTGATCACAACGTTGTGATCGTACGTGCGAAAGGGTTAAATACAGTGGCGGCGTTTCACAAAAACCTAGAGTATGGCATTCCCTCTCTGGCATAACGTTAAATTACCGACATTACCGAACGATATACCTCACATTAACAAAATGCACAAAGCACTGTTAACTTGTAACGCGTTGTGTCAGGAGGGAAAGAAAATAGGGGTAGCTCAACAGCTTATTAGGCCAGACAGAATCGCGGAGGCGATGGCATCACAACAACTTTTTTCAAGTTTTGTCAACTATCTGTACCACGCTCCGTCCACATCGTTATCAAACAAACAAAACCAGATACAGTAAAATGAACGTGAGTTGAGAGCGTTCATTTGCACTACGTGCCTGTCTTTTTAGCAAAAAGATACCTTTCACTGAATATATACAGTGGCGTAGGGCGAGGGCGTCGTGAGGTGCTCGAAAGTAGCATTTGACGCGTTCGACACGAGTTCGAATCCACCTTTTGCCGAACTCTCTCTTCTCCCTTTTCCCAACACCGAAACGAAACCGTGATATGGCTTTGTGCCTTTATAAAACAGCACAAGACTGTAATTAAGTAGCCTATATAGCCATTTTGTTTGTGCTGCGTGATTTAAAGAAAAGTGCACACTTTGCTCACGCAATCAGCATAGTGATCTCCAAAATAAAAGCTTTATTTCTTGCAAGTGAAGAAATTAAGACTCGTTTATATGAAATGAATATTTCATAAATAAATAAGCCCAGATTTTACAGTGGGAAACCGTGTTTAATTACTCCAGCATTATTTAATGTAAACTGCATTTATGACAAACAATGAACTACACAGATGTATAAAAGGTGCCTACACGGTCTATCAATAAATGCATGCACGTTTTCATCTGCTTTTGTTCTGACGCTGACGCTGCGGAGAAGCCGGTTGAGATGAGCTTTTTTTAAAATGACTTTTAAAGGGGACGACTGACTGAGCGATCACGAAACGCACATTTTTGGGGGGGCTGGGGTGAAAATTTAGGGGGTTTAAAAAGCCCTTCTAAAATCTTTAACGAGCATCATCATCATCAGCTGATGTTTTATCTGAACTCTGACTGCTAGGGTATGGCAATGGCCATACTCTGCCATACGCAAACGCCGCCCCTGGTTAAATAAGTGACGATTTTGTAAACACTTGCCTAGTTTAAGTCATCTTTTCGCGGACCACTAGGGGGCGATGTGGACCACACTTTGAGAATTACTGTTCTAGGTATTATCAACTGGCTGGATTTTTGAGATTGCAATAGACGTGAAGGACTATAATGCGTTAAGAGCTCGCTCAAGTACTGCGGATCTTTAGTGCTTTGAAAGTAGTCAGCAATATTTAAAAATGTATACAATGTTTAATAGAGAGCCAATGTAGTTTTGACAGAACCGGGCTAACCGTTGGCCCGTATTTGGACCAGCTGTTGTTTGTTTATTAAGCGTGCTGGGCAACCACCCATGATAGTGTTACGATAATCTAGCCTTGATGTCATGAACGCATGAACTAATTGTTCAGCATTGAGAGCATATGACGTAATTTAGATAGGCTATATTATTAAGATGAAAAAATGCGGTTTTACCGATACTAGACACTAGCCTGGATGCCAGCCGAACTTAGCCCCGCCCACAATATTTGAGGTCGGGAAGTTCGATCTGGGCTTGATCAGTTGAAAAGCAAGTATGTCTCTCAGGTCGAACGCTGCAGACCAATCTTGGGGACGGAGCATTTGGAAATGCATCTCTGTGTATCAAATTGAACGGAGGCTTTCGAAAAAGGTCTCAATTAACACAGGACCAAGATGGTCGTGACCCACCTCTCTAAGGTACAATGAAGTACGGGCTTATAAAAGCCGGCCTTCATATCAGCTGGAAGGAGCAGCTGCATAGCGTCCTTCGCCAGTAGACTGCGATGTGCGCACACAAGACAGGAGCACTGCTCAACCTAATTTTAGTAGCATATTTGCTCAACACCCAAGTGTGATGAAAGTCACTAACTTTTATGAGCATATCTGCTCAACATATGATGAATATCACTGAGCTTGGGCGGAAGCCGAGCGAAGAGACTTATGGCGCTTTTCCATTACCAGTACCAGCTCGACTCGACTCGCCTCAACTCGGCTCGGCTCGCTTTAAGCTCCGTTTTCCATTACAGATAGTACCTCCGCAATAGTACCAGGTCGTCATAGCGACGCCACAGGAAACTGCCGTGACAATCTTCTACGCGACACACACCCGCTACCCACACACACACACAGGACAATGGAGGAAATCGAGTGTATGCTGTTTTAATAGTAGTAATGGGTATATCACGCAATCTCTGGCCAAACTATTTAAAAATGGCGGGTTATTCACTCAGTCAGGATACTCCGTCTGGCGCGTGCAATGATGACGCAGTGACGATTCTCTCTGACCAATCAGCAGCCTGCATTGTTTCACGTCACATTTAGTATCGCCTCAGCTCGCTTAGAACCTCGCCGGAGGTGGTACGAAAAAAACCGAGCCGAGGCGAGCTGGTACTGTGTAGTGGAAAAGCGCCATAAGAGTGGCAGAGTGTGTGATGCAAATCACGCACGTCAATTCCATTGGCTCGTTTCAATAGTACTTGAAGGTGACTGGCTCCCTGGCGTGATCCCAATCAGTCGACTACGTCGAACATGAGCGACTGAAAGGGCCAGTATAGTTCTTTGCCAGTATAGTCATTAAATTATCCCTAGTTTTAATACTCTTTCAGTACTAACAGTCATTTCACTTGATGCACACTGTATCATGCAAGGCTATAGTAAAATATCTAGCATTAGCCCATTAATAAGTATTTATAGTGTTAAAGTGAACATGAACTAAAGAAATTGACCTGGTTTACCTTCATTGTGCATATCCTCATTTCACTGTGGATGAATTGTTGGTGCTCAGTATTACATTTTTTTTTTATGTCTTTATAATCTTTTTTTTTTGGCTGATGTCATAAATCCCTCTTGCTTATTCAACCCTCCCCTCCATCATGGCTCCATTTATAATATCCACTTTTCACAATGAAGGAAATCAAGTTCTATTTACATTTATTTTTATTCACTTGGAAATATAATTATAGGTTGAGAACAATGTTTTAAATTGTAATGTGCTTAATCTTCTTAAATGTGCATTTGAACAGCATTTGATTGAATAGTGAAGTATTATATCTTGACATAGTGAAGTATTGTACACAAGGATAATTTTGACTGATAATGGTTGTATGTTTGCAGAGGAGAGAAGGCCTGAAAGTCCTCCTCCTCTAATGGATCATCTTTGTGACAGTGCTTGCCTGTTGTGAAAAGGATTTCACATGATTAAAGGAGTAGATTATCTCTCGAACTGCCGCCCTATATTTGTACAGTGTACGCGTTGTAAGATTAGGTAAACCAGCTAGTGGGTCAGACTGGGCTCTGACTGACTGATTCTAACTCTCACATAGCATCTCTCTCTATTTAGTATCTTTATATTGTCATTGATCTAAAATGTATTTAGTCAAAAATACATTGGCAATGCCAACCTAGTGGATGTAGTATGTCCTGGAATGTGTTTATACTAATACACTATACACCTGTACAAAGAATGCACTTCAGTGTAAAAGTTGTTACTGAATTAAGTACATACCATGTCAATATGTGCTATTCCTGGTGAGGTTTAAGAAGTATTTCTAACTTGAAGTCTCTCCCCAGTATGTATTGATTTCCACTTTAGGTCTCCTTGTACAAGAGAAAAATAATTATATCTATCACATCATTACATCAGTTCTGAGAAATTATTGTCTGATGGCTTTAGAGCTTTTAGAGCCATTGACAGAATTAATCACAATTTCAGCTTCTCGTCTAACACATTAATGATATATCATTACATCTGCTGTTACATTATAAGAATAATCTCAAAAGCAAGATTAACATGCAGTTCACACAGGGTCATCTAATTCACTGACTAAAACAGACCATAGTTTTTTGTTTTTTGAATTGGAAAAATATCCGTTTTTGTAAATATATCAGTGCCTGGGAACTGTGTGTTTGTTTTTGAAGCATCCATTTAATACCATATCAGTCATTTTACATACAGAACAAGCAGAGATTTCCATTTTCCTTTGTTACTCTATTGGCGAGAAAATCACAAAATGTGACGTCACGCGCGTTCTCGTCTACTTGGGCTTACATCCGGCAGCCATTAGTAAGCAGCGGCAATAGTGTTTCAAATGGACGGAAAGAAGCGACCAGCCTCCAGCACAATCCAGACACCCACGGAAACTCCTGCCACATTAGTACCGGTCTCACAGATACTGTTGATGAGGATTTTATGTTGTGTTTTTTACGCTATATTTTTTGGTTTTGTGGCAATACACAGATCTTTGTGTGTAAAACATATTTTGGTGATGTTTGAGGTTTATTATGTAAGTAATGGTTTATGAGCAGAGACATTTTTTAGAAAGTGTGTCCCAAAGGGACAAAAGTGCCAAAAGGGTTTTTAGTGCCAAATGTACTTCCTATTGCAAGAGACTTTATTTGTTATATATTTATTTGTGCTTTATAATTAAGAATGATTTATAGATTTTCAGATTATTCATTCTTGCTGCTGTCCAGTCCAGATTCTACACAGTATTGGTTCAGAGAGGGCCTGGTCCTTGCATGCTCCATTTCCACATGAGGAACAATGATATCACTGTCCTGTGTTCTGATTAGTGCTGTGCTGGATCTGTGTTAGCGATCTGTGAGCATTGCCAGTGTCCACCAAACTTAAGCCAAACTCCAGCCGTGTGAGAAACTCTCTTTGTCCTGATGTGACCTCGCTGTATGTGAACCATGATGTTGAATAAAAGCTTAGCTGTCTATGTAACAAGTGTATGCCACTAGCGTCACCGAAGGGAATTGCAAGAATTTTTCAATATTCCGTTACGTAAAACAAAAGTATCATATTAGCTCTGTTGGTAAAATCATGCTAAAAATTATATATTTTTAGATTTATATAGTGTGCATGAACATTTTACATAAGCTCTTGCCAAAAGCTGATTGGGCATTGTAACTGTTGCAACTCCAATATACAGCTGCAATATAGAGTGCTGCAAGGATAATGTCTTCTTTTTATTTATTTTTACTAGAAAATCTAGTATTTTATCATTTCTAGTTCCATCGTCCCAGACTCAATAGTTATGTCCCAAAAAATCGTACTCAAAATCAAATTACACCACTGAGTATTATTATGAGATTTACTTACTGAGAGATATAGACGCATTTGATCTGTTGATATTAGCTGGCTAAATCAATTCAAAAGCCGCATATTTTTATGAAAGCATTTTTTTGTGCCTGTAGATGGCAGAAGAGCCTAAATATGGCACATAGGAAGTTTTCTGACTACTGTCTGAAAAGTATTGATCTGAGTTAATTGTGTGCTGACGTTTCTCAGCTTTCTAATCAATAATGTACTCTTAACGTTCTGTTCTTTCCTCTCTTTCTCTCTCTATACCCTTTCCTGTGTCTTTCATTTTCTCTCCCATGAAACACCTGCTGTTTAATTATTCAAGTCATAAGCGAGTTTTCTGATTTTTTTCCCCAGCACCAATTATTTCCATATGCTTATGCTTATGTATGGATTTGTTTTAGTGATGTTGTGAGCTTTGTCGTGTGTGTGTGTGTGTGTGTGTGTGTGTGTGTGTGTGTGTGTGTGTGTGTGTGTGTGTGTGTGTGTGTGTGTGTGTGTGTGTGTGTGTTGTGTGTGTGTGTGTGTGTGTGTGTGTGGTGTGTGTGTGTGTGTGTGTGACTGTGTGTGTGTGTGTGTTAACAAGAATGGGTGTTCAGCCTCATATAATGTCCAGTGCTGAGTATTGCATCATTATCTCTATGGCAACCACACATTACATCATAGTTTTGCAATGAATCACCTAGACCATCAGGCCTCTGACGTCAGTAACCCTATGACCAGGTCCAGCTCAGAAATGAAATCCAGACGCAGACCAAAACAATATGCACAAAACATGCCCTCAAGGAGCAAAAATGAAGCAAATAAACTTCAGGCTCCAAGTAACAAATGTTAGAAATAGACTTTCATACGAGCTGACTGGACTCACATGAAAGCAGAACAGCTCACACTTTAATTAATGGAGTTTGAAAACATCACATAAAAATGTGTTTAAAACTAAAGCTAGTAAACTTGGTTTTATTTTGTTTCTGTCATATCTCATGAGACTTATTTTTGCCGGTTTTTAAATTATAGTTTGTGTGTCTGGTAATTATATCATGCTTATGAATGTTAAACTAGATTTTTTTCCATGCACAACTTGTTGCAACAATGATAGGGTGTTCTGGTTGGTTGTCATGCCATTGCTAGATGGTTGCTAGGGTGCTCTGGGTGGTTGCACACTGGCCCAATCAGACAAGCCCACCTATGTATGTCTCTGTAATATTCTTTATTCCACTTTTTTAAAAATATGTAGCATAAACATCAGCTATGTTTAATTAGGGGTCTATTCAAATCTAACTTTAAAAGAATAGTGCACACAACATTGAAAATTCTCTCATCATTTATTCACTCTCATTTTTTTTGGCTGGACTGTCCATTTTAGGCCAGAAATACACTTTACACAAGTCTGCACACAAGCACTTGGCCAGTGATACTTGCTTTTGATTATGAAAAACGTGCCGACACATTTTGAAATGCAATGAGTGAAAAGTAAGTCTATCTTGCATCACTAGAAGCTAATAACTGAATGCAAGTACAACCAATGACAAAGCGCTCACGTCTGCATTCGTGCACATGCATGAAGTACGTTTCTGGCCTAACTATGAGCAAAAATAAAATTATGTGTTACTTTGCAAGGACCACTACATACTCTGGAATTACTTTTCACATGCATTTGCTGGGAACAGCATTTTTTTAAACCAACTTTTTTAACCAACTCGTTTATATATATATATATAATATTATATATATATATATATATATATATATATATATATATATAATTATATATATAAAAAATATTATAGTATATTATATATATTTTTATATAAATGCCCTAAAAAAGGATGTTGTTGGGTATTGGTTTTTATTTGAATTAAACACACTCTTAATAAATATTTGAAAGAATTCCTTTGAGGAGTTTTTATGTCTGAGAGAATGAAAGACAAAAGTATCAAACTGTGCATGCTTTTGATCTTCTCTTTGTTGATATGCTGTCATGAATGTGTGTGTGTGTGTGTGTGTGTGTGTGTGTGTGTGTGTGTGTGTGTGTGTGTGTGTGTGTGTGTGGTGTGTGTGTGTGTGTGTGTGTGTGTGTGTGTGTGTGTGTGTGTGTGTGTGTGTGTGTGTGTGTGTGTGTGTGTGTGCGCGTGTGTGAGAGCAGGATAGAGCGTTTGAAGCTGTGCAGTCACTGCAGTGATGTGTCTGTACTGAAAATATTCCTTTCTTTCTGTTCATTAGGCTCATCATTTTCTTTGGTCAAAAGAGGCCCTTGTAAAGAATGTTAACCCCACATTGCAAGAAGTCAGAGATCCATATTTGTGTTCTTAAAAGTAGTAGATTGTGTTTGATGTTTCATACAGAAGGACTTGAAGAGTCTATAGGCTTATAATGAGTGGGGCAAAGTTACAACGGCCCCAAAAAGTTTATTTTATTTTATTTTGTGGACTTCATACATGCAATAAAAATGGCCTTGGAATCTTGTAAAAATGTGTAGTTCTTAGCTTAAGGCATTCTACCTAATCTGTGAAATAATCTATTTTACCTTATTGAAATCAGTTAATGTTCATGATACCACATGAATCACTTAATGTTACGTGGCAAAACAATTCTTATAGTCTAAAAAATTCTGTAGCATCAGTTTGAAGGTGACACTCGGTTTAATTTTTACCCCCCTAATGCTTAATTGTTCAAATACATAACTCAAACCAGCTTACAACTGGGAAGAGTACATAAGATAACATCAAGGGGCGTTTCTGTGACTAAAGGTTGAATTCTAGATGTAGTGTTGGAGTACATGCCAAATTGTTACACAAAAGCGAAAAATAAAGACATCTGATTGGTGGAGACCCTTGAGCAGCACCAATCAGTGATCATGTCACTACAGCAGCACTGAAGCGTGAGTTGTAGGCTTTGATAAATCTGCTCTAAATGTAATGCCAAACTAATGTCTACTGATCCGGAGCAGGGTTAAGTCAGTCTTAACACAGACGAGCACTTAACATTTACACAACACACAAGATGTAGAATTTATTAATATTTAAAGCTATGTTGCTGTCAGATAGAAATACTTTTTGCTTACAGTTATGGATACATACTTGACACTGGCTATGATGTCAGATAGGCTCATAAGTGGTCACACACGTCACCCCCATTCTTCATGTCCTTGAGCATGTCATCCCTGATATGTCTGAGTCATTTACTCTAAAAAGTAGGTGACTGTGTCAGTGCCCAATGAATTATTAACACAATGAATAGAGGGGCTTTTCTGCACTTTCAGCTATTGAAATCTTAAGTTACGACCTTTATGTGTGTTTGATATAATCATTTTGACAATTTTTTATTTTTAATGATATTCGTTCAATGTGTTTTCCGCACAGATTCGTTGTTGATCTTAATCATTTTCATAATCGATTACTATCGATTCATTTTTGCAGCTCTACATTACAGCACAGTGTGTTCAATGGAAATAAGTGTTACAATTTTAAAATGTTAAAATTGCTATTTAAAAAAAAATGTACTTATTTTAGTAATTGTTATATTTAAAGCATTTTTTTATTTTGTGATTATTTATTTTATTAGTGTGTACAAAAGCAGAAATAAAATAATTTGTAAGATAAAAAAAGAACAATTAATAATTTATTATAATATGATAAAAATGTATAAAATAAAAATGTTAGTATGTCAATTCTCAGACACTTAAAATGTTAAAATAATAATCTATCTTAAAATATTTTTCAATTTCTAGTGCTAAGCAGTTATTTAGATACTATTGTTATTTAAAATAACAATAATTTCCTCGCTTACCCTACATTAAATAGCATGCTCTTATGTTCAAACACATCTCTGTAACATGCGCTCATGTTTGCGTGTGTGTTAATGTTAGCGCATGAATGAATCTGTGCTGCGAGATATGGGTCAGAAATAACAGAGAGGAATGTTAAAGGAGAATGGGGGGGGCTGTAGAGGAAGCACAGAGAGTGAGATACAGAGAGAAAGAGAGAGAGAAACAGATCAGCATCTCCAGGCAGAGACGAGAAGTCGACGCCCAGCACTGATTCCAGAAGCAGCTCATCACTCACTCCCTCATTCTCTTCCGTCAATCCTCAGCATTCCTCTCCCTCATGTCCTAGAATCAATGGAGCACTTTCCTTCTGAGGAACGTGTCATCGTAACATCCCCCAGGGCGGTTTTAGCTAAAACACACTTTTAGGAATCTGGCAACTTAGAATCTCCCTCATTTGAATGGATGAAGTCAGTCTGCTGTCATCCTTGAGGAGGAAGCTTGCTCCCATCCATTCTGCTCTTATCCTGGTTCAAAGCGGATGATGGAGTGATGTGTCTCAGGACAGAGAGGTTTGTGTTGGGGCTGGATATCTGAGACCTGTGTTGGTTCTGGCTGGGCTTCGGACCTGTGTCTTTTAGCAAGACTTAAGCAGACGGACTTTTAGCAGAATCAGCCACATCTGATCTGCTCACAGAAGTGTGTGTATGTTTCTGGGACCGGGTGCGATGGGTTGCACTGCTAGTGTGATCCTGTTTGAGGGACTACGGCGTGTGTTGCACAGGAACTGTGGATATGTGTGTAAACCGGAGCTGGAGGCAGCAGAGCCAGCGGAGGAAGAAGACACACTCAGCCGCAGAGAATCGCTGGCAATCACACCACCAGCAGCTGCATCATCGGTAATGTGTCTGTGTGTTGTGTGTGCTTTTTGTAATGTTATTAGTCTTAATTTGTGCTGTAGACTTTATATAACTGATTATATTAGAGATTTCATGTTTCATTTTCCTCATGAATTGTGTAAGAGAGAGTTACGGGCTTTCCCTTTAACAGTATTATTCAGCACTCTCTGAAGTAGCAGTTTGCTGAGCGGAATGTTTTTCAAGTGTGTGTGGGTTTGTGTGTGGAAGTGTGCCTGTGGGTTAATGAATTATGTATCACTCTGAAAGTCGTGTAGTGGTTATAAAGTATGTCCGGACTTAATTTTTTAAATTATATTTTTATTATAAATTTATAATGTCATTTTTTCTTTTTTTGCTTTGTCATCATTATGGTGTATGAACGGAGTGCAGATGACTCCCCCCCCCCCCACATTATTTTAAAGCAGTTTAATATAAGGCTGCAACATAAACATAAAAGGTAAAAAATGAAGGGGTACGAATACTTCCAAGAGACTCTCTCTCTCTATATATAGAGGATATTTCCCTGAGTCTCCTATCCACTCTGGTCCTGCCCAGCTCCAAGTCTCTTGCTTCTTCGTTGGTTCCGTCCAGCTCCCAGTCTCCCGTGTCTCCGATGATAACACCCAGCGTCCCTCTCCCACCTCCTCTACCCAGGACAACCAGTCCTTCGGCCCGGCCTCCGCTGGTTCCCTTCAGTCCCTCGGCTCCCCCTTTGTTTACTCCACTCTGCTGCGTGGATCTTCCGGTCTCCAGTAGGCCTGCACGATTCTGGGAAAAATATAAATAACGTTTTTTTAGCTTAGAATTGATATCACGGTTCTCTGCAAAGATTTTTTTCTCATGAAGTGTAATGTTTATCCGAACTACGCGGTCGCTCGACGAGTGAAACACGTGACTAAAAGGTGCTTTGTCATTGACTGAGGATGAAGCCCTGAACTGACGAGTGAAAGACGTGACTAAAAGGCGCTTTGTCATTGGCTGAGGGTGAAGCCCTGAACTTTGTGAGAGCTGTCCTTTCAAAATAAAGGCCGAATTATAATTTTTTTTTAAATCAAAGTCATTTAAAAATTAAATCGTGAACAGGGTGAATCGAGATCGCGATTTTATAACGATTTATCGTGCAGCTCTGCCTTGGCAAGGTGATCCCGTCACTCCACCTTGGCTCTTACCTCCTTCCCTCCACCTGGGATGGTCGTTCCTTACATCTTCACCAGGCTCCCTCATCCCTCTGTCTCCACCTCGGTCAGTCAGTCGGTCACCCTTTTGGCTCTGTTGGGCTCCGCCTTCCCTTCGGCTCCAGCCTGGTCCTCAGTCCCTCCGGCTCAGTCCTCTCGTATCCTGGCTCCACCTCGGACGCTCGTCGCTGCAGTTCCGCCTGGGCCTTCAGATCCGTCAGTGTTGCTTAGTCTCATCGTCTATTCATCTTCGTCTGGATCTTTAACTCCATCGGCTCCGTCTCAGTCTGTCGTCCCTCTGGGTCCTCCTGCCAAATATACCATCATGGCTCCTCCCTTCCTCGACTCCGCCTTGGGCCTTCATCCTGGCTGTGCTCTGGGTCCCCACCTGGCTGTTCCTGCTCTCGTCTCCTCCCTGGCTCCTCCCACCGTCATTGACGCCCTGGTTTCTCCACCCTTTAAGCAAGGGGAGAACAACATAGACTACTCTGCCTTAATGGAGGCCCCAGAGTCAGGGGCCTACCATCTGTACGCATGGGCATCAGTTCATGGCAATGCTCTGGCTTCACGGGAGCGTACTTCGAAACCAAAAAAAGGAGTTGAAGGTTAGAACTTCCCGCTCCACCCGAGCCATAGTGGTGCTAGTGGGGTACTCACTACCTACCCTGTATCAACAGGGGAGTTCCATCACCTAACCCTGAGATTAAACAGGGTTCGGGGCTACCAGTGGCTCTAGGGGTAACATAACCTTACCTGTGCCCAGCCTAGGGAAGTGGGGCTTGACAACCCATCGCTCGAGCAGGTAGCTCAGCGAGCTGAGTGGAGCCTATTCTGGCGACCTGGACCCATATACTAGTTCTGCACGGCGGGATTGGCCAAACAACAAACCAGTCTCTTCGTGAGGCGAAAGACGACCTAAACCCTGCTCAAAAAAGACCTATTGTACCGGGGAGGCCTTAGTGAAGGCCTAACTTACTCATGACTCTGCACCAACCAGCATTACTTTTCTCACAGTTTCTTAATATTTTTGGAATTTATGATAATTTTCTTTAGGATTATATGATGAATAGAAAGATAAACATTTATTGGAAATAGAAATATTCTGTTAGAATGTAAAATTCTTGACCGCCACTTTTGTGTATTGTAAATGTAAGCATTGGAGGCATTCCTAAATTGATGCAACAGTGGCCAGTGATGTATTTCTTGCTGTCTGGCACGTATAGACTGTAACTGGCAGTAAGTGTGGCTCTGCAACACAGATGAGAAGGAGATGTGGGCTATGAAGCTGAAACAACTTATCTGAAGCATGTGCTCCTCAGCAAGACCATGACCCCAAGTGCCACATAATCTTGAAATACAGCGACAACATGGCAGTTTTACAGACAGACAAACAGAGAATGTGAACAGAACAGCACCACATTTGCACACATTGATTCTGAGTGACCCATCTGCTCACTAATAGGACTGTATGTAACCGATCGAGGCTTGATCACAGCTTTAAACTTCTCTCATACTGTGGAAACACAATCAACTTTTCCATGATCTATGATAGTTCTGTGAGCCTCTCTGCTGGGATCATATATCGCACATGCTTTCAATCGGACGTGCTCAGCTCATCTCTAGATAATATGCTGCTCTCCATAGCTTATGCTTTCACTGAAAGGTGCGTATAACTCCATAAAATGCTCTCATCACTGTCAGCTGTTACACAGTACCAGCTGGCTAAAGTTCAGGCCCAGCTGTGAATCTCCCACTGTGGATGGGTGTATACAATATGGTCGGGGTTTCTGGATATATTTTCTTTTTTCAGGCAGTGGTCCCCGCCCTGGCTTCCTGCCCTGACCCCCTTTGGGAATCTTCCCAATTATTGCGTCAAAATGGGATTATGCAACTCTCCCAAGCTAATGCCGTAACTCAAGGGTGTGGGGAATGTAGTGCGTGTGTAGGTTTTTGATTTGTTTCATGTGTTTGATTGCAGTTGTACATAGACAAGATGTTATCGATTTAATGGGTAGAAACACAATGACATAGTCACATTATTTTTGGAGTCTGCTAGAATACATTTACATGATTTAAAGTTTAAAAAGACATTATTTTTTATCATATTGTACATTGCTGCAGCACCTATTTTCACTCTCTGCCTGTTTTGGCTGGCCCAGACTGTTGTGATTGCTTAGAGCATGGCTGTGTTCAAAATCGCCCCCTATACCCTCATTCAGTATTCCCTACATTACTCCTCTAATATTGTCCACTTGAAGGAGTGAATGAAAACGAGTGAATTCGGACACTAAGTGCACCAGAAGGGCTGTCGCTTTTGCATAGTTTGTGCTTGCCGTTTAATAATCATTTGGAACTGAGCAAACTGGCAGCTCCAGTAGTAATGAAAAGATTTATTCTGAACTCTGTAATGGAAACTAGCTTGTATAAATCTTATTAATAATGAATTAAAAGAAATTTATACCTTTATGATATTATGTTGTACCCACATTGGACCAACAGTTTGGAAAATGGATGGATCGATTATTAATCTTCTGGCGAGAAGCTGGAATTTATTCGGCACACCCGTCACAGTGCATTATGGGTATTATCTAGCATCTAGCTGTTGAGTGTACAACGGTTGTAAGCTGGTTATTGTTGTGAATTGTGGGATTGAATGAGTGCTCTAAATAATGTCCACTATGGTTTCGGACACCACTACCAATGGCTGTCCCCTCAAATAATGCCCTATTTAAGGCTATATGGGTCAATTTTGGACATAGCCCATGTGTCAGAAATGTAACGACTATTACCATAATCAGGTTTGTTGTCTGTTGTCTGTATTTGAAGTACTCTTATTCCTTTCCTATACCTTTGTTTATTTGTTGGAGTTTAGTTTACTTGAGTTTACGAAAAGACTGAGATCCTAAGTTCCTGTTTTTGTGATGCTATGATGCTTGCTTACCCTCGTGATCCTCATCGCGATTGGTCTATTGCTTATTGTTTATTTTTCATGCACTAGAAAAAGACTGTTTAAAAGACTCCCATTTGTTTCAATAAACTCCTGCACCTGGGTTCTTCTCCTTACTCTGTATTGGTGTGTCGTTACACATAGTGAAATAGTAGTTATATATTGTTTATTGGCACTTCTATCAAAAACATTTGCATTAGAATGCATCTAGAGCAAGACATTGATGAATAGTTTTTCATCATTGCACCATAGGCCCCGCCCACTGACGTTCAGTGGTTTAATAGCTGACACCTGTCTACACCAGACACAAGTTTTGCATCAAAAACTACTAGAACTCATTATAATCACTGCTGCTGTCTACTCTGTATACAATAATATACATATGCCTGTTCAATTTCTGACATACTCCACGCACTTAAGCTGCTCTTCACAACAGGACAAAAGGAAGAGTAAAAGAATGTTTGCTTTGTGTCAGGTTTAAACAGATTGTAAAATTATGTTAATGAATTTGCGGTCGCTTGTAAACCTTTTTGAATTTTAAGGGGAAATTAAATTTGGCAAGCAAAGAATTTAAATATAATTTTTGCTCTTATTTAATATTTTTTTCTATTATCAGAACTTTTACATTGCCCAGAGAATCACAAAAGCAAAGCAATGACACATGTTGTTTTTTTCCTATTTAATTTTTTCCACCCTATTGCCTACAGGGCATTGTAGCTTTGTAGCGAGAGGTGCGCTAGCCGCTAGTATATTTCGAAGTGATCAGAATTTTTGGAAAATTGCATTTAAGGAGGGATCTTTGCCTTATCAAGGTATCAGCATGTCATAAAGACATTGGAATAGGCTCTTTTAAATTTGGGCCAGCAAGCAACCACTTAGCGATGACCTAGTAGCTGCCTAGGAACACTGTAACAAACACTTAGAACACATTATCAAACACATAGCAATGTCCTGGCAACCATCGAGAACACCTTAGAATTATGTCTGCGAGTTCAGAAAATCTGAAATGAAAATATATTATTATTAATATAAATGATGAAAATATGAAATATAATAATACATTTCTGTGGACTATTGCCTGATATCCTGCCCTTCCTAAGGATGACTTTTGACCCCTGAGAGGTGACTACTGGATGTATATGTATGTATTGCTGAGTAGTATGCGGTTCTGTATTCAGGGTATTGTGTTTTTCGACATATGTGCTCTTGCTGAGTTTCTGAATATGAATGAATGTTAATCATACGCCATGTCGGACTGTCATCTGACCTTTTCTGAGGACGCCAGAATGCTGGACTGGTGCAGATAAGCTGATCTGTAATTGTGTGTCTTATCCTGCTGTGTGAATGTACTTTGAAGGAAATGAGTTGTTTATAATATAGAGACCATTCTTTCTTATGAAGTTCTATATATGGAATTAAAGAAACAGATGGATGCAGGGTGATATTTTGTGTTTTCACAGAGATCAAGATAAAAAAAAATAGATCTTGTGTTGTTTTGTGGCTTTTAGTCCATTTCTGTTTGTTTTTGAGTTATATGCTGCTAGTGTACTCTGTAGAGTACTACGTACTACTTTTAAAATACTTAATACATCTAAATATTACTGTCTTTCTCTTTTAGGAAAACTGAGCAAAACAGATTTGTAATTATAATCGTAAAAGATGCTATAAGGTAAAAACATGTTATAGTAAGTTTCCTTACTCTGTATATGGTGAAAACTGTAATAGATCTAATGGGATATTTTTGTCTCTTTAATTTGAGACTTTTTGTCTCTTTATTTGTTATATTCCAAGTTTACTCATGGGCTTTGGGTGTTGCTCTCTGACAGGTGAAACAGACAATTAAGACCTCTGTTTCAGTGCAGAGGGAGGACAGATGAGCATGACAACACAATAGTGGACATGGACATACACACACACTCCCCCATACCAGAACAGCTGTGTGAAGGAGTGGTCTTTACTTCCCACAGGGAAAAGAGAGAATGAGAGGGAGGGAGGGAGGGCCTGAACTGATAGAGGAAAACACTCTTGAGAACTCCACATGGTAAAGTTCAGAAACAGAGAAGAGTGGAAGAACAGAAAGAGAGACTTAGCCGGAGGGAGAGTAGCAGAGAACGGAGAATACCCTCGGGCTGTTGCAGAGCTCTAGTGTTAGTTTGCCTCTCAATCCTGTGTGAGACAGAACCAGTTTTTTTTAGTTCTTCGAGTGAAGTTGATTTGAGCTCAGTTTTTCTGGAGGGAGCGTGTTGTGGATCATGCAGGGCAGGGCTGGACGAGCCGCCCGTAAAGATGCAGTGTGTGAAACACCTCAGCTGGGCAGGAGTCTGGTGGAGATGGAGGTAGAGGGGGAAACAGCAGCGCCCGTAGGGGTAAGTCTATTATGTGACCATTTAAAGCACAAGGAACATCTAAGTCTAGTACTTCTGTGGTCGGTTAGTCTAGTCTTAGAAGTTAGTCATCTAATATTTTCCTTTATGACTGGTCATAACTTTTTTATTACAGTTACAGAAAAGAGTAGATTGGTATAATTTGAATCCAAAAAGTAAAACTGATTTCCCCTTGACTAACTGCTAGATGGTCTGACTTAGTAGGACATACTGCAACATAGTGGCTATGCAACTGTACAATACACTGTACTAGAACAGAGAATTTTGCAGAATTCCAGGTCACATTTAACCCCTAAATCATAAAAAAAAATACAAAGCAAGGAATTATATTTTTTAAATAAGGAAAGTTAAGTTAGATGATTTAAGATCTTCATTATTCATTTATTTCCATTATTTTTAATTAAGCACATGTACATTTTCCCTACAAATTCTTATTACAGTAAAACAGACTGTATTCTGACTAAATACTATATTCTGGACAATTTACTTTAGAGTTGGTTAGTAATTCCCATTATTCTAAAAGGGGAAAAAAAACTAAAAACAAACTGTAATACAATGTCTTTTATTTAAATCTAAAGGAAAAATAAATGATACCTTCCTGTTTGAATGCGTAAATGCTAAATTTAGTAATTTATAAATATATTTAAAAAATTGCAGTATGATGATGGGAATTTGGGTAGGAAGATTTACTTAATAATTAAGTTGATTAAAATAAATGCTATAAAAAGCTTCATTTTCTTAATGCACACTGTTGTTTTCGTATGGTTTGATGTTTGAGTTGTTACACCTGTGTTGGCGTGCCACACTCCCTCTTTACTGGCCTGTAGTGTTGCCTGTAAGTTTCGCTTCAAAAACTTTTGCTGATTTATTGATTTGCAGAATTAAGTTGTATGTGTTAGTCTGTGTCTATATACAATAGTGTGTGCTCATGTGTCTGTGGCAAATCAGAGCAAGAGTACAAGGATTTACAGCCCAGTTAAACAGCGAGGGCCGTCTGCTTCTACCTTAAGATCCTCCTTCGACCCAAAGGGAGGGAGACAGTTTAATGAGATTCCCTTTCCCTCCTCTTCCTTTGCTGTTCCAGCTTGACATTTGACACAACACATTTCTGCAGTCCTGCACAGATACACATGTGTGTGCAAATGAGTGTGCCAGAAGTTTGTCAGGATGTTCTTCACAAAGAAGCATCAGCTTCTTCCAATTGCTGTGTGTGTAAAAGAGTGTGTGAGTGTTTAAATGACCATGCCTAGCCTTGGCAAGTTCCTAATTAGTATCATATTGTATTCATTAGTAGGTGTTTGTGTTGGCTGTGCTGAGTGACCTGTGGGAATTAAGGTTGGCATTCAGACTGGCACATTGGCTGCTTGTGTTGCCAGAATATTGATTATTTTTTAAAGACATAGAAAGTGTCAGACTAAAACACTTCATTCTGAATGATGAAAACATGACAATTCACAGAAGTCTTAGATACAGTAAATACGCATCAAACAAATGTCTAATGTTCACCTGACTAGATATTATGAGTTGACTGATTGGTAGAACAGACCTGATAAATTGTGTGATGTGATGAGATGAGATGTGATGTTTAACAGGCTTTTGTAATGTGCTTTATATGAATTTATGGAAGCAACGTAATAGTGTTTAAACGTAACCAGCGCATTCCTCAGCAGGGAGTCCCCATCAATGCACGCGATAAATGGATTACGGCCAAGAAATCCTACACACACACACACACACACGTACACACACACACACACACACACACACACACACACACACACACACACACACACACACACACACACACACACACACACACACACACACACACACACACACACACACACACACACAACACACACAGTAAAACCACAGGATAAAAAAAAAATTTATGGTGATCTCAAATATGTTCCTTTAAAGTATTAACATTGTCTTCTGTAATTAAACTGTTGTTTCACAATACACAAGTAGTATTTTTTGAATATACATTAGTATTGAACATTGAGATATTTATTTATTGGATGAAAATTAGATTAGATTAAAAATTGATTCTTGATTGAATCAACACTTGATTGTCTACTGGTACTTTTTTGTTCATTGCATTGTCTGCACATGAATATATTAAGACAGATATTAAAGGTGCATTGCGCAACATTTCATGTTAAAAATACCCGTTTTTTAACCCATACATGCGTAAACAATTGCCTGATGGGCTGAATGAGCCCTTCTCTGATCACTGAGAGTGCCTCTATAATCCTGTACAGTAAAATATATAAGAGGGATTCGGGCTCGAATCTGAGACTGGGGGTGACGTCATGCGCGTTCACGCTCACCAGGCGATGTCTCGGAGGTTTGTTATTGTTAGCCGCCATTCTCCGTATCAGCGAAGACAACTCGAGCGACAAAACTTTAGTCAACTTTCGACAAAAGTAGAAGATGGATTCAAAGAGACCGGCTTGTAGTTCATTCCAAACCCCAACGCAAACTCCACGTAAGACAAAGAAAAGAAAACTTTTGTCTAGTTATTGACCAAAAGGGACAAATTGGAGTCAGACAGGCGTCGGAATAAGACGAGACGAGAGTCAGCATCGGGAAGGCTTTCAACAAATGGATAGATCTCCGGTCTGCTCTAGGGCTCAAACGGGATCCTCAGTTGGCTGTTTTCTTGATAAAACGGTAAGATATAGCACAGTCTCTAATGTCTGATGCGGCAAATCTATGACAACAAATGACGATGCAGTAAAATGTGTAGCTAATGCTTTAGCCTAAGCTAGATAATGTAGAATGATTTATAAGTCAATCAGAATTATTTGACTAACGTTACCATTGTCAGTGAACAGGTTCATAAACTAGGAATTGTCTTCGGAAGAATAGTACAACATGAAACATAAAACATGTCCCATAAAAGATGCTAACTATGTTTTTGTGTATAGCCTACCGGTAGCCTTGTGTTCTTTGCCTGCGCTCTGCTCTTCTATCTTCTTCCATCATATTACTTTAGACTTTCCACCATAGTCTTTAAACGCCGCCGTTCGTACTCCGTTATTAAGGTCCCGGTAGGCAGAACGGGAACATTCGATGCTTCCCTGCGTTTGTTGTTGTTGTATGTGGCGCCGCCGCCGCCGTGCTCGCATCACTCTATTACCACTCGGTTCTGGCCACTGGCCAGTGCGACCGCAAACAGCAAAACCGAGTTTGGGGGAGAGTAGTTCTTAGAACTGTTTAGAAGTGGACAGTTCCTATAACTAAGTTCCTATAACTACTTGTTATGAAAGCGGATATAGTGCCATTTGATTGTTTATTACCTTGAGACATTTGAGTGTACTTTGTTGACCAACTGTGTATGGTATGATTATTATTTTAGGTTTTACAAATTAATAACTTATATTGTTCATGAACGTGTTTCCATAATAATACAATCATAATTGGATACAGTAAACACATAAAACAGTTCAACATGGAGATAGATGGAAACAAAAACTGAAGTTTTCTTCTACCCCCGTTTTCCCCTCACACAATAAGTGTGTAATTTACTCAAATGCCTTTCCTTTCATATATTTAAAATGACTTGCAGATTTATAACTTTATAACCTCAGAAGACATTATGACTGTAAACAAAAGATTTGTGCGGCTGATGCTCCTTTGGTTATGAACAGCTCGTGCTCGTGCAAGCGTGCGTGTGCGTGTGCTCCATGAGCGTGCACATCTCTGGCTGCAGTTTCGCTTGTCGCCAGAGGGGGTGTAGTTC
Organism: Chrosomus eos; assembly: GCA_036326025.1. Taxonomy (NCBI): domain Eukaryota; kingdom Metazoa; phylum Chordata; class Actinopteri; order Cypriniformes; family Leuciscidae; genus Chrosomus; species Chrosomus eos. The sequence continues at coordinate 11,238,858 of CM070828.1, read as the reverse complement.
TGCAAAAACTCAGAGACCTGCGTTATGCACCTTTAACATTGCAATATTAAAAGTGTTTATCTTAAATCAAAGGCATATTGTGTTATGTGCTCACTTTATTGTTTGAAGTTGAACACATATAGTTGTGGCAGACAGCTGTGGCATGAAAGCGTGCATGCGTGCGTGTGTGTGTGTGTGTGTGTGGTTGGACAGGAAATATTTCTCCCCAGAGGTTCCCATCTTTATATCTTAGCCAGTTAGTGCCTGAGTCAGAGTCCTGCCGTCCCGTGCTGAAGCGATGATGTCACAATGGACATTGTAACAGAGACCTGTTCACCCATCTTTATTGGGTGATGTAGACTGTTGGCGCGGATCATAGCGTGGATTATGGGAAGCCGTGTGTGAACTGCCTGGTACAGTTCAACACAATACTCATTCACAATTCTCTCTTACTCACTAACAAACAGAACAGAGTATCTGTGCACAAAGACATTTGTGTTTGCCTTTGGTTCCTGTTGATGTTGTCACATCATACAATACTCTATATGGTATTTTAAAGTGTTGTACCACATTTATTAAGTTGTATTAAAGGATTATACGCTAGAGGATAATGCACCAGATTTGACATGACAAACATAATGCCTTAAAGGGATGATGTAGTGATAAATCAAGATTTAACTTGATCTTTTGAGATAGCTTTGTTCATTATACTATGAATTTATACTATAACTTTCAGGTCCTCCCTAGTCCCCAGACACAAAGAAAGAAAATGTTTGCTCTAAACTTTAGCAATTTTGAAAGAATGAGCAAACGAATGAATGAATGAATGAATGAATGACGTATTTGACATCAGCAACATCACAGTGAGGTTATAAGGAGAAGTAATAAATATATATTATTCGTAATAGCAGAAGAACTAAGAGTAAAATGAGGGAATGTTAAAAAAAAAATTCAATGCAAATGGAATTTGCAAATGGAAAATGGAAAGTACAAAGTGGACTTCTGAAATGAGAGGACAAACCCTGCATCCAAATATGCCTACTTCTCTACTATACACTACTATACTATACTCAAAAAATACAGTATGTGAGCATGCATGAATTCATAGCATTCATAAAACTGTAGAAGAAAAGTACCCGGATGACCTACTACTTTCGGTGAGATTTTAAAATGCGCATCTTACTGTATGACCAGTTTATGAACAGTATCCCACGAGGCCACAGGAAATGAAATGTGAATGGCAGTGAAGTAACACAACTAGCGCTGGTAGTGACAGACAGCATGGCATTTTTAGTACATCCGGATTTCAAATATACTAACAATATTCATACTATACAGCTCTTAAGTCTCTTCTCTAGGTTTGGAGCTAAATGTACATTCATTTACATTTATGAATTCCAGGTTCAGTTTTATGTGACAGTGTCATTTTACAAAAATGAGTGATTTACACACTATTTGATCTCTTATTACTATTCTTTGTGTATTTTTGTACTGTTGATATTTTTTCCTAATTGTCCTTCTACCCTAAGGAGAAGTGGTTAAGAGAATAAATAGATGGATGTTGGTTCTTTTCTCATAATTGTTTTGGAGACATTACCTCCCTTGCCTCCTCGAAGAAAACGCTTGTACTGTAAACCCTCTTTGAAAGTGTACATCAGGAGAAAATTACTCCATGAATGATTCTGGTAACACACCAGACCCGTGTGAGGATCTGCAGTCACTTAGTGAACACAAATATTATGACCCTTCCATAAACCTGTGTCATTGATATAGTCATTCATGGTTTATTTAAAGTCCTGATTTCATTATGTTGATTTGAAATCCTGAACATTTTTATTTGTTCCATCTAATTTCCTCCTGTTGTCTGTGTGTTTGTCTCCAGGTAAAACCAAAAGTGATCGAGCCGTTGGACTATGAGAGTGTACTTGTCCAGAGGAAAACTCAGATACTCAGTGATGTCCTCAGAGACATGCTGCAGTTTCCTATTGATGACTTTCAGGTAGGAACGTCTGTTTATCTACTGTACACATCCAGCTCTCAGAGCATCTGCTCTCCATCAGTATCCATTCCTAAATTGTTCTTCTTTCCATTTTTCCCTGCTAGAGACTCATGTAAAGTTTCATTTCTGTCAGTATTTTTTGTACTCTTCTTATCTGAAATCATGCTGTGATTTCCTCTGAAATGTTATTTTTCAGGGTGATGAGTAACCTGTGCAGATGTTCTCTCTGTGGTGGTGTGTCTTGAGTTTGTTTTCTCATTAGTTATACATCTCTGTTCTTTTTGTTCATGAGGGCCTGCTTTTCCATCACATCCATAATTCAACCCTCAAATAGCATTACAGTAACATTGTCTCAGGGGATTTTTCAAGCTGCTTCTCTGAATGGAACCATCTACTTGTTTTCCTTTAGAAATGGGTGTGTATGCGAGAGATCATTGTTATGGGATTTGGTTTATGGGGAACAGAACAAAACTGTGTTCTGCAAACAACTGCCCATGCAGCTAGCTGAAACCAAACAATTATAATTCAATTTTAAGATTAGTGTTAGGAAATTAGACCATAAATCTAATTCTAAATTCTAAACCTAATCTCAAAATCGAATAGTTTTGTGAAGCCAAAGCAGTAGTCTATGCTATGACTGGCATTCAATTTATTTGTATATGACATACAGTAGTGGTTACATTCAACCTAAAGCATAAACCTAACACGCGCACAAACCTATTTGCATTTTTATTAAACCATTTTCCTTTTGGTGACCATTACCACCACCCCTAAGTAAAAATCTTTAGGATTTTTTAATTAATAAATACTTTACATTATATTTTATACATTAACTTGTAGCTCTTCCCAAATTATACCACATACAGCAGAGTTTAATAGTTCGCTGTCTGTACATTTTTGGCTGCCAGAAACAACGATGTGTAACACACACACACACACACACACACACACACACACACACACACACACACACACACACACACACACACACACATGTTTGTTTTTGTGACTTATGAGGACATTCCATAGGCGTAATGGTTTTTATACTGGACAAACTATATATTCTATCCCCCTACACTGCCCCTGTCCCTAAACCTACCCCTTACAGGAGACATGCTGGATTTTAACATTTTAAAAAAAACATTGTTTTTTATGATTTTTAAGCTGTTTGAAATATGAGGACGCATGCAATGTCCTCATATTTCACGTGTAAGTTGTAATACCAGTGTAATACCCATGTCATTATACACATTTGTGTCCTCATATATCACAAAAACAAGCACACACACACACACACACACTCACGCTGCCATACAATGCAGTGTTTATGAATATGGTTAATAATCGTAACCAATATTATGATTAATTTAAAGCATAGTTTTGATTATTTATATTTTTCCAGTTCATATTAGAGGCACCACATGCATACAAGCTGGTTATAATGAGTGCAGCGCTTCATGTAAAACCTATGGCTGTACAGTATGGGCAATTTAGCTTCATCTTCAATGTTGGTTTCACATCAGGCCTCAGGCTCTATGAACACATCTGAGCCTCTGTATAATTATAAAGCCAGAGACATGACCGGAACTCCAATTGTATATTGTAGTCATTTAAATCACTCCATATCCACAAAAAAAAAATTCTTTTTTGACTGTTTTTCTTGTTATAAGAGTCTTTTAGTCGCACTTATTTTATTGAAACACCGCGTTACAGAAAGTAGAATTTTCACATTTTGTTCATCAATGTTTAATTTAGTTTACTTGCTAGAAAAAAGACTGTACTAACAAACACCCCCCAACCAAAAAACAAACTAACAATTTTTTTTATAAAAACTACAATAATTTCTGCAGTCGGTAAAGCTATCCAGTATGTGTTGTGCACATCAATATTCCTGAAAATCCTATTTAAACACTTTTTTGTTTTATATTTTTCTGTGGCTGAGGGTTATTCGCTTTTAGACAAACAGAACAAAAAAGGTATAAACATGGAAACAATGATTTTCGATAAGACTAATAAAGAAATTTTAAATAAATGAAGGTCGTTTAACTTTTTTCAGTGTACCTAAATCCTCTTAGTCCATTGTTAAGATTAAAACCTCTCTTTTGTTTGTAGTCCAACATGATTAATTTTATTGCTGCAAGAAATGGCCCGATTTACATTGACAAATCTTTTTTTATGTGTGTCCATGTGCTTGTCTTTATTTAATATCTGAAACGTTTGCACATGTTTCTGCATAGATCTCCATTTTGAAGCGTCAGGGCAGAACACTGTACTCTTCAGTTCCAGATGGGGCAGAAAAGAAAGCCAGCAGCCTGCTAGTCCAGGAGGTAAGAGCAACATAAACTCATACATCAGAGCAAAACAAGAGGATGAATTCATCAATTGCATTCTGATAGTATTTTTTTTTTACCTTGTCTGTATTGTTTTAGCACAATTAAGAATTATAATGAAATTTGCCTAGTTAAATGCTATTTGTATGCTGCTACTTACATTCCACTATTTAAAGGTGAGTTCTGAGAGGATGCATTAGAATACCACATTCTGGGTACTTTATACCACATTCATACACTTTACTGAGACTTCATCACCCAATGAACCTGAATCATCTCTTAAACATGCACTTGACCACATGTTTGGATATATGCCCGGTTACGGTTCTCTTCTCTTGTCGTTGATCATCGTTTAATGAAATACTGCTGTCAAGATCAAAAATGCACCCAAAAATCTTGCTTTCTACAGGCGGGAATAGTTCAAAGTCAGTTGAGTTAGGAAAATAGCGCTGAGCTTTGAAAATAAGGTGGAATCTAAGCCTAATGCTAAGCATAATTTACATTAAAAGGACACATGTTTTATCTTCTAATCATGACTTAATCGAACTATTTAAGTGCATTTAGTGTCGGTTACCCCGAATAGCAGTTAAAAGGGATACTCCACCGTTTTTTCATATTAGACAATGGTATTCTCTTATCTAAGATGATTTGATACATACCTCTCTCGTCTCAGTGCGTGCACTTAATCGCTCTGTCGGGCGGAGAACTTTGAGAGCAGTTAGCTTAGCCCCATTCATTGTATATGGGCCAAACAGAGATGAAGTTAGAAGCGACCAAACAAATCCACGTTTTCTCTATTTAAATATAGTTACACGAGTAGTTACACGACCAAGTATGGTGACTCTAAATAAAATGTGGCGCTTTTTATAAGCGGGTAAAATGGATAACTATAATGTATGGCGGAATAGCACTTATTGGGAGCACTTCGACTCGGCGCTGTAATATCTTCACTCGTGAAAAGTCCTCTCCCCCCTCTCCCTCTCCCTGTCATTTCCGTCAATAGAACCAACGTGACTTTTACCTGTGCTACTAGCAAACTGCAAGAGATCATTTACAATGGCGGACTATGTAGATAATTATGACTTGTTTGTAGCAGACCCAGAGCCATATCTGTTTGAACCCGAGTACACAGAGGAGGAACTTATGGAAGCTTGTTTCCGCCACAGAATGAAAAATAAAAAAGGTAATTGTCGCAGATATAAAGTCGCAATTGCGTGTTATAAAGTCAGAATTGCGAGATATAAAGTCAGAATTGCGAGAGATAAAGTCAGAATTGCGAGATATAGTCAGAATTGTGAGATATAAACTCGCAATTGCGAGTTATAAAGTCAGTGTTGCCAGATTGGAAATATCAAAGTATCGTACCAGAAGCTCAAAATTATCGGATTTGGAAGAAAATTATCGTACAAAACAGCTAACGTTATTTAGACAAGTGAAGTTGACTGGATTGTTGGGAGGGGGGGGTAGTCAGTGGCGTAGCAAGCTGTTCAAAAGTGTGGGGGATGGATATGACATTGAAAGTTTGCCATGTTGTATGGACCTCTGTCCCTCTGGGGGGTTCGGGGGCATGCTCCCCCGGAAGAAAATTTTGGACATTTTAAGGTTAAATGCATCAATCTGGTGCACTTTGAGAGCTCAAAATTAAGAGCTTCAACCAGCTTCGACCCATGAACTGTGCACATTGAACAAAGAAAAAGCATTGACTTGTAGCCTACCTAAAAAGGGCTCAAACATCTTTTTAGTTATGATATAGAGTCTCTGTCTACATTACATTATATTTTGTATTACGCTATAGAATAGGAAAATTACAATACTTTTGTCCAAATTTCTTCACTTGTACGAAATAAACCCTTGAGCTTTTATTTAGGAGAAAACACCAGATTACCATGCTGATCGTGTGAGCAAAGAGCGCACTTTTCTTTAAATCAGGCAGCACAAACAGAATGCCTAACGTTACTTAAAGTCTTGTGCTGTTTAGCCAAAAAAAAGGAAATATAATACAGAAAACACTCGACATGTCAACAAAACATAAACATAACATCTTCCCTAACACATATCAAGCTTATTTAAAAACCTCGTTCAAAGCATAAACACTCATTCAAAGTACCTGGAAAAGGGAGATGTAAATAACCATAACCATAAGTTCCCGCCTCCTCAGAGCGAGCTGACCGATAAATCTAACACATCAAGAGAGGCGGGACTTAAGGCATAACAGCCAATCATCAGCCGCTCACACTCAAAGCCGGTGTCATTTTGAGAGGAGGCAGCCGCAGCGCAGCTAGCTTTCATGACGCACACACACAGGGTCTCTCGCTCTCTCCCGTGCTCTCTCACCTTCACTTTCTCCTCACAATCATGACGTAGATCAATGAGTATAGAAACACTATGATTACAATGACCTCCGATTGAAGTGTCACAAAATTCTGAAATTATCGTACATTATGGGATTTTTTTCATTATTGATCGTACAGAGGTCAAAATTATCGTACAAATACGATAATTATCGTACATCTGGCAACACTGTATAAAGTCCAATTATATGGGGGAAAAAAGACGGACTTTTTTTCCTCTCAGAATAGTTTATCTCACAATTCTGACTTTATAACACGCAATTGCGACTTTATATCTCACAATTCTGACTTTATATCACGCAATTGTGACTTTATATCACGCAATTCTGACTTTATATCACACAATTCTGACTTTATAACACGCATTGCGACTTTATATCTCGCAATTCTGACTTTATAACACGCAATTGCGACTTTATATCTGCGACAATTACCTTTTTTATTTTTCATTCTGTGGCGGAAACAAGCTTCCATAAGTTCCTCCTCTGTGTACTCGGGTTCAAACAGATATGGCTCTGGGTCTGCTACAAACAAGTCATAATTATCTACATAGTCCGCCATTGTAAATGATCTCTTGCAGTTTGCTAGTAGCACAGGTAAAAGTCACGTTGGTTCTATTGACGGAAATGACAGGGAGAGGGAGAGGGGGGAGAGGACTTTTCACGAGTGAAGATATTACAGCGCCGAGTCGAAGTGCTCCCAATAAGTGCTATTCCGCCATACATTATAGTTATCCATTTTACCCGCTTATAAAAAGCGCCACATTTTATTTAGAGTCACCATACTTGGTCGTGTAACTACTCGTGTAACTATATTTAAATAGAGAAAACGTGGATTTGTTTGGTCGCTTCTAACTTCATCTCTGTTTGGCCCATATACAATGAATGGGGCTAAGCTAACTGCTCTCAAAGTTCTCCGCCCGACAGAGCGATTAAGTGCACGCACTGAGACGAGAGAGGTATGTATCAAATCATCTTAGATAAGAGAATAGCATTGTCTAATATGAAAAAACGGTGGAATATCCCTTTAAGGCAAGACACTACTGGCAAAAACTTTTTTCATGCACTGGTCAATTTTGATCTATTTGGCTTTCCATAATGTGTTGTTTCAGACTAGTGGAAAGAAAACCTCTAAAATATACTTTATTCATCTTTTTATACGCATGTATTTATGTCTGTAGGTTTCATTTACAAAATAAATCTTTTAAAGGTGCATTGCGCAACATTTCATGTTAAAAATACCCGTTTTTTAACCCATACATGCGTAAACAATTGCCTGATGGGCTGAATGAGCCCTTCTCTGATCACTGAGATTGCCTCTATAGTGCTGTACAGTAAAATAAATAAGAGGGATTCGGGCTCGAATCTGAGACTGGGCGTGACGTCATGCGCGTTCACGCTCACCAGGCGATGTCTCGGAGGTTTGTGTATTCGCCGCCATTCTCTGTATCAGCGAAGACAACTCGAGCGACAAAACTTTAGTCAACTTTCGACAAAAGTAGAAGATGCATTCAAAGAGACCGGCTTGTAGTTCATTCCAAACCCCAACGCAAACTCCACGTAAGACAAAGAAAAGAAAACTTTTGTCTAGTTATTGACCAAAAGGGCCAAATTGGAGTCAGGCGTCGGAATAAGACGAGACGAGAGTCAGCATCGGGAAGGCTTTCAACAAATGGATAGATCTCCGGTCTGCTCTAGGGCTCAACGGGATCATCAGTTGGCTGTTTTCTTGATAAAATGGTAAGATATACCCCAGTCTCTAATGTCTGATGCGGCAAATCTATGACAACAAATGACGATGCGTAAAATGTGTAATGCTTTAGCCTAAGCTAGATAAATGTACAATCAGAATTGATTTGACTAACGTTACCATTGTCAGTGAACAGGTTCATAAACTAGGAATTGTCTTCGGAAGAATAGTACAACATGAAACATAAAACATGTCCCATAAAAGATGCTAACTATGTTTTTGTGTATAGCCTACCGGTAGCCTTGTGTTCTTTGCCTGCGCTCTGCTCTTCTATCTTCTTCCATCATATTACTTTAGACTTTCCACCATAGTCTTTAAACGCCGCCGTTCGTACTCCGTTATTAAGGTCCCGGTAGGCAGAACGGGAACATTGCGATAGCCTCCTCGGCTCCTCCATGCTGGTTTGTTGTTGTTGTATGTGGCGCCGCCGCCGTGCTCGCGTCACTCCCTTACTCATCGGTTCTGGCCACTGGCCAGTGCGACTGCAAACAGCAAAACCGAGTTTGAGGGAGAGTAGTCCTACTCAAATGCCTTTCCTTTCATATATGTAAAATGACTTGCAGATTTATAACTTTATAACCTCTGAAGACATTATGACTGTAAACAAAAGATTTGTGCGGCTGATGCTCCTTTGGTTGTGAATGAACAGCTCGTGCTCGTGCAAGCGTGCGTGTGCTCCATGAGCGTGCACACCTCTGGTTGCAGTTTCGCTTGTCGCCAGAGGGGGTGTAGTTCTGCAAAAACTCAGAGACCTGCGTTATGCACCTTTAAGGCCATTTCCACAATTTTTGTTTTTTTTTCTCATGCACGCAAGCTAGAAATCTCCATTTAGAGCTTTAAAAAGACGCGCTCAACCCGTGTAAGATCTTTTATGGACTGCTCTCCTTGATGCTGAAGCACGCAGGGGAACAGTCACAGCGAACACGGGCAGGAATGTGCACCTGTCTGTGCTTTTACACAGTTTATTTTTTACAGTTTACTGCACTTCATTATTCTTTTATTTATTTACACATTTGAATTGAAAATCTCACACATTCACAGAAAATAGCTTACTTGTGCATTGCGAAATAAGGTTAATAGAACAGGAATTATCATTGAATAAAATGCTGAAACAGGACAAAACAGATTCCCTCAAGCTAATTTATGGTGCATCTTTAATAATTCTTCTATATGCATTGTGCTAAAAAACGTACCTGTGTGTGAGGTCTGGGTCAAGGCTAGGTTTGTGTGGATATCACAGACACTGGGCGTCGACAGCGGAGAGCGTAAAATGATACTTCCTCCCACTAAAGAGCTCAGTGACATCATCAAGGGCAGCTGTGCCAGAGACAGGCAGTTTTCCAGCTTTTCACAAATCAAAACATCTGCCTCAACCATTAGTCAAGCGTACATGTCCTCTGTACACTCCAGAACAACATTAAAGGAGAACTCCGGTCAATTTTAACATTGAGCTCATTTTTTGTACACTAGGAGTGTTGTCAGTACAGAAAAAAACGACAAAATTCGGTGTTTCCTACACCGTGGTATCCTCTTTTTAAAATTCGCACCCTGTTGACTTCAATGGGGCAAGTTCTAAACCTGCTTTTAGCCTCTTAACATCCTTGATTTGTCATTACAAGTGCACAGCCATGTGAGTGGTGTTATTAAGAGTGACCACGGTCAATCTGACTGCAGTAGATGTGAAAGATTTGAATAAAAGTGATGTTTATTCAGCCAGCGCACATACCTGTGTTTTCTTCCTGTTTTCGGTCGAAGTCAACAGTAGTCTTACAGTAGTCAGTAGTCAGTAGTCACCAATTTTTGTTGTTGTTCTCTGTGCTGACAGCACTCCAAATTTACAAAAAAATGAGCTCAATGTTAAAATTGACCGGAGTTCTCCTTTAATTTTGTAGGTTTGCTGTGGTAAACTTGTAAACGTTCTTGGAGACAACTTCTTCTGACATAAAATATGTTCAATTGAAACATTGAGTAAACATTTGTCATTTTGTTTTGTAAGAGTTGTAATTAAATCTGATCCACAGAGGAAGCCAAACAAGATGAGATGCCCAAGAACCTTTTTTTTAATCAGTTTTGTTTTGTTTTGTCTGGTGGTTTAGTTGTCTCAATGCTTTTGGTTTTAGTATAAAAAAAAACAACAGCTTAAATATACCAAATGATAGTCAAGCATCACTATTACTGTTGCTCTATTAATATTAAACAGAACTTGTCCCATTTGTCCCAATATATTGTGGCTTCCTTCCTCATTTAGGATGGGACCCCCAAAAAACCCCAGTCCGTAACTTTTTTGGGTTAAAAATTATCTAAAATAAAATTGAGCAAGTAAATCAGCCAGTGTTCAAAACTATCTGCTTGCCTTAGCTCAATTCAAAACGGTAAGCTTGTAATAATGTTTTTAATTCCAGTGGTACTGGTGGATTTCCGCGGGAAATTCAAGCATGTCTTTGTGTCATTACGTCACATCTGTACACATAAAGAAGGTGTCTCAGCTATTAGACTATATTGCGTGTGAGGATGTTGGAGGTGGAGATTTATAGCCTTTTCTCACAGCACTTGATATAATTCGGATCCAGAAAGGTTCAAACGACAATTACCAGTGACAACATGTAAAATACAAAATATAGTTCAGACTACGGAGTGACTATGACAGATGTAGTCAATCAATGCTGATGTTGTTAACATTAACAATTTGAGAACAAAGTATAATTTGCATGGTTTGGCGTGATATGATAAGCGATCGTTAGATTTAATCAGCGCGATTTACTGCTATGCTTTTTTTTCTTTTCTTAGTTGGTCAGAACAAAAGTGGATGTTACTTACTTGTTCGGATGATTTTTGCGTTGAAAATTCTTATGTTGGTCATACTTCCAAAAAGTAGAATCTGTGATTCCGAATGACAGTATCCACACCGGCGCGGTGACTGACAGCCACACATTCTCCTCAAAACATTGGATTCATCCGCACTGTGCCGTGCCGAGTCACAACCCACGTAAAGTTGATAATTCCTCAAATAACTGCAATTGCAGATTTCTAACAGAGATGACGACAAAGAGGAAAGACTACGTACTGCAGCTTTAACTATATTTTTATTTGATTATATTTATGTTACCCTAAAGCAAAAAGAAAAGTTACAGATGTAGTTCAGAGACGTTTAGTTTAGAATCAACACTTGAAGGCTTACTGTAGTTCCGAATGGTCTTAAATTTACTTTGTCAACTCATCTACTCTCTCAATCACTTCCTCTTTCTCTGCATAAATTGGATTTAAAATAAGAGTGAGAAAGCTGTTTTGGGTTTTAGAGGCTTTTAGTTTCATCTTATCCCTTTAAGAACTGCTGAGGACTAAATGATTGCCTTGCCAACAAAGCAAATAGAATTGAATCTTCTGTAATGTAATGCCCAGAGGATATATTAGTGTCTGTTTGTGGTGCGGTGTGGTTACAGCTATACCAGTGATTAGTACAGGGATACAGGCAGTGCCGCCTAGTGAGGAAATTATTTTCTAAAAAGCTGTTGTCACAGATTTCTATGGAAAAAATGATACTTATTAGATTACGGGAAAAGTATTAGCCTTTTTGGAATGTGTCGTCTTTACGTGTGTGTGTACGTGCGTGCTGGTATGTGTTTATTTGCTTTCCATATGACAGAGGACACAGACATGTTTTTATTTTTTTTCTCTTTTTTTTTTTCTTCTAGTGCATCAAGACCTACAACTCTGATTGGCATGTGGTAAACTACAAATACGAGGATTATTCTGGAGACTTCCGCCAACTTCCAAAGTAAGGACCAAGAGACTGATCGAAAGAAAAAGAAAAGAAAAGAGGTGTAACAGTAACAGAGATCGCTATTTGAAGTACAGCTGGTCTTTATTGAAACATCATATCTATATAATGACACTGTTCCAAAAACCTTGTTAGCTGCCTATGTAGGCAGGATTTTAAGGTATTATATTCATGTTCCAGACGTGTAGGCTGTTCTAAAAAGTAGGCATCATAAAAAAAAATTATTCAGTGCCACAAGAGGTATTAATCCCATTATTAACAACATTAGTTGACAGACAAATAAGTGACATACATTTCAGTGCTTTTAAAACATTACATTTCTAGCGCTTTTTTGCTTTTAGTTTTTTCCAAAAGGTTTATGTAAAACATGCATAATGCATTGTGACAATCTTAGGGGAAAAAAATATAGAATAAAATAAAATAATTTATTTATGATAATTGTTGATTATGAATCCAATTTCAATTCATTCAATATTAAAAAGCTTATTTACTTAATTATTAATCAAAATAAATATGGATTGTTTTAGCCAATATTTTTGTGTATTGTAACATAACCATAGCAATATGCTAACAGCAAACTTTTGAAGCTAATTGTGAGTTGAGTCTCCCATATGCGTTGTGTGTGCAGCTCTATTGTTGTGTATTTAGATCGTTCCTGTATGGTCCCTTATGACAAACGCTATAAAACATATCCTTTTCATATACTTTCAATATCTAATCAACATTTAATGCCACAAACCTTGCTAACTTTGTTTATATTACAGATAAAACATTTTTATCAAGTTCAAATTATTATTATTACATTTTACTTACAACTGCTATGCATGTGTTATTTAATATGTTTAAAATAAATAGTGTTATATTTCCGCCATTATATCAGCCATCAGCCACCCTCCAGTTTAGGATATCAGCATCGGCCTATAGAAAACGTACAGGTCAACCACTATTTAGAGGACAACTGCCAATGCAGGCAGTCGACAGCAAGGCAGCTCACTCGTTTTTGGAAGAGAGCCAATGAGTCATTGTTTGTGTTTGGACAGTGTGATTGTGTGTGTGAAAGAGGGAGAGATGCTGTTTTACACACTAATTTTTATCAGTGTCCTCAACCTGTCCTGCCCCAGTGTTGACAGCGAGGTCTCGTCCTGAGCTAAATCTGGAAAGTGCCGTTCTTCACACAACAACAACCCATCAGCAGCTCTTTTCCTTTTTCCTCCTCGCTTTTCCTTTCTCTTCCTCTTTCTTTTTGTCATTCAGCACATAAATATAAACTTTATTACAGGCTCAAGGCCCACAGAAGACAATACTGAACACAGATCAACAAAACATCACACATTCATATATACACATTCTATACAGCAACAACAGAAGAATAGAGCTAATGAAGGCACAGATACCAGTGTTCCCATAAATACTCTACCTGTTTCAGGACAAGGCAGCAACCAAACGCCAGACAAGTGTCTGTTATCCACGGATGTCACTTCCTGTCTCAATTAACAGATAGAACGTCTCGGTTATGTATGTAACCCTCGTTCCCTGAGTTGGGAACGGAGACGTTACGTTGTGAATTAATTTGTTACGAATAGGGTTTCGCTTAGAAAGCCTATCAACTTCGAGTATTACAAAACGAGCCAATGGCAAAGAAATGCCATGGGTCTGCGGAATTTGCATAGTGTAACCCCACCCTACCTCGTGGGTATATAAGGAAGTACGCTGGCAACATGCAGATATATTTTCCTTCTGAGGAGCCGAGACTGAACTCCCAGCGGTAAAGCGGAAGTGGCAGGGAGACCCAAAGAGATACGTTTTGACGACGAATAGGGTACCCAGTCTAATCACGCCACCTCGGCTGTCTTCCAGTGCCTTGCGTAAGTCTGAGCTCCCTGTCGTGAGACTAGCATGGACGAAGGACTCCTAATTAACACAGGAATTCCAAGGTACACTGGTAAGCATATCTCAGTGGAAATATGCAATTTGCATAAAATGCCTGCCCAAAGGGAGGATTTACAGAATACACATATGACCCGCGAGCGGGATGCATATGGAGAACACTAGGGTATCCAGCCCGCAGGGTGGAATCTTTCTACACCAGGGGGGGCAAGGTGGCTTGCCAAGGGAAAGACACATGCTCAGAAAGGCTTACCCTTGCCCTTGCTTAGAGAGAGCCTTTCCCTTTCAGCTCCTCACCATACAGTGGTGCTCAGAATTAATGGTACCCCTGGTAAAAATGATAAAAGATGGCTATAAAAAATAAATCTGCATCGTTTATTCTTTTGATCTTTCATTAAAAAAATTGGCAAAATCCTAACCTTTCATTGAAGTAAAAGATTTGAAAGTGGGGGGGAAATCACATTATAAAATATTTTTTTTTCTCCAAAACACGTTGGCCACAATTATTCATACCCTTTTATTAAATACCTTTTTGCAATCTCCTTTTGCCAAGATAACAGCTCTGAGTCTTCTCATATAATGCCTGATGAGTTTGGAGAACACCTGACAAGAGATCAGAGACCATTCCTTCATACAGAATCTCTCCAGATCCTTCAGATTCCCAGATCCATATTGGTGCTTCTCCTCTTCAGTTCACCCCACTCATTTTCTATATGGTTCAGGTCAGGGAACTGGGACGGTCATGGCAGAAGCTTCATTTTGTGCTCCCTAACACATTTTTGTGTTGATTTTAATGTTTGTTTTGGATCGTTGTCCTGATGGAAGATTCAACCACGGCCCATTATAAGATTTCTAGCAGAAGGCGTCAGGTTTTGATTTTTTATCTGTTGATATTTGATAGAATCCACAATGCCATGTGTCTGAATAAGAAGTCCAGGACCTCCAGCAGAAAAATAGGCCCACAACATTAAAGATCCAATGGTATATTAAATTCTACACATGGGGTACTTTTTATCCTTGTGCGCACCAAACCCATCTAGCGTGTTTGCTGCCAAAAAGCTTTTTTAGTTTAATCTGACCACAGAACCCTGTGCCGTTTGAAGATCCAGTCGTGTCTGACCACTGAATATGCTGGAGATTGTATTTGGATGAGCGAGGAGGATTTTTCTTAAAACCCTCCCAAACAACATGTGGTGATGTAGGGGTTGTTTGATTTTTTTTAATAGGCTTTCTGACCCCCAAGACTCAACTAATCTCTGCAATTCTCCATCTGTGATCCTTGAAGAGTCTTTGGCCACTCAAACTTTCATCCTCACCGTCCATTAAGGCAATATAGACACACGTCCTCTTCCTGGCAGAATCGTAACATCTTTAGTTGATTATAACTTCTTAATTATTGCCCTGATGGTCAAAATGGGATTTTTCAATTCTTTAGCTATTTTCTTACATCCAGTTTCTATTTTGTGATGCTCAACAATCTTTAGATGCACATCAGAACCATGTTCTGTGGTTTTATTCATTGTGATGAATGATTAAGGGAATTTGGCCTTTGTGCTTCCTCATATTTAAACTCCTGTGAAACAAGAAGTCATAGCTGGACAATTTCATGTTCCTAGTCACCCTGGTGTGCTAAAAAAGGTAAATATTAATGGGAATATACTTCATAGATATTTTATTCATAAAAAATTGTAGGGGTATGAATAATTGTGGCCAACGTGTTTTGGAGAAAAATATTTATTTTATAATGTGATTTACCCCCCACTTTCAATTCTTTTACTTCAATGAAAGGTTAGAATTTTACCCATTTTTTGAATGAAAGATCAAAAGGATAAACGATGCAGATTTATTTTTTATAGCCATTTTTTATCATTTTTACCAGGGGTACCATTAATTCTGAGCACCACTGTAACAAACAAAGAGCTGGTCTGAGGTAATGAACACTGCGTTCTGTCTACGTAAGCACAGAGGCGCAATCAGCATCGTCAGGCTGGGTCTGCCACAAATAGATAGAGGGAGAAAGCCTTCGCTCCAACACATGCTGCAGGAGGAAGCACAACAGTGAACGGTCATAACTGGGGTCTTCTCGGGGAGAAGAGCGCCAGGTGAAAAGGGGGTTTCCACTTCAACGCATAAGTGTGTCGATAGACAGGGACCAGCGGAACTGATGGTAGCCACCACATTTTTGAGGTGGTAGGGTACTCAAACTTGCCTTGTCCCGTCGAGAAGCCACAAATGTAGGTTCCATAGATCCTGCCCATAGGGTGCCAGAGGGTGCCCCGTCTCTGATAAAGGATTTCTTTCTAAGAGGAATTGGGCAGGGAGTGGCTGTCGCGAGGAGCACCAGTTCAGAGAACCAAGTCCGGGTGGGCCAATGAGGCGCAACAAAAATGACCTGCTCCTCGTCCTTCCTGATCTTGCACAGGGTCTGTGCGAGAAGGCTCACTGGGGGAAACGCATATTTGCGGAGGCCCCACGACCAGCTGTGCGCCAGTGTATCGTTGCCAAGCATGCTCTCGGAATAAAACAGGCTGCAATAGGAAGAGTCGCGGGAGGCAAACAGATCTACCTGTGCGTCGCCGAACTCTTCCCAAATTAGCTGAACCGACTGGGGATGGAGTCTCCATTCTCTCGGAAGTGGCTGAAGCCGTGAGAGCTCGTCGGCTGCACGGTTCAGTTCTCCCGGAATATGGACATCACGAAGCGACCTCAAGCGCTTCTGACTCCATATGAGGAGATGGCGGGTGAGTTGCGACATACGGCGAGAGCGTAGACCACCTTGTCGGTTGATTGTACGCTACTGTGGCCATGTTGTCTGTCCGGACGAGTACGTGTTGACGCTTGAGCAACTCCCGAAAGCTGTGCAGAGCGAACTGTACTGCCAGCAACTCAAGAAAATTGACATGCAGAATCCTGTTCAGGAGCCCGCAGCAGCATGTCCATTGCACATGGCACCCCAGCCCGTGGCAAAGGCATCTGTTGACACAACAATATGCCTGGAAACTCGTTCTGAGGGCACTCCAAACCGTTGCAAGCTGAGGTTCGTCCACGTTGTGAAGGTCTGACGGCAGGCCCAAGTAACCATATTAGCATACCATATCCCCCAGGAGCCTCTGAAGTAACTTCAGTGGAACCGCACTCTTGCCTTAGAATTTTCTCAGGCAAATCAGCAGTGGCTGCATGTCACATGGCGACCGATTCGATTTCCATACCGAGAAAAGATCTTCACAGGGGAGAGTTTGCTCTTTTCCCAGTTGACCCGAAAGCCCAAGCAGGCTAGGTGCCGGAGCACTAGGTCCCTGTGTTCGCAAACCTGGTCTCGGGAGTAAGCTAGGATCACAAGCACAAGGGCTGCCTCAACGACTTTCGCGAAGATGCGAGGAGACAGAGCTAACCCGAATGGGTGAACCGTACACTGGTATGCCTGCCCCTCGAAAGAAAAACGTAGGAATGGTCCGTGTCAAGGAAGAATGGAGACATGAAAGTATGTGTCCTTCAGGCTGATCGCTGCAAACCGATCCTGTGGCTGAACACATTCGAAAATGCAATTAGCCGTTAGCATCTTGAACGGAAGCCTGTGAATGGATCAGTTCAAAGCTCGCAGGTCCAGGATTGGCCGTAACCCACCAGTTTTCTTAGATACAATGAAGTAAGGACTGTAGAAGCCGGACTTCACTTCGGCTGGAGGGACAATCTCGACCGCACCCTTCGCCAGTAGGGTAGCGACCTCCGTACACATGACAGGGGCATTGCTACCGACCATAGTGTAACAGACTCGTGCGGGAGGAGATCGTGCGAACTGAATCGCATAGCCGAGCCTGATGGTTCTGGCGACCCAGTGGGACAGGTTGGGAAGCTTTAGCCAGTTTTCCAAGAACTGAACCAGCGGGGTCATGAGAACCATAGATGTACCCTCGGCGGAATGACCGGCCCGGACGTGGGAGGCATAGTGTCCCGGTGTGGGAGCACGGTCATAAGCCGCGTCCTGTCAGTGGAGACCAGGGAAGGACCAGCATTCCACGGGGGTCTGCTCTGGCAGGGGTCTGGCGACAGAGGGGGACGAGAGTGGCGAGGCTTGTAAGCGCCGCACACTGCCATCCGGGCTCTGTGGGGACTCAGGGAGAAACATACACGCTGTTACAGACCACTGCACAGATCAGCAGGCAGGAATGTGAAACTTGCTGGATAACGCTGTCACACCAACACAGACTGGAAAGCTACTTGTCTCGAAGTTTCTCGAAGAAGACTCTCAGAAACAGGCTACAGGAGTAAAGAGGACCTCTTGGCTCCGAAGCAGAAACATATCTGCATGTTGCCAGCGTACTTCCCACGAGTTATGCTATGCAAATTCTGCAGACCCATGGCATTTCTTTGCCATTGGCTCATTTTGTAATACTCTAAGTTGATAGGCTTTCTAAGCGAAACCCTATTCGTCGTCATGACGTAACTCGTAGTGACTACGAAAGGGAACAATTGTTATAGCAGCCAATAACTGGCAAATCACATTGTGGAGATCAGGAGCCAGCCCATGTCTGGCATTTGGCAAAAGGTCGCAGAGGAAGCAGGAGGGATGATGGTGATGGAAGAGACAGAGATAATGTGTGCTGTGTTTGTGAAGCTTCAACATCATCATCATCATTACGATCCGACCCCATGCCTTCATGATTTGCTTGAACAAACACATGTGCACATTCTGCTTTAGCTGTGTGAAGGATAAAAGCAACTGTGTCCTTGAGTTATAAGTGCTGAATCTTTTTGTCAAATGTACAGTATGTGGTACAGTCATGAATAATGCCTCAAGTCTCGCTTGTTTCGCTTGTTGAGGATATTTTTTCACCAAGCAACCACATTGCGACACGCTAAAAAACATGGTCACACTTTATATTAAGTGTCTAACTACTATGTACTAACCTCAAAAAAATAAGTACAATGTACTTATTGTGTTCATATTGTATTGCAAAACACTTTTGCTGCTATTGAGGTGGGATACGGGTAAGGTTATGGACAGGTTTGGTGGTGGTATAGGTTTAAGGGTAGGTTGAGGGGTAAGGGAAGGGTCAACAGTGTAATTATACATGTAATTACATAAATTAATTACAGCTGCAATTACATGCAGTACAATGTAAAAACATTGTGTACAATGCGTACACAATAAGTGCATTGTATCAAATGATTAATTTCAATGTTAATACATAGTAAGAGACACTTAATATAAGTAATTTAGCAAATGTTAGCAACACTCTGGCAACCACCCTCAATACTCTATCGTTGTGTTGTGGTGGTGACTTTTACACAGACAGAAAATATGAATGTAAATTTTTATTTACATTTCTTTTTCAGTAAAGTTCCTCGGCCAGAGAAGCTAGCGAGTCATGTGTTTGAGGTGGACGAGGATGCAGATAAGGAGGAGGTAAGGAAAAATTACCCATGGCATGATTCTGCATTGTGATTTAAAATTTTTTTTTTTTTACTATGTCTATAAGTGAATGTTTCATCAACTCTGGGCACTTTTTTATGTACCAGGGGTAAATTTTTTGACTTGTGCACTTATATTATCCCAAATGTTTCCAAGAGTGTTTAAATCCAGAGAAATAAGCAATTTTAACCAGGACACGGAACGTTCGTGCATCGCCTATCAATGACATCATACCTGTAGAAACCATCATATTCTGTAGAAACCATGGAAACACCAAAGACCATATTAACCATGCCTAATATTGTTCTAGCTCACTGCAGTGTGTAACAAGTGTCTCATAGTAGTAGCAGTAGTGAACGCACAGAATAGCATTATAACATAACTTTCAACACACTCAAATGTCTAAACTGTTGCCCAACATATACTGTATGACCGGAAGAAACAGAAGAGGTCGTCTACGGCATAATAAAAGTTCCACTGCTCTCGAGCTGAAATCATGGCGTCATCAAGCTACACCTTTGTTTTGAATAAGCGACATCTAGCAGTGAAATATTACATAGTGTGCCTTTCAGAAACATCCAAATATGCCATTACAGATATGTGGTTTAGTTTATACTCCATCTGTCTATGTTTGTGTAATAGTCTTATGAAAGAGATCAATAAACCTATTGTTTCTTAAATCTAGCAGTTTCCTTAGTATAGTGAAAGTTAAAGAAAATGCTATTCACCGTACTGTAATTCCATGCACCATACTTCATCACAACAGTGATTTCCCTCGCTCTCCTTCTCTCTGTTCTCACTCGCTGATAAGCAGAATAAATAAATAATATGGAAATTACAGCTTATTAGTAATGCGTTTGTGCAGAGCCTCTGGGACTACATTAGCCTCCGAGAAAGAACAGACGCATGACTCGGCTGTCTATGGGCCATTTGATCCCCTGATTGGGTTTCACCTACATTTCCCAGAATTCCAGCTCCATGTCTGCCATTCTGTCTAAACGCTCGCTCAGGGATGGAGTTTGTTTGTTCAGTTTGAAGGCTGCTCCCTGTAGGGATGAGGGAGAACGTGAATAATTGAGGGGGTCAGGTGAAAATGGACTTCATGTTGAAACACGGAGAGGGCGTCCAGAGGCTCTAATGTGGGAAACTGTGTTAGATATCGACATGTTTTGAAGAAACAGATGAAGTCAGACTGTGTGGGTGTATGATTGCGCTTCTGTGTGTTCTTATGTGTGCACTTGATCTCTGGTTCCTGAAGGATGCCGCGTCATTGGGTTCTCAAAGAGGGGGCGTGTCCAAGCACGGCTGGCTATATAAAGCAAACATGAACAGTGCCATCAGTGTTACCATGAGGGTGAGTTAGCCATATACACTAGCCCTTTTCTGATTTGATGATGACGAAAAATGTCTGAAACATGGTGTTCTTAAACACGATGATCACTATGTTCAGAATTAAATACTAGCATACTGAATACGGCCAAGTAGAACCTTAGGGGTTACACAGTTTATACTGTATATTTTTTAAAAGGCAAAACAACACATTATGCAAAGATAAACTTTTCAAAAATTAGTAGGCTGTATTGCTGTCACCACACTTTAAAAATAATTTGTAAATAAAACAAAGTCTATTGGAGTATGCTTTACAATAAAATACTTTTTCAGTCTTATAGAGTTTCACTTTTAAATTTGTTACTTGTTTTTTTGTAATTACATATGGAATTTACTAGTAATTTCTGAGTGAAAATTTATTTTACACGAATGCACGCTTAATTCATGCTTAATTTAGTTATTATCTCAAAAATAAAATAAAAATGTTATACTTTTCTTTTTAATTCAAGTCGAAATTATGGTTGATATTAATTACATATCATTATAGTCACACTTGAAAGGTCAAGTGGAGTGCAATGCATTGTGGGATGTATTATTCCAAGCAGTGTACTCTGGTTGCAGAATGCATACTGCACACTGAAATAAAAAGTAGTATGGTAGTGAGTCATTCAAATATAGCCATCAAATCAAGTGCTGATGTCATTGACATGACACGTGGTGCAGTTTATTTTTTTGTTCAAGGAACACTCCACCGATTTTTCATATTAAACTATGTTATTCTCTTATCTAAGACGAGTTGATATATACCTCTCTCGTCTCAGTCCGTGCACTTAATCGCTCTGGCGGGCGAAGAACTTTGAGAGCAGTTAGCTTTGCCTAGTTCATTCATTACTGGCCAAACAGAGATGAAGGTAGAAGCGACCAAACACCTCCACGTTTTATCTATTTAAATACAGTTACACGAGTAGTTACACAAAATAAAAAATAAATGACAAAATAAAACGTGGCGCTTTTTCTAAGCGGTAAAATGGATAACTATAATGCATGGCGGAATAGCACTTGGGACTGGGAGCACTTCGACTCGGCGCAGTAATATCTTCACTCGTGAAAAATCCTCTCCCTCTCCCTGAAAGAGCATTTTTCCTGAGTGAAGATATTACTGCGCTGAGTCGAAGTACTCCCAGTCCCAAGTGCTATTCCGCCATGCATTATGTTAAAAAAGTTGACACCATATCAAAAGCAGCATGGCATAAATTCACAGTCTTGACATTGGATCCATGCATACGAGGAGTGACACGGAGTGCAGTTTCTGCATAGCTTTGTATTCAGCTGGTTGTTTTCAGACATGGACAGAGCAAAGCAAACTCTGACCCTGTCCTCCTCTAAGCAGATCTGTGCTCACCATGTCATAGACAGGAAGTGGGGCTGCACCAACTTCCAGTTCTCACTAATTCATTTTCCCATGGTCCCTTACCCCTAGATGTTATTTTTAGAACAGTCAATAGTTTTACATGTAATCATGGCGTGTTTAAATCTGCTGTTTTCATTTAATGCTTTTTGTGTTCTTTTTTCCCCTCCCAAATTTCGTTCCCTTTAGTCTTTTAAGAGAAGGTATTTCCACTTGACCCAGCTGGGAGATGGATCATACAACTTGAACTTCTACAAAGATGATAAAATATCTAAAGAACCCAAGGGAACCATCTTCCTGGACTCATGCATGGGTGTCATCCAGGTAACTATCAGTATAAATATCAATGACATGATGCTCAGATTGTTGTCCTGGGTTGTGTTTCCTGAAAGCATTGTTAGCCAACTATGGTCGCAAGTTCTGTCATTATTACCAACATAGTTCACTGATATGGCGTTTCCTGAAACCATAGTTCCAATGAACATTCGCAAGCAGCATCGCAACCTTATGTGGTTGGAAGTTGGAAGCATAGTTTCTTGTTAAATTACATGTGGACTTATTGTGCCCAAGAGAATTATCTATTTAATCAGTACATTCTATATCTTCCGTTCTATTTAAATATCTATACATACAGTCAGCAGCGTTTTTGAAGCATAAAATGCACAAAATCCACAATGAATCAAAACATAAAATACAGCAGAATGACATGGAACAAAACCAGTATAGTCATTAGGTGCCGTGTTCGTTGCAGCAGCATCTCTAAGATCTCGAAAAGATTAACTAGCGGAAGTTATTACACCGCTCCACCTCAAATGATAGAGGTCGACCATGTTACCACGGTTTCAGAAAACTGAATAGTTGGTTAGTTTCTCCAACGACACTTCATACTATTGTAGTTAAATTTTTATAATAGTATATTTAGTGACTTGAAAATACATATTTATGATTAACATGTTTTCAACTTCTGAAAATTAATTTTGATATTTTCTGGGGGCATAAAGTAAATTTTTTTACATTGTTAATGATACAACTGTCATATGTCATTTATGTCATAAAGAAAATAAAGGAAAAAAATACTTTGGCATAATCTTTTTATTTTTATATATAAAATATTTTAACTAAAATAAAGTCTAAACCTGCAGAAAATTTTAAAAACACAAAAAAATGAAATATCCCATACCAGAACTCTTAAAATAGCATATGATTTGACCTTTTTATTACAAGGTTAGTTCAAAATTAGTTGTTGAATGTTGTAAAATGTCATGTGGTGTGACTCCCTAAAAAATCTTTCTTTTGAAAACAATGATTAAGATGTTTACACAGTTGAGAAGTTTACACATTTATTCAGTGTGTAAAGAAAATGTTATTTATGTGTATTGCTCTGTTTACTTCTATTGTAACTTATTCTTCTGTAATTTTTTGCTTTTTTTTAAATGAGGGAGTGAATCAAGTTAGAATTCTAACTTTGCTCCACAAATGTTATCGATAGAGTTTAACTTGTATTGAACCTGGAACATTCCTTTAAAGTTCATAAGGGCGCCTGTAGAATAAATGCTTTGTTTTGTGTATTTACTGCAGTACAAAGCAGTTTATAAAAGGAGTTCAGATCTCTAATAACATCCTCATGAGTCTCTTCCTTTGTCTCAACCAAGAAGGGATATCAGTGTTTGGATTGTCAGTTCCTCAGATGGGGCTACTAGGGGTTGCAGAGAAAGATAAAGATAAAGTCCAGCTTAATTCACGCATTATTTCTCCCAGGGTCAAATATTTCCACTCTGTGGTGCGCTCAGTGTGTGTGTGTGTGTGTGCGCAAATGTGATTGCATTCCTCGATTCTTCTCCTGAAAGTATTCCTTTGGTATGCACAACCTGTTTTGTCTGTTTTCGACATCTGTTTTTTGACATTTTGTCCGTTTTCCACATTTCGGACAAAAGAGAAATAGTAAAAGTTATTTCTAGCTCCAGAACCTAAACATTTCAACAGGTGCACATACAAAGCGGCCAGATATTCCTCAGCAGGCGTCTGGGAATAAATGGCTTTCAGCTCCTGCAGGATAGATATACTTTCCATAATGCATTTATGATGAATTTACACCAGAAATGACTAAGTGTAAAATCATCCCAAAGTCTCTGATGCTCTCACATTCCCATAGGAAAGAAAAGTCACAAATGAGATCTCTTATGTCTTATTTTGTCTTAGTTGGAGAAGACTGTGCTCGGATTTGCCAAGATCTGAGCTATGCTATTCACTGCCAGTGACGTGATTAGAAATGTCTCTCTTTCTCTGCCACTGTTTGTCTGTGTGCAGAACAGTAAAGTGCGGCGTTTTGCGTTTGAGCTGAAGATGCAGGATAAAAGCACGTATCTTCTGGCTGCAGACAGTGAAGGAGAGATGGATGACTGGATCAGCACTCTCAACAAGATCCTCCACAGCAGTTTTGAGCTGGCCATGCAGGAGAGGAGGAACGGAGAACTGCACGATGGTATGTGTTTGGGCCAGTAAGAGCGTGTGCAATTCACAGATGTGTGTGTCATGTATGACATAGGTGGAGTGTGTTTATACATTACTATACGATAATACAAGATTGTTGACACAGTTTGAGCGCACAGACGTGTATTTGAAGAGCCAGCTGAGTGGTCGTGTTTCCTATATGTGTATGTTTCCTTTAAAGAGACCACCCACTCTTTAAAGGTCTTTTAATGGATAGATGCATATCTAACACTCCTGAACTGACGCACACATATAGCAATACACAAACAGTAACACTTAAAACCTCTTAAACCCTTCGGATTTCACACTGGAGAGGAGGTTGGGAGTCTTTATTTACGTTTGATGAGTTTCAAAGAGACAGCACATTCCTTTCTTCTCGCCTAGTATAAAACAACAAACACCTGCTGACCAATCAGAGTGCAGAACCAAATTAACTAATTACTAGTGGAGCAGCATGACTGTTGCTATTAGTCATAATTAGGGTTTGGTATTTGAAGAAAAAATAAGTTAAGTTAAGGGGCCTAACTTGTCCCGCAATGTGCTACAGACACGGATGATACCTCAAATCATGCAGATTGCTGAAGAGAAAAGGGGAAAAAATCCCTTGAAAGAGGAACCTGTTTCATATTTAGGGCGCTGAATATCTTGGGACAGAAAGGAACTAACCAGAACATCCTACAAACATCATTTTAACATGTTTTAAGCCACTCAGAACACTTTAGAAACCATATAGCAATGCATTAACAACCACCCACAATACCCTGACAACACCCTAGCAATCAAACAAAACTCTCTAACAACCACATATACAGATATACAACACGTACCAGAGATATTCATTTTCAAAACAGAATACATTCGAAAGTATAGCAAAGTAATGCCCTAGAAACCACCCACAATACCCTAGCAACACCCTAGCAATCATCAAAAACTCTCTAGTATCCACAGATATGAATGATTAAAACCACTCTGAGCACCTTAGAAAGTGTATAGCTGTGCTATCAACCACCCACTCACATCATAAAATATAGTTTGACAGCTTTAATGTTTGAACACCCAGATTTTAGTGTTTGTTATTATGATTTGACACTATCTGGCCGTTTGCTCAGTCACTACATGTTGAGTTATAGACATTGAGACTCACGTCTGTGTGCTGTACCACTGAGTTTGCTGGTGCTGAGAGTTTCAGTACAGCATGTGTGTTTTCTCTCACACAGACGATGAGCTGGGCAAGACAGACATATCACCAGGGAATTTTCAGGACAGTTTCCAGGTATTGTGAACATGTAGACACAGTATGTCCTGATTAGCTGATTATACAAACAACTATCTACAGTTTCACAGGGTGTATATATGTGTGTGTGTGAAGGTAAATACTGCTTTTCGGCTCCTGTGTCTTGACTGTAGTATGATCTCAACGCTGGCGTCCTCACTGTCTGCCCTCTCTCTACACATCCACAGTTTTTCCACCCACCCTTAGTCTTCTTGGCTAATGTTTTCCAACCATTCCACAATGAACCACCCACACTTTGGACACACACACACACACACACACACACACACACACACACACACACACACACACACACACACACACACACACACACACACACACACACACACACACACACACACACACACACACACACACACACACACAGTCTTTCTCATCTCTCTCATCACATCTCTCTCTTGCTCTTTATTCTCCTGTCCTCCTTTTCTCTCCTCCCTGAAATCAATCGTCTAGGCGCCGCTTCTCTCTAAAATAAGGATATTTTCTCACATCCCATGATCACTTCCATGATGTCCAATAGTTTTATAGCATGTTTTGTGCCTTTTTCTCCAGTAAAAATATCCAAACATTCATACAAAAAAAAATTCTTGTGGAGCTAAATTGTGTAAAAGAGAGAAAACATAAAATGTAAAAAATATTATCTAAAAAATTGCAAATGCACAGAGAGTAGTGTTTATTTAATAATAATTATAACAACAAAAAATATATATTATTCATTTAAAAAAAGCGAAAAAAAAAATTTATTTTTAAAATTATTTTAATTTTTTGGTTTAAGCAATAAAACAGATTGCCTATTGTCACGGATGATACAGGAGACAGACAGTCGGTAAGTGAAATAGTGTTTATTTTAGGAACAGCAGAAGCAGACGGAGTTATGGTGAGTATCTTAACAGATGATAATTGGATGGACTTAGCCACAGGAATAACCAGAGTCTCTCTTTCAGATGATGATGACCAGTCACTGGAAAGGGTTGCAGTTGGACGGCTGGGAACTGAAGACGGCAGATGATGATGAAGATAATCCGATAGGAACAGGTGAGTAGCAGGTAAGTAGCAGGTAAGTCTTTGGTATAGCATGGAGAGTCTGAGTGTCAATGTAACGACGAGACCAGACAATGACTGTGAGAGTGAGAGTGGTATTTAAAGGTGGTGGGATGATGGGTGCAGGTGATGGTGATTAGAACTCAGGTGATAGTGAACGAGTAAATGAGTGAGTGGGAGGAGTGAGTGAATGAGTGGGAGGAGAGTGTGGATCTGCTGGAATCCTGACAGTACCCCCCTCCTCCGAGGCGGCTCTTGACGACTGCGAAGAGGGATGAGTTCGACGACGAGGTCTGCCACGGGGCCTGGGAGCTGGGCGATCAGGATGATTGGTGTGGAATTGTTGAAGGAGAGTTGGGTCCAGAATGTCGTCCCGAAGAACCCACGACCGTTCCTCAGGACCGTAGTCCTCCCAGTCCACTAGATATTCCAGCCGAGGACCTCGTCGCCGCGAATCCAAGATGGTGCGGACTCTGTATATGGATTCGTCCTCTACCGGGATAGGAGGAGGAGGTTCGATGGCCGGGTCAGGTTCTGTGGGAGGAGAGAAGACAGGTTCAATGAATGGTTTTAACAGAGACACATGGAATGATGGTGAAATCCGGTACTGTCGAGGGAGATTGAGTCTGTAGGTGACCTCGTTCAGCTGCCTCTGCACGGTAAATGGACCGATGTATCGAGGACTCAGCTTACGGCAAGGCAGGCGGAGGCGCATGTCCCGGGTCGAAAGCCACACCTTCTGTCCTGGCACATACTGAGATGGTTCGATCCGATGACGATCCGCTTGGTCCTTGTGTCTCCGCACTGCCTGCTGTAGATGCACGTGAGCCGAGTCCCATACCCCCTCGCTCTGCTGGAACCAGTAGTTTACTGCTGGTACGTCCGAGGGCTCACCAGACCAAGGGAAGAGAGGAGGTTGATAGCCGAGGATACATTGGAAGGGGGTGAGACCGGTGGTGGACTGTTGAAGAGAGTTTTGTGCGTACTCGGCCCACGGAAGGTACTGGCTCCAGCTGTCCTGGTACTGGTGGCAATAAGTCCGCAGGTAACGTCCAATCTCCTGAATCTTTCGCTCTGTCTGGCCGTTAGTCTGAGGATGGTATCCAGATGACAGGTTTACAGTTACTCCGAGGAGCTTGAAGAAAGCTCGCCAAACTCTTGATACAAACTGAGGGCCTCGATCCGACACTATGTCCTCTGGGATGCCGAAGTTTCGGAATACGTGAGTGAAGAGGGCTTCGGCGGCTTCAAAGGCGGTAGGGAGTCCAGGTAAGGGAATCAATTTACAGGCCTTTGAGAATCGGTCCACGACCACGAAGACGCAGGTATGGTTGTTAGATCTGGGCAGGTCCGTCATGAAGTCTACCCCGATATGAGACCATGGACGACGAGGAAGCGGAAGAGGGACTAGCTTGCCTTCTGGTAGTCTTCGGGGAGTGTTGGTAACGGCACAGACTGAGCATCCTTTGACGTAGCGAGCAACATCCTGACAGATGGTTGGCCACCAGTACCGATTACTGAGGAGCGAGAGGGTACGCCTGCTACCTGGATGTCCAGAGCCCGGAGTGGTATGAGCAGAGTCCAGAAGGGCCGTTCGAAGGTGACGTGGTACGAAGGCACACCCCTCTGGACCTCCCGGCGGAGCGGGATGAAGGCGGTTCTCTTGGGATATCTGCTGGTTGATGTCCCAGACGATAGGACTTACAAACAAGGCTGGAGGGAGGATAGGTTCTGGGAGAGGGTCCTCACTTGATGGATGATACAGACGGGATAGAGCATCTGCCTTACAGTTCTTAGAACCGGGTCGGTAGGACACAAGGAAGTCAAAGCGTGTGAAGAATAGTGCCCATCGGGCCTGGCGGGGATTAAGTCTCTTAGCCTCTCTGAGGTACTCCAAATTGCGGTGGTCGGTAATGACCTCGAAGCGATGGTTTGCTCCCTCCAGCCAGTGTCTCCACTCCTCTAATGCCAACTTGATGGCGAGCAGTTCTCGATTTCCAATGTCGTAGTTCCGCTCCGCCGGGGACAGCTTTTTAGAGAAGAAGGCACATGGATGGAGTCTGGGAGGATCACCCTGCCGCTGTGACAGGACCGCCCCAACTCCGGTGGAGGAAGCATCCACCTCTACAACGAAAGGGATCTCTGGGTTCGGATGAACTAGAACTGGGGCGGTCTGGAAGGCTTCCTTTAGGCGTTTGAAGGCTGAGATGGCTTCGGGCGATAAGGACAGAGATTTGGGCCGGCCTCTGAGAGAAGAAGTCAATGGAGAACTGATGTGACTGTAGTTGTTGATAAACCTTCGGTAAAAATTGGCAAATCCTAGGAAACGTTGGAGGTCTTTTACCGTAGAGGGTTGAGGCCAGTTTTGGATAGTCTCCACCTTCCTCTGGTCCATCCGAACTCCATGTTGGTCGATGAAGTAACCCAGGAACTGAACTGAAGGGGTATGAAACTCACACTTTTCAAGTTTGAGGTAGAGCTTGTGAGCTCGCAGCTTTTCCAGGACAGCAGTGACATGGCGATGGTGTTTCCGAGAGAGATGAGGAATAAATGAGGATGTCGTCTATGTAGACCACCACAAACTTGTTTAGATATTCCCGGAAAACCTCATTCATGTACCCCTGAAAGACTGCTGGGGCGTTGGACAGCCCGAAAGGCATTACCCGGTATTCATAATGTCCAGAGGGAGTGATGAACGCCGTCTTCCACTCATCACCCCGACGAATTCGGATGAGATTATATGCACTGCGAAGATCAAGCTTCGAGAAGATTCGGGCTCCACGCAACTGTTCCAAAGCTGCTGGGACCAGAGGAAGGGGATAGCTGAATTTTACTGTTTGAGAGTTGAGATGGCGATAGTCAATGCACGGCCGCAGGCCTCCGTCCTTTTTTGCCACGAAGAAGAAGCTCGCAGCGGCAGGGGAAGTAGATGGACGAATGAACTCCTGTTCGAGGGCTTCCTCCACATACTCCTCCATGGCCTTCTGCTCCGGGATGGACAAAGGGTACACACGGCCTTTAGATAGAGTAGCTCCAGGTAGCAGGTCGATAGCACAGTCCCATGGCCGATGAGGTGGAAGTTTGGTTGCCAACTGTTTGCTGAAGACGTCCTGGAACGCCCTGTACTCCACTGGAATTTCCACCTGATGTTGTACCTCGGGACTCTCGATACTGGTGGAACAGACGGAAATCTCGGATCTTCCCTCAGGAGGTGAGTATACCATGGAGGATTCTTGGCTGACTTTCTTAACCGGTGCTAGGCAGGAATGGAAACACTGTTCTCCCCAGTGAAGGACTTCTCCAGAGCTCCAGTCGATTGTAGGTTGGTGTTGGATCATCCAAGGGCGTCCCAGGATGAGCTCAGCAGTTGACTCCTCCAGCACCATAAAGGAAATCTCCTCCGAATGTAGACATCCTAGGCGGAGCGTCAGTGTGGGAGTAACGTGACGAATTCGACCTCGACCCAGCGGCTTACCCTGGATAGTCTGTACGCGAAGGTCCTGATGACTCTTGAGTTTACGGATATTCAATTTCTGGAGGAGTTGTGTCGATATGAAGTTCCCCGCCGAGCCAGAGTTGAGGAGAGCTTGTGCAGAGACACATACAAGAGGGGTTAGTAGATGAACTGTTGTACGGTTCAGGGTAGCCATCTTGGGTGGAATTTGAATTGTACTCACCGCTGGGCGTTGAGGCCGAATGGGACAGGTGTCGATGAGATGCCCGTTACCTCCACAGTATAAACAGAGACGGTTCTGGATGCGTCGCTGACGTTCCGTGAGAGAGAGATGTGTGGAATCCACTTGCATGGGCTCTGGTGCTGGAGGGGTGACAGATGGAGCCGTGGGCGGAGGATGTGCAGCGGTCGTGAGCGTTTCACAGGCCGTCAAACGTTGAGACACTCGGAGAGTCTTTTGAATAAGATTTTCCAGTCCCAACGAATCCTCGTAGACCACAACTAGCTGTCTGATGTTCGGATTGAGACCATGACGAAAAGCAGTGATCAGGGCAGTTTCATTCCAACCACTGGATGCCGCCAGCGTGCGGAATTGGAGAGCATATGTGCTCACAGAGGATTTGCCTTGACGGAGATTAAATAGTTGATCATGTACAGACAAATCCGAAGCAGTCTGTCCGAAAACCTCTTTGAAGTGTTGGCAGAAACTTGGTAATGATTTAATCACAGGAGAATCAGAATTCCACAAGGATTGAGCCCACTGGAGGGCTCGACCGGACAGCAGTGAGGTGATAAAGGCTACGCGAGCTGAATCATTAGTGAATTTATGTGCTTGTATCTGGAAGTATAATGAAACTTGAAGTAAAAAACCGCTGCAATCCTCCGCCTCTCCGGAGTATGTCGCTGGTTGGGCCATGGGACTTGCAGAGGCAGCTGACGAAGCAGCGGGTGTTTGCGGAAGTGGTTGTCGGCGGGCAGACTGAAGAATATCCTCGGGAATTATAGGCGGATTAGCTGGTGGCGAGGGAAGTAAAGACTGACGAACAGCTTGAACAAGTTCCAGGAATGGATCAGGAGATGGATTTTCTCCGGGCTCCGTTGGGTTCTGCATTTTGAGGTCTGGTCTTCTGTCACGGATGATACAGGAGACAGACAGTCGGTAAGTGAAATAGTGTTTATTTTAGGAACAGC
This sequence comes from Chrosomus eos, assembly GCA_036326025.1. Taxonomy (NCBI): domain Eukaryota; kingdom Metazoa; phylum Chordata; class Actinopteri; order Cypriniformes; family Leuciscidae; genus Chrosomus; species Chrosomus eos. The sequence goes on along the minus strand of CM070828.1, from coordinate 11,207,165 downwards.
AGAAGCAGACGGAGTTATGGTGAGTATCTTAACAGATGATAATTGGATGGACTTAGCCACAGGAATAACCAGAGTCTCTCTTTCAGATGATGATGACCAGTCACTGGAAAGGGTTGCAGTTGGACGGCTGGGAACTGAAGACGGCAGATGATGATGAAGATAATCCGATAGGAACAGGTGAGTAGCAGGTAAGTAGCAGGTAAGTCTTTGGTATAGCATGGAGAGTCTGAGTGTCAATGTAACGACGAGACCAGACAATGACTGTGAGAGTGAGAGTGGTATTTAAAGGTGGTGGGATGATGAGGTGCAGGTGATGGTGATTAGAACTCAGGTGATAGTGAACGAGTAAATGAGTGAGTGGGAGGAGTGAGTGAATGAGTGGGAGGAGAGTGTGGATCTGCTGGAATCCTGACACCTATATGGCAAGAAATCAATTTATAATTGAATTTAATATTTGTTTATCATTTAAATTTATATTGTTTGAAAATAAGTCAGATTATAAGATTTAATTTTGTATTCATCTTGTTTTAAAGTTACCATTAAATCAAAATTGACAATTTATATGAAAGGAATGTTGCAGTATTTATTATAAATGATTTATCCATGCTTATTTAAACTTATTTAAAGCTTATTTCGAATGTTCTCGATGGACAAAATCAAGTTCCGCCCTACATTTTTTCTTGTTCGAGAAGCTGTTTCACTCGGATATACGTCACAATAGGATTGAAAAGACTAATGCAACATCCGGTTCATGCTGATTTTAAGGATGTTTAGATATTTTACTGGAAACCAAGACAAAATAATAATTACTGATATTTTGTCATACAATATGCTGGAACAGGAAACGTGAATGCCGTCCTGTTTTTGCTTTTTAGAGTGCGAGAGACATTGAGACTAAGATGAGGAGTGAGACTCGTCTGAAACTCTTCACTCTGGACCCTGACACACAGGTGAGCCACAGCTCCAATAATAAACAGTCATTAAATCACAGGGTGAGCTACTGGTTTTGAGCTCTGTGTGTATGTTTTGGCTTGTAGAGACTCGATTTGTCTGGCATCGAACCTGATGTGAAGCAGTTTGAGGAGAAGTTTGGGAAGAGAGTTTTGGTCAGCTGCAATGATGTGTCTTTCAACCTTCAGAGCTGTGTAGCAGAGAATGAGGAGGGACCTACTACTAACGTAAGATTCACACACACACAATCACAGTGGTTCTGTGGTTATAAAGCTCTTTTCTTTGGCTAAGTATCACTGTGCCTGATGAGGGATGTGTTGTGGCAACCAGCCAAACTCCATGGGAAAGGGAGAGTTGTGTGTATATTGATACTCAGGCCTGTACATGATTACATAAAGGTAAATGTGTAATTATTTGAATGTTAAACCCCTTTCTCCTATTTCAATTTAATTTGCACACACACATAGAAGACTTGAGTTCTCAATAGGCTATGAGTATAAATACTGTGCCTCTGTGGCGCTTTCAAAAATGACTTGTTTGTTAGAGCGGTCCAACATGTCAAACTTAGTTTAACACACACTTCTGGTACAGATTACCCTTATGGAAAGAAAATATATTTATGGTACTTATGTATGAATGATCAATATATTAAATTATCTATTGTATATTTTAAATATACAGAAGAATATATTATGTTAATATATTGAATAATACATAAGTAATTGCATCTTTTCATATAATAAAAATACGTGAAAATATATTTACTTATATTTTGTAATGTATGTAATTTTATATTCAGTAATACACTTTATAATATATAGATGTACATGTTATAAAATATGGTATGTGTCTGTAATATAAATAAATTTGGACATGTATACTATATACATATATTTACATTTATGTGGGAATGTACTGTGATGGATTTTCTTTCCCTAAAATCTGACTATCCGCTTTCTTAAATGCTCACTCTGTAATACTCCAGCTCCCTGCGTCTACAATCGACAACCGCTGAGTTTTCCTAATCCTACTCTACTCAAGCTCTCTTGCGTCTACAGTCGACATCTTAGCTTCGAGTTTTGCTGAACTACTCTACTCAAGCTCTCTTGCGTCTACAGTCGACATCTTAGCTTCGAGTTTCTCTTACCCTAACTTCCCCAGCTGCGCAGCTTTTAAATGACAGACAGACTTCAGTAATTATCCCTTAAATGCTTTTAATTAACGGCCAGGAGAGTTCTCGAGCAATACTCTCCCAAGTAAAAACAAGGCCGGTGGATCTCAGACAATTTCCATTGAGAATCCCACCGAAAACACGGAAAACAACAGTTTTTATACAATAGGGAGGTATGGCATAATGACATTAATTTGATTGGTTATTCATTTTCAGTCTCTTCTGTTACTGGGTAGAGAATAATTTGTTTTAACCATTACTTCATTTATCACAAGTTCTAACTAGTCATCTCTGTCTAGTCTCATTTCCCATATTATGTTATTTATACACACATCATGGGTTCGACACACACACACATTCACCTAAAATACAGAATGTCTTAGAACATTGTATCAGAGATTTAGCAGGTCAAATAAGGTCAAATGGTAAAACATGTTTAGCTTAATATTCAGTTTAAATTTTCCACCACATTTCCCCTCTCTGGCCATAATCAAACATGGCCAAAATTAAATTTAATTCTTCTAATCAATTGTCCATAGCTGCATGACTTACCTGCTCCACCGAATCCTCCTATTTTAAGTCAGTGACTTTAATACCACCTGTTATCTCTAACCATTTCCTTGTTTCATCTTTTACTTCATAAAACATTTAAGATCACATACACATACCATCTTCTCATCTATTCATCTCCTTGCCAATATTCTATCTCTAGTAAAAAAACTAAACATACCATAGTACATTGCCTTTTAACTTTAGACCTTGAGTCAAGTTTCATCATTTTTTAGCTATCATTTTAATCGCATTGATCTATTAGGCCTTAACATGGTTATAGTGCTTATTAACCAATTTTCTTAATCTTATGTTATTAGCTTTTAATTAAAGCAGGCGATTGTTTTACTTAGTCAGATCTATTTAAGGATCTGTGTAATAAAATCTAACCAAAAAGGTTCTATAATCTTTCATTTTTATCCTTAACACTAATATCAATAATTTTATTATCTTGTTTCAAACAATGTTATTATTTTCAAATTAACTCTGTTTTACACAGCTCTTGCCACGAGAATAGCCTTAGCTGAGGACATGCCATTTAATCTTTAATTAATTATCTTCCTACAATCCTATTTTCCAGAATTAACTGACGGACATAACTTATACCACCTCTAAGTTTTTGCAATGTGGAATAGCTCATAATTGATCTATTTATCCAGATCATTAAATCTTTAGCTTCATTGTGAATTTAGAAAGCTTTTCAGATTTTTTTTTTCTATATTAGCAAATACTCTATTTCTCTAAATTGTCTACTGATTAGACTAATTTTAGTTTAAATGTGTCTAGATTTTAACTCTGTCCTCTACATAATTTGTTTTAATATGTTGAAAACCTTTCTCAATAATACAATAACAAAACAATATTTCATTCCTCGAAGCCGGGCTAAATAAGCAAGCACGGTTGCTGTATTCCTAGCTAGCTAGACCCGCAGTCACCTCTCAGATATCAAATATACAGACGTTAGACAATACATGAAAGGAACATTTCAGTAATCACACTGGTAACTTCTTCAACTAATAATAATCCATAAATTAAAGGTTTCCCAAAATCAATCCCCTTTTGAAAGTTTTCTTTAGCTATTTTAGCAATTTGGAACCACCTAAAATATATTTAATGTAGTCATTAATTCATCACTATAGAAGTTTACCCAATTATCTATTCAGACCTAGTCTGGCAAAGTAACTTATCACCTATTCTCTCTTATTAGTGAACAACTATTGCTATTACATTTTAGCATTTATGATATCGGTCTTAGACTTTTAAAACCCTCAAGTTTCTTCAATAATAGTCCCTAGATTATTTATTATTTTTACAGTAATGTAGTTAGTTAAAGTCTATATACTCTTCAGAATTAAGATATTTTCCTCTTTTCAGTTTACGTGTACCTAAAATATTTTCAAATTAATCAATAATTTGTTCAAATTTCAACCCTATATTAATTCTCGGTCCTACAGTTTGATTGAACCAAATAAAACATCAATAAACATCACATTATTGCCTCTGGAAGAACATCACAGAACACCACATTTTTGCAACCCTGTATCACATGAAATACGTTCCGACGAAACCTCCCCGCAATTCGCAACCACGTCACATCCTGGAGGAAATTCAAACAGAAACAGCAATATAATCAACATCAACACACCTGCAGATATAATAACACATATGCATTTAAACACTTTGTTAGACCAGATGTGCTGGTCGTCGCGTTGGCCCCACAGATGTCTGAAACGTTCCATGTTCACCTTGATTGCTCTTTGCGAGCAGTAGCAAGGTCTTTCCCTCGTAGGTAGAGGAGGCACGTTACCAGCACGTCCTTTTATTTTCCCTCCCCTACTTTTCCTCTGGATGGCGGTTGGTGGGGCTTGCAATGTGACACGTGAACCCAAGCGTCACGCTCGGAAACTTTGATTGCTGTATTCGTTGTTAGAATGATCTCATACGGACCAAGCCACCTCGGGTTGTACCACGCCTTGCGTCTGTGATCCTTGATCCAGACCCACTGTCCTGGCTCGTAAGAGTGCTGTGTCTCGTACCTGGAACCGGCAATGCAGCTTTGACCTGTTAAGGGAGACCTTAACTATTTTTGTTAGTGACAACATCTATTAACATAATCTGCTTGTCTGGCCGGTCGTCCTTTCTGATCAGACCTGTGAAATTTCATGATAAACAGTAACAAAACAATATTTTATACATTTGGAACATAATAAGTTCTGTTCGACAGGATCCATCATGACATCCTAGAAAAAGGAAGAAGTTAAATGTGGGGTGGACAGGGCAAGCATGCTTGCTCTCTGCCTTCCCAGAGTTATACGCTGCGCATGTGTGACACTGTTTATTTCTGCCACAACAATAACCTATCTCAGGATAGTTAGCCAAAATCATCCATGCCATTATTTTATTGGGCATATTTCACCCTGTGGTCATAATTTACCCTGTTAGTGATATCAGCAAAAAATATTCTGTATCTTCGAAAAACATTGTAAGGGGTTAATATTTCAGTCAATCATTTCTCAATACAGTCAAAGAACAGGACGCTTAGTCCATTTGCAAAGTTCCATTGACCAAGGTTACATCCAGTCAAAAGTGTCTTTAGATGATTAGAAATTTGTCTGAAGGCTACATCCTAAATAAAAGGAAGTAAGATTTATTTTGTTCTATTGTTGGATCTAGAATGGAAAGTTAGTCACCATCAGACATGAAAATGGGAAGTATGATAAGTTTTACCATAAGACAGAAATATAAAATCAAAGTTTTATGGTTAGTACCATAATTAATCTTATCTATTAAAATTTCCATTCATTCACATTCACACACTTTCACACACAAACAACACATCCCACCCCTCTCTGGCCAGAGAATCATACCTTTTTGTCTGCCATAGCAGTTTATGAACTGAATGAGGACCATATATTTTATTAGGAGTGGAATACCACCAAATCCGAACGGTAACAACTTTTACGACGGAAGCTACTGAACGTAGACACACTGTGGCATTCCCCTTGCCACAGTGTCTAAACGTTAGGATATTAATTATCAATCGTCCGATGCAGTCACAATGTGTTTGAGTTTAACACAGTGAACGTAAACCTAAAAAATCAAATAGATTAAACACTTTAAAATAATAATCATAGACCTTCGGTTGCAGTTGAGAGATTCAGCTTCAATCCCTCAAATGCAATTTGTCATTAATTACACAATTTCAATTTTTCAAAACTTTTTGTTGTTGCTCCTAAGCTATTTAAAAGAAGATTTGGAAATCTTCACACAATCTCGGATCCATGGACAAAAGCAAAAACATTTCTATCTCGTACCCTGGTGATGACAGCATGTGATTTCAAAAGTTTATAATTAGAAACATTGTTCTTATTGAATCCAGAAAACTACCTTTAAATGAAATGGAGTGACCAATAATTTTGCTTTTCTAGCCATAATGTCTCTTTGGGACATTTTGTGCCCTATATTTAGTAGTCAATATATATATAGTCAATAATATATTCTCAACAAATTCATGCTTTTACCACTATTGGTTTAAGTAATAAGCCTCACTATCCAAATCCAGTGTTTTAACTGATTGGTGAGTCAATCTCTCACTTCTGCTATTGAACTTCCTGTAGGGCAGCTGGACTGGTCCTATTTGAAAGCAGATTCAAAGTGTTAGTTGAAGAAATATGAAGAATTGCTGAAACCAGTGGATAATCAAAAACAATAATCAAGTTAATTGATAATTAACTAAATTTGAAACGTTCTCTGTAGTGATCATTGAAATTCAGCACCTGGCCCACAAGTGAGGGGATGGAGGTCTTTCTTTTCTGTGTGGATTGTCCTTCAGTTGACTTGTTAGGCTGATACGTTTGATCATCAGGCTGCAATGGCCCTCTCTTTCTGGCTTTTGATCCACCCTGGCACAACATTTCATAATGCATGGCAAAAATTGTCTTTAGGAAAAATCTCAAGTGAACTTGTCACCTTTTCCTGCACTGTCTCAGTTGACCCCTCAGAAGTGTCCACTTCCTCTTTCGGGAGCTGGGGAGCTGAGGGCACCACTTCCTCTTTCTCTCTCTCCAGTCATCCAACTTTTCAAGCCAGGCGTCTGAAACCTTTAACACTCAGAGAACTGCAAAACTCAAATTAAACTTAGTTTAATAACTAAATATCTCATCTGGTTATCAAGACAGCAGTTCTTCATTTTATTAAAAAGCGTCCTTCATTGCGGAAAAAGCAAGCATTCTTCATTGCCAAAATGCAGAAAAAAGCAGGAAAAAAACTCTAATTACAATACAGTTTTTTTTTTTCTTAACTTCCTTTCTTTGTCTTTTTTTTTTTTTTTTTTTTTTTTTCTCAAGAATCCAAAATAAAATGACTGTAAGATATATGTAATGTGCTTGTTCAAATCACACTTTATATTTAAATTGGTCACCCAACCTCATACTATGCATAATGCACAAAAATTATCTTAGTTAAACATAAACAATTGGTTCTTCGAATCTCTGCAATGGATAATTTTTTTCTCAAGTTCTTTCACACTGTCTCCAGGGATAACGGGATACAAATTCTAGCCTACAGTTAGAAATTATAATATTTAAACACGTGTACTTAATATCTTATTATTTATTTATTACTTTAAGAGCACCTAATTGCTTAGTCTTATATACTCTATCTCATCTACATAAATAAATCAAAGTTTAACTCACAACAGTTTCTTTATGATTCAAAATCTCCTAATTATCTCAGAATGCATATTCTTATTATTATGATTTATAACTTTTATTTTATTTATTTATAACAATTTCTATAACATTTCTAATTGATTTCAAAATGTAACCATGCATAATCTCATGTTAACAATTGATCCATGTATCTTGTCTCAACTCTTTCCATGTGTCTTTATATTCTCTCAGAATTAAACCTTTATTCAAACAAAAACTTCAAACAAAAAGCAAATTGCAGCATTACAGCATCTCGGGGTATTTTTCCCTCCCGGATCTGGTTTCCAGCATGACAAGTTGCTCTCTTTGCAGGAAGTTTTATTAACACAACAAATACAATACTCAACAAATACTTTTGATTGCATTTAACCATAATCATTGCTCATTGCCCTTAATAGACAAGGTAAAAACATTTTTTTTTTCAAAATCCTTAAATCTTTTAATGTGATAGCCAATTTTACATAGGCTATGTATATATTTTTAATATAAATTATCTCACTTTGGTAAATTTAGTTGACTTTTGTCTTCTTCATATGATAATGAGATACATCGTTTAAACCTGGGCTCAGCCAGTGTGTTTTCCCTTCTTCTTTTTTTTTTTTTTTTTTTTTTTTTTTTTCAGCTAAATAATTTCTCAATTAAATTTCATTCTTCTAAAATCCCTCTTTTAGATTTCTCAGATATGGAAAATTTCAATTTCAACCATCAAAACAGAACAAACTAGAAACACGTTCCAAATTCTTATTTAAAAAAAAAAAAAACTTTTTTTTTTTTTTTTCATACGCACAAAAATGTTTTATTTTACACATCAAAAAGGAAAACAAAGACTGAAGTCTGCGTGTCCTACCTTAATAATTTTAAGTCCTTTTAGTCCGTCTGGAATGGGTCCCTCTGTCGAACAGGGTTCTGCAGTCTGGCAGAGTGAAGACAACATGGTTCCTCGTCCCCGTCCATCCGACAGAGGGAGATTCCGAGGACTCCTGGATTGGCTCGCCAAAATGTGATGGATTTTCTTTCCCTAAAATCTGACTATCCGCTTTCTTAAATGCTCACTCTGTAATACTCCAGCTCCCTGCGTCTACAATCGACAACCGCTGAGTTTTCCTAATCCTACTCTACTCAAGCTCTCTTGCGTCTACAGTCGACATCTTAGCTTCGAGTTTTGCTGAACTACTCTACTCAAGCTCTCTTGCGTCTACAGTCGACATCTTAGCTTCGAGTTTCTCTTACCCTAACTTCCCCAGCTGCGCAGCTTTTAAATGACAGACAGACTTCAGTAATTATCCCTTAAATGCTTTTAATTAACGGCCAGGAGAGTTCTCGAGCAATACTCTCCCAAGTAAAAACAAGGCCGGTGGATCTCAGACAATTTCCATTGAGAATCCCACCGAAAACACGGAAAACAACAGTTTTTATACAATAGGGAGGTATGGCATAATGACATTAATTTGATTGGTTATTCATTTTCAGTCTCTTCTGTTACTGGGTAGAGAATAATTTGTTTTAACCATTACTTCATTTATCACAAGTTCTAACTAGTCATCCCTGTCTAGTCTCATTTCCCATATTATGTTATTTATACACACATCATGGGTTCGACACACACACACATTCACCTAAAATACAGAATGTCTTAGAACATTGTATCAGAGATTTAGCAGGTCAAATAAGGTCAAATGGTAAAACATGTTTAGCTTAATATTCAGTTTAAATTTTCCACCACAGTACTGTACTGTATGTGCAATATGTACACAATTATAAGGAAAATATCTATTGTGATATATATCCGTATAATTGTAATTATTTATATTTTTTTGTTGCCATGACTTTCAAAATACAATTTTTCATATTTGTTTTCAGTAACCACTTTTTTTTATATACCATTACATATTTTCATATATGAAATTGTAACTAAGCAAACAAAAATGAAATAAAAGTTGTTTAGCTTTATGTTAACGCATGAAAGAGAAATTAATTAACTGAGTGTATCAACAAAGCTATTGCATGTACAAATGTAGTGCACTTTTTTTCTTCATTACTATATATTATTTTAGGTATCAATATGTACATGGTCATACTGGTCCATATATAACAGTATATTGAAAAATATAAACACAAATTTCCAATTATAGGAGATGTATTATGTCATAAATTACATTATACGTTCCAGTAAATTTTTGTTTCGCATGGTTAGATTTAGCTCTCACTGTTTTCTTCAGGTGGAGCCCTTCTTCGTGGTTCTCTCCCTGTTCGACGTGCAGAACAGTAGAAAAATATCTGCAGATTTTCATGTGGATCTAAACCACCCACTGGTCCGATCCATGATCCCACCACCAGGCGTGCAGATAAACGGAGGGGTGGACAGTCCTCATGGAGAAATGCTGCTGAGTGAACTGCTGGAGGGGATGCTGCAGTACCCCAGAAAAGTAAGAGGGATGAAAATTCCATTTTCAAAGATGAATGGATGGATGGATGTGTGGTCGAGGTATTCCTTACGTTATTTTTTGATCCCAATGAGGAAAACGGCTAATAAATCATACTTACTGATGTTTTTTGAAAAAGAAAAAAAAAGTTTTCTGTGATGGGTAGGTTTATAGGTAGGGTAAGGATATAATTGTAAGAATATATTTGTACAGTATAAAAATCATTATGTCTTTGGAATGTCACCATAAAACATAAAAACCCAATGTGTTTGTGTTTACTGAGCTATACTTTAGGGACAGTTTGTCCGCGGAAGTTAGCTATATCTAACCTCCCTTTGGGGACATTCTTATTTGGAAAAAACTATACATAAATAAAATACACAATTCTTTCAGTAAGAGAAGTCTGTGTACTCATTTTTGTTTTAGGGTGTCTTCTCTGTGACGTGTCCTCACCCTGACATCTTTCTGGTTGCACGAATCGAGAAAGTTCTGCAGGGAGGCATTACCCACTGCGCTGAGCCCTACATGAAGAGCTCCGATTCCAGCAAGGCAATGGGCCTAACATAACCACACACACATACATAAACAACACAGCTGATCCAAACATATACACAAACAAAACAGAAGTACCAAATGCACAAAGTCAATCAAAACACTAAGTGGTTATTACAGGGATAAGGAGAAGGATAATCAGGGCTTAGGATTCATGAACTTGCAAACAATTCTACCACATCCCACAATGACCCTTGCAATATCCTGCTAAAATCTACTCTACGTTACCAACTAAAACTCCCTCAAGGCTCACGGGAGCATGCTGTCTGCCCAGTTTACTGTTAATAAAATGTCTCTTGAGAGGTTGTGGGGAACACTGTGTGTGATTTGCTTCACAGGTTGCTCAGAAGGTTTTGAAGAATGCCAAGATGGCATGCAGCAGACTGGGCCAGTACAGGATGCCTTTCGCATGGGCAGCCCGGTGAGACAAAACTGTCTGGAAATGCTTTATTCTTCTCTCTGTGTGTTGTGCCAATCACAATATTTAATCTTTTTGTTCTATTCCACAGGCCTGTGTTTAAAGATGCCTCAGGAACTCTGGATAAAAGCGCTCGGTTCTCTGCGCTGTACCGGCAAGACAGTAACAAACTCTCAGAAGAGGATCTCTTCAAACTGCTGGCGGATTTTAGGAAGTCAGTATTCACCAAGTCATCAAACTTGTCTTCACTGTTATTTTTTTCTTGTCCCTTTTACAGTAGTTTCAATCTATTATCTCTTTCCCTGCCATTAACAGAAATTTCCGTCATTTATGAGACAACGCTTCCCTGCCATTATGCGGTAGGGGGCGCTATTATACATCCTCTGAAAGAGTACTAAATATCCTGATCAAAACACTGGAAAAGAAGAAGCAGAAACAAGTGTTGGCATGTGACAGCAAACATGCTATAGAACTGTGCAAGCTTTGGGGGTGTTGATGGGCTCGATCTACTCCATCTATGTTTCGATTATCTGAATCCAATCTAGGTGTAGTCAAAAACATGTTTGTTTTAGTTTTTTTTGGCTTGAAATATACAAATCTTTTTTTATGAAACTTACCCCCAAAAAACGCATTAATCTTGAATAAAACACTTTTTTTAAAGCATACAAATTCTGGGGGTCAAGAAACTTTTGTAAAAATGACCAAAAATACTGGCAGTGAATAATTTTTTTTTTTTTAAATTAACGCTGACGGGGAAAAAGTAAATTATCATATTCTTCTGCAGTGTATTTCCAGCTTTGGATGGTCCCACTGTTAAGAATGTGTTTTGTAGTACTTCTCAGAGGGGCACTTTTTCAGTCCCCCTACAGAGAAATGAGCTTCTAAAATAAACGTACTGTACAGTATATCCAAATTGTATCCACAGACCTGAGAAGATGGCTAAATTACCTGTCATCCTGGGTAACCTGGATGTGACCATTGATAATGTCCCTCCAGATATGGCTAGTAAGTCTTAAAAATATTTGTTAATATAACCCTTCTCTAAAGCACATCTTTTCTGATGGTATTTTCGTCTTATTTTCTACCCTGATTCTCTGATTGTGTATGCCCTCTTTGTGTGCCATGAATTGGTCACTTGAACTCGAATTTTTATCCTCACTGTTGCCTAGATTGTGTCACTCCATCCTACATCCCAGTGAGGCCTTTTGAAAGTAGTGGGCCAAGCAATGGTGTTCTGTTGGAGGTGGAGGAGTTTGTTCCCTGTATTGCCAAGTGCTCTCAACCTTTCACCACCTACAACAATCATCTATATGTCTATCCCAAGCACCTCAAATATGACAACCAGAAGTCTTTCACCAAGGTACATTAGCATTTAGCATTTTTAGCATTAGTATTTTCTTGCAAAATAAGTGCCTTCGGCCAGAGGTATTGACATAAGAGATGGCCTGTGTAATGAAAGCTCTCATTACACCTGCCGCTCATAAAATTTGCACTTAGAGATTTGACAGTAAGTAGTTTTCAGGATCATGTTTTTTCTTTCGCTAATGTTACTCAGGCGAGGAACATTGCAGTATGTGTGGAATTCAGAGAGTCGGATGAAGAGGATGCTCAACCTTTGAAGGTAAACATCTGCCCCAAGACTTATAAAGAGTGTAGAGTATACTTAATTTGACCTGAAGATAATATTGCTCCATGTTTATGCATGTCATTGTTATGTGTAGTGCATCTATGGTCGTCCAGGTGGTCCTCTCTTCACCAAACATGCCTATGCAGGTGTACTCCACCACCAGCAAAACCCAGAGTTCTATGATGAGGTGATGAATGATGCACTGAAATACATATTATAGCATGATTACATAAGTGGATAAATTATCTATACTGTGGGGTCCAAAAGTGTGAGATCAAATTGACAATCTGGGGGTTAAAATTAAAATCTAATTTAAACCAGAAAATAAACAGAACATTTTAGGTTTTTAAACATTTTAAACAGAGCAAAAATGGGATTTACCAAACATTTTTAAAATTTGTTACATTTCTATCCGAACTTTTCACTCAAATTGTTGTATGCTCATAATATAAGTTTATAACACATTATTATTTATGATGAAAGAATTTACAGAATTTTTACTTTATTTTAAAATCCACAAAAAAAAAAAAAAACGTTTTATTGGTAAGTTAATTTCTTTAGTTTAATGATAATAGTGCACCAGTTATCCAAATATAAGAGATTGTATCACTGTATTTTCAGATTTGGGTATACAATGTTTACTTTTATATATTTCAAATATTCAGGATTCTTTCCTTTTTGGTCCTACTTAATTTTTTTATTGATATACTGTAAGACGACATGTTCAGACTGATCTTACATTTAAAAATTCTTATGTGTATATATCTTGCAGATAAAAATCGAGTTGCCCACACAGCTTCATGAAAAGCATCACCTGCTCTTCACTTTTTACCACATCAGCTGTGACAGCAGCACAAAGAAACGGGACATAGTAGAGAGCCCAGGTACAGCATGCTGAATAAAGCAGACAAGGCTAATATGTTGAGGCATGGGGTGGGGCTCCAGGAACATTTTTGTTACTTTTAGCTTGTTATACATCATATTTCTGCAGCATTATCAAAGAGAGGCATATCAGTGAAGTGTAGTCTTTGGATGTGCTGAATGTTTTCTCTCACTTCTATCTGTTTCTCTGTCAGTGGGCTCTGCCTGGCTTCCTTTGCTTAAAGATGGTCGTGTTGTTATGAGTGAGCAACTCATCTCTGTGGCATCCAACCTACCAAATGGTTACCTCAGCTGCCAGGAGGGTGTAAGCAAGGTAAACCCACTATGAATAGTCATAACAAAAACCTTCCCATCTTGGTCTGCAATTTTTGCAGCCATTTGTGGACCAAATGTTTACCTGTATCTGTTGAGACTGCGTGCGTGCGTGCGTGCGTGCGTGCGTGCGTGCGTGCGTGCGTGCGTGCGTGCGTGCGTGCGTGTGTGTGTGTGTGTGTGTGTGTGTGTGTGTGTGTGTGTGTGTGTGTGTGTAGTCTAATTTGCTATTTGGATATACTTTGTGATTATCAAAATCTAATTGTTATTGACTTACATCCACTTTAGATATTTCTCCTAAAATTCCGTATGAGAGTCTTTGAGAATTTGATGAGGCATCTTTGAGCTCGTATTGAAATCTCTGACTTTGTTGCAATCTCTTTTGAAACACATTAGCACATACACAGAGACATAAAAATCACTGAGCTCTTTTCTTAGGAAAATGAAATTAAGAAATCTGAGAAGGCATGTAACTTCATCAAAAGTCTTTATTTGTCCTCTTTTAATCTCATTGCTGTCTAGGAGAACTAATTGAGACATTAAAGAGATCTTTCATTGGATGATCTGTCAGTATAATTAAAATAAACCATTTAAAATTGATGTTGTGTTTATGGATGTTGTGTTTGCAGCACTCTAGTCCTGAGATAAAGTGGGTGGATGGAGGACGTCCTCTCTTCAAAGTGTCCACACATCTGGTCTCTACCATATACACTCAGGTATGACTTATAAAGGATATAGATCCTAATTATGATGTTATTAACATTCAGAATCAATAAGGTAGATTTCAAGTAGTTCAAGTACTGTAGTTTTGGCATGCTAATGAAAAGGGCAGTGCTAATGTACTTGGTCTTGGTGAATTAGATCTGCTATGAATGCTGCTGCTGCTGCTATGATTAGTCATAGGTTCTTTATTAATGTAGACCCACTATGTAATTTAAACATCTCTCTTCATCTCCTCAGGATCAGCACCTGCACAATTTTTTCCATCATTTCCAGAGTATGCAGTCTGGTGCCACCCGTCCAGCTGAGGGTGAGCTTGTCAAATACCTCAAGGTGAGCATAGAGAAGTTAGAGAAGCAGGTTTATTCTTATTTCATATTATTATGTTGGAAAAAACATTACCCATAAATTCCCAGAGTCTTCATGCCATGGAAGGTCATGTTATGATCAACTTCCTGCCGACCATTTTAAACCAACTGGTTCATGTTCTGACCAACGCCAGTAATGAGGATGTGGCTGTAAACACCACCAGGTGAGAGAGCAGGAGTTGCCAAAATCAGAACACTGGATCCTCTCCTTTCTGTTTCTCACATGCTCTCTTGTTGTTCATCTGTCTCCCCTGCAGGGTCATGGTCCACATTGTTGCTCAGTGCCACGAAGAGGGTCTAGAACATTACCTGAGGTCATATGTCAAGGTAAATCAAGTTCTGAAACATTTGACCATGGTTATGGATATGTACAATGTCCTACTTTTTCTGCAGTTTCTAAAGTAGACTTGGTTACATGATTTTCATCTTCATGTTATTCCAGTACGTGTTTAAAACAGAGTCCTATTTAACCAGTAACAGTAAGACAGTGCATGAAGAACTGGCCAAAGCCATGACATCCATCTTAAAGCCTTCAACTGACTTCCTTACCAGCAACAAGCTTCTCAAGGTACTGAAAACAACATTTGGTTTTAACACTCTTCAATCTCTGAAGGTTGTATTTGTCATCGGTTAAACTGTATACTTTGGTGTTTCAGTATTCGTGGTATTTTTTTGAAGCTCTGGTGAAGTCAATGGCACAGTTCCTGATGGAAAGTGGCAAGGTCAAGGTAAACATAATCATATGCCTCTCTGAGAACTACTCCTTACAGATGTTTCAATGGTACCCATGGTTTTCGCCGAAATATCTTAGTTAAAACAATAAAAAATGGTATTTGCCTCAACAATGGAAATTAACCAAAATTCTGAAATTCTGAAAGATTCTGAAATCTTCTTAGACTTTTGAAGGAGATCCCAGAGGTTTTACTGTAGTAAAAGTTACTGTATTAACTATGGATTTTAGAAAAAAAACAATTTACCATGGTTTTTGTAAGGTATGCTGTAGGGATGCACCGATACCACTTTTTCCAGACCGAGTCCGATACCGATACTTTCATTTTTGGTACTCGCCGATACCGATACCGTAACCGATACCTGTATTTTTAATTTTCAATTAATTTTCAATTCATGCATTTGTAATTTTTAAATGTATTGGTAGAGAAACCAAAATAATATCAATCATATTAGTTGTTTATTAAATTTAAACTTAATTAGTTCAACAAATATATATTTCATGCACTGCATATTTATTACTGCATAAATTAAATATATATGGATCTTTTTGTAAAGTTGATAGAGGTAGCCTATTTAGCCAAGAGCAGAGAGTCATTTATTTGTCCTTTGTTTGATTAACATTAAAACACAGCAGCAGATGTATTAAAGTGCTGCTCCTTTAAGGCCGAACGCACTGACGCCATTTGAATTATACTGTCTACGTTCACTTGAAATATATAACAGACTTTTACTAGGATACTCGCCAAGACACGTGTTTTTACATAGATTTGTGTGAATTCGTCCGTACAAGCGCAATGCGTGAAAGACTTCCATTCAGTATTCGCGCGCTGTCTGATGGTTTTCGGGGCGCGCGCTGTGGATGTTTGAAGTTCATGGAAATTCTTGACCTGCAAATGTCCTGTAATAATGTAGGCAAGCACTCGCTAAACATAAGTAAGGTAACAGTTCATGTTTTACTTACATATACGATTTACTTTTAATCCAAATAACACGATCCGCAATCAACAGCATTCAACAGAAGTGCGCTCTCTCTCTCTCTCTCTCTCTCTCTCTCTCTCTCTCTCTCTCTCTCTCTCTCTCTCTCTCTCTCTCTCTCTCTCTCTCTCTCTCTCTCGTCAGTTAACGTTATTAATAAGCTACATGCCTCGTTTTACATGATTTGCCATTGACATCCGACTGAACTACAAACTTTCCACTGACGTCTGTGAAAAAGGGATGCGCTCGACCAGCTCGCGCGTCTGTGTCGTAGCGCGCTCAATCCTCTGCGTGTTTTTCTCTCATCAGCTTGCGCACCATATAGTTATATAGACGACGCCTTAATATATTCTGTTTAATATTCCACTGATAAGATACATTTATTTCATATACAGCCTTCTTTTTTTATCCCCATTATAATTTCTGACACTGTACACATGCTGCCTGCCTGGTATCGGTTGTTGGTATCGGGGCATTTTTACGAGTACGAGTACAAGTACTTGAGCTCAGTATCGGGCCGATACCGATACTGGTATCGGTATCGGTGCATCCCTAGTATGCTGTATTAGGTAGCCATGCTCCTTTTATTATTTGTCTGAGCCGTGTTGTTGTATTGTATATGTAGCTGTCCAGGAACCAGCGCTTCACGGCTTCGTTCCACCATGCCGTGGAGACATTGGTAAACATGCTGATGCCCCACATCACACAGAAGTATAAGGATAACCTGGATGCTGCCCGCAATGCCAATCACAGCCTGGCCGTCTTCATAAAGGTACCGCCAGAAGAAGAGCTGCTCTCTCTAATATGAGCAATTGATTTATACTGAAGTGAATATGATACCGAATTTATACTAAAAAACTTACCAATATTTGTAAAGATTCTCTATGAAGTTGTCTTTAAAGGCTTGTAACTTGTAAAAGGCATTTAACAACATTGCTTTCTCGCTAACTGTTCTACAGCGCTGTTTTACCTTTATGGATCGAGGATTTGTCTTCAAGCTGATAAACAATTACATCACCTGTTTCATACCTGGAGATCCCAAGGTACACAACAACATTGTTGTATGAACTTATATAGTTATTTAAAATGCTAATTCTACAATATACAATAAAATATACTGTTATAATCAAATACAATTTAATGTTCAAAGGTCTGTTGTTGGTAATATCACTAATGCAGCTTTTATTTGATCAATATACTAATATATAATTGTGTCTCTTTGTGTCTTGCAGACGCTGTACGAGTTTAAGTTTGAGTTTCTGCGGGTAGTGTGTAATCATGAACACTATGTACCCCTCAATCTACCCATGCCTTTTGGGAAGGGCCGCATTCAGAGGTTTCAAGGTAAACATACAGGGATATTCTACTGCGTGCTGTTGTTGAAATAGTCTAAGAAATTGTCTGACATCACTCTTGAAAAGTTAAGCTGTTCATCAGGAAAATTAGATTTAATAGAACTCTCCCTTCCTCTCTCTGATGCTTCTGTCCTTTGGGCTTTCTGTGCCTCTTGCTCATATTCTGCCATGCCTTTCCACTGTTTCCTCTTTCTTTGTGTGTGCTAGCTTTTCTGTGTCACATTAAGGAGACTCATGCCAGAAGTGTAGGTGAGGAGTCCTGTTTGCCTGTGACTGAACAATGTTCGTGTGTCTAGTCTTAATGACACAGTCTATGTCTCTCTTCAGTGTCCTAGTCCCCTCTGTCTTTTACATATGTTGCTAATTCATTCATCAGTCTAGATTCTAGTCTAGATATTGATGGATGGATGGATGGATGGATGGATGGATGGATGGATGGATGGATGGATGGATGGATGGATGGATGGATGGATGGATGGATGGATGGATTGATTGATCAATTGATTGGGTGTTTAAAACTGCTGTATTTTCTGAATAACTGTCTGTGAAATGGCCATTGAGTCTGTCTGTCAAATATCTTCTAATGAATGTGTGTTCTTTGTAATTTGCTGTACCATACCCTCAGTGAAGTTATTTAGGTGCATATTTGTCAATGCCATGCTTTTGGTTTTATTATAAAAAGCTGTAGAACATTTTTGTTTATGGAATTAAAAGGATTTTTCTCCACTAGTGCCTCTGGTCTTTTTAAGATACCTGGAGGTAACATTCAGTATCTGCGGTGTAATGTCTTTCTTTCTCTTTCTTTTTTCTGTCTTCATAGATCTGCAGTTGGACTACTCACTGACTGATGATTTCTGCAGGAATCACTTCCTAGTGGGGTTGTTGTTGAGGGAGGTGTGTGGGGCCCTTCAGGAGTTTGGGGAGGTCCGTCAGATTGGCATCCAAGTTCTCAAGAGTCTGATGATAAAACACACATTTGACGATCGCTATGTCTCAAAGGTCAGTGCCCAATTGCAACAAACCCCTTACGTTAAAAAAAAACACTTTATTTATATTAAGGGCATTAGCACTAAGGGATTTCTTACATTTTTAACCGCCTTAGAAACTTGGCTTAACAAATAAATATGCATATATATCTATATTTGGGAAAATATAGATAGATAAGAATATATCTATATCAGTCTTTTTGATAAACTGGTTGCCAGTACCTTATAGAATTAATTTTTAAGATTTTAATCTTTGTTTTTAAATCTTTGCATGGTACAGCCCCTCCATACATTGCTGATCTCATTCATGTTCATGAGTCAAAGAGATCATTGCGGTCTAATGCACAAAATCTCCAGTCCAGAGGTAACCGCGCATTTGCGGTAGCTGTCCCAAGGCTATGGAACAGTTTACCAGCGTATTCGAGACAATCATCATCTCTGAATGGTTTTAAGAAACCGTTAAAAAATTTTTTACACTAGCTTTTTATTAAGTATGAGATATGAGGTATTGTTGCTATTGCTACCTGTCTGATTTAGTCTTGAACAATGTGTGTTGATGTTTTTTCGTGGTTCATTTTTTCGTTTTTTAATTTCATTGTACAGCACTGTGGTCAACTATGTTGTTTTATTATGTGCTTTATAAATAAAGTTGGATTGGATAAAGGCCTTGCCAGTTTTGTTTAATGTCTTACTCTGGAATGTCCATGCACTGAGAAATACAGTTTTAAACATGATTTTGTCACGGATACAGATTGTGGTGTAGCTCATAAGTCTCCAATGTTCTCCCTCTGGTTTATCCTGTCAGATTTGAGCTTAAAGGTTCTCTAAGCGATCCTGGGTGACGTCACTTGTTGACGTTCGAACTATTGTCAAACAAAACGGAGGCTAGCTAGACCCTCCCTCCTCCTCATCCGCACACTAATCCCTCAAACCCACCCCCAAACCATTCTTGTCGGTTATTGGCTGGAACAGTTTTATGTTTCTTGAGCGGGTCGCTAGAGTTTGTTTTTGTAGCCGTTTGTGGATCCTGGGGTGTCTGCAGAGACCGCGTTTTTTTACAGTGTGTTCAGGGGACAGGCAGCTAGCGGATCGTGAGTAGATGTTTGCTGTATGTGACAAAAAATGTTTTGGCCATAAAAACGCGTGACATCGCTTAGAGCACCTTTAAAATGCTAACTGTTATTTTAAGTATCTTGTGCTCCCCAAATTCCAATTCATCATTTATTTGATCAAAAATAGAGTAAAAACAGTCATATTGTGAAATATTATTACAAATTTAAAATAACAGATTTAAATTTTTATATATTTTAAAATGTAATTTAATCCTGTGATGGCAAAGCTGAATTTTCAGCATCATTGCTCAAGTTTTCAGCGTCACATGATCCTTCAGAAATCAGTCATATATGCTGATTTGGTGCTTGAGAAACATGAACTTACTTGCCTTAAACCGACATTGATTTTGGTAAATAGCTAACCTGTATATTTGTATATGTTTGTGCAGAGTCAGCAGGCCAGGTTGGCGACACTCTATCTACCCTTGTTTGGGTTGCTACAGGAGAACGTTCACAGAGTAAATGTGAGAGACACGTCTAATTTTAACACCAACCAGGTGAATCATCTTTTTGAACTTTTTCTCCTTTGCTCTCTCTATTCTTGAGCAGCTTAGATTTCACATGCCATCTGAAATGTTAGGTTGAACTCTGTTATTTCTCCTCAGAATGGGCGAGATGAACATCTTGCCAGCATCTCTACGGCAACACCCCAAAAGCCTGTTGGTAACCTTGACAACAGCCTTCATAAAGATGTATTTGGGGTCATCTCAGGAACTGGTGAGTGATGACCAAATGAAAAACATTCCTTTCCAGCATCTCAGGCCTTTCACCTGCTGCTAGTATTATTGAGATTATCAGCAGATGTTCTGTGAATGAGTTATGTTTCTTCTGTGCGTAGCCTCTCCTCACACCTCCACTCCTAACATCAGTTCTGTGCGCCACGCTGACTCTCGAGGTTCTCTGGTCAGCACAGACTCGGGAAACAGCCTCCCTGAGAAGACCAGCACCCTCGATAAGGTAAAGTAGAATGACAGGGATGTTGTCTCTCAGGCCCAAAATAATCGGACTATCTGCCTTGTTTAAATATAATCTCCTACTTTCATAATATGCATTGTAAAAAGCCCATTACAAATAAAATTTGACTTTACTTTGTCTTTTAAAAACAATATTAAATGTTCAGTTGGGGGGGATTGGTGGTTCTCAGAGGCCCTTTAACTGAAGCTGTGATGTATTCACTTTTCCACATGTGTCTAATACATTACGTGTGTCATGTGAGGTCATAGAACATCTGTTATGCTACATTTCTCAGTCCCTGGGTCATTTCTATGTAACGATGCCAAAAAATTTCAATTGAAAAGAAATCACGTTTTTATTCTCCCTCAGGGCCAAATCTTAATAATCTCAGGAGAACTGTACCAATAGTTATTTTTCTTTAGTAACCTTAAACGAAAACCACCACATTATTTCAACTCTGTCAGTGTAAGTTTGGAAGATTCATAATATATCATATTAATATATCACAGTATAATGTGGTACTGATATTTCTCTTTTTTCATGTTTTATGCAAACCCTGTTTGATTGTCAGGGTTGGAGGATATAAGGTTGAAGGTTATAATAATTCTCTTAATGATCAAAATCTTTGCACCACATTATCAAAATGTCAATATTTTCATACTGATTGCAGATGATTTCCCTCATAAAAGTGTGAGTTGAGAAACTTACTTTTCTTTAAAAATAACATACAAGTATTTAGATTGAAATCATAATATTTTAATTTCAATAAAAGCAAAATGTACTGAAAATGTTTTGTTCATTATAACCCTTAAAATGTCTTGAGCCGGAATGGGTACATGCAAACTGGCAAATAATCTTTCGAATGTTTCAGGGTTGATGTTTTAATTTATATATATTACTCACTAAACAAAGTTAAATATATTGAAATATCATGAGGACACAAATGACCTCACTGTGGCTTCATTCAGCTAGATTTAGAGTGCGGCATGTTGCTGTTGCTCATAAATTTCCCCTAATCACTGCTAACTCTTATCCTCCCCTCTTGACCCTAACCTCTGACCTTTTAGCAGAAAGAGAGGTTCACACGTAGACACACCCTCACCGCGTTGCCCCTCCCCCTTGAACCCGAGGACTCCGCCCCTCTCAGCCGAGCAGCCAAACGCGTCACAATGGATTTCTCACTGCTCTCAAGCCCCGCCCTCTACGACAACAACACTAACAGAATTACTGACACCATACAAGTAGAGCAACACCAGAGTGTCCCCATCTGGGGAGTGTGTGTGCTTTCATCTCTTTAATCTTTTATAGTTTATGAGGGTGTTGCATGTCTTTCTCATATTTTATTTTTCCAGCTCTGTGCATGTGGTGAGGTGTGTTTTTGCACTCTCAAGGTCATTTAGGATTAAGCAGTGTTTTAATTCCTCTGCTCAAAGCTTCTGACAAAACAGTGTTCTGTGATGTGATTTTTTGTTGTCTTCCATTATATACTTTATGTGTGTGTGTATGACAGTCTCAGTCAGCCTCTGCTCTGGGTAGCTCTATCCTACGTTGTGATAAATTGGACAGAGAAGAAATCAAAAACCTGCTCATGTGTTTCCTCCATGTCTTAAAGAGCATGTCTGAAGGTAAGAACAGGACACATGACTCTAATTTTCAAAGGCCACTAACTTTTGCTCATAAATTTGTTCACTTTTAACTATTTTTTCCAGATGCCTTATTTACATACTGGAACAAAGCCACAACCTCTGAGCTGATGGACTTTTTCACTTTAGTAGAGTAAGTCATCTAGACTGGTACTAATCACATCAAAGCATTGAGGTCCTGTAACTTAATACTGAGCACTCAGTTCATTTCTGTCTCTCTTACACACAGAGTGTGTCTACATCAGTTCAGGTATATGGGGAAGAGATTCTTTGCCAGGTAAAACATTTTGTTTTACTCGTAATAGTCTAAATTTTGTTTTTTTGCTGTTGAATCGTACATTTTGTGTGAAATCAGAAAAAAATTAAGGCAGCCATTAAGTAATCATATTTTTGTTAAACAGGATGCCAAACCAATGAGAAAAATTATCCTAATTAGGGCTGTCAATTTAATGTATCAATTTAGAACCATTATTTAAAAAAAAATATAGTATTACATATTTTGTATAATTAAACAAAATAATATTGTTCATATTTTATTTTATATTTTATTCATACTGTCTTAAATGTATATTCTATATAATTATATCATATTTTATGTATTGTTTTACGTATATAAGATTATATTGTATACTACTGTATATATAGTATTATATAATAATAATACTAAGGTTATTATAGTATTTTAATACTCATTTTATCATTATTTGTTATTGTTATAATGTTTATTTATTTTTCTTGTCATTATTGTCTGTAAGCTCAATCATCCCAATAAAATAATTTAATTAAAAAATTAATAAGAAAGAATTCGCTTATGATCAGTGATATGGAAATAAACAAACAATATATGTTTACTTCTAAAGACACTTTTTCTGATGTCTATTCATCATAGTGGCCGGCAATTTTTATTGTATTTGAAGTATCCTCATTGGCTAAACCTTTGTCACCAATTATTGATAAACGTGATTCATTGTGATTCATTCATTGAAATAAATCGTCTGGATATCATGAATAATGAATTAAATAAAAAAAATGAAATGATTGACAGCCCTAATTCTAATTTTTGTACATATGATTTTACCACTTTTCTTCTGTAGAACCAGACATACAGTATAAATGCAAGCTCAATACAACCACTGCTGCTATCTCATATCTACTTGTCTCTCTCTCTTGCCTTTAACTCACATGTACTCACACACACAAATACATGCATATATAGTCCTACACTATCTATAATCATACCTTGAATGACGCCACTCCTTTATTTGTGTATATGTTTTATTGGCTGAAATGCTGGCGAGGGTTCAGTTAGTCAGTGATACTGTAGCATCCTGGCATCCCTGAACAGGGTAAGAGCTGTGTGCTTTTGAGTGGCCTTCACTAACAGCATGCTGACTCATTCAACTAACTCACTGCTCTGTGTGTGTGTGTGTGTGTGTGTGTGTGTGTGTGTGTGTTGTGTGTGTGTGTGTGTGTGCTGAGGTATTTCCACATTCATGCTTTCTTAGTAGTCTAAGAGCAGAAGGTTTTGTGGTATCATGTTTAGTTATACAGTATATCACCTGCATGTGTCCATCAAACACAAGAATTACAATAATATCATCACACCTATGTACTTAAGTGCTTATATCATCATGTCCTGTTCTTTGTTCAGTGGGCAATCAGTCACACGATTAATGGATGCCAGCATCTAATATACTATATTAAATCTTTTATGAACCATTTACAATCATGAGTAACAATACCGATGTAACTTTGTGCCATATACTGTATACCCAGCAAACAAATTTAGGTTCTGGGAACGTTCTGGGAACGTTAGTTTTTGGTTCCCAGAACGTTCCTAGAACTTTCCCTTAAGGTTAGGGGAACGTTCCCAGAACGTTCTCCTTACATTATAAAAATGGAACCTAAAAATAACCTACATGGAACGTTCCTATAACGTTCTTGTTTGGTTCCCAAAAAAATAACCCCATGGGACAATTCGGGAACGTTAGGGGAACGTTCTGTGTTTGCTGGGATATTGGCTAGTTACTGTAGTGTAGATAATGTGACGTGTGCAATATACAGAAGTACAGAAGTTAACCATAGTGAATGTAGATGTTTTAAATGGTCATATCACAAGAAATCTAGTTCTCCTTGATAACTTCAAAATGTCCTCCCTAGTCAACAAAACCATCTATTGAAACTACAGTAGCTGCAAAAACAGCTCCTTCCATATTTCAATCCCTCCTTGATAGTTTGTCTGGCGCATTTTAGCATGGATTATGTTGTGAACTTGTCATAAAGTAATGCAAGCTTTGCAAAGAGGCTTGTATTGATGGAAACTGTATTGACTTGTCAACAAAACTGCTGATCATAAGCCGCTGTTACTCATTTCAAAGAAGCATTCTCATAAAAGTGTTTATGGTTTACTTCCATTCAAAAGTTTGGCGTCAGTAAGATTTGTTGTTTAAATAATTAAATACTTTTATTTTGCAGGGGTGTGTTCAATTATAATGGTACAAAAATTCCTTTTCAAATAAATGTTCTTTCGAACTTTCTATTTATCAAAGAATCCTGTAAAAAGTTAGCCTGGTCCCACCAGACTCTCGTACATTTCATTTGTACATAGAGTTTGGCACTGCTCCATTGCCAAGCGTTAACTTCCTTGTAGGCGGGTACTCTATTGAAGTCTAAAACTATTGGATCTGCCCAGAGTCACTCTATCTGCCATAACCAATCGCTAACGTTTGGTCGTGACATATGTCTTTTCCCGAACCCCGTGGGAGGATGGCCATAAACACAAAACTATGCAAAGATTGTTCTTGCTCCGGCTTTAACTTCTTGATATTCGGCAGCTTTGCCATAACGGACCGAATGGATTCGTTCGCATCTTTCTCCGCTGTCATTACTGAACTACAACTCAAAATAACGCACGAGTCGACATCAACGTAATCGTTCGCAGCCACTCCCTCTGTTCGCTTATTGGCCCGGTAAAAAAATTAATCGGAGAAAACCAAAGTCTACAGCAGAATCCCAGACGTAGTACTGAAGGAAAATGAAAATTGAGCGGAAGTAAGTAGGAGGGCGGAGCCAGGCTAGTAAAAAGAAATCATGGTTTCTACAAAATTAATAAGCATCAACTGTCTTCAACATCACGGTGATACAAAGGTTGTCACGGCGCGCTACAACAGGATCACCTCAGAAAAAAAGAGCTCTGAGTGTGGCAGTTCGGTTGAGTGCCTCAGCGGATTGCACTATAGCGCTTCAACACTAGAGAGAGCAAATTTTCCTAAAAGAGCTCACACAAGTTCCACTCCTGTGTTTCTGGATACAGTCGTTCACTGTCCTCACGTGACAGCCACGATCACTGTCTCACATGCCTGGGCTTAAGCATGCTGAAACTGCGTTCGTGGGCACGTTGTTCGTCTCCCCTTTCTCGCAAGGGTCGTGTGGCGTTGAGCTGCCGGTGTGCGGGTTGTCACGGCAACCCAGCGCGTTGTGCAGCGCTCTAGATCAACTGGGACAAGTGCAAACTCTCCCCTGCACAGATCTCTTATCTCGGTATTGAGCTGGACTTGGTCAACCAGACAGCGAGCCTCACCGTGGAGCACGTCCAGTCATGTGTTGAACTGCTTGAATTGGTTCAGATGCAGGACAGCGGCCCCACTGAAACTTTTTCATTACTTTTCCATTACCCCGCACTGTCACCAAACCTTCAGCCCAAGGTCGGACCCTTCGTTTCTACGGGCAAGTGTTCCCCTAGAACAAGTGCCCAGGCATGCTGTGGTCTTCACGGATGCCTCTGCTACCGGCTGGGGGGCCACGTACAACAGGTATGCAGCTTCGGGTCTGTGGACGGGGCCTCAGCTGCATTGCCATTGCCACTGCAATTGCCTCAAGTTGCTAGCAAGTGATCAGTAGAGCGGGGAACCGCTCAACTCAAGTGTCGGCTTGCTACACCATTCTTGCCTGGTCGGCCAGATACGTGCGTCTATTTGGTCTAGTGTGTTCCCCTACGGCAGTCAGACGTTGCGGAGCGTCTGGCGCCAGGCCTAACACTTGTGTGCATTGAGGAACCTGTGCTAGGTTGGGTGTCCATATGTAGCGGTCCCTGTGGTGACACCATATGTTTAAATTTCATTGTATAGCTACCCTGTCTGCTAGCCAGTGTCTTTCCCTTGGTAGAGCCCACTCTGCCGTCTCTGCCGGTGGGCTTCCCCCCGTAAGGATTAGGATGGAACCACCCCAGAGACTTCCATATGTTGCACTATCCTGCTTGGCCAGTCCATATGTGTGTTCTCCGAATGTTACCCGCGAATGCTTCCGCAGCGTTCTCCTTCCCCTTGGAAGGGCACGCTTTCCCAGTGTTATGTAATGTTGTCACTGAGTGGGTCTTGTGGAACATCAGTGTCCATGACTTCCCGCATAATCTTCTGCCCCTAATAAAGGGAGAGAAGTGAGGCTTATGCAGGGCACTGGAAGGGCCAACAACATGGCATGTTGGTAGGGATCCCATTTCTGTTGGATCCCTCCGACGAACGTTGGGGGGATAACCGAGACGTTCCCTTTCATGTCGTCCCGTCGCCATGTTGTTGTACCATCGCTGCAGACGGCCAGGTCCCTAGCATAGCTCCTCAGCAAAAACCAAAGATGCGTTGCACCTACTGCTCATTATATACCCGTATTGCGTGATAGAAGCCAGCAATTATCGCATGCCAATGTGCATTGGCTCTTTTGTGTGCATTGGTTTCTCTCTAAGTAGTTTGGTCTCTCTGAGAAGTTCCTATTTCTGTCGGGTACCTCAGACGAACGTCTCTGTTCCCTCTTTCAGGGAACTTGGGTTAGCAGCCATATCACCCTGTAGCCCAAGACTGGTTGCCCACTGAAGCTAAGCAGGGCTGAGCCTGGTTAGTACCTGGATGGGAGACCTTCTGAGAAAACCAGGTTGCTGCTGGAAGAGGTGTTAGTGTGGCCAGCAGGGGGTGCTATCCCTGTGGTCTGTGTGGGTCCTAACGCCCCAGTATAGTGATGGGGACACTATACTGTCAAAATAGCACCGTCCTTCGGATGAGACGTTAAACCGAGGCCCTGACTCTCTGTGGTCACAAAAAATCCCAGGATGTCTTTCGAAAGAGTAGGGGTGTAACCCCGGCATCCTGGCCAAATTTGCCCCTTGGCCTCTGTCCATCACGGCCTCCTAATCATCCCCATATACTGATTAGCTTCATCACTGTCTCCTCTCCACCAGTAAGCTGGTGTGTGGTGGGCGTTCTGGCGCAATATGGCTGCCGTCGCATCATCCAGGTGGATGCTGCACATTGGTGGTGGTTGAGGAGATTCCCCCCCTTCTATGTAAAGCGCTTTGAGTGCCTAGAAAAGCGCTATATAAATGTAATGAATTATTATTATTTATTATTATTACCATAGGCATTTTAAAATACAAATATTATTTTAAATGATCATATTGTACAATATGTCTGTTTAACTGTATTTTTTTAAATAGCCTTGGTGAGCATTAGAGACTTTAAACTTAAAAAAAAAAAAAGTACATCACCGTCACCGAACTTTTGAATGGTACTGTACAGCCTGTATAATGCTAAGAGGAACATGGTCTAAAAACCCTTCACCAACATTGTGGACCATGGATAAATCTATGATATGACCCCTACATACTTGTATTTTTATACTGTATTTATATGACAGACCTCTCATAAAGGTTTGTTTTTCCTCAGAAGCCAGGAGGGGGTGGGGTTTATAGCTCCGGACAGGAAGTCGTTGACTCTTCCTGTGTCTCGTAACAGAGGGGGCGTCATGCACACACGCTTACACCAGCTGGGCAACCTGGAGAACGCACACACTTTCAACCACAGTAAGACACATTAACACACATTCATTTCTTGATCACTCCTCATCCTTCACAGCCTATCTAAAATCAACAATTAGAAGAACTTGATATGCATTGACAATCATGAAAATTACACTTTGTATGTGTATGTTTCAGTCTGAGAATTTGTTCTTGGGATCTTTGTAGAATAACCGGTAAGAGCTTCTTGGGTTTCAAGGGAACCAAAACAGCACTATGCATATTTTACACACATCATCCTTTCCGCAATTTTGGCACACCTTCAATGCAGAATAAATTACGTTTTGCAGTCCAGTGGTTCCCAAGTACTCCCAACACTGTCTTCCAGGACCACCCAGCTAATAGGGAACAGTCTCAGAACTTGGCCTAACGTTTTTTTGCCAGGTTCACTTAAAGCCATCTTTCTTTTCCTCTTTCTCCTCCAGCATCTTGCCATGGTGATGCTGACGCGTGTCTCCTGGAGGCTAACGTCTCAACGGAGGTGTGCTTGACTGTGCTGGACACACTCAGTGTCTTCATCATGGGTTTTAAGGTACCCACAACAAGTGGAAATGTGTGTTTATTAGTACAAATGAACAAAGTTCAGTTCTTCCCTAAACCGCTTTCATATTAAACCATGTATCCACAGACGCAGCTGTGTGCTGATTTGGGTCATAACCCGCTGATGAAGAAGGTTTTCCAGGTTCACCTATGTTTCCTTCAGATCCCCCAGTCAGAGACGGCACTGAAGCAGGTCTTCACCTCCCTACGTACCTTCATTTACAAGGTACCCTTACTGTTGATTCATGGGATATGAGAGGAGACCACCGTTTTAAATACATAAACTTCCGGAGACCACCAATAATGCACCGAACTGACAGCTTTCAGTTAGGTATGGTTTATAGTAATAGTAATAGCTAACAGGGAACATTCTCAGAACTTAGTCATAAAGTCATCCTGGGTCGACATTCGTTTCAGTAACATAAGGCAGTTTTGATTTATATGCGGTTTAATGTTGATGATCGCATTTTTTACATATGCATATGATTACATATTATATTGCTTGTTTCTGATTCTTCTTCTCCTGTGTCTTGATCAGAAGATTCAGTAGTGTACACTTTCTGAGAATGTGTCATAGCGGCCCCTACCGTATAACAGTGAAAACATGGAAAGCCGGAAATTTACGTTGTTAGTTGAATGTTCAGAGAACATTCAAAAATTACATTTCCTACAGTATAATGTTTGCAGAATGGAATGTTCCCTTAACATTTGCATAACCAAGAAAAAAAATAAATTAAATGGAAAAAATTGCAGTTTTGAACATTCAGAAATGATCATTTTCATAACTTAATGGCAATGTTAGCAAAATGTTCTGAGAACATATTTTTGCTAGCTGGGTAAAGTCAGTAAGATTGAATATTTTCTGATATACTCTCACCAGCCCTTTTGTATAGCATTTCAGTAAATTTACACTTCCTGCCACTGATTTTTGTATTGTGTCCACATAATTATGGAATTAAATGTCCAACAAGAGTGTACACATCGTGTTGTTCATTATTTTTTTTGAATGAGCCTCATCCTACACTACATGTGTCTTTTTCTCTCTTTCTCAGTTTCCCTGTACGTTTTTTGACGACCGGGCGGATATGTGTGCCTGTTTTTGTTATGAGATTCTGAAGTGCTGTAATTCCAAACTGAGCTCCATACGCAGTGATGCCGCCCACCTGCTCTATTTCCTCATGAAGAGCAACTTTGAGTACAACGACAGGAGGTCCTTTGTCCGCACACACCTGCAGGCAAGAGAGGGACAAGAGGGTAATGGGTGAGGTGTCAAACTAGAGCAGCGGTTCCCAACCTTCTTGACTCAGAGGACCACCCCCAGTGTCAAAGAAAATATTTGAAGGTTCTCAAAGATATTAAAGGGATAGTTCACCCAAAAATGAAAATTTTGTCATTGTGTACTCACCCTCAAGTTGTTCCAAACCTGTATAAGTTTATTTTTTTTTTGCTGATCACAAAAGAAGATATTTTAAAGAACATTGGTAACCAGACCATACCATAGTTTTTACCATAGTAGGGAAAAAATGGAAGTCATTGGATGCTGTCAACTGTCTAGTTACCAACATTCTTTAAAATATCTTCTGTTGTGTTCAGCAGAAAAGAGAAACTCATAGAGGTTTGGAACAACATGAGAGTGAGAAAGGTATGACACAATTCGAAATTTTGGGTGAACTATCCCTTTGACGGTATTCAGACTTTTATGTACAGAATAAGAGAGGCAATACATATAACTATGAATAATTAAAATAATTACATTAAATAATTCCAGAACTTTCAGTAATTTAATGTTCTTCAGGCTACTATAAATTTGTTTTAATTCATTATAAATTATACATTTTCTTGGCGTTAAGATTTTATTCATTTCTGTGACTTTTTCCAGGTCAAGAATTCACACTTTCCCTCAAATATCCAGGTTTTCCAAGACTATTAGAATCCTGGTTCTTAAATATAACCGATAGTTATTGGGGAAACAAATTACAATAAACATATAATCTTACATCTTGAAACTTTAAAACTTGTTTTGTCTTATATATAATCATTTTAGGTAATCGTTCAGCTCACTTGGAAGTTTGATGAGGCCCCTTAGTGGGTCCCGGGCGCCTTGGTTGAGAATCACTGATCTAGAGAGCTCCTTTGCAAGTTCACACTGACCTTTACTGACCCCAATATTCTGACATAATATAGCTAAAATACCTTCCAATGTACTTTGAAAAAAAATTCTCAGGTGGTGATTGCAGTCAGTCAGCTGATCGCTGATGTCATCGGATTGGTGGAACACGGTTCCAGCAGTCACTGTCCATTATTAATAATTGTGCCAACAGTGATAAAACTATAAAGGTAAAACCTTCAGGTTAATTCCTTATTTTGTTTCATTTGCAAAACAATAATATATTTAAAAAAATAGTCTGAAAGATCAGATTTTATATATAATATATATATATATATATATATATATATATATATATTACACTTTACAGCATTTAATTATTATAGATTGCTATTTGAGTAAGTATCATCTGCTAAGAAAATCAATGATAACAATAAATATGGATGTTAGAATAACACTGAACACCATAAACTAGTAGATCATCAGCTTTTCATATTCAAATCACATGAATAAGTCACATCAGATGTGACTGTTTGCTCATCCTGCACTCTCTCTTCCTGTTGCCCCAGCACACTGCTTTTCCCTCGGATGTGAAGGACCTGACCAAGCGGATCCGGACGGTACTTATGGCCACTGAGCAGATGAAGGAACATGAAAAAGACCCAGAGATGCTGGTGGACCTGCAATACAGCCTGGCCAAATCCTACACCAGCACCCCGGAGCTGCGTAAAACCTGGCTGGATAGTATGGCCAAAATTCATGTCAAGAACGGAGATCTGTCTGAGGTAATCCAGCCAAATAATGCTAGTTAATAAATTAAAGGCTCTTTAAATCCATAAATTACTTATATTTTAAGATCCTTAATTTAGCTGTTTATGCGCTGTATTTAGTTTAACATTTCATTTAGCATCAGTTTGTTGGTTGGTGCAGTAAATAAATTTGGTTGGTGGATAACATGTTACACCAATGACATCATCAAGGGCTTATTTTTCTTTAGGCAGCAATGTGTTACGTGCATGTGGCAGCACTGGTGGCTGAGTACCTGAAGAGGAAAGGTGAGGGGTTCACTAGGGGGCACACTAAACATAGTTTGCATGTATTGTACTAGAGTCAGAAATAAAATAAAAAATCAATCAAGATGCGATATTTGGAATGGACATTCAGATGCATTTTTGCCTTTATGAGCGCATTTAAACGCACTGTTATCTATTTGTCAAATACTTTGTTAGTAAAATCGTTAATTGAAACAAATGTCACATTTTGAAGAATCATGGCTTGTAAAATCAAACATTAAATACAAGAGTAGCTAAATGTATGTGTTACATGTTCCTTGGTTTTGTGTTTCTTGCTTTTGTTAATTGGACTTTTATTTTGAAGTGTATATTCTGTTCTTATTTTCCCATTGTTCACTTCATGTGTACACTGTAATGTGAGGTGTTTCAGAAAGACGGAGATGATGATTCAATTGCAACATAGAACATTTATTAAAAAAGTAACAAAATAAATCAAATCAAAGGAAGACACAGGCAAGAAAAGGTATATTCAGAGTATATCCAAACACACGGCAAGGCAGGCAAAACAGAACTGATAACAATGCACATGATACATCCACTAAGGACACACCGGGGTATAAATACACAGGGTAACAAGAGGCAAACAAGGAGCAGGTGTGGGTAATCAATCACTGTGATAACAAGTGGGAACAAAATAAAACAGGAACTAAACACAGGAAGTGAAAAATTGGAACAGATAATGCACTTCAAAATAGAAGTCCATATAAAAAAAAGCCAAACAAAACCAGGGACATGTAACAGTATGAGATATTAATAGGTTTGGTCAAAAGAATGAATCCTAAAAAGTGTTGGAACTATATTATTAGCAATAATAAATTTGTTAGATAAGTTTTTTCATTAAAGAACTTGAGCTCAATGTTTTGGCTGGCTTGTCATTATGTTTTGAAGGCTGTGATAATTGAGCTTATTTGTCTAGTATTCAGGTAAAATGTGATTTTCTCTTGCTTGAATGCACACACACACACAATTTATAAAGGCGTCTTGTTCAAGGTTCAACTATATTTTGCAGTATTAATTGCGTGGAGTTCTTTGTGAATTTCTTTTACAGGAGGTAATCTCTGTGTGATAACAGCACTTATAATGCAGGGTCAAGAAATAGTGCACATGTATGCACACAAACACTCACACTCACACTCACATATTATGAAATGTGAACATTATTTATGGAGGGTATTCTTGAGGTGTGATCTTTCTCTTAATACCTAGTGCGTGTGTGTCCAAATTCCTGACCTTTTGTGAAAGTTTTGCATTATATTAAACCTGCTTTAACATATTCCACTTGCTATCTTCTCCTTGGTAGGAATGTTTCGTCAGGGCTGCTTGGCATTTCGTGTGATCACACCCAACATCGATGAGGAGGCAGCCATGATGGAGGATGTGGGCATGCAGGACGTTCATTTCAATGAGGTTCAAACCAGCTTTCTACTGATCACATTTATATAGTTCATGAATCACGGCCCCTTAATCCTGCCACTCTCTTCTTAGATGAAGAAGCACTGGAATGAATTCAAAACTCTCCTTCAAAACAACGTCAATCAAATGTTCTAGTTTCTTATCTAATCAGTATCAATTGCCCCTCTCCTTATGGCAAGCCGTTTTAACATTTAATCATTTTAACCTACTAGTCTCTATTTTCATGCTACTAGTACTTATTTTTTAGATACTAGTATCTATTCCATTAAGTACTAGTACTTATTCATTAGCTACTAGTGCTTATTCTTTAGATACTAGTGCCTTTTCTTTAGATACTTGTGCTTATTCTTTAGGTACTAGGAGCTTGTTAAATATATTAGTACTTATTCATTAGATACTAGACCTTATTTATTAGATACAAGTACTTATTCATTAGATACTAGTCCTTATTTATTAGAGACTAGTGCTTAATTATTAGTTACTAGTGCTTATTCATTAGATACTAGTACTTATTCATTAGATACTAGTACTTATTATTTGATACTAGTGATTATTCATTAGATACTAGTACCTATTAAATAGATACTAGTACTTATTCATTAGATACTAGTACTTATTTCGATAGTGACTAGTAACTATTCTTTTGTGACTAGTAACAAATTTAATTTTTTTGCCATTGACTTCTATGGGGATCTGTCATTCAGATATCAACTATTCAGTTCTGACTAGTATGTATTCCAATTGTGACTAGTACATATATATTAGATACTAGTAGTTATTCAATAGGTACTAGTACTTATTTTTTAGATACTAGTACCTATTAATAGGTACTAGTACCTATTAAATAGATACTAGTACTTATTCTTTAGCTACTAGTACTTATTCAATAGATACTAGTACTTATTCATTAGCTACTAGTACTTATTCATTAGATACTAGTACTTATTCATTAGCTACTAGTACTTATTCAATAGATACTAGTACTTATTCATTAGTTACTAGTACTTATTCATTAGCTACTAGTACTTATTCAATAGATACTAGTACTTATTTATTAGATACTAGTACTTATTAATTAGATACTAGTACTTATTCAATATATACTAGTAATTATTTATTAGATACTAGTATTTATTCTAAATGTTACTAGTAAGAATTTTTATTTTACTAGTCACAACTGCTTTTTTACTAGTCTTATGTTATGACTAGTCAGAACGGCCACTGTAGAGTTCAATTAAAAATCTTACTAGTAAAATAAAAAATCTTACTAGTAGCATTTGGAATACATACTAGTATCTAATAAATAGGTACTAGTATCTATTGAATAAGTACTAGTATCTAATGAATAAGTACTAGTATCTAATGAATAAGTACTAGTATCTATTGAATAAGTACTATTATCTAATTAATAGGTACTAGTATCTAATGAATAAGTACTAGTATCTATTGAATAAGTACTAGTAGCTAATGAATAAGTACTAGTATCTAATGAATAAGTACTAGTATCTATTGAATAAGTTCTAGTATCTATTGAATAAGTACAAGTAGCTAATGAATAAGAACTAGTATCTATTTAATAGGTACTAGTAACTAATGAATAAGTACTAGTATCTATTTAATAGGTACTAGTATCTAATGAATAAGTACTAGTATCTAATGAATAAGTACTAGTATCTATTGAATAAGTACTAGTATCTATTGAATAAGTACTAGTATCGAATGAATAAGAACTAGTATCTATTTAATAGGTAGTAGTATCTAAAGAAAAGGCACTAGTAGCTAATTAATAAGTACTAGTATCTAAAGAATAAGCACTAGTCGCTAATGAATAAGTACTAGTACTTAATGGAATAGATACTAGTATCTAAAAAATAAGTACTAGTAGCATGAAAATAGAGACTAGTAGGTTAAAATGATTAAATGTTAAAACGGCTTGCCATACTCTCCTGAGGGTGTGTTAGTAAAGGAAATCCAGATAATGAGCCTTAATTAGCCTTGAGAGTCCCTATCATATAGTAACATTTACATTTTGTTCGGTGCATACACTTGCGATTAAAAGATTGTCTTTGCGGTCGGAGTTCATCAAATGATTTTGGACTTGTTGGAGTGGAGTAAATGTCCTTTGATTGCTTTAATGTGCATGTGGTGGAAAACCAGCAAAAGCCCAATAAACACGCTGAGATAAACCAAATCACTAGAGAAAGGCCCTCACCTGTTGTTAACACTGAATCAGGCTGCTTAAACTAAAGCCCACATGAATTAGAAATCAATTCAGTTCCCATAGTGTGACCTAGTGGTTAATGGTCTGGATTTATAGCCAAAAGGTTGTATTTTCAAACCCATTAACATTGTGCCCTTTAGAAAGACACTTGGATTAAATTAAATGACATATCAGTTCTTAGAACAGCAGTTTTGTCACAATTTGTTGTGAGAAAATAAGAAAAAAAGGTTCAAAAGAATTCAATGGGGCAGTACCTTTTCAAAAGGTTCACCGTTGGACCTTATTTACCACTAAAAGGTGCATATTTTTAGTTAGGTACATATTAGTACTACATATTAGTGTACCACCAGCTTTTGTATCTTTTTTCTGAGAGTGTTGCATTTGGAGGCATCATGTAAGTGCATTGATGTTGAGATTAGAGATGCACCGATATGAAAATTTTGTCCGATAACTGATAATTATTTAGATTTGAAAGCCGATAACCGATATATTGGCTGATAAATCTAAATCCAATTTTTTAAAATATATTTTGAAAGCCTGATTACAAAAACCAAAGTCTCACCATTAAAAGCCATGTTCCAAACACACAATTATAATGTTCTCATTATAGTTTTATGTAGCCTATATGACAGACTTGCGCTGCATATGTTTTACTTAACTGTATTTTCCTTTTCTGAAATGATTCCTATATATTTCAAGCAGTCAAAATCATCATGGCAAACAGTGTGCATCTGAAGTGAAATTATCCATTATTTATCGGTTTTAATATATCAACCAAATTTTCTTATTGGGCCGATGACTAAAACATTAAAAATTACGTATATCGGCCGATACTGATATGGTGGGCGATATATCGTGCATCCCTAGTTGAGATACAGTATTGCACATGGGTATGTTAAAATATGTAATTATATATGCATGTCTATCTGCAGGAGGTGCTGATGGAGTTGCTAGAAGCTTGTGCCGACGGTTTATGGAAAGCTGAACGTTATGAACTTATTTCAGATATATACAAACTCATCATCCCAATTTACGAACAACGCCGAGACTTTGAGGTGCACACACTGTTTATATATTATTGGAAATTTAAATGTAACATTTACCAGAAATGTAGTATATACTCAAATGTAGACAGTATAAATGTAGCTTTGTGCTGTTGTGTAGAAACTGGCCCACCTGTATGACACATTACATCGGGCTTACACTAAAGTGATGGAAGTGATGCATTCTGGGAAGAGGCTACTTGGCACCTTTTTCAGAGTGGCATTTTTCGGCCAGGTAAGACAATACAAAGTTTTTCCAGTTTTGAGGATTGAGCTGTACAATAGGAAAAATATTGCTGTATTTTATTTTAAAGGGATCATATCATGTGGTACCAAATTTTTAAAAAAACTTCCTCCCCAGTCCAAAAATAAGGACAATCTATTGAAACTGATCTCATTTTTTAAATGTTTGGATTTCTGACCCAAACATTTTTTTACAGCAATCAAAACCCAAAAATATAATATAGTCTTTGTGTTGTTGTGGTCACTTAAACCAAACTGTTTTAGGCAGGAAATACACATTACGATTGGACTTCAGGGAGACAATTCAGTGATAAAAATGTATGATGTGACCTCTTTAAAAATAAGCATTCCTGTATGCATGATAATATACCCTGCATGATAGCTTGAGTCTGGTTTAAAGCATGTCTAAGTCATTGTGGGTCTCAGTTAATCAATCTTTTCTGCTCTTTTTTTTTCTTTCCTAAGGCTGCGGTAAGTGTTGTTGTGGACTGTGTGTGTGTGTGTGTGCTGTCCCACTCATTGTCAGGCAAAATTTTGCTTTGACCATAACAGTCTCACTAAACTTCTGCTTGTTTGTCTGCGTGCGTAATGCTTTTGGTTTAGAGGAGGAGAAGGCCTTTTTCTGTGTGCTGCTAGTGTCCTTCATCAATCTTTAAACACATAACACATTCTCTCATCTGTACATCCTGTCATTTCTTCATTCCAGGTTGAGCCATGCAGCACTCTGACTCATTGTTTACTGTGGAAGCCATTTTTAAATGGGTTCGGATCATAAAAATGAGCTAGGCAACACTTAGTGAGCTCTTTCGCTATACGCTGTGTACCCATTAACCTCACAGAAGTTATGCGATTTAATGGCTTGAGCTGTTTCAGTGAAAACACAGTGAAAGCTTTGTGTGCTGCGTACGTGCTGATGTCTCAAAAGTGTCTATGTCGGACAACAGAGAATAAAAGATAGCACTGATTATTTAAGGATAACACGATTCTATGAAGTTCAAGAAGAAATATATTCATAGTCTGAGCTCTGCCATGGTGTGTTATCAGGATTGCTTTGAAATTCTGAATACGTTGGAGGTTTTTAAGACAGTCAAAGTGTGTGTCCATCAGTCATGACTTTTCATTTCCACTTGTGATGTAGAGGTTTGTTGATTATGGGATTGAAACCAGCTTTTGTTGGCTGTACATTAATAACACCATCAGTGCATGCTGGGAAATATGTCACGCATAGATTGAGATGGAGATGTTGTGTGTGTTTCAGGGTTTCTTTGAAGATGAGGATGGAAAGGAATATATCTATAAAGAACCAAAATTCACTCCTCTCTCAGAGATTTCCCAGCGTCTCCTCAAACTTTACTCAGACAAATTTGGCCAAGAAAATGTCAAAATGATCCAGGACTCCGGCAGGGTGAGCCCGTGCACACTCATATTTTCAGCATTCTGTTAGTAGGTGAAAGCTCATGCAACTGTTTTCAATCTGAGCATACAAACATTGATTACACTACACAAATTCACTGTAAAAAAAAAAAAAAAAAAAAAACATAATTTACTCAGGCTCATGTTGTTGCAAAACTGTATGAATTTCTTTTTTCTGTGGAACATGAAAGAAGATATTTTGAGAATAGTCAACAAGGTCCAATGTTGTTTGGT
Source organism: Chrosomus eos (assembly GCA_036326025.1). Lineage (NCBI taxonomy): Eukaryota > Metazoa > Chordata > Actinopteri > Cypriniformes > Leuciscidae > Chrosomus > Chrosomus eos. The sequence goes on along the minus strand of CM070828.1, from coordinate 11,168,597 downwards.
TCCCAACATTCTTCAAAATATCTTCTTTTGTGTTCCGCAGAAGAAAGAAATGCACACAGGTTTGGAACCACATGATATGAAGAATTTTCATTTTTGGGTGGAGTATCACTTTAAAAATGAAGGCAACAGTTAGCATGTCTTAACATGTCATGCTTTCATGGTTTAGCTAAAGCAGGGGGTTTCAAAGTTCTTTAAAAATGTAAATAAATATCTTATTTGAGAGTAGTTGGCCTTAAAATATTTGAAAACTCCTCATCCAATATACATTTCTATGACAAATGCTTATGTCAAGGAGAGCAAAGTGCTCGTTGACAATTCCACCACGTGATGTGATGAGCACTCATCACATGAACACTCATCAGATAAAAAACATGTGTGAAATACACACAGACCTCAGCACTTGGTTCATGAATAACAAGGTAACAATCAAATTCATTAAATGTGTTAGGAACAAGAAATGAATAAACTTATCTTGGCATTGCAAGACTAGTTTAATTTCAATGTAAATGAAACTGTCAAACATCAACAATGTAAGCATATTAAGTATGTATGGCCCATTGCATGCTGGGAAATAGGCAGCTTCCACAAAATCATTATTTTGGTTTAGGCCTATTTGCCTCAATTAATCCAGCTCACCTGTTGGTTTGACTTAAGTATATAGTATAGAGTATGTAGTAAAATAGAAAAGCTATATTAAGAGTATTTACTTGATCCAAGACTCATTTTTACAGTGTTTACATAAACACACACAAGAAGTTCATTGCACCATAAGTTTCGACAACAAACCTGATATGCAAAGTTTCAAGTCACACCTTAACCTCAATGCACTTACAGACAGGTTTTCTGTTTATTCCTGCTTCATCAGCGTTTTACTGGTCTCCTCCCACCCTAACCTTTGACCTTCTCCTCATCTGTCTCAGGTGAACCTAAAGATCTGGAGGCAAAGTTTGCCTACATCCAAGTGACGCATGTGACGCCATATTTAGAGGAAAAGGAGCTGGAAGAGAGGAAGACTGACTTTGAGAGGAGCCACAACATTCGCCGTTTTGTGTTTGAGACTCCATTCACAGAGTCAGGCAAGAGGCACGGCGGGGTCGAGGAACAGTGTAAACGCAGGACGGTGCTCACCAGTGAGTGATCACTACCTCTGACCCCACAATGGTTACTGTAGTGAAAAAAAGCCTAACCCTGACCCAGTTCAGCATGATAAGGCAGGGCTTCACAAAAAGAAATGTTTGGCCCAATGGTGGAAAATAGTTTTATGTTTTATTAAATAAAAAAAATAATGAAAAATATGTTTCATTTTAGCTTTAAAATTAGAAACTTTTACTTTTAGAATTAAAAGTCTTTTATTATTGTTGTTTTCCACTTGGTTTGAAAACACTTTGAGTCACGATTCTGTATTTACTCATTATTTAAAGAAATATTATGTTTTAAGACTAGAAGATGTACTTTTGACATTTTAGCCTTTGATAAATGGTACATTTTTTTTTTACCTTTGGTAAATGATAGTAGTTAAATTGGACAGGAAGTGGAGGAGAGAGAAAACCACAAGCCAGGATTCAAACTTGGTTTGTCCGAAATGCAACCACGTGTCAGAGGACTGTCTACAAGGCTTCAACAAAATTATTATTGTATTATTAGGCTATTTACCGTTCAAAAAGTTTGGGGTAATCAAGACTTTTTAATGTTTTAAAAGATGATTCTTTTGTTTACCAAGGCAGCATTTATTTGATAAAAAAATACAGTAAAAACTAGATAATTCTGAAATAGTATTACAATTTAAAATATTTAAATTTAAACTATTTAAAATCAGTGTCACATGATCCTTCAGAAATCATTCTAATATGCTGATTTGATGTTCAAGGAACATTTTTAATTTATTATCACAGTTAAAAAAAAAAGTGCTGCATGATTTAGTGTGGAAACTGCAATTGTGTTTTGATTTTTTCAGGATTCAGAATTTATTTGAAATAGAAACCTTTTGTAACACAGCTCTCTTTATTGCCATTTTTGACCAATTTAATGCTACCTTGCTGAAAATGAACTTTGAAACAAACAAACAAATTCTGACCCCAAATTTTTGAATGCTATTTTACATGTTTTTTCTTAATCCATAACATCCATTGATTCGATGAAAATGATTTATTTTTATTGTGTTTTACCATATAAGTGCACCAGTAGACAGAAAAACACATACAGTAGTCTATGTCCCTGGCCTCCTTATGGTTTAATACATTTGTTTATACATATGTTTAATCATTACATTTTGATCTGTACTTCCTGTTTTAACACTGTACACCCTGATCTTGAGCGGTGGTGTTCGAAAACAATTAATCAAAGTCTGCTTACTCTCAAATTTACTGTTGTTCAGTGCTATAAAAGAAACCAGGAAATTTCAAAGTTTAACCCTGGTCTTCATCCACTCATAAATTTTCAGATCCGATCTGGCCATTGAGGCAGAATGACCTTCTTTGAGAGTGTGTTGTAAATAAAACACTTTTCACAGTTTCAAGGTCTGCCATCTACTAGGAACACAAACCCTGATTACTGCACAAACACGAGTAGATTTCAGATGGGACCTTAATGTTTGTTCTTCTAGTCACTCTAAACGTACCATTGCATCCATATTATGTTTATTTACTCTTTCTTCTCCAATCCTTCTGTTTCAGCTACACACTGTTTCCCGTATGTGAAAAAGCGCATAGCAGTGATGTATCAGCACCACACAGACCTGAGCCCCATCGAGGTGGCCATAGATGAGATGAGCGGGAAGGTGGCGGAACTCAGAGCCCTCTGTGCAACCAGTGAGGTCGACATGATCCGCCTGCAACTTAAGCTTCAGGGAAGCATTAGTGTACAGGTGTGTGAGACACAAATGAACCCTCATACAGTAGGTCTGTTTCAAAAGCACCCTAGGCAACATTTTAGGCATTGATACAGAGACTGTGGCAAAAGTTACGCTGCATTATAATAAGATTCTTTGTTTTTCTCTGGCACTATTATAAAATGTTTTTGTTAATTGAAATAGCTCTAAAATAATATCGTCATTGCGAGTTGATGCTTTGCAATTACTACAGTTTTGCAAGTTCTATAAGTACGTAAAGGCTTTTTATAGTTCAAATCATGACGGCAATTACCACATGGAGTAAACGCATTTTCATTTAGGCGCTAGATTTGTTTGACTTAATGACATACACAAGTCGGTCTGCGCAGCGCCACTTCAAGTCGAGCACACTGTTGATAGCAGTGCCATAGAAATACATAATTCCCGTCCAAGTACTTGAACATCTTTGAATAGAAGCTTCGTGTTGTCATCTCTAGACTACAGTAATTACGATCTGGCGTGAACGCACCAAATGAAAACTTACTTAGCAACCATAAAAACAAAGGAAACAGGAAATAATGTCGACTAACTAGAAGTCCTTGAAAACGAAACGTAAACAACAACAGAACGAGACAATAATACTCAAATTAACACTGGTCAGAATGCAGAATACCAGAATCCACTGCAATTAGAAAAAATACATCCAAGACATCCAGACAATTTAATTTAATTAAAAATGCACTATTTAGCCAATATTTGTGTACTATGTTGTTAGCTAAGCAACATGCTAACATGTTTACCCTTAAGTTGCTCCTCATGTACAGAACCAGTTACTTTTCAATTACACATTATGCACTGCAGCAATTTATATGCAAATGCTCCATAATGTTAATTTTTAGTGCCATTTTTATTTTTACTGGCAAAACATCCTGTTTTTGATCGGATTTTCTGTAGCTACAATAAAAAATACACTACTAAAATTATTGAAAATAATTTTATTCTATTTTATTCATCAAGGACACATTAAATGGATCAACATTGAATTTAAAAACATTTATAATGTTACAAAAAATACATATTTGAAATAAATGCTGTTCTTTTCAAAGAATCCTGCAAAAATAATGTATTATGGATTTCACAAAAATACAACACAATGGTTATAATAAGAAATGTTTCTTGAGTAAAAAATTTGGATATTAAACTGATTTCTGAAGAATCATGTGACAATGAAGACGAATAATGATGCTAAAAATTCAGCCTTGCCATCACATTAATATATTACATTAATTGTAATAATATTTCACATTATTAGTTTTTACTGGATTTTTTATCAAATAAATGCAGCCTTGGTGAACGTAAGATAAAATATTATTTAAAAAAAAAAAAAAACGTACAGACCCCAAACTTTTGTACAGCAGTGTATAACTGTAAAAAACTATATTCATACCTATAGTTGTGTAGCCCACTAAACATGTTGGGCTGTTCAGCAGTAGGAACGGCTACTATGGACTAATAATACAGCAACTTGGTAATGCCTAAAATTAAAATCTCTGTCAGTAGACAAGGCGCCTCAATAGGTATTAAAACAAAGCAATTGTGTTGATTCGCAAACACTTTCACCCCAAGTTTAGCATGTTTAGAATTCAGTTAAGCCATTATTTACCAGTAGTTCCTTTCTTCCTTGAAGAGACGTTCTCCCTTTTGCACTGACGTTACATTTGTTGGTTATTTTCATGGTACACTTTTACCATTACATCACACACACACAGATTTCAACTGATCTATTTTTCCCTAAATACTTTCTCTTTAGGTCAATGCTGGGCCACTTGCTTATGCCAGAGCTTTCCTTGATGACGCCTGCGCCAAAAAATACCCAGATAACAAAGTCAAACAGCTTAAAGAGGTCTTCAGGTATCTAACCACCATTTGAAAAGCCTTTCAAGATCTCCACACAAATGCCAGCTTTCTTATTATACGTGCTTATATGATGTTTGTGTATGCAGGCAGTTTGTTGAGGCATGTGGACAGGCTTTAGCTGTAAATGAAAGGCTGATCAAGGAGGACCAACAGGAATATCATGATGAGATGAAAGCCAGTTACAAAGACCTGGCCAGAGAGCTTTCACACATCATGCATGAACAGGTAACCACACACATACAAACAAAGCTTGGTTCCCTAATGGCCTCGATATACTCACGTGAAAGTTCTTTTTCACTTTTCACTTAGCTTTGCTGCTCTTAGCAGCAATATACTGCTAGCAAACATCCCGACGCCACCCCTAGGAGCAGTGTTTAAATGAATATATGTAAATATGTGCTGCGGTTTTCTCTCAATAACAAAATAAACACACAAAAGAAATGTGTGGTGAGAAAACAACAGTTAAGAAAGCATCTGATCATAGCGAAGTGGATATGTTTGCATAAGCTTAGAAATTTTTCACTTCAGTCACGTTACGTTAATTTAAAGCACTTAATACAATAGGTTGCTTTAAAGCAAGCAGCTTTACAGTATTAATCATGAAAAAAAAGTGTCAGTGCCGTTAGAATTACAACTTCAGTTTCTACTTTAAAGCAGCTCACCATTGTGTTCATGTTTTTACTCATGTCTGACCTCAATGAACTAAACGGAAGATTTCCCCATCAAAGTAGGCAGGGCTTCAGAGCCTGCCTATTACTTAGTCGGCATGGACAAATGGTAGTTCATTACCAGCTGGAGCAAACTTTTTCGGAAAGTTTGCTTTGGAAAGCTGTTTCAATTTCCCGAAACAAACTAAATGAACTTCGTTTCGGCCTCATTTTGTTCGAAATGACATCACACCAGTTCGTTCTTCGATTTCAATTGAAGTATATCGGGGCCTTTACGCCAATGGAAACACATGGAATAAGAAATACACTAGTAGTTCACCATGAATGTTTGGTTTATGTTTAATATTCACTCATTCTCTCTCTCTTTTGTGCTGGCCTTTGTAGATCGGATGGTAATAATGCAATGAATTCTTCATATTTTTAAAAATTCAGTACACCTCAATTTCAGTGCTCTTTCTCATCTTGCACTCTTCCTCTTTGTCAGATCTCCGCTGTGGAGGGCGGAACCAAGAGCGCTCTTTCTGATTCGCTGCATATTTTCAATGCCATCAGTGGCACGCCCACCGGCACCACCCTGCATGGCATGCCTAGCTCCGCCTCCTCCGTGTGACTTCTCACCCCTGGCCTTAAAGCTCTGACCCTTCCCACAGCCGGAGAGACGGATAGACTGGAATGCATCGAAAGCGAAAGAACAAAAAAGAATGGTATTTCATTGTCAGTCTGGTTTCTACTCAGTCTGGAATGGATCGCCCATCTATCAGAATCCAGGACATGAGGACAGATCAGGTGTGTCCGGTCTTTGGAATGGCCTGTTACTATTCCCATAAGACTGACATAATTGAAAGAGGGTGTTTTTGTTCTTCTCTCATCCTCTCCAGTCCTCTGTTCACAGGTGTTTCCTGTAGAGACTATCACTTTTATTTCCACAACCAGAACAACTTGAAAAAAAATGCCTTTTTACTTTCACATTCTTACATTTTCATGCTTCATCTTTCCATTTATTTCTCCATTCCGGAAGTTAATCGCTGCTCTGTGCTGAGAGAGAAGCTGCGACATCACTTCCTATGTCTGAGGCATGTCTGTAGCAGTCCATCGATTGGTAGCAAAGAGAATATAACTGTGCTTTAGTGTAGCAGGAAGTTTGAGCTTTACTGTACAAAATACCCATGATTACCTGAGCCACTCAAGCTTTTTAGCCCACACTTCCATTTTTTCCCCTTGTTTAGATAAAAGCCAAGGAACAAGTGCTGTTTCTTTGTAGCTGAGGTGCAATAATTCTGTCTTTGTCTTGTTTTGGTTCCCTTAAGATCTCTTGCCAAAGGCTAGATGTGAAATATATATATATATATATGGACAAAAGAATAAACAAGGATTTTTATAACCATTTATGTTTGTTTAAATGTAAATTGTTTTGTATCGGGGGTTAGATATGGGGGTATTTTTATTTAAAAGAATCTGTTCTGGAAAGATATTAATGTCCCTAAAATCTCTGAATAAAATGTATTATCTTACATAAGTTCTTGTTTTTCATTCAAAGTTGCTCCATATAAACTTATTTATTTTATGTTCATCTTTATTATTGTGAACGCCTCGGTTACGTATGTATCCTTCGTTCCCTCAAGGAGGGGACGGAGACGTAGTCGACATGTTGACTGATTGGGATCACGCTTAGGGAGCCTGTCATCTTCGAGTACTGTTAAGCCAATACACATTGTATAAATATATATAATATGGAAGTTGATGCACGCACCAGTTGTTTTTTTCGCTGAGGAGCCGAGCGGAGCCCGGAGTCAGCGGTGGTCCAGCAATAGTGCCGACTTGTAACTGCCTGCAGAGGCTCAAAGGGAGTCTCTGTAGTCCGGTCAGCACAAGAGATAAGTCCAAGAGGTTTTAGAGGGGCACTAGGCAGATTCAGTCTCCTTGCTCCCCTCAGGAACCTGGCGATCTTTCCCACGGATCTCTCATCCACTGCATCGTGATGTGCTGCAATAGAGGCAACATACACTTTGAGGGTGGAGGGGGACCTCGCGTCAAAAGATTTCAGTGGGACCACTGTTCTGCTCTTGATAGTATTCAGGCAGTTCAGCACCGAGGTGTGCCGTCTGTTGGACCGAGTCCAGCTCCATACCAAGAACAGAGGTCCTCTGCACGGGTGCGAGTTTGCTCTTTTCCCAGTTGACCCGAAGACCCAACTGGCTGATATGTTGGAGCAACAAGTCCCTGTGTTCGCACAACTGCTCTCGAGAGTGAGCTAGTGTCAGCCAGTCGTCAAGATAGTTGAGGATACGAACACCATGCTCTCTCATGGGAGCAATGGCCGCCTCCGCGCTCTTCGTAAAGACTGGGGCAACAGGGCCAGCCCGAAGTGTAGGACTTTGTACTGATACGCTCGACCCTCAAACGCGAAGCGCAGGAATGGCCTGTGTCGTGGCAGGATGGAGACGTGAAAGTACGCGTCCTTCAGGTCGATTTCTGCAAACCAATCTCGGGGATGGATCCATTTGAAAATGCGTCTCTGCTTTAGCATTTTGAACGGTAGCTTGTGAAGGGCCCGATTCAAAACTTGCAGGTCCAAGATTGGCCGTAACCCACCACCTTTCTTGGGTACAATGAAGTACGAGCTGTAGAACTAAGGAATTTGATATTTTGACAATTCGGCCCAACTTGGGAAATTGGGGAGTCTAGGAACCGAACCTTGTCCGCATCCGCCATATCAACGAGGCTGAGCCAATGATGGCACTCCTGCACCACCAGGGTGGACATCTCTAGATTGATCGTGCAAGCCGCAATGCTTGTGAGGGCTAAGTCTGTTGCGGTGCGGAGCTCACTCAAGATGTCCATGAATGCCTTGGCCTGATAAACACCATGGCATGCAAAGAGGAAGCGGCTTGCCCACAGGCTTAGTTAGCTCTGCCCATAAGAACGGACGAGAACTCACAGGCCTGAGAGGGGAGACGAGGATCCCCCGTCCAAGAGGCAGCGGCCGCCAGACACAGGTGTGCCGCAACAGACCGCTCCACTGGAAGGATAGCCTCGTAACCCTTCACCACTCCTCCGTCAAGGTTAGTGAGGGGGAGGATCTCTCTAGGCAGTTTCTGGCAGTAAAAGGTGCCATCCATGACCTAGTAAGCTGTCCATGCACTTTGGGAAAGAAAGGCACTGGGGTTGCGGTCTGAGAACCACCGCCCCGAGAAACCAATAATCCAACCGAGACTGAGCGAGACACGGTACTGATTGGCTTCATCACTGTCCCTCTCCACCAGTAAGCTGGTGTGTGGTGAGCGTTCTGGCGCAATATGGCTGCCGTCGCATCATCCAAGTGGATGCTGCACATTGGTGGTGGTTGAGGAGATTCCCCCCCTTCTATGTAAAGCGCTTTGAGTGTCCAGAAAAGCGCTATATAAATGTAATGAATTATTATATTATTATTACGGTGGAGATTCCACTCGAACCCGACAGCCTCGTGGCCATTTTCAGCATAGCTGACATTTCTGGATCTGGCTTAGGCAACGTTACACTCCCAGAGGGAGATAATTCAGCCGAGTCATCTCTCCAGAGGCCAGCTCACCCTCCAATGGTGCAAACGGCATCCTGTCCTCTGGAGGGGCCCCGAATAAAACGGCTTGTCTGTCCATTACAGAGGGACCAGCACGCTCGAGGGGGGACTCCACCGGCTGCTGTGTGATGGAGGAGTGAGGAGCCCACAGGGAATGGTTACCAGGAGGGTATTCCATCACTATTCTCCGATCACCCATCCCACACGGTAATGGGGATCCCAATCAGTCGACTACATCGAACGTGAGCAACTCAAAGGGAACTTTATTATTCACCAACCAAGATCCTTATGAAGATCATTACAAACTAATTTGTTTTCCTCATCTGTACAGTACATATCTATTTGCTTGGTTTATGGCGTACCACCTTTAGCACGATTGTAAAAACATAGGCCTATCTTTTATGCTGTTATATGTTATTGTTGCCACTTTAAAAGCACCAATACATTATATAAAAGAGATAGAGAATTTTGACGTAGTATAATATTTAATTTTGCTTTTTAAAGTACATTCTGAATAAAACCTGCTGACTTGCTCTCAATCTACACACACAGTCGCTCATGCCGAACTGCCCCTGCCCCCTCTACATTGTCACCATTGTATCGCAGCAACATATCTGTGTGGATGAGGGCAGTTTGTTTACTTCTCTCTTCCAATGAATTAGACATCTCCAAACACCTTTCATCTAATGTGAGTCTTCATGTCCAGGTTATCTTCTGCTTTTCAGTGCACTTAGCTTATGCAAGCCATTTCAACATTGTTTAACAGTTGACAGTGTCTTTTGTGAAAGCGTTATTCATATCACTCTAACTTAACAGTCAGTAAATCCCATAATGTAAATGGGACTTATGTATGCAGCTGCTGCGTTTAGTCTATGTTATGGGGATTTCTCTGGACAACGTGATAAATGGCATTATTGAGGGTATTTAAATAATCATGTGATGAGTCATTGGGAATGTTTTGATGCGCCAGCATTATTTATCATATCTAATCAACATGCTTTCAGTAAACTGTTTCAGATAGAAAAGTTAAATATTATTTTAAATCAGCCTCCATTTAAACTTAATTCGTGGGAGTCATATTTTAAGGTTTTGTAAGATAAACAGAATTATCATTGGGTAGATACAATATTAACACCAGAAAAGTGTATTTAAATGAGTTTTAAAAGATTATAATAAAATAAAAATAACTTTATTTGTTGTTTCATGCTTAAATCTTTGATTTTACAAATATAATATATATATATATATATATATATATATATATATATATATATATATATATATATATATATATATATATGTGTATATATATAATATGGAAAACAATGATGTTTAGTGCTTTTCTATAGGTTTTTTTTTTTTTTTTGGAATGATGAAAAAAATAAGTAGCCTACATTAATTACTCATTAACTTGCCTGTTTTATTACAAAGGCCAAAAAGTCCTATTGTTTGATTGGCTGTATAACTTGAATAAATAACTAAGCTGTTCCTGAATTGCCTCCTCCCACTCATACGCACACACATAGTCACAGGTCACAAATGCTGTCATAAACATTTACCTCAATCTTTTTTAACCCAGTGGTGGCCAAGGAAACATTTTATTGTCCAGAGTCTATAAAACCTTGTTACCTGTCTCCGTCAGAGTACATCTCTGTCTGTCCCAGATAGTGTGAGTGTGTGTATGTGTGTGTGAGAGAGAGAGAGTGAGTGAGTGTGCATCTCTATATTAAAGGATATTCTTTACAAGAGGACTAGTAGGCAGCCTCAGTCATGGCAGGTGAGTAAACCTGGATATTTATGGGCACAAAATAATAATAATTCCTGTTAACTTTGGATTTGTACATCTGAATTCGTAGCCAAGATGTGTGTATTCTTTGCTTAAGCAAGATGATGCACACTTTGTGCAAGTATATGCTACAATGTAAAGACATTTGAAATAACTAAATTCAAATTGAATCCATATTAGGACTGTTTTAATGACATTTTAATTTTACATAATTTCTGCAGACACAGAGGGGAAAAAGAAGAGGAAAGAAAGGGTGAGAACTCTATATTTTACATGTAATATATATAACACACACATCAACACATAATTAGTAAGCATTATGTTTTTATAGTAGAATCATATAAAACATATTCTAATACTAATATGCCAGAGCACATTATTAGGAAATGTTTTAAGCTGTGATTTTTCATTGTAGCCAAGTTGCTTGGGATATCCTATCAGTATATTTTTCATTGTGGTGAATGAGTTCTGTGAGCGATTCTCCTACTATGGCATGAAAGGTACGAATACACAAAAAAACATACACACATGAAATAATGTCAACTTTCATCTCTGTTTTACTTGTTCTTGCAAAATTCTGCATAGATGGTCTCACACAACTGACCCTTTTTCTTCTTATCTCACATTGTTCCCTTTGTCTATCTATATTCCTTACTTTCTTAATATTTTCCATCCATCTCTTGCTGTGCTTTTCTTTCCTGTCTCTGTTTTGCAGCGGTGCTGGTGCTGTACTTCAAGTATTTTATCGGTTGGGACAATGATTTTTCCACCACCATCTACCACACGTTCGTGGCTCTGTGCTACCTTACACCCATTATGGGGGCCATAATTGCAGACTCGTGGCTGGGCAAGTTCAGGTGAGTTTTAGAATTATGTCCAAAATGGACTGAGTACTACTATACTATCCCTATTAGGAATGCAACCAAGTCAGGGACTTTTTGATTCGAAGGACCGTAGCTTTGATGATCAATGTAAAGGACAATTTGCCTAAAATTTTAAAACAGCTAAAGTTTGGGGTCAGTAAAAAAAATTTTTTTTGTTTTTTTGAAAGAAATTAATACTTTCATTCATCAAGGATGCGTTCAATTAATCAGAAGTGAAAGTAAAGACTTTTACATTCTTACGAAAGATTTCCATTTTAAACAATGCGATTCTGATAATAATAATAATAACAATCATTTATTCTTGAGCAGCAAATCAGCATCTTAGAATGATTTCTAAAAGATCATGTGACTGAGGACTGGAGTAATAGCAGTTTCCTGCAGATCTAGGCAGGTGGTGCTGGGGAGGTGGAGGGCTAGAATAAGAATTTGTATTTGAGATTATAAAGGAAAATGGTAATGGATACGTGAAATCGATTGGCTGAGAACGTTACAATAAACAAACCAATCGGAACGTGAATAGAGATTCATGGCTGAACTATTAATTTAAACATATACTAAAATAGAAGACAGTTCTTTTAAATAGTAAGCATATTCATTTTTTTACTGTTTTTTTGATCAAATAATAGGAAACTTCTTTCTTAAACGGTAAATTTTCTAATCCATCCACAACAAACTTGAATGGCAGCGTGTGTATCTTAAAACCCATTGTGTGGCAAATAGTATATGTGGAATTAAAAATGAAATTATTGCCATTTATTTTAAAACAATCATGGAAATATTATTACATTTAAAATACTCTATTTGCATAATAATTTAATTTCACTTTAGTTTAGGATCCAATTCTCACTATTAACCAGTTGCTTATTAGCATGCATATTACTAGGCTATTAGCTGTTTATTAGTACTTAAATCACATATTAATGCCTTATTCTGCATAAAAATATTCTACATCCCTTTACCCTATCAATAAAAACTACCTTACTAACTATTAATAAGCAGTAATTAGGAGTTTATTTAGGCAAAAGTCGTAGGATTTTTGCTCCACAAATGCATGAGACTTTCGTTCATCATCGGAACACAAATGAAGATATTTGTGATTAAATCTGAGAGCTGGATCACTCCTCCATAGGCTTCTAAGGGATTGAAACTTGCCATCCCTGAAACGTTATTAAAGAAATTGTTAAAATAGTCCAAGTGACTACAGTGGCTAGATCTTAAGTTTATCGAGCTACGAGAATACTTTTTGACTGTAAAAAAACAAACTAAAATAGCGACTTTATTCAAGTATTCTCTTTGGGCCTGGAGATTTCACATAGTGTTATTGCGCAACGCTTCTGGTTGAACGTCACACACATCACACACATGACCAGCGTCGGCCAATAGTGAGCCTACGTGTGACATATAACACAGAAGCGCTGCGCAGTTACACTACGACAACAGTTAAGGAGAATGACACGGAAGAGAAGAGATGGTTGAATAAAGTTGTTATTTTAGGATTTTTTGTGCGCAAAAAATATTCTCGTCGCTTGATAAACGTAAGATTGTGCCACTGTAGCCATTTGGACTATTTGAATGACTATTTTAAAGTCTTTAATGACTTTTCGGGGCTGTCAGGTTTCAATCCCTTAAGCCTAGTTCACACTACATGATTTTAAAACGTAGGGCTGAACTGTGCAGTTCACACTACATGACTTGCTCTCTGTGAAATCAGGAGTGTTCAAGTTGTTGAGCCGTTCACACCAAACGACACATCGTGATTGATCCGCAGCTGGAGCTGACGCACTACAGGATTTGACAACAACTCTAGCTGTCACCCAACGATTCTATCTCGTCTACAAACCACGTTTTGTCACGAAAAATCACGCGATAAAACGAACCGGAAATGACAATAAACAGAATTACAGTAAGATTTAATGTACATTTCAACCTATAACATTTTGCTTTACCTGGGTGTTTGAGGGCGTTTGTAATTTCCATCCACCTTTTCTCTTTCTCACATCTCATGTCCAACATCATAAAGGCATTCATGCTCCTTCCACAGTTCGATTAAACTTTGCTCCTAAAATTTGCTGTTGAGTCCATTGCTTTCTTGACGACATGTTGCTCATCTTTCTGTAAACTCGTCTTGGTCGTGTTTGTTTGAAAATCGCGCATTTCGCGTATTTACCGGTATTTACCATGCTATTTACCCGGTGACCTCAACCCATGCCTTGCTCTGGTTGGCTCTAGCTCATGACATCACTGAGATTGAGTCGCGCGACAGCTCTGGATATCTAGCATGCTAGATATTTTTCTGGGCTCGGCGACGCGTCTGCGAGGTGTCTGTGAGCGTCTTTGATGCGTTGTTGGCTCTTTCACACTAACAGATTGGCGAGCGTTAATCTTCCGCTAATCGCCCGCGATTTGCACGCGATAACACCCTGACTTGCCGGCGACTCAACGATTTGCAAATCGGGCTTAAATCGGGCTTAAAATCATGTAGTGTGAACTAGGCTTAGAAGCCTATGAAGGAGTGATCCAGCTCTCAGATTTAATCACAGATATCTTCATTTGTGTTCCGTAAGAAAGTCTTATGGGGTTGGAACAACATGAGGGTGAGTCATTACTGACAGAATTTTCATTTTTGGGTGAACTATCCCTTTAAGGAGTGTTGTGCACGCAATTTAAGGTGTTTCAACTGTCCTTCTGTTCCAACTGTACATGGTCTACCCTACTAAGTAGTACCCATAGTCAAAAGACTTATGTGTGTGTATATGTATTTGTACATTACCCCTCATCTCGACTTTTTACAGGACTATCGTGTACCTGTCCATAGTGTACACCATTGGCCAGGTGATCATGGCTGTCAGTGCCATCCATGACATCACAGATACAAATAGAGACGGTGTTCCTGACAACATGACCTTTCATATGTGAGTTACCACTTGGGACATGCTTTATCATTAACAAATTGGAAATAGATGTAATAAATATTATTGTGAATATGAGCCAAAGAAAACAAATAGCAGGCTCTTTGGTGCCACATAAAACAAACATTGCTATTGTTGGTTTATTTCATCACATTATATGCATGATCAGAGTGTCTTTAGTGTGAATTTAAATGTCCTCTCTTATCTTAGTGCCTTATCCGTGCTGGGACTCATCCTCATTGCCTTGGGAACAGGAGGTATTAAACCCTGTGTGGCAGCGTTTGGAGGAGATCAGTTTGAAGATCACCAGGCATGTGGACTCTTATGCACACACACACACACACACACACACACACACACACACACACACATATACAAACATTTAACAGACACACCCAAACCTAATCAGATATTAAAGAGGATGAACTGAATTCAGCAGCACATTCCTGTGTCTGTGTAAATCAGCTGTTATCAGCTCAAGGTTAAGTCTCTGATATTGAGTGTTAGGGATGAACAAATAGAGATATGAAGTGACTACACGTAAATCTTTACCCCCCTCCACCCCTGCCACAGGGACGTGAGGTCTAAAGGCCAGTGGACAAAGTGTGAAACATGCTGTGACACATTGAAGCCGAATTTTATAGTATGAGAAAAACTTATGTGTCTAGACCAACATTCCTCATTTTGTAACATTTTTTTTCACACACACTTGCATGTTTTCAGGCAGTACACATTTCTGAGGTACTTACAACACTGAAAAAGTTCTGAATTATTGTTGTTTGAAAGAAATTAATGCAGTGTAAACACGAACACCCAAACAATTGGTTTGAGTAGGGCAAACTTAAATTAAACAAATTAGTTCAATCAAATTAACTTTTGTGAGTATTTAGAACATACTTTTTCTTTTGAGTTCACTGGCAGTTTTTAAGTAATCTGAATTGTTTCATTGTTTTGAGTTTTATAAACTCAATACTTTTATTTAAACAAGCTTAAATTTAACTGAAACTGGGCTGAGCATTTTCCAGCATGCCATGACACTCGAAATGCTAAATTTAAGAGTTATGTAATGTTTTTTGTGCAAGATTAATGTTAAGTGGGAGATTTAGTAGTGTTTATTGTTTTGCTATGCTAATTTAGAAGAGTTGTGTTTTTGGAGGGTTACATCACAGTGACAAGTGGAGCATGATATTGTAAATATTCAATATTGCCGTACTCGTTCAGCAATTGCTATGCTAATGCTATCAAGGCATTGTGCTACCAATTAGCAAGTAAGCATTTATTTAAATAGCTAGTTAAAGCTAAGTTTCCAAACATTTGAAATGTGATTATGATAAGTTAAATGTATGAATTAGCTTACTCAAATATTTCAAGTGAAGAGTAATTCAAATGTATGAGTACAAAATATAAATCTGCAAGTCCTGCTTTAAATTTCTTAAATATGTTTAAATTTAAACTTAAAAATGTTGATGTAAGTGATTACCTATTTTTGGGGGGGTTTTGCCAACTTATTCGAGTATACAGTGTACTTTTATTCTGCAAGGATGCATTGGTCAAAAGTGACAGTAAACATTTTTTTTTTGACATTTATAATAATAGGAAATGTTTCTTGAGCACCAAATCAGCATATTAGATTGATTTCTGAAGGATCATGTGACACTGAAGACTGGAGCTTTGTCAACACAGGAATAAATTACATTTTGAAATATATTAAAATAGTAAACAGTTAATTTAACTTGTAATAATAATTCTGAATAGTACTGTTTTACTGTATTTTTAATCAAATAAATGCAGTCTTGATTAGCATAAAAACTCTCAAAGCATCAAAAAAAGGACTGAATGAATATATGTGATATAATAATGTGTGTATTAATAATTATTTTTATTTTATTTCAGGAAAAACAAAGAAGTACTTTCTTTTCCATATTTTACCTGTCCATTAACGCTGGCAGTCTTCTCTCCACTCTCATCACACCAATTCTGAGAGGTGTGTATTTTGTTAAAATCAGAATATCAATATTGTATATTTGCTGTTACTTTTTTCATGGTGCATAAATACACATACGAACAACCTATCTTGTCTTTGTGTATATTTGTTATGTTTTTCAGCTCAGGACTGTGGTATCTACACAAAGCGCAGCTGTTTCTCGTTGGCTTTTGGGGTCCCTGCAGCTCTTATGGTGGTTTCTCTTAGTAAGTTACAGCCGGTTTGCAATACCGTTTATAAACACTGGATGGCAGCCTTGATGAACTGAAGTTATTCTCTCTTTTTCTCTGTGCAGTTGTGTTCGTTGCAGGCCATAGCATGTACATCATGGAATCCCCCAAGGGCAACATCCTACTACAAGTCATGAAATGCATTGGAGTAAGAGCACCAACATTATATTTACTTAAACAAATAGTGTTAAAGTTTTTGGAAAAATTAGTGATCAAAAGAGACTTCTCAAATACAGTTCACATTCCATTAATAGTCTATGGGCCGCAAACCCTCCTTTGCATTTAAAATATGGTAAATATTCAATATTGCCGTACTCATTCAGCAATCGCTATGCTATGCTAATGCTATAAAAGCATTGTGTTACCAATTAGCAAGTTAGTATTTTATTGAAATAGCTAGATAAAGCCAAGTTTCCACTACTAAATATGTTTGTTGAAATTACATGATCGTTTTAATTTACTCAAATATTTAAAGTTAAGAGTAATTCCAATGTATGAGTACAAATCGGTTATACCTCTCTAATTAATTTAAATAAATGCTATAATTCATTCATTCAAAATAAATGTAATCTTACGCACTACTTTATCTTTGTGTATGATTCAAAGTGGGCAGAATGCTATCTAACAAGCCAAAAATAACCATCAACTTTACCCTTCCTGTCAAATATTGCGCTCCAAACATCAATAACAGCTTTGAGTTGTCAATGCTGGCAAATGACCACGGTATAAGCGGGATAATCCATGGCTTATCCCTTACATATGTAACCGTTGTGGTATGCAACATCAAGTCACATGGGAAAGGACTATCCATGATTGTTGTTTTTGTTTTCTTCTACAGTTTGCAGTTAAAAACCGCTTTAAACACAGAAGTAAGCAATACCCAAAGAGAGAGCACTGGATGGACTGGGCAGATGAGAAATATGATGTATGTTACATTACAACAGGAAGATGTCCACACAGACATAACGGAGACCTTGACTGATGTAATGAGACACACTCTCTGTTTCTTTACAGAAACTCCTGATTGCTCAGGTGAAGATGGTAGTGAAGGTGCTGTTCCTCTATATTCCTCTGCCAATGTTCTGGGCCTTATTTGACCAGCAGGTCAGTGCACAAGCACACAATGATGCTACAAATGTCATACTCAACTATGTGTTCTTACACAAACACTCATCTGTTTTCCGGGATGATGTTAAATGTGAGCTGTGTTGTTTTTCCAGGGCTCCCGTTGGACTCTTCAGGCCACCACTATGGACGGTAACTTTGTAAGTTCGAAAAAGCTTTGCATTTCCATTGTTTTAAAGGAAACTAAAATGCACATATCAGGGCGGTTATATTGCAATATTTTATATTGTTCTTTTTCTCTCTCTCTCTCTCTGTGTCCTTCTAGGGAGCGTTTATAATTCAGCCGGATCAGATGCAGGTGAGGCCGATTTATGCTACACCGTTTATTCCTGTATTTTACTATAATTGCATCCTGATTAACAGGATATGAAATGTGATGATATTACATTGTAGTTATTTTTTTTATGTGATCAAAAATACAGTAAAAACTGTAATATTGTGAAATATTTAATTTATTTATGTCAAAGTTGAATTGTCAAAGCCATCACTTATATATATGTATACATATTATATAATTCTAATCGTGCATTTGTACTCACACTGATGTCATGATTTGTGTTCTGGTGCAGATCGTGAATCCCGTGCTGATTGTGATTATGGTGCCGATCATGGACTCTGCAATTTACCCACTTATCAAAATGTGCCATATTAACTTCACGTAAGTACTGGGCAACGTATTGAAGTTCCATTTGTGATTGCGACACGGCATGTTATGTGATTGTGTGATTTGACGTCATTTCCAGGCCCCTGCGGAGGATGACTGTCGGTATGCTGATTGCGGCGCTAGCGTTTGTGGCTGCTGCTCTTTTGCAGATTCAAATTGACGTAAGTATCAAACAGATCATTTGCAGATCTCTATGTTGCAATAACATCTCACTCACAAAACCTGATGCTTGAAGATTGTAATTGGTACTTGATGCTTATTGGCTTGATTTATACCTTATCTTTCTGGCATAATAATCATCACAAAGTATTTTATATTTTGTTCGTTCTCTGCAAAGAAAATCAATGCCCGTCTTGTAATCCAACAGAAAACGATCCCCAAGTTCCCATCAAGCTCTGAAACCCAGGTGAAGTTCCTGAACTTGGAGAACACATCTCTGCCTGTTACAGTGGCGGGACAAGAACCATTTGTTGTTCATGGTTCTAATGTAAGTTCACACAATGGCACATCAAATTTAACCAAACAGTGTTTGAAAGAATTGGAAAACCTTAAAAGAAAGTAACAGCCGGTGTCTCTTAAATGGGAATTTATTAATTTAATTAATATATTGTCATGCCTAATATGCAAACATCACAGGAAAAATGTCATTTTTATATATTTCCTTACTAAATACAAATTCAGACCATAGTGTAATTTCCACCACATCTTAAATGATGTATTCAGCTGTGTTCGGTGGTGGAAATGACATTTCATTTTTGTTTTTATAAAACAAACCTTTTTAAATTATTTTTTAAAACAAACTTACTTTGTCTTATAGTGTTATGTATCACAAACGTATACCATGCATACCAATAAAATGTCAATTTTTACTCAATAAAATACAAAAAAGTATTAACCCTTCATATTTTTCTTCAATGATACGGTTGTACACTCAATTTAGAAAAAAAACCCTTATTGGGCAGAATTGTTTTTTTAACAAACGAATTGTTTATGATTGGTGTTATTTTCAAAAAAAATATTTGGAAATCGTTTATATTAATTTTTATTTGAAATAAAAAAAATGTCTAAATAATAACTTTTTAAAGATGTTTTCTAAGACACACTACTATTAAAATGTTTGGGGTCAGTAACATTTTCTTTTTCTAAGAAATTATAAGCTTTATTCAACAAGGATGCATTTTACAAGACTTTAACATTGTATTTTAAAATTTTGTTATTTACATTATATTTCATATAAAAACGTTTTATTCATGACAGTGTTCTGCTAAAAATGTATCATGTTTACACACATTTTTTTAGCACAACTGTTTTCTAAATAGAAAATGATAAGAAACGTTTCTTGAGCAGCAAATCAGCATATTACAATGATTTCTGAAGGATCATGTGACACCGAAGACTGAAATGATGCTGAAAATTCAGCTTTGCCATCACAGGAATAAATTACATAATATATAATCAAATAGTTTTCTTTCAAAAACACAAAATCTGTCCGCAAACTTTTAAATGATAGCGTATTTCAAAAATAAAACTTGCAATCTGTTAGTTTTGATTAAAATCAACCCCTGGGACATAAAGATGTCTGTAGTTGAAGAAACAATATGCACATGTAGTGAGAACTGTAGATCTGTATGTAAACTGTACATAAACATCTCGCAAACTTTTTTTTGTTGTTGTGCTCCCACAGTCCTCAAATGAATACTTGACCCTTGACACTATGAACGCTGCAGTCTCTGTGGGAGGAATAAACACGACAGGTTCTTTCCTGAATGAAATGAGGCACACAGTTTTAATAAATGCTGATGGAATACTTGCGACTGTAAGTGCTAATTTTGGTATTTCCTATTTTTAATGTCACAAGAACATAGTAGTTATAACTGTGGCATTGTGTTCTGATCAACACTTTATTTTCATTCACAGCTCAATGACACGCGTGAGAAACCGAGCCAAGGCTTGAATGCCATCAGGTTTAGTGCATTTTTAATTATTTTGTAACATTGAAAATGAGTGCCTAATTCAAATGTATTAACAGCAAACATATGTTTTAGGTTTGTGAATAGCTTTAGGACTCAGCTGAACATCACGATAAAGTCTGATGAGCTGAGTTTCCTCTCTCCCTTAGAAGGATCAAAATACTTGATGGTTTCCCATGGCAAGTACGTGCTGCTGTGTACAAATATATAACACATACACAATAACTGTCGTACAGATAAAATTGCAGAGCAAACAAGTTGCTAGGCTGCTTTTCTTCACTTATTTGATGTCCCCTTCCCAGAGCCAACTTTACTATAGTGAACGTAGATGGACAGAAGTGCTCATACGTCATGCAGCTGGGCTTTGGAAGCTCCTACACAGTCCTGATCCCCAGCAACTTCAGTTTTGGACTAAATGTAAGTCACAACTTTACAGCCACAGATTATAGTGTGAACACGTATTAGGAATAGTTCATCCATATATGATAATTCTGCCATTTACATTTAATCATTTAGCAGATGCTTTTGTCCAAAGTGGCTTACAAATGAGGAGAACAGTAGAAGCAATTATTTAGCTCAATCTGGCCAGAGAATTAAAGTCAATGGGGTCCAGAACAACAGTGAATAGAAAGTTCAAAAGAACAGCATTTATCTGAAATAGACAGCTTTTGTAACATTGTACATACCGTTCAAAAGTTTGGAGTCAGTAAGATAAAACTTTTATTTAACAAGGATGCGTTAAATGGATCAAAACAGTAAAGGCATTTATTATGTTATAAAATATTTCTATTTCAGATAAATGCTGTTCTTTTGAACTTTCTATTTATCAAAGAATCCTGAAAATAATAAATAATAATAATAATAAATGTTTCTTGAGCAGCAAATTAGAATGATTTCTGGAGGATCATGTGACACTGAAGACTGGAGTAATAATTCTGAAAAGTCAGCTTTGCCATCACAGGAATAAATTACATTTAAAATATCTTAAAATAGAAAAGTTATGTTGAATTGTAATAATATTTCACAATATTCCTGTTTTTACTGTGTTTTTTTAATCAAATAAATGCAGCCTTACCTTATGTTAAAAACATTTATAGAGTTTATAGTGCTGTCAAATTGATTGCATCTAACAAAAGATTGTGTGTGTATATGTATACATAAACTTTTGTTAGATGCAATATTTGAATATATATTTGAATATATCAAGAATATTAATAACATTTTATTTATAATAATATATTTAAGTCATCCGGCAGGAATATATATATATATATATTATATATATATATATATAATATATATATATATTGAGCTAACTTTTAAGGGGCCTGCCAGATGACTTAAATATATTGTAAATAAAATGTTATTAATATTCTTGATATATTAAAATATACCAATTTGATTGGAATGCTAAAACATATAATCAAAATGTAAACTACAATCATACTTTTTTTTTTTGAATTTATATATTTTTTAATCACAAAATGAATTGTAGATAATTACACAATACATAAATACACACACACATAAATATAACCAGCAAATAAAAACACGAAACAAGCAGCTTTGTCATAATTACTGCAGAAATAACTGAGGAAATATCTTACCTGATATTAGTAGGCTTTTGAATATTGTGTTGAATTATGAGGGGCCTTCAGGTCAAAAAGGTTGAGAAGCACTGCGTTAAGCTACTGTTGACTGAGGGGCTAAGCAGCAGATCTAGCAATGTTTTGATTTGTTGTTCATCTCGAAAGTGTAAATAAAGCAGCGATGTCTGAATGTGTGCAGTGTCACGAGACCATTAAAGCAATGCAGGAGATTGAGCCGAACGGAGTCCACATGGCCTGGCAGATCATTCAGTACTTTTTGATAACCTGCGGAGAAGTGGTGTTCTCCGTCACCGGTCTGGACTTCTCCTATTCACAGGTATGGAGTGCTCTCTGGAACTCTCGATACGGAAAAACACTCAAATTAATCTTTTTTTTTCGCATTATGTCTCATAACTTGTCTGTGCTCCTTTTTAGGCACCAAGCAATATGAAGTCAGTCCTTCAGGCTGGTTGGCTGTTGACTGTTGCTGTGGGGAACATCGTCGTGCTCATTGTGGCTGAGGCAGGCTCACTTCCAGATCAGGTATACCGCGACTTTTTTTTTTCTTCGAATAAAATCCTAGTCAAAAGTGACTTCTGTGTTGCTACTATACGAGCTCATGGGTATGTGTGTGTCATTCTAGTGGGCGGAATACCTGCTGTTTGCGTCGCTCCTGGTGGCCGTGAGTGTCATCTTCGCCATCATGGCTTACTTCTACACCTACATTGACCCGACAGAAATCGAGGCTCAATTTATGGAGCTCGAGCCAGAAGATAAGAAAAAGAAAGAGCTTGAAATGACTTCAAAAGACAATGTGGCGTACGTACACAGCGAGAAAACAGACGTCAAACAAACGAAGATCTAGATCTTTTTTCTCCTTATCTGTGGTTTTAAAATGTTGGTGTTCCATTTACTACTGATTCACCATTTTTATCACAGTTAGGCTTGGATTTCTTATTGCAGAAAAGACAATCAGCCCAAGAAAAAGCTAATTCTATCTAAAATTGAATGGTGTTTGGGACACCGACCAAGGGCAGAAGGTTTGGGGGTTTCAGAGAGTATCAGACTGTTAAGATCAATGTTAAAGTGGCAGTGTGTCACTGTCACACATGTTGGTGCTTTTGCAGGCAGGTTTTATTTATAAGTGTATTATGTTACTATCAGTTAAGAATTAGAAAAAAATTGTGCTCTTTTTAGGCAAAATCATGAACCCTTATCATGAAAAAAGTTTAACTGGAAACTGAAAAATTGAAAGTATGTCACACTGCTATCCATTCTATTTTGTACTTCAAGCAACACTTGTCCTGTTTCTGTTTGAATCTTTAAGAAAATATTCTAAAGTGCCTCTAAATAATTTGTATAAATAGCCATTCATCTCCACCAAGTAATGGATAAGACAGTATTGTGTGAAGTAATTCATTTTTACCTTAGTTAATGCTTTTATTTTGTGATTAGATTTGCATCATTTGATGGGGTACAATAATAACTTGAATATCACTATGAGCATTAGAATCCAGTGTTTCTTGGATGTATTTTTAAATTATTGTATTTTTTCTACATAAAACTATAAATGGATTTTAAACTATATTGGGTTCAATAAGCTATGAAAGAATCAACTTTTGATGAAGTGCTTCAATAAAAATAAATATAGGTACCATGCTTGTGCCTCACAAAGAAAATGTTTTGCCAACTAAAAATACCTTGAAGGATAATTATTTTTGTTAATATTACTACTATATAATGATATTGAATAGATTATTTTTCACACCAAAACAGACAAAAAAAGTTGGTAGGATCTCAAATCTTGAGTAAAACCCTTTAATTTCTTATTAAAATTAACAGAGCACCCCCAAAAATGTACATTTGATAAAAAGGCAAGGCATTTCAGTAATGGCCATTTCAGAAGCTCGATTTTTTAAATATTTACCTTTTTGTTTCTAACAATATCTACAGAAGCTCTTGGCCATCTGTACACAGTGATTCATTTGCAAAAAATCCATCATCTCTTTTAAAGGTCTGTAAAATTGAGACTATTTACACAGATCTGTACACAAATCCAAACATAGCGCCCTCTGTCTTCCTGGATGACTGGTCTGCTCGTTCGCAGATTACCTGAGATTTCAGCGTGAGAACTGCAATCTCCTTCATGTCAGGGCTTGGATGCGCACGCACACCAACAGACATCCGTCTTCACACATGCATTTTGTTCAGACTCATGCACACTATCTTGTATTTTGTTTCAGGTGAAGGAGGCGGTGACAGACCGACCGGTCTCCTCGCCCTGTGATGGCATACACTTAATGCATTCTTCCAAAAGCTCGGGTGCAACATTGCAAAACGACCTGCCTCCATCTCACTCTGTACTTAGCCAAAGGAGTTACATCTACGTTTTGTCCACTGCTTAAGCAGCCTCCATTACAACCACACTATGACACATACACGCACGCGCACACACACACCACACGCTCCAAAGAGTGTTCAAGGAGATTATAAAAGAAAAGTGAAACTAGGGGAAGCTTGAGGAGTTTGAGAAGTTCTGTTGATAAGCTAGTGAAGGACAGTTGGTCCTCCAGGGTAGACGTCACAGAGTCTGCTGGTGTCAGGATTCGCTGAGCTGATGCCGGGGGGGGCGGGACTGAAGAGTGACGGACAGGCGAATGGAATAATCACTGGTGCGATGATGATGATGATGTTCTTTCCCTAGAGAACCTGCATGTAAGAAAAATGAAAGCTGAGAAATCTGTGCATGAAGGAAGCTCACTAGTTGACCAATAGATGCTTTATAGTTGTCCATTAGATCAAAGCAACCATGGATTGCAGAAGCGGTTATTCATAAAAATAAAATTCTCGATTCAAACACGCGTGCCATCTTATACCTAAATGATTCCACCGAATCTATTAAACCTTAAAAATTACGACGTCGCCATAATATTTAAACCTGCTTTCACGCTGCCATTGACCCAGAGAGAGCAGTGGTCATGGAAGCACAGTAAGTACTGGGAGAAAAATTTGTAATTCGGATATAAACGCGTTGCGGTAGTGATTAAAATGAGTAATATTCTATATATTTTTTTATAAATAGAATTTTACTGAATCGTGGGAGAACCATGATCCAGAATCATAAATTAAGGTTAAAATAATATGTAATATATCTGGCATCTAACTTATAGTATTAGGAGAAGTATGTACATTAAAGATTTTGGACAATTATAATGCAAGATTCTGAAATGTTATCTTGTATTAAAAACGTGACTTTTTTCCCTCGCACCACTGAAATAAATTACATTTGAATATATGTACTACATTAAAATAGGTATTTTAAAGGGTACCTATCATGGAATTTTGAAAATTACCTTTCATGTAGTGTGTAACATAGATCTAAGTGAACAAAAACATCCTGCAAAGTTTTAAATATGAAAGTTCACCGTATACAAAGTTATTGTCTCTCAAAAGTAAGAGTCGACTCTGAGTCGCTGATATGAATGGATAGACGAACGATGCACTTTCGTACGTCACTTGTACAAGTTATTTGAATTCGACACGCCCACTCAGTGCGCGCGCCCAGCAGACAGAGAAACCTGACAACATGTCGACGAGACTCTGTTCTGAAGTGCGAATCAAAAGCAAACTTTTTTTTTTCACTGCCCAGGGACACGCATGTGAAGACTCAGTGGCTAGAGTTTATATTTACAACTATAACACACAAGTATAGCCACCTTGAGCTGTGTTCGCGTTATTTTAATGACGATCGCTTCACAAACACAAATGCTTTCAAGTGTGCATTCGTGGGTCGCCTGATACTGAAGGAACGTTCAATACCAAGTTTATTTGGATCAGCTTCCTCCTCCGAATCACAACCTGTAAGTACTAACGTAATTCCTCAAATAAAAACCGGTATTCAAATAAACGCCGGGCCTCTGATAGTGGCCGGGTACGTGGTCAACGCGGACAAATAAAGGCCGGTCTCAAATTAAGGCCGGGGAAAAATTAGTGTACACTCAAAGACGGACGCGTGCTGTGCTTGTCATATATCACAACTACTATTCAGTGTTTTTAACCACGTTTATTTTAGGTTTCAGACATTTAAATAGATAAGATTTATAGCAAAACAATACATTTATAGTTTGTAAAATACACAATGGTGTCTATGGAAGCAGCAATAATCCATTCAAATATATTTGGCGACGTGTTTTATTCATATCAGATACACAGTGTAAGTATAAAGTTTACTCTATTCTTCTCCCAGTTCACCGGCCACTTACTTTCATGCATTTCGGGAGAAACTGAAGAATTCACGCGCTGTGTAACGTACAAATCCAACAGACAGGAATCTCTGAACTGCGGTGCCGATCTCACGTTACAGATCAGGATCAATTATAAAGGGTTTTAAACGACAAAACAAACTCACTTACACTGAATTGAGAGTCAGAATAGAAGATAGTTGATGACATGGTAAGCAAGTTTGTTAATATTTAGAAATAAAAGCGCTACATGTGTCATACAGCGCTATTTTGGCTGTGGTGAACACGTGCCAAGCATGACGCGTCACCATGGAAACTTGGCTGACGGGCGGGCGGGGATCGCGAATTAGAAATAAAGGCCTGCCTCTAATAAAAGCCTGCTTCAAATAAAAGCCGGCTACCATCTGCGGTTCAGGTAAATAAAGGCCCCGGTCTTTATTTGAGGAATTACGGTATTAATAATTGTTGCTTTTGTGTGTGTGTGTGTGTGTGTGTGTGTGTGTGTGTGTGTGTGTGTGTGTGTGTGTGTGTGTGTGTGTGTGTGTGTGTGTGTGTGTGTGTGTGTGTGTGTGTGTGTGTGTGTGCGTGCGTGTGTGTGTGAGAGATACGCTCAGCAGCTTCTAGGTCTCCAATGTCATTTTTTTTTGTTTTTTGAAATATGTGAAATTATGTGAAGCGTATTGTAGTACTGCAGTGCTTTATCAATATGCAGGGTCGGCGCCACGAGGGGGCCCCAGGGGGCCTGGCCCGGCCACCTGGGTCACTGTGCCCCCTCACCTCTGGTCAGCGCACCACCTTGCCTCGGAACCTCGGAACGCGATTTCAGCCGCTGAGACTCGGCAACAGGCACGCTACCACTGTGCCCTTTTATTCCTGACATAATTATAATTAACTTAAGTATATATATTTTATATTTTAACTATAACTACATATAACTATTTGTAAATTAATTTTGTTTTACCATGATTAAATCAGCTTTGCAACCCGTAAATATATCCATCGATCCGCTGATTTTGTTTGAGTTCTTCAGTGGTCTAGTGGTAGATTATTTGCCAAACATGTCAGAGGTTACGGGTTCTAATCCGCCCTCGGTATACTTTTTTTTCTGTCTCATCAAAAACCGAATATGTTCATCATTGGTTACAGTTTTTATCAAGCAGGGACACGTTTGTGTCCATTTTATATTGTGATCTCACCGAATGAATAGAGTCTCCGTTACTGCGATAGATTGAAGAGCGTGTCCGAGTGAAGACTGCGCGAGCCACAAGAGAAACTGTATCCATGACACTGACAGCAGCGGCAACCAGCGCGCAGCTTGAGTTCAAAAACAAAACATTTTAGCGCTAGATCTCTTATTTAATAGCGAACTAAATTAATGCTCTGCTAGTTAACTGGAGATGTTTTATGTAGGCTATTTGTATTTGGTGCATCCGTGCCATGTTTCAAAAAGCGGTGGGGGACAATATATCGATCCTGAGAAAATCCCGCAAATTATGCCTATGAAACAACCCCCCCCGCCCCCCCCCCCCCCCCCCCCGCGGGCTTTTGAATCTTTAAAAAAAAAAAAAAATTAGAAGTAGGCCCTCCCAGTGACGCATCGAGGCCCCCTCCTTCCGTATGTCCTGGCGCCGACCCTGTCAATATGTTTAAGCTTTGGGCTAACGCAAAATATAACTGA
Organism: Chrosomus eos; assembly: GCA_036326025.1. Lineage (NCBI taxonomy): Eukaryota > Metazoa > Chordata > Actinopteri > Cypriniformes > Leuciscidae > Chrosomus > Chrosomus eos. Next base: position 11,140,569 of record CM070828.1, on the reverse strand, counting down.
CTGCGTCATCTGACCAATCACCGCCGATTAGCGTCACGCAAAGGAGGGGTTTGGACAAATGAGTCGTCAAACGAATCATTAGGGAGTCGGTGAGCAAATCAGGTAAAAATAAATGCATATTATAAGACAACAAAAGTGTTTTTTGTCATTGCATGCATGTAAAACTGTTGTTGGGGACTCCCAGAACATTATTAGGAACATTTTAAATGCCATAATAGGTACCCTTTAAATTTGAATTATATTTCACTGTTGTTGAGATAAGAGACTTCTTTCAAAAACAAACAATTTTTACCAACCCCAATCTTATACTCTATATATAGTATATATATATAGTATATAGTATAGTATAGTATATATATATACAATATTTACTGTATATACAATCTTATATTGTATACGTATACAATAAATCTCTCATTCAATTTTCAGTTCATAAATAAAGCATAAATCTTTCTTTTTTTCTTTTTTTTTTTACGTGACTTTTAATCCAGTGTGCGAAGTTCTGTTAACCACTTTAGGTATGTTCCGCAGCTGATGTCTTAAAAGTGCTGATATGGTTTCAAAAAGCAAAACATGATATATAAAGTTAGGATTATTTATTTATTATATGAAATTAATACTTTAGCGAGGATGCACTAAATTAAAGTGACAGTAAAGCCACTAAAATGTTACAAAAGCTTGATATTTCAAAGAAATTTTGTTTTCTTGAACTTTCTATGCATCAAAGAATATTGAATTTGTTTTTTATCAAGGTTTCTACAAAAATATTATGCACCACAACAGTTTTCAACATTGATAAGAAGAAATGTTTGAGCAACAAATCAGCATATTAGAATGACTTCTGAAGGATCATGTGACACTGAAGACTGGGTGAATGATGTTGAAAATCCAGCTTTGCCATCACAGAAATAAATTATATTTTAAAATATATCAACAACAAAAAATATGATAATTATTAATTATGAAAAAATTGTAATCATAAAATGATGATTAACTATGATAATCAAATTATGATGAAAGATATTTACTTTCTCTCTAAATGTTTAGTATTCATTCTCACTTCATCTACTCATCCATTTGTTAACGAAATGTAGGTTAGTTCTGATTGGTTGCTTTGGCTCTAGAGTAAAAGCATGTCATGGTGATTTGTAATTATACTAAAATGATTACAACTGGAAAGCCTCTCTTAACAAAAAAACTATCTTGGGAAAACTGAGTCACAAGTGTGCAACCCTTACCGTTGTAGCCTTTGAACAAGTTGGGCGACCATGACATCTGAGATCCCTGGATATGCCTCCTCAGCGAGAAAAATGGCCTCCCCGAGCTGTTCCAGAACTTCAGGCTTTACCGTCGCTGCTGCAGCCTCTCCTGCCCCTTCCTTCAGCTGAGGACACACATCATTATACATGCAGCTGATGCCTTATCCAAAGCACATTTATTATACAAGCAGCATCCTCGGAGTAAACTGGTAGTGACAGCAGTAATGAGAGCTTAACCCATAACTTTACTTGTACAAGCTCAGATCACTGGCCACTAGGCAACAAAACTAGGTGCAAGTCATTTTACAAACAGTGTACATCACAATATTACTGTTTTTGCAGGTAATTCAAACCAATTTTGTTTTACATATTACATAAATCACACAGTAATACATATTTCTTTGTAAAATAACTGGATTCATTTTTTTCATAAAATTAAAGTGTATATATACACTTTACCTGGATTTCATTTGATGGATGCAAACTATTTTATTAAGTATATATATATAATATAAAATATCTCAATCACCTTGAATTCACCCTTTATATATATATATATACATATACATACACACACGTAATTATATAATACTATATCATTTACCTGATAATCTTATAATAAATATTATTTATTATAATTATTATGTAATACAGTAACAATTTACAATAAGGTTCCATTTGTTAACAATTAGTTAACAATATTCATTAACATGAACTAATAAATGCTAATATTAATATCAACATTTATTAATATATTATTATAAAAGGTTGTATCTGTTAATATTATTTAATGGACATGAGCAAACATGAACTAACAATGAACCATTGCTCACGATTAGTTAACGATAGCAAATGCGAATGAGATCCGACCTTATTTTGTTACCTATAATGGTTTAGTGAAGCTTATTATATTGTTATAAATAATATAGTAATATAATAATCTTAAGTAAAAACCAAACTGCTCCTTTTTTCAGCAAAGCTTCACAATGCAGTTTGGAGTAATTTATTGATCGTTTTAAATTGTGCTGCACATATTCCGTCATATAGAAAAATCTTTACCAATTAACATCTACCGTCACATGATATGTCCCATAATATCGCCAACTTTAAAGACTATCTTCTTAGAGTCAAGAGTCCAGTTAAGACTAACTGCACTCTTATGGAGAGAATGACAGGAAATGGAAGGATTTGTCCTTGAACGAAGAAGAGGGTGGAACAAATTAGTGTGCAGTCACTTGTCCCTGGGCTTTTTTCCCAGCATCCCTCTATTTTCCGCTCTCCGCCTCAAATACCTCATTGCTCCATACTGATTAGTAAGAGGCCTGAGGGAGTGACGGCCACCTTCAAGATATGCTTTTAAGATATAATAAAGGCATTCAAGGGACACTTTTAATCTTCATTCTGATATCTTTTACCAGTGGCCAAGCCATAAATGTGAGGGGATCTTGGTGAAATAGGAGCCTACATAACGAATAAGAAAACTTTCACAAGAAAGAAAAAAAATTATAAACACACTTTGGTATTCCAAAATGGTTTTAAACCCCAAATAGGGTTGGACGAGTGCCACCATAGCCGATGTGTGACCTCACTGCTGTTAAGTACAAATATACTGGCTGATTTTAGTATTGACAGTTCAACTGTGGCAGTGATGTCACTTCCTACCTCGGTTAAGACTGGAGTGATGACAGTGGACAGACTCTGGGACAGGGGCCTCTTGATGGGCTCCTGTGGAAGCATAAAACATCATGTCACACACTGAGATGAACCGTTCACTCAACACAAGTCAGGTGTGGCCTTGAGCTCTGTCTCCCACCTCTTCTCCTGTTAGACTGGCTCCGTTCTGCAGCTTTTTGGGGTCTTTCTCTCGAATGGTGAAGATCCAGTCATCACTGCCAAAGTCCTTCCCACCAGACGCCTGGCCATCGGGTTCTCTGAGTGGAACAGAGAAAATAAGAGGGATTCATTTCAAAGGAATAAAAGAAAAGGAAATGAAATAGGATGCATAAGAAAGGCTTAAGATTTTAAGAGAGGGACAAAAACAAGAAGGGGAGCAAAACTATAATATCATCTAGATTACACAACTGGTACAGTTAGCTATTTCATTTGTTTATATTGTGGAGGTTTCACATGGTTTATACTTCTAATAACTAACCCTGGTCAGTCAAGTTTCCAAATTTCACACTAAGTTGGGTTAACATTCTTTTTATATATTTTTTGGGGATATTTACAATGTTAAAACATTGATAGGACAGCTACAACATGCAACAAGCATGCTGCCTGTTTTAATCCATTTTCAGTTACCCTTTACTTAAAGCCTTTATATATAAAAGTATTTTTAATGCATTAATTATGCCTTGTAATGCACCAGTAAACCACAGTTATAATACTTATCTATTCATTGAACACCTTATGATAATGTACAATGTATAATGCATTATAATGTACATGAACACCTATATAATACATTATACATAAAGGCTTTAAGTAAATTGTTACCCTGTTTACTATCTGTGGAAAATGTAAAAAATGTTTGTCTTGAATAAGCTTTAATAAATTAAAAGTAAAACAATTGAACATGTTTCTGTCACCTCAGCATTTTAACCATTTCTGAAGATGCTGACATAAAACAGAATGTGTATATTTCTTAAACACTGGTTTAAATTAAATGTCAATTTTACTAACTATAATCATCTCCTTCCAAAACTCTATGACTTTCTTTATTGTGTGAAACAAAAGAGGATATTTTGAGAAATGATTTTTGTCCATATAAATGGAAGTCATTGGGATTCAATTTTATTTGGTTCCCGATATTCCACAAAATTTCTTTCATGTTCCACAAAATAAATAAATGCATACCAGTATGAAAAGACACGAGGGTGACTAAATGATGACAGAACAATAATTAAGCACATTATGAAAAGCATTTTAGTTGTGATTTGAGTGACGTACGAGTCAGATTCGTCAGAGCTGGATTCTGCTCGGGACTGTTCGGCCTTCCAGCGCTTGTATTTGTCGATGAGCTCCGTCAGATAGGACGTTTTCTTTGCGTAGCGCACAATTAGCCTGTGTTTCAGCAACTCTTTGGCTGTCGGTCTCTGAGATGAAGACAAAAACAAAGAAAATAAATTGAACCTTAATTTTGATGCAGGGACAATTATAGTTCATGACTTGATAACCACCAAAAGATCATGACCTGACAAGCAGAAATAGAATAAACTGTTTTGCCAGAAGGATCAGTGAACCAGAAGGAAATGACTTCTGGGAATCCCCAATGATCATACTCACAAAACTGGGCTCTTTGTTTAGACAGGCCTCGATAAACTCTTTGAGAGGTTTGCAGTAGTTGCCCTCTAGTGTAGGGGGGTTGTTCTTTGGAATGAGGAACAGCACCTTCATGGGGTGCAGATCGGAGTGGGGCGGCTCTCCTTTAGCCAGCTCAATCGCTGTGATGCCCAACGACCAAATATCAGCCTGGAAAAACGCAAAAGTTTTCATGATCCACTTCCACGTGATCTCAAAAACGAAGACATTACAAATCAACAACAAATACAGAACCAGATGTCTGAGGCAATGACTGATTTCCAGCTACCAATTCACCCTTGAATTGTTACAGCGACCCTCACCTTTGAGTCATAGGCAGACTGTTTAATGACCTCTGGTGCCATCCAGAAGGGCGTTCCCACAAATGTGTTACGCTTGATCTGTGTGTCTGTGAGCTGTCCGGCCACACCGAAATCTGCCAGCTTCACCTCCCCTTGCTCCGACAACAATACATTTGCAGCTGAAAGAAACAAAGAAGGGAAGGAGGGAAAGTGTGTGTTAGCTAGAGTGTACCAACAAACAGCGAGATACGTTATCTATGTCAGGGGTTCAAACTGGGGTCAAAGGGGTGCTAGGGGTTCATGAAAATACAGAGAAAAAATTTTTTAGAGCATTATTTGCATTATTATTATCTCACACTGACCAAATTTGTTATTACATTATTACCAAAAATTTTATGTGATTACTATATTGCCAGCACTAGTTTAAGTTAAAAAAGAAATTGGCATATAGTTTTGTGAGAAAAAAAAATGATATGCTGTCCACTTAAAAGTAAATGTTTTAATAGTAAATAAAAATATGGGTGATCATCAGACATTTGAAAATCTCTGATATGCACAAGTGCTTCAGACATTTAAAGTCCCCTGTAGTCAATAATTGTATCCCTTAAAACTCATCTTTGATCACCAAATTACCAAAAAATTAACTCTACACCCTTGCCTCATATACGCGAGATCACACGTTGACATGATTGGTTACAAGGTAGTTTGTGACGTCAAAAACGCCAGTGATTTCAAACCAGGTTTTTGAGACTCTCTTTGGTTGCAGTTAAGAAGAAAATACTCATCAATGGTCCTTTAAGACAAACCATGAGCAAATGCAAATTCATATTAAAAACCCCACAAAGACATAAACAACATTAAAAACTTGATTTTCACCACAGGGGGACTTTAACAGAAAAACCATAAAGGCCTGTTCACACCAAGACAAATATTTGATGTGAAAATTTGGTGCGGTAACATTTTAATTTGAATGAGCATCTGTTAACAAGACCAACGCAAACATTTGCATGTTGTCAATGTGACCGTTTCTGTGTTTTTTTACGGAGAGATGTTCTAATGCTTTCCATTGCAATACTAAGAAAACTGCCCAACCAATGAGATTCGTAATTTTGGTCACATGCCCAGAGACGCTGCTGTTACATAAAACCACAAATTGATAGTGCTCATGAACAGAGTATTCTGCCAAGCGACAGTGAACAGCAGAGGAAGAATCCAGAACTGACTCCCTTGTCTCTGTACTCTTGTATCTGATAAACACCATAGCGAATTAAATCTGCAGTTTGAAAAAAAAGTAAACACTGTTTGACTTCCTTTCTTCTCTGTGACAAGTGGCTGTCAGAAACAGGAAGTTTGGCAGTGCCTTGTGTTCCGGACTAAAAGGGATATTTTAGTCAAAAGCGCCACCTACTGTTGAATAATGAATTTGCTTTTCATTTAGACCATCTGCCGCTTTTTATGCATACGTCTAAACAGACAAAAATCGCAAATACAAATACTGGACTGAATTTGTTTTTTGAAAACAGACAACTTCCGTTAACATGAAGCCGTTAAAATTATGATAATGTATACTTGCTAATAACTATGCTGTGTACCTTGTAAACTCAGAAAAATGTTTAGTGAAGAAACTTGGTACTTCCGTAAATGAAACTGTCCCAGTGGACTAATAAAAACAGTGTATCCTGAAGTTAAGGTCTGAACTATGCCTATATGTAAGATGGTCATGCCGTCTAAGGTCAAGATGACCTCGATTCGTACATCCATACCTTTGATGTCTCTGTGGATCTTCTTCTCAGAGTGTAGATACTCCAGGCCTTTCAAGATCTCTCTCAGGATGGTGGCGATCTGCGTTTCGTCCAGGGCACCAGGCTCCAGCTGAAAGAGAAGAATGATCAAACACAAGCCTAGTCGATCATGACAACAAAAAAACATGGTGTATATGTGTTTAAATCTTCAAGTGGACAATTATTCTAAATATTTATTCACATATTTAAGTGGAAAATCAAGGATAAGACGTTATAAAACAAAGTTGCATTAGGCTCTATTATGTTTAAGGGGAAAAAGTCCTATATCATACCAAATCCAGGGCAGATCCACCGCCTAAATACTCCATAATGATCCATAATTTTGTGTCCTACAGCAAGAGAAAGAGATGGAGAGAGTAATTGGTCAAATTGGGCACCGAAATGGAAGAAAAATTCATCAACTCCCAAACAAACAAACAACAACAACCTTTTCCAGAGGAGTCTGGGCATTTGCTAGTGAGAGGGTAGATGTGTAATCCTAATCTCTCCTTTAATTTGGGATTAGCTAGACTGAGAGAGAGGGAAGAGTGAAAATTGGGTTACATACCTCCCACCTCACATGATGAGCTTAAAGAGTGAGAGAGCATGAGCCTCTGTGTGTGTGTGTGTGTGTGTGTGTGTGTGTAGTAAGTGTGTGTGTGAATAAAGAAGCACGCAGAGCGCTTCTTAAAAGTGAACAATTAATTTCTTGCACCTAATGGTTCACCACAGCACAGCTACAAAGTTCTGTGTGTTCTTTCATCTTTCTTTGGCAAATGTGATGTGTCTCTCTCTCAGGTATTTTTTGCACCTGAAATAATTTAGTCATCAGTGCACTGAAACACTGGCATGATGAGCCAAAAAGTAGTGCACAAATATCTGAATGAAATTTTTTGTTGGTACATGGTAAATTTGGTGCATATTTTGCAAACACTGTTGAGGAAAGGAGTGCTGTCACTTATCTGAGTGATCCGTTTTATGATTTTTCACTAGGTGGATAAAAAATAAAAAAAGCAACAAATCTCATAATCTTGCTGTTAAGGAGGGATCCAAGCCATATACATCTTTGTAGGTAGCATTAAATCCATTTTTTCCTCACTTACTCTGAACAATCAGGCTTTTAAACGTTTTGTTCGTACTTTGTTCCATGATGGCTTTCTATAATATGTGGATGTGCAAAAACAACAGCATAAAACAAATAAAATCATATCTAGCCACAATTTTGCTATTTGAACAGGAAGTGTTAAAGTGCTGCAAATTTTCATGGTCAAATTAAGTAGCTTGAAATTAAAATCCACACGATCTAGAATTTTAAAGTGAGGGCGAAAGATTTCCAATAGACAATGGATTTTGCCCAAAAAATTTCGCTAATGTGACAAGACTTTTTTTTCTCCTAAAAGTGTGAAGAATGGGCTCTTTTCACATGGGAAAAATACACCTAGCAACCACACAAAACATCTAAGAAATCACCCAGGATACCTTGGCAACATCCTAAACCACTCAGAAAACAACTTAGCAATGGACTACCAAACACTGTGAGACTTAAGAGTTTTATACAGGCAGAAAAATGTACCAATCTAGTTTAAAATATAGTTATTTAAACACAGTGCCATGCATGAACCAGTTATTTCACTTCCTGTTCATCGTTACAGATCTTCAAAGTAATAACTGATACTACGGGCTGTGTGTCTCTTCCAAAAATACATGTTGTATATTCCCTCAGGCCGAAATTACAGCTGCTGTGTGTTTCTCTCTCTTTTAGGCTAGCAGCTTTAAACGCACAAAAGAAAGAAGTGTGACTTTAAAGCACTTCCCTGTTCCTTTTAACTTGATCATGAAGTGAACGCCCATATTTTTTTCTTCCATTTGTGGCACTGGGGCCAATGCACATCTAGTTGGGGCCAATCGGAATTATTGTAAATAAGAGTTTCCTAGGTAAAATTTTAAAATAAACGCCCCTCTCAAGTCGTATATACCACTGGGAAGCTCTGGGATAATGAGATGGGCAGGCCACAAACTTTAAGCATGGGGGAGTGGAGAACCATTGCATCTGTGACTGGTATTCTTTATTAGTTTTTTCCACATCAGCTACATCACCTTGTCTTGTCATTAAAGTAGTGCATATTTACAAATTGTAATATTCATATTCATTGGTATTGCATGTTTTACACAGCGAAAACAGCCTGTATTTGACCAAAATTCCAGAATCGTCAGCAAGCTGACTATAGATAGCGTGGTAAATGTGTATATTTGTCAATTAATGGGATGCTAAATATAATTTTGGCTTTAATAAAATTTTCCCAATTAATAAGCAAGAATAAACCTGGTGTCCTACACGTTTTGTGTTCTTTCCAACAACAAAGCAAGTTTAATGTTGACAATCACAACTATAAATGTATGGGGCATCAAAGATTATGAACATAATAGAGCATGCAGTGGTTGAGGAGAGAGAGCGAGACAAAGCCTGAAATGGTTGCAAGGCTGATTTAAAGAACACCCACACAAGTTAGTTTTACTCTCCACGGTGGGAAGTGGACTGCCGTCTGACAGCACGCCAAATAGTAATAACTAAGGTCATCTGTGTGAGCTGTGTCATATTGATCTGCCTGAATTCTACATCAACCGAAAAATGTGCACAGAAATGTGGTATGATGGTTATTACTTTCTAACAGCTTTACATTCAACATTTGCCAAGCTCAATCCTATCAAAAGAGAGCCGCAATCTATTTTTTCTGATTTAGTCAACTAGCAAAGGTACACTGTGGAACAAAATGTCATCAGCTTCTCAAATTTGAACATGAACTAATAAAAGCAAACCTAAAGACTTTACAAACATTGTGCATCAATCTTCATAAAGAGTTGCCATTTTTTCAAACTATCAGTAGTAATATGGTACCAAAAATGTTGCAATATAAACATGTTGGTAAAGAAATTTAAATAACTTATGAACCTTAAAGCCCAAAGCATTCATGACAAATGCTCATGTTTGTGTCGTACTGAACACTCATTTAGAAGGGTCGCCTATGTAGGGCGTATGCGCCAAACGGTGCACAAAACTTAGCAAACTATACCTGGGCAAAATACACAAAACTTGCTTTATTTCAAGACGAACATCACTGAAAGTAATGATATCTGCCAGTTCATTGAGTGAGTAGCACCACCTCAATGGAGTACATGAGATCCACGGGGAGGAGTCGGATCAAGATCCAAGGGGTGGAGATGGTAGGATTAGGTTGGGTTAGGATTAGGGTTGGGTTTAGGATTAGGGTTGGTTTAGGGATTAGGGTTGGTTTAGGGATTAGGGTTGGTTTAGGGATTAGGGTTGGGTTTAGGGATTAGGGTTGGGTTTAGGGATTAGGGTTGGGTTTAGGATTAGGTTGGTTTAGAATTAGGGTTGGGTTTAGGGATTAGGGTTGGGTTAGGGATTAGGTTGGGTTAGGGATTAGGGGTGGTTTAGGATCAGGGGGCGGAGTTGGTAGGTTTAGGTGTATGTAAGGTGGGAGGAGTCGGATCTGGATCCGACTCCTCCCCGTGGATTTCATGTTCCGCAGTGAGGACCATCTCCAGGGGTGTCCAATCCCACTCCTGGAGGGCCACTGTCCCGTAGAGTTCAGCTCCAACCCCAAATAAACACCTGAAGCAGGTGATCAAGGTCTTACTAGGCATACTAGAAACTTCCAGACAGGTGTGTTGAGGCAAGCTGGAGCGAAACTCAGCAGGACAGTGGCCCTCCAGGACTGAGTTTGGACACCCTTGACTTAGCGTGCTTTCACACTGTCAGTTTAGTTTTAAAAAAAAGAGGCATGGTTCACAGGAAAATTTGGTCATGTAAAAGCTGTCATGAGGACCTGGGAGCGCACCGGGGTACCGAACCCGAGACTACCTGTAGGAGGTGGCCTGAGTTCGGCTCCATTGAACTATGGTGCGATTCGCATGAATGTGAAAGCTGTTCAGCCATCCATAACACTCTTGTCTAATCGTTTACTGTCCTGTCTCCAAGTTGCTCATTCTACAACTTTTTCTAATTTGCTAATTTCAGATGAAGCTTTTTCTTTGAAGTTCTGCCAACAAGGCCCACATCCAAGTCTGCTTTTCACCGTTTCAGATGAAACTGCTGTTTGGCATATACTATTGCACAAAGCTGCCAATTGAGGACCTGAAGGGTGTCTGTTTCTCAAACTAGACACTCTGTTGTCCTCTTGCTGCCGTGCATCTGGACCATCCACTTCTCTCTGTCCTGTTTAAATCCAGTATGCGGTCTTGATTCAAGACAGTATTGTACACTCACAGATGGAATAGCCTTCATCTCTCAAAAGAACAATAGACTGATGAGTTTCTAGAGGAAGCCGTTTCTTTGAAGCCAAAATTGGACTATGGAAATGTCAGTGTACTGGCATCACTTCAGCAACAGAAAAAAGACATTGTGTTGCAAATTCCACACTTCATTAAGTAGCACAGCTGTTTTCAACTGTGGTAAGATAACAAAAAAAGCATTCTTTAGTGCCGAATTAGAATATTAAAACGACTATAAGAAAACACGGCTACGTCATACTTAAGTAATGGGGCTTTGACATCACAGGTAAAAGTTGAATAGTTCATCCAAAAAAGAAAATTCTGTCATCAATTGCTCTCTCACATCATATATGTTAAAGAGCAGCTCAACCATACTTGCCTGATGTGTCTTGCATCAAGCAAGCACATTAAACCTTGCGTCAACCATATTTGATGTGCTCTATTTATGTGAGTTGAGCAATGTTTATATGTAAACAAAAGCCTAAATTAAATCTGTTCATCATAAAGCGATCGTGTCTCCTCAAAAGACTTGGATTAAACTGCTTGAATCACATGTATTTCTTTTATGATGTCTTTATGAACTTTGTTTATGAACGTTTTGGTGGAACATTCATTCTCTCCGGTTTCATTAAAATCTTCTTAATTTGCGTTTTAAAGATCAACAAAAGACTTATGGGTTTGGAAAGACATGAGGGCGAGTAACAGATGAAAGAATTTACAATTTTAAGTGAACTAACCCTATAATTCTACTTTGGCGAACAGAGCTGTTAATTGTTTTCAAAGACATAAAAAGGCTTGAGACCTGAATGAAGCCCTATGGTCCAGACTAAATAGAATTCAGTTAATGCAGAAGATGTCACTATGCCTTGCTTTGAGCCCCGTTTCATCATGGTTCACATAGCTGAAGTCATATGGCGTGACCTCAGAGCGCCTTGTCGCATATGCAGGGCTACTCACCTTTAAGTAGGAACCGTAGTATTTGGTGACAAAAGGACTGTCGCACTGGCTCAACACTGTGATTTCCTGCTGAATGTCTTCGATCTCATCTTCAGCCTCTTCCAGATCGATGATCTTGATGGCCACCACTTTCTGCGTGCGATTGTCGATGCCCTTGAACACCTCTCCGAACGAACCCTTACCGATTCTCTCAAGCTTGGTAAACAGCTCCTCAGGATCTGCTTTTAAATTCTGTAATGAAAAGGAACAAAGACTTTGTTTCACTTTGTTTTGCCTAATGCACATTAATCAATTAATAAATTGATATAGTACTGTTAAATCACATGTGATGTTTAAGGGTAAGAATTCCACACAGAAAAGAGTCTTGGGCCTAGTAAGAGAAAACATTACATAAAGGGGGCTCACTACGTACTTTAAATTATGAATATAGTGTTTTCTATTCCTCACCAATCCATGTAACAAGAGGACAATCATTACATAAAATTCTCTCAATGCATCGCTGAAATGGTAATGGTTAAACATACTGCAATGCGACTACTGTACTGAGTGGTCTTAAAGGGATAGTTCCCCCAAAATTAAAATTGTCTCATTAAATTACTCACCCACATATCGTTTCAAACCCGTAAGACTTTCATTCGTCTTTGGAACACAAATCTTCTTGATGAAATCTGAGAGCTTTCTGTCTCTCCATAGACTTGATCGCAAAGAACAGATTGAATTTAGATTTTATTCACATATAAACATTGATCAGCGAACATAAACAAAAGCTCAATCAAACCTGCTTGAAGCACGAGAAACCTCTTGCCGAAGCTTAAACGTGCTGCTTAACACGAGAATGAACCTCAGTTCTTGTAGAAGTTTAACATGCTGCGTTACACACGAGAATAAACATTGTGGTTCTCGCACGTCAAGCAAACATGCTGGCGTATCTATTTATCATAACTGATGTGCGAGTTGATTAATGTTTATATGTGAATAAAAGCCTAAATTTAATCTATTCATCATATAAAGCTTTTTCCCGCTCAAAGTGTCAGTTGCGTAACTGTCTATGGGGGGTCAGAAGCCTCTCAGAGTTCATCAAAAAGATCTTCATTTGTATTCCAACGAAAGTATTACGGGTTTGGAATGACATGAGGGTGAGTATGTAATGACAGAATTTAAATTTTTAGGTGAACTAACCCTTTAATATGGGCTCTTAACACATAGTTTGGTTTGACTTTGAAATTCTATGAAGCAAGACCGGAGTATGCTTGAGAACTAAAGCACATCTGGTTGGGACCAAAGTTCCCTGAGGTCTCAGCCATGACCTGAACATCTCAGACCCCTGAGGCCTTCTTAAAGGAAACACAGAGAGAGCTACAAACAGCGGCGACATTATTAGCATTATGCAGCTCGCTCCAGAGTCCACTGTGGTTAAACTCAGCAGCACTTGAATAAATAACAGAACTAGCAGAGGAACCCTGTTTACCTCAGGACGTTTTTTTGAGTTCAACTCTTGCAGGCTAACTTAAGCCTCAAAAAACATTTCCAATCATCACCACAGCTTCATCAAGATCTTTCAAATACAAAACAAAAACCATGTCGATGTGACCTGAATTTAAGACAATCCTGAACTGCTGTCGTGCACATCCTCTGAGCTCGCAAAAATTCACGACCTTAAAATCCTCCAAATCTTTTGCGCTAACATAAGCTCTAAACCTACCGAAAGCCACAGAACACAACAGCAGAACAGCTTGTCCAGTGCAGTATCAGAGGCGCTGCGGGAGGTACACGCAGGCAGGATTTCATGGGGAACTCATAAAAGTGTGAAATCCAGTTAAATGGATGACGACAGAGGCGATCTTCCACAGCATTAGTGCTCCAAACATACAAGATGAAAGGGAGCAGATTGTGCCCACTGCCTAAAGGACATTATTCTAATGCCTCATACCTCAGGGTACTGTGAATTATCAAGGAAATCTTTACCATGATGTGATAGAAGGCTGAAAGCACTGATTAGGCTATACCTCTAGCAAAGGTTTAAAGTGACTGAAGATGCGTTTTCCATTTCATTTTCCAATTCAACATTGGTTTAAATTAGATTTAAGTGGTTTCACTAAAGGACCAAATTTTACATCTTGACTCAAAGTACCAGTACCAAATAATGTCCTTAAAATCAAACATTAAATAGAATAATTCCTAATAATATGTAAAATGATCAACACAAGTTGGGTAATTAAATTGACAAATCCGTAAATTGACAATTTGGTCATAAAAATATCTTGAATTTCTTTTGGTTATTTATTATTTTTAAACCCATATTCACCATCCAAATTTGGGGAATTTTTGGGGAAAGACATTAATTCTTTTGTTCAGCAAGGGCATATTAAATTGACCAAAGGTTACAATAAAAACATTTATGATGTTACAAAAGATATTTAAAAATAAATGCTGTTCTTTTGAGCTTTCTATTAATCAAAGAATCCTGAAAATATATACAGTATATCACGGTTTCCAAAAAATATTAAGCAACAACAACTGATTTCAACATTTTAGATTTCTGAAAGGATGATAAACACTGAAGACTGGAGTAATGCTGAAATTTCACTTCTGCTATTACAGGAATAAATGACACACAGATATATATATAAAACTGAAAACAGTTATTAAATATTGCAATAATATTTTACAATATTAGTTTTAAAATATAATATTCAATTATATTTTTATATTTTATAGTATTTTCATATTTTTATAATTTTATTTTTAGATTTTGTATTACTGTTTCTTGTTGTATTTGTATCTGTATATGTGCACTGGAAGCTTCAGTACCAAAGAAAATTCCTTGTGTGTGCAAGCACACTTGGCAATAAAGCTCTTACTGATTCTGATTTTACTGTATCTTTTAACAAATAAATGCAGTCTTACAAATAAATGAAGTCTGTGAGCATAAAAGACTTCTTTAAAAAAAAATGTAATCTTACTGACCTCATACTTTTGAACGATAATTCTATGCAATATTTTTGTAGATAAGACAACCTGTCCACGTTTGCATCTACCTAATTTGGCTAGATTCTACCAAGTGAATTTACAACCAAATGCCACAGATTTTAATTGGACATATGGCTATGACTTTTTCTTTTTGTTATGTTTTTTCATACACATTTGTCAGCGTTTGAACCTATCAGAACAAACCTGCTGCAACCCACCAGCTGAGAACCACTGTTCTATACAACACAGATCAACCAATTTCAGCACAATGAAAGAGAGAAGAGGCCAGTGAACAGTAGTCCCTGCGATAAATGACGCATTTTGACAAGCATCTTGGAGAACGATTGCCAATCTGTGCTCTGTCAACTAGTGATGCCATCCTATGAACAAAAACCTTGGACACACACAAATTGATTTTCTCAGACACAAATCATTTTCGCACATCTTTCCACAAAGCGCACACACACCCACAGAGGAGCCCTTTAATGCATCACTCAGAGATTCATTAGCTGTCATCTACACATCCCATCATGGAGATGATGAAGGCTTTGCTCCCTGATTCAGCCCTAATGCTGATTGCTCGCCTACACTCCCAGCTGATCTCCGTAATCCTGATCCCGATGCACGCTGACAGGTGTAACAGCCAGCAAATTCTTTTAGAAGGCCACGTCATCCCTTGGCTCCCATCTGTGTTTGTGTTTTAGGGAGCTGGAAACTCCATATGAGGTGTGTTACTGTCAGGTGAGAGCATGCTGGAGTCAGAAATGTTCCTAATGGATGACCACCACAATTCCTCTGTGACCCATTAGGAAATAGATAATGAACGCCTATTCCTTCACTATACTTTCAGATATGTTGAGTTGTAGCCCTCACTGTGGCAGTGTGTGATCTCCTACAAAATATCAGGTTTCCTATTCACAAAAGGAGGTGGTTCTCAGGCAACAATGGCTACTAGCATCTTCAACCTAAATGAACGATAAGCCATTTCAACTATACTTGGGATGGCAGATTGTGCTCTCGTCCTGAGGGCAGACCAGTCATATGGCCCAGCATGAATAGAGACCCAACCAAGTGACCCAGTTATGATGGTTACTCCCTGGAGACATCTCTCCATCCCTCATCATCGCCCTCTTTCCTTTTGTTTCTACCCTTCCACTTCACATTTTCCTTTTTTTGGGGGGGGATCTTTGTGTTCAGAAGAACAGAACGACTCTGAAAAAAGGGTTCTTCACTGCCCCACTTCATATATGATCTTGGTTCAATTCAGTTTCATAAAGGATGTCCCAGAAAAGTTATGGTGGTGCTAATGCTCTCTAGATGACTAGAGCATCAACATTTTAATATTTAATGGAGATGCTTTCTAAATTGTTGTCATCCAAGCTTAGTTGATGATGAAGGACTCAAAGCCTCTTCTGTTAAGCATCACAGTTGTT
Source organism: Chrosomus eos (assembly GCA_036326025.1). Taxonomy (NCBI): domain Eukaryota; kingdom Metazoa; phylum Chordata; class Actinopteri; order Cypriniformes; family Leuciscidae; genus Chrosomus; species Chrosomus eos. Next base: position 11,124,274 of record CM070828.1, on the reverse strand, counting down.
GTGCTTTTCCAAAAATATCTGAAATATAATAAACCAAACCTATTCAGGCCACCTCAAGTCAACAACTAGGCCTACAGGGGGTTTTAAACACCAGGGGTGTTATATATATATATGCATATACATGCATTATATAAACCACATTTTGTTAAATGCGATTAATCGATAATCGATTTGATTATGCCTTTTAAATTTTAGGATAGGGTCCCTCATTGATCATCACATTTGGGAAACTCTGGCATTGATTGAAAACATCTGAACTACTACACGAGTGGCCTGGCCAGCCTATCACCTAATCTTGCATGCACAAATCAATGAGACGGCATCATTCATAGAAAACACACACACACACATTGCATAACACAAGTTTAGGCTCACTATTTAGCACATTAGACAAAGAGGCAGTCAGATTTTTGTTCTTCAGCAACTTATTAGCGAATAGAAACTGAGTGAGGGGCACATACACCTATGTGGTTTTAAACCCTTAATATGTCCTAAATACTATAAACAATGCTGTGTGTATCTTACCTGCATCCCAGGCAGACTGCCCTGCACTGGAGAATGAGCCATGGCGTCACTTTAACCACTAAAACTAGCCAACAAGTCAACAAAAAAAAACACTGTTTTCGGACAAAATACTGCTAATGCACCCCTGGATCCCGTTCGCCAGAGTTTTAATGCGGTCTTAGATATTTAACAGCTGGGTAATGGAGTAAAGAGCATCCACGGGTGGACAGAAAGTGCATTTGAAAGATGACTGGCGTGAAAACCTCTCCTCCACTTCCGCAGCTTTAATGATAACTGCTGCTCTTCATCGCGGAAATCACCGCAAACACCAAACAAACCAGCGTTGATTGGCTTGACCGGGGACTTTCAGTCGATGTGGCGTGCGATGTGATGTTGAAACGCTCTTTTGATGCCTCCTGGAATGGGTTTTGGAGGTTCATGCAGGCCAGAACGCTCGTCAAGAGTTGATGGTCCTCTTTGCGCAAACGGACTTCCAAAACATAGCGCAAAAACATGCGCGCGTTTCCGTAAAAATGCACCGGTTTCGGCTCCTAAAACAGATGCACGGAACATGAACTATATCGCTGACTGATCGAAGGGATGGGTGGTGAAAATCCCGACTTGTTTGAACTGAAGAAATGATGTTGACATCCTCACTTCACTTCCCAGCTGGCCGCCATCTTGTCCGTGCTGTCATCTGGCCATCAGGGCGGATCCGGCCGCGTGAGGCCCCGCCCCCTGTAACAAAGGGGAGGAGTTTATAACTACAATCCTATGGCAAAGAGTGCATGCAATCAGCACTGGATTGAAATTGAAATTCATACTCAACTCATAGCCTACATTCCTTGTTTTTTTTTCCCTTTAGAGTGTGTCAGGAAGATTCGCTTCTCTCTCCCCCATTGCTCTTGTTTTTTTTTAAAATATTTTTTAACTGCTGTCTTTAGTGTTGTTGTAATTATGCAAAACTATTTGATAATTTTTCCATGCAAATCTATTTGATTTCCATTTTATTTAGGCAATTTTCCTTTAAATCTAATTTTGTTTTTCTAAAAATCTAATTATAGGCCTATTATTTAATATTGCTCAAGAAAATTCAATTCATGTACGTGTGTTTCTTTTAACATTGCTCAAAAAGACTGTTGGCACTCCACTGATTCTGAAGAATCAGAATAAAATTATTCTTTTTTTTTATCAGCTTCACATTGCCATCTAGCGACACCTTTTTGGCTACAGCAGAAAATTAAAGGTGCAACAATCTTGATTCCCACTAGATGTCGACCGTGGCTTAATTTTAAATGGGTGCCACCGGTCTCTTCATATATTACTGTCATTATTTTGAGCTCATCATTGAGTAGGCCAAATACATGAACTAGAAAACCTTTGAAATCATTAATGACCATCATATGTGTGTGCATTCCTCATTGTGAACAAACTTTGCTCTTTTACGCTTCGATTCTATGACTGATGCATTAACACATGAGAGGATGTAAACCTTCCTACATTTCAGAATAAGATTTGATTTGCATAAAAGCTCAACTGTATGCCAGGCAGCTCACTTTGTCCAAGTCTATAAGCTTGTCAGTTCAACTCTTTATCTCCAGAATCTCTATTTACTGGAATGCTCGGCTGAGCTTCACCTCCTGAGGCATCAGATACTTCTTCAACCGGGACTTATGCTGAGAATAAAACCCCCCTAATCCTCAAACACTCTCAAATTCCTCCAGAGGGGCTCTTCATCGCAAATCTGCTCAATTTTCTTCAAAGCTCCCTCGGACCTGTGGAAATTGGGTGGATATTTAGTGAGGACCGATCAAAACAGGCTTCTTGTGCGCCACCCTCGACCCATATAGCTACCTCCCGCACACACCGCTAAAGCAATATGGATCTGTAAAATGCAGTTTTACAGACCGATAATAAAATGTAAAGTTTCCCACAGGCTGTGGTGTCGTGTCAATCACTGGCGATGTTTACAGACCAATTCCCTGGGTGCTGCAGCTGCTTATCTACTCTTGGGCCTGAGCAAAACGAAATTCCCCCTCTCTCTTTCGTCCTCAGTTTCAACCATACACTCAAAAACATGGAAAAAGATTCACCCCGTCTATGTGTGACAGTGATTGTGTCCATTTAAAAAGAATGGCTGCATTTAGCCTGATCATGTCTCTATTAGATTAGAGACATAGGCTACAGTTCAATTTTAAACTCATTCACAGGCATCGCAGACAACAGAATGGGTATCAGAGGTTAATTATGTTTTAGAATGGCAGCATGACATGAGGTATTCCCTTTAACATGAAGACAGCAGATGTTGCTCTCAGAAATGCAAAATAACCTTTTGTTTGTTTTTGAAAGAAGTCTCTTATCCTCACTAAGGTTGTACAACAGTAAAATTGTGAAATATTATGACTGTTAATATAAATAACTGTTTTCTCTCTTTATATATTTTGTATAACTTATTCCTGATGGTAAAGCTGAATTTTCAGCATCATACATTACAGTGTCAGTGTCACATTTGTGCCAATTTGGTGCTCAAGAAACATTTCTTATTATTTTCAATGTTTAAAACAAAAAGCAAAGTTGCACTGCTTAATATTAGGGAAACCGTGATAGGCTATATTTTTAAGGATCTTTTGATGAATATAATTTTCAAAGATTTAAAATATATGAAATATAATTTAACCATTATAAAGGTCTTTACTGTCACTTTTGATTGATTTAATTCATCCTTGTTGAATAAAAGTATTAATTTCTTACAAATAGATATTATAACACACACACACACACACACACACACACACACACACACACACACACACACCACACACACACACACACACACACACACACACACACACACACAAAAATATGTTTAAGGCTTTTTAGGATTTTTTTGTTTTACAACATGGCAATGGGTATTCTAGTACATAAAACTGAGAAGCAGATCATATATAATGTATTCTCTTACACATGATACTGTATATCAAATCTGTGGACCTCAGAGAGTCGGTCTGATGAGTCCTTTGCTTTGAGCCCAAACTTTGATGTGTATCTCCCATCAGTTCTGTGACCCAGAAGTGAAACGCAAAGTGACCTCAGCCACAGAAAGATCACACTCAATATTCTGCCATCCAGCAGTATGGTATAGCTGTAAAATAAAACTGTGAGCCATATTTTTGGAGAAATATGTGCAAAACATTATATTGTACCTGAGATGTCTTGTGCTATTACACAATTCCACAGAATTCAATTAAGAATGCTTTTATTTTTCCAATTCAATTAGGTCCTTATTGTTTGTGTAATCTCAAAATATGATGTTTGCTTTAAAGAGGCAGAAAAGCCGACTCTTTCTATTCAGAGATTATCCTTCCAGTTCTCTGCGTGGCATATGCTTAATTGATCTATGGTGTTTCATTGTGGGCCATCAGTTTTCAGTAGAGCCTAATTTATAATGTTTGCCCGTGTGTGTGCGAGTGCATCCATGCATATGTACAGGAGTGTGTGTGAGTGTGCAAGATAAGTCTCTTACTCAGACACATTGCGCCATGAATCACTGTGCTGCTATGCCGAGGATCTGAGATGTCATTGTAATTAATGGTAATACAAGGCAGTGGAAACAGTAGCAGACCTCCGAGCTCTTTAATTAGCTGCAGTGATGAAGGAAGACACAGAGCAGAACAAGAGGCTCACGATGGTGATGAATAGGCCGATGCTAGGAAACACCAAAAGAGCTGAGGAACCAGCAGGATCCCGCAGACTAGCTGTGTTGCTCTGTCATGCTCTAAACAGGAGAAAATGGACACGAGAACCTGGAAAACTCTGGAATCTCTGACTCAAAACGACACGGCATTATTCATCAAATATTGTAGACTAAGGCAGAGGGAATTGGGAGAAGAAAATATGGATGCTACGGTGGTATTTTGCTCAACGGAAGATGCACAGCTAAAGGGCAGCAGCACCGGTGTCTTAGCATGCTCATGTTTAGAGGCATTCGTCATTGCCAGGGTCCTACAACTTAATTAAGCTCTCAGAACGGCCCTCATACGGGGGGATGCAGTTTAATCTGAATCACCAACCGCACTGCACTGGGCCTTCCGCCATCCTGCACTTCACTACATACGGAGAGAAAATACTTTCTGGGAAATGTAGTTCTGCACTAGGGCACTATTTTGATAATTATCTAGCAGGCAAATTGTTTTATAATTGCATGTAAACATTTGAACCACATGACTGTAGTCTAATTATATCATATTCATGTTACACGACAGTTAGCCTACTTGAATTTGATTGCCCAAGCGAAGTGCTGAAATAACAGTCCACAGCACTGGGAATCTTCAACATTTGCAACAGCATGCCCTTATTCGACCTATTCGTACGATCTGGTGGATTCCTATTAAAATGACTACCTGTGAAAAATCACAGAAAAATACTAAGATTGCACCAGTACTGCCAACTTAGCGACTTATAGTGACTTTTTGGATTGCTGGTTAACATGTAGGCTGCATCTCTTGAGTAAGTACTTATTTTGAATAAGTAATTACTTCACGGCCACTAAAAAAGTATGTATTGTTTAGTATGAGTGTGTGTAGTATGAATGTAATTTGAACACACTACATTCACCATGTTATCATTATCATGTAACCTACCAGCATAATTTATGTCACTTCACTCCCATTCAGAAATCCTCTCCCGTGGCCTCATGGGATTGTAAAGTGTCCATCATATGCACACTTCAGTATCTCGCCAGAAGAAGTAGGTAATCCGGTAATTCTTTTGTCACATAACCTACTGTTTTTCGCCCACTATATAGCCTAGTGGGGAAGTATGCAATTTCGGACGCAGACGTAGTCATTCGTTCCATTGTCTAACAAGGGCAGGGGTTCCCAATCCTATTCCTGGAGATCTACCTGCAAGGTTCTGATCCAACACACCTGTGCTGAATATCTTAATTAGCTGGTTCAGGTGTGTTCGGTCAGGCCTGGAGCTGAACTTTGCAGGAAGGTAGATCTCCAGGAACAGGATTGGGCAATATGTAAATAAGAACATCTTTTTTAGAACATATGGCTATCAAATATATTAAAATACAATATGTGAGCACGGAATTGAGAAATGTAGACCTAAAGTGCAGACATTAGGCAGAATGCAAATATGACGAATGACAATGACGTCACAAATATGCTAATCGTCGTCTTTTCGAGCAGGCTTTAGCTTTCACTTTTTCTGCAGGTTACATAATTTCACCAGTAGGTGGCGACATAAGGCTATATACCGTATATGAGTGAATGTGCGAATCATTAATTCAACCAATATTCGTCCAAAACACTAGCCGCGTTTCCATTAGGCTACCCTTCAAATTGCGCAAATTAAAATTGCGAATTGAAAATACACCCAATGGAAACAAGTCAATTTCGCAAAAACATTTATCGCAAAAAAAGTTTTTACGCTCACATGAGGAGGTTTTTCAGACAATTCAAAAAAGAAATATTTTGCAAAACACCCAGAAACACCAGCCGCTCCAACTTTCTGTACAATTAATGCTTGGATAACACACATTTCCTTCTATTAATAATAATGGCCAGTGCAATATACTAAACCTACCAACATCCGTCGCCATTATTTTTGGAATGACTTATCGCGAGAGGAAAAAAAAATCGTTTAAGTCGCATAACATCGGTTGATGGAAACGCTGTCATTTCGCAATAGTTTTTTGTAGACATTTAGAAAAAAATCGCTCAAGTTTCGCGCAAATCTGTAATGGAACAAAACAGATAACGTTAGGCCTGTCCTGCATGTAGACGTAACCTACGTTGGACAACTAACTCTTTGACTTCATTATTTAAGTTTGCCGAACAAAAAAAACACAAACACACAAAGTAAATATAATGTACGACGAATGACAATGACGTCACAAGTATGCTAATCGTCGTCTTTTCGAGCAGGCTTTAGCTTTCACTTTTTCTGCAGGTTACATAATTTCACCAGTAGGTGGCGACATAAGACTTTATATATGAGTGAATGTGCGAATCATTAATTCAACCAATATTTGTCCAAAACACTAGCCGCGTTTCCATTAGGCTACCCTTCAAATTGCGCAAATTAAAATTGCGAACTGAAAATACACCCAATGGAAACAAGTCAATTTTGCAAAAACATTTATCGCAAAACAGTTTTTATGCTCACATGATGTCGTTTTTCAGACAATTCGAAAAAGAAATGTAATGGAACGAAACAGATAACGTTAGGCCTGTCCTGCATGTAGACGTAGCCTACGTTGGACAACTAACTCTTTGACTTCATTATTTAAGTTTGCCGAACAAAAAAAACACAAACACACAAAGTAACAGGTAGTAGCCTAATGTGTCTTAAATATAAGTTACTGAATATAAATTTGTTTATTGAATTGGTATAAAAGCAACACGCTTGGTTGGTTTGATCATCTGCGGCCTTGTGGAATCAACGCATTCTCATTTTCGGAACAACGGGCTATATGTGCCGTATATTCATTAACATTTTAATGGAATTTTGCAACCGACTGCTCGACTAGTCCTAACATGTTTTCTGCTCCAGACTAGGGTATACCTTTTCCAAAATAATTACAATTAAAATGTAACATTCCCATTACGGTAATTGAAACATAGTCTTTGTAAAAAATAGGCTATATTAAAACATTAAATGTGCAAAAAAAATGAAAAAAGTAAGACTAGTAGGCCTATTTCCAAGTCAACTATCAGCATCAGTATCGACTAGTCTCGCACATCCCTAGTACTAGGCTACATGCTTGTGTGATATTGCTTAATTCAGTTTTAATTTATGTGTTGTGGAATATTGTAGAAATCGGTATATTAGACAAATATACTCTCTTGCAAATAAGAGTCATCAATATTTTTGGTCCATACGCCTAGAAAGAAAGATTGTATTTTAAGTGCATAGGGTATATCTGAGATAGATAGATAGATAGATAGATAGATAGATAGATAGATAGATAGATAGATAGATAGATAGATAGATAGATAGATAGATAGATAGATAGATAGATAGATAGATAGATAGATAGATAGATAGATAGATAGATTTTTGCCATGTTGTAAACGTCTCACCAAATTGAAAAATGTAGTATCGTGTTTGTCCAGCGACATCATAGGGCCTACTACAAATGGGTTCCTGTCTACAAACAGTGTTGAACAGTGACTGATGGTTTACGTCATGTTGAAGCTGCATGCTATCTTCATTAAATGATATATGATCATTTTTGAGCACAAATTAATAGGCTTTATGAGCACTGAGCTGCAAAATGATGACAATGATGCCAGTTTACCATTTAGATTGATCTGGTGTGTCTTCATATGTGTCAGTAATGAATCCAATCGATCATGTTCAATGAATCTTTTACAAATCAAAAGAATTGATGACCTTTCGGCAAGAGCTCAATCACCATTTGCAGAGTGCTTTGTCGTTTTTTTTGCACAGAAGACTAAGTGCATTTTGGATGTCTCCATTCAAAGCTAAGAAGTTGATGCCTTTAGTTCTATACTTTCCCTGCCAGAAATGCTTATAAGATGCGCGTAATGCATAATTTCAAGAAGTAAATACCTTATAACAGTGTCGCTCTGTTTTGTGTGTTTCTCTAGGCTGAATCGGGTCATATTGTTCGTAATCTGAGCGTCGCTTGCTGAATACTGATGGAGGAAGAATAATGACCTAACACAGCACAGGTAAACAGAGGGCCTGATTCCCAGTGGTCCATGTCTTATTGGAGAGACAGTGTGAAACTGTGTTTGCTCTAGTTCTGTGAGCCTTTCCATTACAATGAAGCAGGATGAGGCACAGTTCAGCATAAATACAAGAATGACAGGTGTGTGTATGAAATGAATCTATTTTACATAGCTAATAGAACATCTACCAGGATTTTTCATTTTTCTATCCCCATTTTTTGAGCTTTGATGTTTGAAGTCCGGATCTTTACCCTTTCAGTCCTACTGGTCAAAAGTGTGAAATAATTAAGATTTTTTTTTTAAAAGAAGTATCTTTCTTGTGCTCACCATGGCTGCATTTATTTGATCAAAATATATAATTGATACAATTTGAAATAAAATTGTTTCTATTTTATTCTATTTTAAAATGTATTTTATTCCTGTGATGGCAAAGCTGAATTTTCAACATCATTACTCCAGTCGTCGGTGTCACATGATCTTTCAGTCTTAGGATTCTTTGATGAATATAAATTCAACAGCATTTATTTTTAAATAGAAATCTTTTGTAACAACATAAAAGTCTGTAATGCATCCTTGCAGAAGAAAAGTGTTAATTTCTTTTCATTCTTACCCCAAGAATGGCATGTTTCATGGTTTCCACAAAAATATTAAAAGTAAAAACCGTTTTCAAAATTAATAATAATAATAAATGTTTCTTGAGCAACAAATAAGCATATTAGAATGATTTCTGAAGGATCATGTGACACTGCAGACTGTAATTGCTGCTAAAAAAAATCAGCTTTGCCATCAGAGGAAAAATGAGAAATTAGTTATTTTAAATTGTAATAACATTTCACAATAAAAAGTTTTTTTTTTTTAAATCAAGTAAATGCAGCCTTGGTGAGTTTCTTTCAAAAGCATGAACAAAATATCAATTATTTCTATAACTTTCGACCGGTAGTATATTCATTCATCACTGTTCTTTATAGTTATTCGTTGCAACATAGTATGAATTTCTTTTAATGAAACAAAATGAAAAAGTGAATCAGTGTTATCTTGATGATGCACAAACAAAAAGGTGTTTTGATGGAGAATATAACTTTTTAGAAACGTTTTAGTTTCTTCATGTTTGGAAAATTGAGTTTTTTGATAGATGAAATTATGCAAAGAGATTATTTAACTGGAAAAGCGGACAAATAATTGCCTCAAATCAAATAATCAATAAATCATCCATGGCAGGGAGAGATAAAACAGCTGTAAAAGGAACGCAGATGTCAAAGAAGATGTGAAAGGGTAGATGTTATTGAGGTTATAAATGTCCACCCACCTCACCTTTTATAGTATTTCTTAACTTCAGCTTGTTCTTCAGAAGGATTGTCATTAGAAAGGTTATTGTAATATGGGCATCACTTTGTTATAGTTTGGAAAACCGTGTGTGGTGGTGCTGATTGATGTCATGGAACAGCAAAGGCTTTTGGCTAATACTAATTCAAATTACTCTAATAATAATTCAAATTACTCTAAAAAAAAATAAACATGAAGTTTATTGGTCTGGAGTAAAGTTGTCTATTTGCACATTTGTGTTGTCTAATGTGCATGTCTGTGATTTAAATGTTGGTTTAGCTAATGATAGTTTGTTTCTTAAATCTTTTTCAGTATAGTATTTACATACACTTTACTCAGCTTAATAGCCTATTGCATTTTGATTGCTCTAGATGAGATACCTTCATTGACTCACATCATTAAAGATGCAATTTAGATAATTAGCAGAACCCTCTGGTGGAAGCTAATTGAGTGGTTTAATGGCCAGGCAGGTGTGGATGTATAGTCTCTGTGGGTATTCTGTGTTCTCATGGCCAGGAACAGAATCCCACTGTGCTTTACATGGTCCATCTGTGCTGGACAATGATTCCAATATTAAGGTGTATTGATACCGAAAACATTCATAGCATAGCAATCTGCATAAGAACAAATTGTAATGGATGGAGACGGCATATAGTTTAGCATATACTCTTATCTTTAAACATTAATAATGAAGTCTTTTTATTTAAATGGTTTGTGGAGTCACAAACTCTGCCTTCGGGGCTGGAAGTTTTTTTACTGACAAACACTTTGATTTCACACAGTGAATTTTGTTATCTCATTGTTCACCTCCAGGTGGGATTCAAATGTCCCATGAGATTGAATACTGGATCGTAGTCCTAGGTGAACTGATGAGTGAAAGCACAAAACACCAGGATGTCCCTTGTAAAAAGATGGCTTAATTGTATTGAATGTCCACTTGTACTTCATCTTAAAATTATTTCTTTTTAAATGCTATACTTGCAGATATAATAGGCCTATTAAAGCTGCACTGTGTAACTTTTTTAGTTTATTCTTAGCAAAAAACACTTAGTTCTTTCAAAAATATATTGTGCTCATTAATGTATATTTACTTCGTTCAAGTAATAAAGTATTCTCGTGAGTGTATAATATGCCATTGAAAATACATACGGGTAAGGGGTTCTAATGTCGGTCGCCATGTTGCCCCTCCATCTTGAAAGTACATTAGCCAAAGAGGGACATAGGCCGTTAATTCAAGCTTCGCCTTTCGCGTTTTAACACTCGATGGCACCGTGTCGAATGTGGATGAGGTCGAACTGGAAGCCATGTTCTCTTGGACTACATTGGCCACCGTAGGAGTTAAAACGAAATCGGAATCGAGAAGAACAGAAACTAATATTCACTGGATGGTCATATACCTTTTCACCGCTAGATGGAGGTAAAAATCAAACAGTGTAGCTTTAAAGAAATAAAATGCCACTTGTGAAACGGATGTTGCAATGGTCTTTTCTTTCCTTATTATTGTGACGTATATTTATGAGTGAAACAGCTTCTTGAACAAGAAAAAATGTAGGGTGGAACTTGATTTTGTCCATCGGGAATTGCTGTTGCTGAGATCTAATGTAAATAATGATGTGTCATTTATAATAGATTCATTAGAATAGAATAAAATGTCAATTTTGATTTTATGGTGACTTTAAAGGTACACTATTTAACTTTTGTCACTCTAAACAAAACTGCATGTGTCTTGTGGAAGAACATTGTAGCCGGAGCAACTTCTTTCTCTTTATGTAGTGTTATATGACGTGTCACGCAGGTACGCAGTGGTTCTCGTCCCACTCGGTCTAAAATAGTCTGAATATTAACACTTATTATAGCCGTACCGTTGTGATTGAGGATAAGACTAAATAAAATGAATAAAATAACTTGTGTCGGAAGATGGATTCATGATGTACTCGCTCATTATGTACATTTTGAACAAAAAAGGTTAGTGTACCTTTAAGTAAGAGAGTACACATTCATAACTATGTTTATTAACACACTTAAAGGGTTAGTCCAGCCAAAAAAAATCAAAATCTGTCATACCCATCCTCAAGTCGTTCCAAACCCATAAGATCTTCGGAACACAAATGAAGATCTTTTTGATGAAATCCGAGAGCTTTCTGGGCCTTGAAAGTGGGAATAACATTGTAGTCAGAAAGCTCTCAGATTTTATCAAAAATATCTTCATTTGTGTTCTTCATTTTGTTGTCTTAAGGGTTTGGAACGACCTGAGGGTGAGTAATTAATGACAGAACTTTCATTTTTGGGTGAACTATCCCTTTAAGTACACTTTAATGTCACATTTAAAGTTTTACTTTAAAGTATATTTTAAATGATGCTTTAATAATCGTTCATCATGTACATTTTGATTTGTTGACTAACCTACTAAAGCACATGTAAATCACTTGATAGTGTAGTGTATTATTATTAGATATTATTTTAAATGATCTAAATGGCCACTAATCATTAAAAAGTTCATAAAAAGAAATGACATTAAATTACATTTTAGTTTACCATGAATGCTTGTCAGTATATTTGACAGTTTAACCCTATTTCAAAGACAATAGAAGTAATTATGAAATATAAATATTTAAGTGGGATTCTTAAGTTGTGATACATAGTAATAATAAACTATAATATATTTTCATTTATTGTAAATAACATGAAATTAAGTGTCTAAAAACATAGTAAATTATTTCCTTATAGTCTTTTTAAAAGTATATGTGTACGTTTTAAGTGCTCTCATTTTCTGCACTGATCATTTACTCATTTTGTAAAGTTTTTTAGTTTATCCACATCAAGCAAATTAGCTTTTTGAGATGTTGATTTATAATTGTTTTGACTTTTGCATTGATTTTAAAGCATTACAGAAAAATCTAAAACAATTTTGCTGGTATAGATTGTGTTTATTCCTTATTTTGACGTCCACTTCATATTTCATGTGCTCAGCTGTCAATATAAGCCCTGCAAGGATGTGCGCAAACCCACCCCCGTCCTGCTCCTATCAGTCACAGATAGACTCTTAGCATGTGCTCTTCTAGCAATCCTCTGCGTGAGTTCTGATAAGGGTCTTACTGCTTTGTAGCTGAATCAATACTGACATCAAAAGCCCCAAAGTTCACAGAATTAATTCCTGTGGCTAAGTGCCTTCAGACACCTCAGAACTGGCTGTGCAAAATTAGTATGTCTCATTTTAGACAACATGTGATGTTAAGTTGAAAAACTATATTTAAATGCTGTAATACCCTCTGCTGTGTTTAGGACAAGTGTCCTATTCATGGGGCAGCATCTATTAAAGGGTTGTCAGTGCATCATGGGAATGTAGTCTAATCAACTTTGTTTAGATGACTGTGTTCATGTTTGTCTCTCTTTCTGTCTCTCCCTCTCAAGGGTCAACCGTTTATATGATGCAGTGAGACTGATCTATTACGGAAGATGACCTTATTGCAGAACGTGACTACTTAAATTCCACTCACATTTCAAAGCTTGATTCCCCTCCATTTAATTTCTTTTAGAGTAATTAACAGCATCCACTCTGTCATATTTCATTTGAATGTATCCATGGTGATCGCACACTCACCAACCCCCATGACATAAACCGGAGGATGGATATCTGTGTATGATGGAGGAGGTGGAGTTTAGGTGGAGGGAAGATCCTTCAGTCAGATGATGGGGAGGTTGGTGGGGTAAAGTGTTGATGTACAATTCTATTCAAATTAATGGGTGATGAAGTGGGTGTGGTCATCCTAAGAAGATGAGAGAAATTTGCAGCGAGACAAACATGTTTGTACTCACTTATTTTAAATGGATAGTTCCACCATAAATGAAAATTATGTCATCCTAATCATTCTAAACCTCTATATAGAACCTTAAAGGGTCCTTTTTTTAGAACCTTTTTGGGGTTCCCATCATTGGAGAAATTTTTAATTTAATTTAATTTTTAGGGCTGTGAAACGATTAATCGCGATTAATCACATCCAAAATAAAAGTTTGTGTTTACATAATATATGTGTGTATGTGTGTGTGTGTACTGTGTATAATTATTTTGTATATATAAATACACACACATGCATGTATATATGTAAGAAAATGTGTTATTTATATATAAAATATTTATATTTATATATAATACAAATTACATATATATATACACAGTATATATATGCAAATATTTCTTAAATATATACATGCATGTGTGTGTATTTATATATACAAAATAATTATACACAGTACACACACACATACACACATATATTATGTAAACACAAACTTTTATTTTGGATGCGATTAATCCAGGCCGATCTCATGAAAGTGCGTATGAATACTACGAATGTTATTTCTCGTGGCATTTATACGCCAAAATCAGTTTTGGCGTATATATGATACGCAGTTTTCGCGTGCATATGATACGCACTTTATGGCTTTATGGTTTAATAAATAGAACCTTATTGCAAAGTTTTACTAGATTGGTTATCAGATTTAGAAAGTTGTTTCAATACAATTTTAAAACCATCAGACCATAAATCACTGAAACTCTTTTAAATGAACTCTATTTAGAGCTGAAAATCTAAATTCGTCATGTGGTTTTACTGAGCCCCAGCTCAATCTATGAACAATATAATCGACCCTTGAGTGTTTTAAGCCTCTTCTTCTCAGTAAGTTGCTTTCAGCATTAAATTCAGCTTTTATTTCTGCTTAATTATATCATTCATACAGGTTCAACTGCTTGCTCATAGAAAATTATTGAAAACATTTTTTTGTTATAAATTGCATTTTATTGTTTATTATAATATGCTCTACTATCTTATCCATAAGAATATGCTTTGTGAATAAATGAATTCCAAATGCATATATCTCTAATTGTGAATGATTCATTAGCTTTAATCAATGAAATGGTCAATTTCTCTATCAGAATTCTGAAAGGGAGGAGGGAACGAGGATGTTGGCCTGGAGTCCCTTTCCTCAAATAATAGCAGGCCTCTGCCGTTCAATCTTTCCAGACATTTAAATTAAAGGTCACATGCAAATGACTATCTGTAAAGGCATGGCACTCACAGTATTGTGGAAAACAGGAAAATTCAGCTATGAGAATGAAACAATGTTAAGGTGTTTGCAAATATGCCGTTTCCTCGTAATTGCTCCGGACATTTAATATAACTGATTTCATTTACAATTCGGTGATTAAGAGTTTTGCAGCATTTTTTATGGCCGGTTAATGAAACCTTTTCCATTACAATTCAACCCTCTGCAGATTTTGTGTGTATGGGATGTTGCCAGTGTGTTTTGGGGATTATTAAGTGTAATTCACAGCTTTGATAGAGATTTGACCCACTTTAACTATTTAAATTAATCATATGCACTTACTGTGTACATGCATGTTTTACATTGTACTTATACATTTTTTAAATGCCTGCATAGCTGTAATTAATTTCATGTATTACATGTATAATTACACTCTTGACTCTTCCCTTACCCCTTAACCCTGCCTTAAACATACCATCAAACCTTACCTGTATCCCACCTCGATAGCAGCAAAAGTGTTTGGGTTGCACTTTATTTTACAGTACATATCGTATAGTGTTACCTAAGAAAGTGCTGGTTAATATAAGGTAACAACATGGGTTAAGGTTAGGTTAGGGCAGGTTAGGGTAATTACATAGTTATTACATAGTTATTACATAGGCTAGTTAAAGAAACCATAATATAAAGTGTACCTGAGATTTTTTATAATTTTCTTTCAGCACTAAAAGTATTACAGCTTACCTTGCAGCTGACAGTTAGAAAGGCATTTCACATTTCTACATGTCCGTTTTTTATGTTCTAAATATTTTTACTAGTACTTTTATTTACAAATTTCAGTTTTCAACACAGAGAGGTGTCGATCAAATTTGAGTGGTCTCCTCTAGCTTTTAATCAGAAAAAACTCTGTTAACGCTATTAATTATAGATGAATTATTAATAAAGGCTGCATGAAACACATAACTGAACATATATCAGTGTGCTGGTCTGGGCTCAGAGCAAATGGCATGTCCCTTGGTCCTGCTTTGATTCCAGACTGGCCATCTGCATGTTTAGACCACAGAGGATCCTCTGAGAGATCTATTCACTGTTGGTCTTGCATTAGATTGTGCACATTTTGTAACACTGTTTTGGACACTGTGTCCGTAAAGTCACCATGAAATCAAAATGGACAATTCCCCTTTTGGTTACATTTTATTTTAAGGTTGTCTTGTTACAGTGCAGTTATACATTTAAGTGCTGAGTGATAACTACTTGTATAAGGTTTGGATTAGAGTTAGTTGCATGTAATAATGCATTTATTGCTGTTATTACATGTCAAGTGAAGTCACCTTCATTTATTTAGCACTTTAACAATATAGATTGTTTCAAAGCAGATTTACAGTGATAATAGGAAATTAAAGTAGCAAATATTCGGCTTTACAGCAGAATAAAGTTATTGTCCAGCTAAACTTAGTTTTGATTGATTCACTTCCGTTGCAAAGACCATCAGTTATTAACTTAGGGGCCGCTTACACGACACCGTTCTAACAGAAAACCTCCTCATCCGCACAACAACAATGTGTGGTGGCTCGAGAACGCAAACCTTGAAATAGGTTCCAAGGTGCAACCGTGATGTAATGTGTAACAATGTAAGATAAAGTGTAACCCCTATTTTTTGTGTAATATTGCAGTGTTTATTATAAATGATTTATCCCATTTCATAAATGTATGTGCCCTCATTATCTTTATTCAAAATAACTTCCCCTCCCTCTTGCAGTGACATCTCTTGTCTGATGATGCGTTTACTGGCATGAGGGCGGGACAACCTGTCACTCACATGACATCACTGCAATATAAAACCACAACCACACATTTTTGGGAAGAAAAGACTATCACAACTTTCTTTTTCATGCCAACTTTAGAGTTATGTATGTTCTTCTGGAAAATATCAAGGTGATGATAAAAAATCTCAGTATTTTCAGTACAAACTCACACAATAGTTTGACTTAACAAGGACATACGTGAAGAAAACTGGAAGTGTGGTGTGTTTTGTGGTATGTGTTTATATTACTTTCTTAAATTTTTCAGAAAGATTGCTACAAGTTTTATGGCAAATTGAGAAAGATTGTGGGTTCTCTTTTAATCATACATCCACTCACATGTAATGTTTCAACATGACAAAGCTGTTGGTGCATGGTTCACTCAAGTCTTCTTGACACACACAACACACACACACACACACACACACACACACACACACACACACACACACACACACACACACACACACACACACACACACACACACACACACACACACACACACACACACACACACACACACACACACACACACACACACACACACACACACCACACACACAGAGGCTGGATTCAGGACTTTAAACCCCTCCTTTCAGACCAGCTCCCATAGGAACATTTTTGCCAGTCCTTCACCCTCATAATTATAATAAATTTGACATTTCTCAGATAATATTGATTTCTTTATTTTAACATTTCACAGTCAGTGATGGTCCAAAGCATTGAGAAACAGGATGTCTATTGATCTGAGGCTCATGAATCCCTTTCGTGTATGTGATCATTTTTATAAGGCCTTTTTACCAAACATAAATCAATATTTTATATTCCCATCCTCAAAGAGGTGGGGGTACAGGGGGGGATATCACCGGACAGAGACCTGACACCTGGAGAGAATCGCCTAAGCTACAGGAATGTTTAATGATTGAGACTTGGAAAAATGTTAATGTGTTCATTACCAAACATTTGAACTGTTATTGCATTTGAACCAACACGGGATTATTCGGTAACACTTTATTTTACAGTGTCCTTGTTACAAATGTTACATGTCACTAGATTATGCATAATAACATGCAAATAACCCTAAACCAACCCCTAATCCTATAGCAATACATAGTTAATTATTATTACACAGTCCTTAAATGCATTATTACACTGTAAAACTGACGCCTTAATGAGTAACCGGTTTTAACTTTTTTGGAGATATTTAATCCATCTAAAATGTTGATTCCATTCATGCATCAAATATTTGATGCTAGAGATACATTTTCACTAGAAAATCTGATTAAACTGTTTTTCAGCTATCTTCAAATCTATAAATTAAACAGTAGACAAAACTATTGATTTGTTTCCATCCCATAATTAAATAATACTTTGTTCAGAGGGAAGAAATCTAATCTTGAAACAAATATTGTTAAAGGAATGACCATCATTCATTTAACAAACTGAAATCTGGCCTGGGACATTTGCACTGGCTCACAATTAAATGAAAAATCTCTTCAAGACACATTTAATGGTTAAACTGAATGCCAAGACCAAACAGAACTAGCAAACATCTTTAATTAATTGAGTGATGTCATCTGTTTCTTTATCACCCAGATAATGAGAGGAAAGAAAAGAGACTCCAATTCACCAAAAGAGACTCTGATAGTGAGTTGGTCCACTTCATATCGCTTTATATCTGCTTTACTTCAGCTTAAAATCCATTTGCACATCCTTTGTGTAAAAGAATTGATTCTTCAAATCTGGATTTTTGTATATCCTTATCATTTTTGCGCATTAAACTGTCTTATGCTGGTGTTGTAGCCTACAACAAATCGTAACGATGTCAACGCGCTGACTTCCACTCCCGTTTGAAATGATTCACAGGCTGTTGCATCTGATTGTGTTTTGTTCTTTCCTCTGTTCAGTATAGATATGACCTTTTAAAAAGTTCAGGCTACACTGACTGAGGAACGGATCTGCCGTTATCCGCATTTCATATATACAGCACTGAAGGGTTGCTTGCTCAAATATTCCTGATCCTATCAGTTGGCTATTAGTGAAACTTGGACATGAGCTTTAATAAAGAAAAAAATCCCAGCATGATTTGGCAGCTGAACTTCGAAATCATTTAAAAACGATCAGTCGTAAATTTAATTCTACAGCCTACAATAACTGTTTTAAATGCGTTGTCCTTAAATAATTAAGGTCATGGACGTTATTTTATTTGATGCTTTTTTTTCTTTTGTCTTTGAAACATTAGGAGGCAATATCATTCTAAAATTATTCGAAGCTGCCTATACAAATTCGCCTCCGAAAATATGTGTTTTTCAGGTGTAAGGCTGAAATAATTCTCTAGAATAAAAAATCTTTCAAAAACTTTCATAAGCAAATTCGAAAATTTAATAGAACATATAGCCTACATCGAAAGTAATCTTATTGACAAAACGAGAGAAAATATATAATAGTTAGGTTTATTCAGCAATACACTAGATGAGAGAAGCTTAACATAGAATGCAGTGCAAAATCCATAACATCATAGAAAACAATGATTTGAAATATATAAGCATAGTGTTAAGAATTTGAAACCAGTTGCACGTAAACCTCATGGACATTATTTCAATATGAAATTAATACAAAGTGCTGGAGAAATTTAATAGCTCAACGAATTCCATGCATACTTTCTGAACTGTAAAAAAGCGATTCATGTCTTAATAACAATATAATTCACTACTCAAAATTATAAACACAAAAACGTGCTATATATGTCTGTATCCACTCTGAAGTCTGAAATGTTGCAGATAGAGTTTTAAAAATCCTCTTGTGCACTCAGCACAATCTCTATACTATAATGCAGAATGACTTAGCTAGTGGTTATAAAGTACCTTGTCGAAATGATTTGATCTCTTAAATCATTAGGCTACATTTCGCATGACACGTGTAAAGTTATAAATTGCAGGTAACATAAACAATATGACGCGTAACAATACAAATACATTTCCACCACGCCGCATTTTTGTCAGTATACAACTGAACACATTTTAAACAAGCATAAGAATAGTCCTTTTTCTCGCAACAATATTTTATCCTCAATGTTTTGAATATATGAATCATTTATTTCCACCGCGGTTATCTTGAACAGGACTGTCCCAGGCAGCCGTGCTCCAAACATTAAAAATACCATCCGCCAGTTTAATTTCTTCAAGTCCGACACATCGAGGATTCATCAAAGTTGTATGAACCTGTCGCAGTTCAGTCGAATGTTCAGAACGGCAGAGTATCGTGAAAAAGTTTGTCAATGATCGCAGGCGTGGGAACCAAATCCTCCAGTTTCAAGTAAAAGATGCGCTGCAGTCCCTGCGTGCACAGCGCGCGCACCTCCGGCAGCTTCTCCAACAGTTTCGACAATTCACCACTGCAGGACACCTGATCCTTCAGACAGTTTATTAGCTTGTTTTGAAGGTCTTCTGTTTTCTTGGGCTCTTTTAGTCCATGTCTCTCTATGAGGATGAAAAAAAAAAACAAGCCGTCAGAGGTCTGAAGCATGCTGTATATTCTGTGGATCACTTGGAAAAGGTCAGACATGTCTTACCTGTTACTATGGTGAGAGCGGCTATGCAGGAGAAGGCTGAGACATCTATGCTCATGCTCTGAAGGTTAGAAGAAAACTCAACAATAGAGTCGATCCACTCCCCAAAGCCTCGCACACACTGCAACTTGTGTAAAACCACTCCATTGCAAAAAACAAGTTTGTCCTCTGCCAGGTTAGACCTGGAAAAAAAAAAAGAAAAAATATCAAAGAGATTATTTGTCTTTGGAAAAGTATTCATAAACAAACAGCGAGTTGTGTTAAAAATCATGTACAGTGTGTGTTTACCTGTAAGCCAGCCGCAGCACAAAAAGTTCAAGGAAGGCTGACTCGAAAAGCAGTTCCTGGTCGCATTTGGGAAGGTCAGTAAACCCGGGGATTTTTTCGGCCCATCCGCGAATGATGCTCATCGAAGCAGTGAGGAGATCGTAGAACTGCTGAATGTGAAAAGATTCATCTCCTCCACTGTGATACTCTGGACTCGTCTGAAACTATTTAATACAATAAATGTAAAAATAAATACATTTAAAAACAGTTTATTAGCAAAGGCAACTATTGTAATGTTGTGCTATTTATCTCACATTTTATCATTGTATTATTATCTCTTCTGAAATTGTTCATTAACATTGTGCTCACTTTAGAGTAGTCCAGCCGGGCCATAGAGGGGTTGGAGTCTATATGCGCTCTCACTAGGGCGTTCAGGAGATTGACGGGTGTCATAGAGACAGGGATGTCCTGCGGACTTTTAGGTTTGGAGGGGAGGCGACCTCTTCGACCTTTTAAACTGGCTGTTCTCACAACTGAAAAAAAAAATATTGGTTATAAACACTGCACCACAATATGAAACATATCTGTGATAATAACAGGCTCAACTTGAATGAAATCACGCGTTGCACCTACAAATTGAGATGTAAGACAGAAAAAGTGCTTGACATTACCTTCCTTTACCATCCCTACGACCAGGCACTTCTGAAAACGGCAATACTGGCATCGATTTCGCCGCCTTTTATCCACAGGACAGTTTTTGTTTGCCAGACAGACGTATTTGGCGTTTTTCTGCACCGTGCGCTAGAAAGGAACATCACATGTATTCGGCGTATTAATTGCATGTAAATCTACTCAATTCGCATGGCAACAACTTGAACTGCAATCACAGTGTGAAGTTACAATAGAATAGGACACTCAAACCCTGCACTCCAACCCAAAGCTGTGTAATACATTCAAGGGCCGGACAAAGCAGACACTCGGTAAATACAGATCCGTGGGCAGCCATAATTTGGGGTCCCCCGACGCTCTCTCCGCGACCCCTCTTGTCGGATTAGCGAGATTATTCTATCACGGTGGTGACATAAAGAGCTGTCTTAATGTCACCGCTGGGAGTTCCGTTACGCTCGGTTAGGCGCGATTCGACTCTCAGTGCAAACCAATTTAATTCTGGACGAAAGTAATGGTGGCGGAGATGAACGGAGGTGTCCCTAGGTGCATATTGGGTCAAATCAATACAACTGAGATAAATACTGTAGACAAAGTTCTAAACCATGCCTCTCCTCGTTCAAATCTCTAGTTTGGCTGGCAACCAAAAGGATATAGGTTCAGACCCTGCAAATGTATCCATGAACTATACAATCATCCGTGCGCAAAATAAATAAATAAATAAATTGGTTAAAAGACTTGTTGTAATTAGTGATAAACTTGTACCTTAAAGAATCCTTTGCACCCCTCGCATGTGCGCACCCCGTAGTGCTGGCAGGCGGCGTTGTCCCCGCACACAGCGCACAAACCCTCGCTGGACGGAGATCCTCTTGCCTGGGGTGAGGCCACCGGGCTTTCCAGTAAGGGGTGTCCGACGTTAAGCGAATGGGGTAAACCCACAGCGTGCTGTTTCCTCGGAGGTCCCGCTAAAGCAAAACTATCCAGCGCGCGATGCGCACCCTGGGTGTCCGGGCCCATGGACACGTGCAGAGACCCATCGAAGCGCATCTGGCAGCTTGACATCGGCGTGTCAACAGGAGACTGCTTGAACGAGAACAACCGAGACATCGCGTTTTTCCTCTGCTGGTCTATCATGTGTGAAGTCGCAAGGTAGTTCTGATGAAAGCTGTGAAGGGACCCGCTGTCTTCCCACGTGTGGTGTGGAGGCGCGGGGAAACTGGGCGATTGGGAGATGTTTGGGGAGGATGGTTTATAGTACATAGGTCCGGTATGGGGTATGCTCTCCTCAGCCTGGTGCGGCTGATGATGGTGATGGTGATGCTGCTGCTGATGGTAGCTGTGTGCGGGTATCTCCTCCACCTTGATGGACAGCTGATCCCCAGAGTGGGACATTTGGTAGAGGCAGGGAGGCTTCACGTCGTAGCTGGAACTGTAGGTGTCCACAAAGGTGCTGAAACTGGGGAGCGAGGAAGTGACAGCTATTTCTGCGTTAGTCAGGTCCATGCTAAACTTGACAAACTCCGGTGTTAGGAAGTCGCAGTTGTACTCTCCCGTGGCGTTGTAGCTGTAACTCTGAGATGCAGGGCTGGCTCCTGGAGGTGATGTCCCATACTGAGCCTGGACGCAGGGCATGGCTGCAGTGTTAGAGAACTATATTGTAATAGCTTTCTCTGACAGGGTGCATGATATTTGTTCACATGTTTTATAGTTTAATAATTTTGGAAATAATATTCAAACACATTTTATTTATTTAAAAAAAAATGTATTCCCACTGTTAACCTTATGCGTAAGATGTAGAAATTGAAACACATGATTTTCCAATGGAAAGTATGTATGCAAAGTTTCTGACATGCATTTCCATGGCCTGCTTCAGTTTACCTCCGCACACCTGCAACTTATATCTCTCGTGGAACAATCTCTGAAGTCAGGGCTCTTGCACAGGTTGATGTCAGCGCCGTTCTTTGCTTTTCTGTAAAATAAATATTTTATTATCATTTTTTCGTCTTCCAAGTAAAGATCTACATATATCTTACGTTTTAAGCATGACAGTGCGAGTAACTTGATATTTTTGTGAGATCAAGGCACTCAGATGACATCAAAATATACCTTAACTGTGCTGGCAAGAGTAAAAATAATATGATAAAAAAATGGCTAAAGTTAAGAAACGGTCATTTATTTATAGTAGATGTATTGCTTAACAATCTTGCCAAAAAATCAGAAAATCATTTTTAAACAGTTTTATTGGTGGATCTATTCTACATACCTCAAGTCACTATTAGAAGAGTTGCAAATGATGTATCCATGTAGCTGTTCCTGCTGATAGAAGTTCCGTTTGCATGTAGAGCCGATGCCTTTGCGCACCTTACTCCTTCGACTGCTCGTGAAGACTGGAGCCGAAGCGCAATGTGCCTTTGTTTATGAGAACTCTGAATGCCACAGCCCACGTGCAGAGGGAGTGACGTCAGGCGCGTCAACCCTTGACGCGCGCTGATCACTGGACAGAGGGACTGTTCTTCAGCTCGCTCATTGCGCACTGCGCGCAATTCAATCCTCTGCGCGTTTGCATATGCGGACTGTCCACTGGGTCAAATGAGATGAATTTCCTACACATTATTTCTTGAGTAAAATCATTTCCAAATATAGAAACCACCTACAAGAGATCATATCTCACTGATTTAAAGCAATGAAGTGGGTTTTTTGTTGTAGAATACTAATAGTATAGCATACTATTTTAGGGAAGTGCAGTCAGCATTAACTTAACCAATCAAAGACATCTCCCGTTTTATCAAATTAATAAAGGCATGCAGCGATGATTGCTGGCAAATTAAATGTTCTTCTTTCAGCACACCTTAAAAAAAGAAAACCACAAATTAAAAAATCCAATTTAAAAATTAAAATTACTGTGAAAAGTTAATGAATTTAATGCAAGTTGTATAGGTGATGCGAGGAAAACATATTATGAGTCTTATTTGCTCATAAACAAAACGATAAAAAAAATATAACATAAATCAAATATTGCGCATTATAACTGGTTAAATCGGATTATCTCTTGAATCTGCAGGACGAAACAGTTCAAAATAGTGACGCCATATCTGTTTCTACCTGTATCATGCTTAGGGAAAGTTTCAACAGATTAGGATGTGTTTCATCTGATTCCATTGCTCTCTCTGAGCGGTGAAGGGTTTCCATTGTGAGAAGGGAATCCCGCTGTAACAGAGGCAACTTTGTTTGAACTGAAGCGAGCTGCGTCATCGCTACGTCAGCAGCTTCCAACTCCGTGACGCCTGATGCGGTCGCGCTAAAAAAATTGTCTGAAAGTCTCACCTGTGCAACTGACACGATTTTTTTTTTTTTTTTAAAAAAGCCTTGTGAAGAACCCTCTGAAAAAATAATTTGAAAACATTCCAAAATGCACGCAGTCCTACATACAGTGCCTCAGTTTAGCTATTGTTTAAATTTAATAGCCTACACAATAGAGACAATAAATTAGCTGTTGGCTACACATATGTTATAACAATGCAATACAATCTGAGTTAATGTGTTGTTACATTCTACTGTTTAACTGGGTGATAAACAGTAGAATACTGGGAGTTAAACAATGTCTTGGGTGTGTTTGTCCAACGTCCCTCTTTCATAAAAGGTGGTCTTACAAAACGCCTTTCTATTCCAAGTGCGTCTACAATTAGATGCCTGTAAACGCCTTCCTAAATTTGATTGGACGAGAGCTTTGAATCCTCTAAACTGATTTGTCCATCCACCTGTCTGTCAAATACTTCCTGTCATTTTACTTCCTGGATTCCTGAATCAGATACATTGTAACACCACAGTTGATACCTTCACTGTCCATGATTTTACTTTTTAGAAATCATCATCATCACCGTCGCCAAAATCAGTAAGTAAAAAGCAGGGGTCTCGCCATACTTTTTGCTGTATTATTTGACGTCGATCGTTGGTCTATTCTTGGATGCGGTCCACCCACTGTTGCTCCAGCCTATATATTTGCACTACACAATGCTTAATCACAAGTAAAATGGATAGCTGTAGGCTTTGCTTTATGTTATCGATGATCGTACTATGTATTTGAAATGAATTCGATCGGTGATGATTTGACTCGATGTCAGTAGGCTATAGGTTCATGTGATGTGATGGACTGCATAGATTACATGAGTCTGTATTCATCACTGCTGACTTTATATGTGTTCTGTTGTTCTGTTCCGTTGTTTCTAATAAAATTAAAATTATTTGATGAAGGGTTTTAAACATTGAACATATAATTGAATTTGGCAGAATCAGTCTAAATGTTCACACTCAAGCCTACTCTCATATTCATTTGATTCTCGTACACGAACTGGTGAAATAATAACTTGTAGGATCCCTCTCAGACATTGTGGCTCCTCTCTCTCCCTTGCTCATGGTTGGCCATAAACAGGCCATGCGGGACAGGCGTGAAATCAAACAGTGTAGTAAAAAATGACTCATTCACTTCCTCTAGTATCATGTAGTGAAATGACTTGCATCCCTACCCGGAGCATCAGGTCGAGATATTATAGGTTTACTTTGACCTTCACCAGAACCTGTCAGTTCTAAGATTCATACAGTCACTTACACAAACTGAACTTGGACAGTTGACAGCTGTGAGTTTGACACAAACACCATGAGATTCTGAGCAACTGTTACCGGTTTTGTTTTACATCATGCCAAGGTCAGTGAATGTGACCGGGAAGTCAGTGCTTTGTTTTTCTTGTCTTTTTTGTTTCTCAATATGACTAAACTTATATAATGTAATGCCCACTCATTACCAGAATTGCAGGTTTATGTTTATTTGCGCTTTCTCTTATATTTTCTAAAATATTTGAGGATTGCTCTTTTAGTTAAGTAAGTTTAATTTCAAGAAACCAGAAAGGAGGCAGATAAATACTGTAGACCCAATATTGGACAAATAAAAAGATATTATGTTTTCTGAATGTTTAAAAAAGCATTTATTCATCAATCTTCTAAATCTGTTTCAGGGATCAATGGCTTTCAGGAAGGCAGTGAAAGGAACCCTAATAGGGGGCGGAGTCTTAGCAACAGCCTTCAGCCTATCACAGTTCTTTGAATACAGGAAGAATCAGGTATGTATTTACAGTAAATGGCACCAATGTTGTTGCTCTGAGTCTGTATGAATGTAAAATGAAATTGGCCAATTCTTTTGACAAATACCAAGAATTTTATTTTCACATTTCACATCCATACAGTGACTCCTACAGGTTATAGTGCAGAATACACAGAGCACAGCTGTTCACACCCATCTGTACCACAGCATGTCTTGTCCTGACACAGGAATGCTCTCTCTGTGTGTTTACACGAAAAGATACAGATACAGCTTAATCGGCTCACATAGGACAGTGCAACTAAGGCCTTGTATTTTGTATCAATTTATATCTATTTGTAACTATTCCCTTATTATAATTCATGAAGGCTTATTTATGTTTTCATGTGGTCAACAACACATTTCATGAATGTGTGTGACAAATCTTATTAAGATTAAACCTAGCACATCCAGATACATTTACAAATCTCATTTGTACCTTTAGCTATTGCCTTAGGTCTCCAAACTCCAACCTACCGTATTAAAATCAGGTTTTGTTTGCTAAAGGGAGATTACACTTGAACAGTGATACACACATTGTTTAAAGGATCTCTCTTGAATATGTAATCATGAACAATCTGATCCCCATTCACGCCATCAGGGAGTGTGTCACACACCATGTTCTGTCTGTATTTAAACTAGTAAGAACCCCAGGGGTCTCGTCTGTTTAGACGCTATACCAAATAACGGAAGGTCAAGTAGATTAAGATAATCAACAAGGCTTTCTGAAACAAATGAAAAAAAAAAGACAGACTCTTGAAGAGCAATGGGAGTCCTGATTTTCTCTCTCATCATTTATTTAAATCTTCCCAAACCCATTTTGTCCATTATCTTGCATCTCAACTGTTCCAATCCCAATGAAACTCCAGGGAGCGAGAGAATTATCCACTTTCAAGGACGTGGTTGCCATGGAGATTGTAACTACACGATTAATTTTTGGTTAAAAAACAGTTATTGAAGATCTTGAGTTTAGATATTTTCTTAACGGTCAATTTTCAATTCACTGATATGATTTGCAGAGATTTTTTCTCAGATGTCACCAACATGTACGACTTTATTAGCCGTGAATCAGATCACCTTCTTCACGTCTCATCTGCATCCCATGTTAAGCGTTTCACTGACACAAACTTTTGTTCTGATGTTTCTCCATTTATTTATGTTTATTTGTCCCTCGTGTCATCTCAATGCAGCCTAAATGGGTAAGCAAAAGTCAAAAGAGAAAGAACTATCTTCTTTCAAAAATTGCTTGCAATCATGCATGTGGCAGATGCTAATCTTTGGGATTGTGATGTTAATTTGTTGAGCGTGTGTGTGTGTGTTTGTCTGCTCTATGGCAAGGGCACTGTTACACTCTTGCTGAAGTATCACTCTGCGGTGGCCGATTGCGTATTTGCATGAAATTCTCTGTTTCCGTCATGCACTTGTCCTGATTGCAGGACAGCCTCTCTTAATAGTGTGCGGATGTTTTAAATATGTCTGTCCTTGGAAATAGACACTAATTACTGAATCTTGTTTTTACATGCTATTACTGTCTAAATTGCAAATGTCTGCGCTCATTTGGTCATTTGCAAGTCAAATGGACCCTACAGGCTTTTGGGGGCAGATTGATGTAATCATTTAGACCTAATGCTAAAGAAAAAAAAAATGAATAAAACGTTTCATCATGGCTAAAACCCTCGACAGCTTTACCCGGGCTTGTTTTTTCTGCGTTTGAATTTTTACGTCTGAGACTTTTTTGGTGTTCATGTGACTGATAGATTGGCAGCTGTTCATTCACAATTTTCTACCGTCAGTTTCTCTGTTTAACTTTACAAAAACACTTTAGATTTTCAGTAAAACTTTAGTTTGGGGACCACTTCCCTCTATTAACTAGTTGCATATTAGCATGCATATTGCTAGCGTATTGGCTGTTTATTAGTACTTAATGCACACATTAATGCTTTATTTTGCATGATCATATTCTACATCCCCGATAATTCACCCAAAAAATTTTATTCTGTCATCATTTACTCACCGTCAAGTTGTTCCAAACCTGTATGAATTTCTTTCCTCTGTCGAACACTAAAGAAGATATTTTGAAGAATATGGGTAACCAAACCAGTTGATTCACCCCATTGAATTGCACAGTATGGGGGGAAAATACTATGGAAGCCAATGGGTCACATCAACTGTTTGGTTACTGACATTCTTCAAAATATCTTCTTTAGTGTTCGACAGAGGAAAGAAATTCATACAGGTTTGGAACAACTTGAGGGTGAGTAAATGATGACAGAATAAAACTTTTTGGGTGAATGATCACTTTAGGGGATGTAGAATAATGCCGAATAAGGCATTAATGTGTGCATTAAGTACTAATAAACAGCCTTTAATCCTACTCCATACTTAACTATTACAAGAACTTCCTTAACTATTAATAAGCTGTAAATTGGGAGTTTATTGAGGCAAAGTTGTAGTGAATGTGTTCCCCAAACTAAAGTGTGACCATTTTCTTTTATTGATGGTCAAGGAGATTTATCAACAAAAAAAACAAAAAAGCAGTTGTATTTTGGGAGTTTAAATACCAAAACTGATATCAAGCATAAGGATAAAATATCAAATAATGTTGTCTGTTATGATATGGAAGGTCACAGTGCAAATTGCCATAATGAGTGACCATGTCATGAATGCTAATTTGAATGTTTTTTACTTCCTTAAAAAGTACAACTAGAACTGAAACTTAGATGTGAACTGAACTAACTGAACTAGATCTCAATCCTAGTTTGAGATTACCAATAATGCATCCCACTTAATTCCTTTGTCTTGGCATGGCGACTAACATAATGTTTCATCAAATATATTTTATGTTTTCTTGATGTGATTATTATGAAAAGTGCATGTTCAGTGTTTCACTAGTCCATTTATAGACATCTGTGTAATTGTCTTGTTTAATGAATCTAATTAAACCTGTTTAATTTACATCTAATTATTATTATTTTAAAGATCAGTCCAGAAAAAAAATCAATTATTGAAAGTTTTCAATCTACAATTGTGAAAGATTGCAATTTTACATGCAGTTGCACAGTAAAACTTATTGAATATCAATTCTGGATTGTATCTTTAAAGGATTAGTTCACTTTAAAAAAAACTTTTGCTGATAATTTACTCACCCCCGTGTCATCCAAGATGTCCATGTCTTTCTTTCTTCAGTCGAAAAGAAATTAAGGTTTTTGATGAAAACATTCCAGCATTTTTCTTCATATAATGGACTTCAATGGGACCCAAATGGTTCAAGGTCCAAATGACAGTTTCAGTGCAGCTTTAAATGATACCAGACCATGAATAATTGTCTTATCTAGCAAAAGATCGGTCATTTCAAAAATAAATAAAAAAGTTTCAGTTTTATAAGCACAAATGCTCGCCTTGCTCTGTTCTGTGATGCGCGTTCGTGACGCCACATAATACGCAATTACGTTAAGACTCTCCTGTTCGAACTCATTCATCAAAATGAAGGAATCTTTTTTCGAGTCATTTCGTTCATTCAAGTGGCTTTAAACGTTATACTTCTAACCGCCAAATTCCCCGAACACATCCACCTATCCAATCTTGATCAAATTCTGAATAAAGAAATCATTATAATGCAGTCAAAAATAATTTACAGGGAACATAAATAATTAATTTACCTTCCGAGTCTTTCGTTCATTTGTCACGTGACAGACACAATGAACGGGATCGTTCATGAATGACCCATCACTAGAACAGAGTCAACCCAGAACAGAGCAAGGCGAGCATTTGTGCTTATAAAACTTAAACTTTTTTATTTATTTTTGAAATGACCGATCTTTCGCTAGATAAGACATTTATTCATCGTCTGGTATCGTTTAAAGCCCTTTGAAGCTGCACTGAAACTGTCATTTGGCCCTTGAACCGTTTGGGTCCCATTGAAGTCCATTATATGGAGAAAAATCCTGTAATGTTTTCATCAAAAACCTTAATTTCTTTTCGACTGAAGAAAGAAAGACATGGACATCTTGGATGACACGGGGGTGAGTAAATTATCAGCAAAAGTTTTTTTAAAAGTGAACTAATTCTTTAAAGACCCTAAAGCCTATTGTAATGCATTTGAGCACTTTATCATAATGTTCTTTTTTCATTTTCTACCTGCTGGATGCGTTCAGGCCCGGCTAGCATATGTTGAGGCGCAGGGTGAGCTAAAGGTGCCGTTTAAAGATGCTCTCCCAACAAGAGAGGAACAGCTTTCATCACTACGAAACACAGAGGAGTTTGACATCTTGGTGGTGGGCGGCGGAGCCACGGGCTCAGGATGTGCCTTAGATGCTGTCACACGAAGTATGTACTTTTTTTGATAATGTTTTGCAAAATTACTGGTCAGTTTCAGTCCATTAATAAATTGACCCATAGTGTTAATTTAGTTTATTGTTTTTTCTTTTAAAGGTGATGATTTATATTGGATTTTTCAAAGATGCGTTATTCTCATTATATGTTGTATTTAGATTTGGAGGCCAGGCAGAATGTGCCTGGGTGCAATAAGCATGTTGTGATTTCACAGAGTGGAGAAAGCCAAATGTAAATGACAGCAGCTGCAGTCTAAATATTTGGCACTATAAGGTCTTAAAATGCCAGTGCATTGTCTAATCTGTTCCTTACCTGTCTTTCTGCCCCCTCGTCCAGATCTGAAGACCGCCATGGTAGAACGGAGCGATTTTTCATCGGGCACCAGCAGCAGAAGCACCAAGCTCATTCACGGAGGAGTCCGCTATCTGCAGAAAGCCATCATGAAACTAGATTATGAGCAGGTGAAGGCCCCATTTTTCCCTATTTGCCCCTAATATTTCGAAGAAGGATTGCAAGGCTTCTTACGCCACCACTGTGACATTTTGAGCAACTATCAGACAGACAGAGAGAAGCACAAACCTTTAGTAGGATGCTGCAGATCTGAGGCATCAGTCCGGAGGATGAATAACTAAAACTTAGCTTGACCATCAACTTTTTCAATATGTGTAAATTATAATTGGAAATAACAGCACTCAGATTTTAAACTCAAAACGACTGCAGTCAAAACCCGTCGTTGACCATATTTAAAAACTGCATATTTAAAGCAGGGTTATTATAGTTAAAGGGATAGTTCACCCAAAAATGAAAATTCTATCATCGTTTACTTACCCTCAAGTTATTCCAACCCTTTATGTGTTTATTTGTTCTGCTGAACACAAAGGAAGATATTTGGAAGAAAACAGATCTCAATCCCCATTGACTACCATAGTATGTATTTTTTCCTATTATGGAAGTCAATGGGGATTGAGATCTGTTTTCTTCCAAATATCTTCCATTGTGTTCAGCAGAACAAATAAACACATAGAGGTTTGGAACAAATTGAGGGTGAGTAAATGATGAAAGAATTTTCATTTTTGGGTGAACTATCCCTTTAAGTAAAGCTAGAACCAAAAGCATAAAAAATATAATATATATAAAAAAATTAAACTTATTTTATTTCAGTTAGTTGCTTAGGCAGGATTTCTTTTTTCATTTATTTTAAATTGATGTACTAAAATAACTAAAACTGGAATAAAAAACAAAAACAAAACAAAAACTATGCAGACATATTTAACTAATAGAAAATGTAAAAAATAAAATAAAAAAACATACAACAAAATTACCTAAACTTTAACTAAACCTAAAATAAAAATTTGAAATCTAATTTAAAATGTTAATGAAAACTATACTATCTCAATGATTCTAAAATAACACTGATTTAAAATATGATTAAGTATTTAATAGGAAGTAAAATGACAGCGAAATATAAGATCATATTTATATCAATTGCGTATATCAACATTTGTTGTCAGAAACCTCCAAATGAAGATAATTCAACCACTTGAAAATTTCCTATGGGTTTTTAGAGGAGGGTTACTTCAATGTATGACTAAATTAACATCTGTGGTTAACATTAATTGAAGAAATCTTGATGTTTTGTCCTACAACATAAATTTCATACATTTACACCTCAAGTATACCCTGAAAATATGTGCACATGAATTCTCTGGGCCCAGACATTTTTATTAACAGATTTATTTCTGCCTTCTCAGTACATGATGGTAAAAGAGGCTCTTCATGAACGTGCCAATCTGCTGGACATCGCCCCTCACCTGTCTGCACCTTTACCCATAATGCTTCCTGTTTACAAGTAAGAAAACCAGTCAACCAGAAAAGTCAAACAATAAAAACACTCTTCATTGACAGAGAAAAAACGATGGCAGAAAGTTAAAGAGAAAAACTGGAGACGTCCTAGATGCATAAAATACAGTTTTTGTATTTAAATCCATTGATAAGTTCACAGAAATGTCATGGAACCTTTCATATGGTCACCCGTAGCAGTTGCTGTTCGGAAATTCTGTGGATCAATGCTGAACCTCTCGCCTCCTCAGTCTCTGCCCCTTGTCATTCTGGGTTTTTAAAGGATCTTCCTGTCCTTACCATCATCATTACTAATTACTCGTGGCATTTATGTCTTGCTCTGATATTTAAAGCAGCCAGAAAAGTGTGAAAGGGTCACAGAAATGAGAAACCTCAAGATTACATCATTTGCCTGTCAGATTTTTTTTAAACATAAAACAAATGTCACAAGGTGCTATATATGACTTAGCGGTACTTGGACAAATCCAATTCTGCCCATGTTTAACCATATCTATTTTAATTAGTAATAAAAAAAAAAGCTGAAATCAGCCTTAACTGGTTACCCCTCTAAGACCAGCAAACAGACCGCCTGGTGAACCATTTTGACTAGCAAACCAGCTTAGCTTGGTTTACTTTTTTTTCTTTCAGCGAAGTACTCACAAAATTCTTGTTTGTATTTTTAAATGCTGAATTCATTTCTCTCAGCCGTGTTTGTCAACAGAAACAGAGAGTAATAGTGTGTTATTGTTACTGGACACTACAGGTGGTGGCAGCTGCCGTATTACTGGGCCGGCATTAAAATGTACGACGTGGTTGCCGGATCACACTGTCTGAAGAGCAGCTATGTCCTGAGCAAGAGCAAAGCACTGGAGCTCTTCCCGATGCTGAAGAAAGACAAACTCGTGGGAGCCATTGTCTATTATGATGGTGAGCAGGAACGAATCTAAGATTTCAGTCTTGAGTGTGATCTAAAAATATGATATTCAGAGCTAAGGTGTAACTATGCACAATTTCTTTTTCTTTCAAATCTCTGTTAGCCAAAAATCTATTTAAAATGCTAAAAATGTATTGATTTCTGGAATTATTATATATATTTTTAAATTATAATAAATTTTAATTGAATAATTCATTACATTTAAATTAATTTAATTTTTAATAATTCATTTTAATTCTATAAAAAGTTTGGGTTGTTAAGATTTAAAAAAAAAAAAAAAAAAACCTTTCACCTGCTTGCTGTTAGATAAACAGTGCTGTTTTGCTCGTATCATTGCTTCCATAAACATTTCAATCTTCTAGTTGATATTGCTTTTCTCTTTTAATTATTTACATATGTGACCTTTAAAGAACAATCAAATCGGATTGAGCTGTGTTTCGAATTGAATTGCTGTCGACCCATAGATTCACACCCTGAGATATATATATATATATATATATTATTCGCATTTGTTTGCCAGTAGTTGCATATCAGTAACAGGCTTATTGATTGCATTTCATTTTGTGATGTCACTGGAAAAGAGCACAGACGCCCCTGCTAAATAGGGTCTAGCCTATGACAGCGAGAAATAAGAGAGGAATATAAAACAATACAATAAAAACATTTCTGATTATTGCCTTTGCTAAGCATGTGATCGGGAGAATGATTCTTTTCTTTAAGTAAGCCAATTCAGTAAAATTCAATGTGTGTTTAATTGCATAGCCTTTTCACAATACATATTGTTTTAAAGCAGCTTTACAGAAAATGCATGTTTCTACAGTACAACTTGACTGTGTCAAAGTAATGTCTAAATGTACAGTTCTAAGATAATACAAATCATGTAATTAGCTAACATGTATTAAAGGGATACTCCACTTTTTTTGGAAATAGGCTCATTTTACAACTCCCCCAGAGTTAAACAGTTGGGTTTTACCGTTTTCGAATCCATTCCGCCGATTTTCTGATATTTAGAAGAATATCAGTAACCAGACAGTTTCTGGTCTCATTGACTTCCATAGTATATATTTTTTCCTACTATAGGAGTCAATGGGACCAGAAACTGTCTGGTTACTGATATTCTTCTAAATATCAGAAAATCGGCTGAATGGATTCGAAAATGGTAAAACTCAACTGTTTAACTCTGTGGGAGTTGTAAAATGAGCCTATTTCCAAAAAAAGTGGAGTATCCGTTTAATTTAGGCAGAAACAACGAGCTTGTTAAAGCAGTTATTAAAAGTTGTGATCACAGTGATCAATTCATGATTTGTTATCATTTAAACATTTGTCGTTGTATACGGTAATAAGTGCAAGCTCATTTGTCTCTGTGACATTCCTGCATAATCTCTGTAAAACCGCCACCGGCTCATCGTGGCCGTGTCTCTGTTGGCCCGTCTGCGCCCGAGGCCGCCACCGGGCAAAACTTCCATATGTTCCTGGTTAGTCTGGGTGTGCAGAATGTGTCCCCTTTACTCAAGGTCCCGTCCGGAGCAGCGCAAGCCCCGCCCTCCACCCCTGCCTTCCGGCGCTTCCTGTCAAACTACATTTGACCCACACCGATACACACGGTCCCTCGCAGGGTGCGCGGGCAGCTGATATTCTGGGGGAGTGCGGCGGCGGCTATCTGAGCAGCGATCTGTCACATCGCGTCCATCTGTGTGAGAAACAGAGGCGGAGAGACGTCTGGATGCTCCGTTCCCTGCGCCGCGGTGTTTACGTGCCGCCGTTAAAAAGACCCTTCATTTGCGTATGTATGTGTGTGGCGAATCGAAACCCAGCGATCGTAATAACAGTTTAGAGGTTTTATTCGTTCTTCTCCCCACGTCCATTCCTCCTCTCCCTCCCCACCTTCCCTCCTTCCCCTGGGTTGTCAGCCGGCTTTTCTCTCCAATTATTCAATCTGGAACAATCACGGCCGTGACATTTCCGAATCTGACCTTCTCCGCTGGAGATCGCAGCCTGCCTGTCGCTATTTGCCTCCCTCTATTTCTCTTCCTCCCTCTCTTTTTCCCCTACTCGCATCACTTCTCCTGCTCCTGTCCCTCATCCTCCTTGAGTCCTCTCTCTCCCTTTTCTTTCTTTCACTATCTCATCCGCGTGCACGGCCGCCTGTCACATCCTTCCTCCGCTATGATATGTCATTCATTCTTTCTGTAGGTCTTTTTTTTTATTAATCTAATCTGATGCTAAAACTCCCTTATCTGCGTTTTCAGTCATTTGTAATGTCACGTTTTCTTTATTTCATTATAATTTGCATCGCAGCACAAAAGCCCTGCTCTTTTCGCCGTACCTGCAAGCTGTACTCTAATAAACATTCAAGCTCAGCCAAGCGTTTTCTATCTACTGCTGCGGGACAGAGCTTTCCATGTGAGCTGCGATTCACCCTCTTACGTGATATTAACAATATTCCAACATGCATATGTGGGCATTATTCTTCTCAACATGGATGTTTTTCCTGCATCATGATTTGAGCGCACAGCCGTGAGCGCAAACCCAGAGCGCAGGTTCATGGGATCTCTAACAAAGCATGCTGGTTCCTTCACTGCACATTATTCTTTGAGAAGTGTGCCCTTTAAACAGGCTTCCTGCCTGTGTTATTATTTTATTGTCTGGTGGAGTTGCCCCGAGCATGTGTTAGCATTAGACATGCTTACGTGGGTTACCTATCCCTCTGGTTCTTTAGCATAGAGAACACAGAGGCGTTTTCTAATTCTAGTAGCTCTTTAGTTGCCGCAATAGAGTGATATCGCGTTGGCTTCAAGGTTTCCTGTAATTCATGTTTCAATGGTGAAAGTTGTTTAAATGCCTCGATTGATCCTATAACAATATTGAACACCGTCACACCACTTCAAAACATTGCAGTCACGAAGCAAAGTCTTAAAGGGGTAGTTCACCCAAAAATGAAAATTCTGTCATCATTTACTCACCCTTAAGTAGTTCCAGACCTGTATAACCAAACAGTTGATGGGCCCCATTGACTTCCATACATAGTATGGAAAAAATACTATGGAAGTCAATGGGGTCAATCAACTTCTTCAAAATATGTTTTTTTGTGTTCAGCAAAATAATGAAATTCATACAGATTTGGATCTTAGGGGTTGAGTAAAGGATGAGAGAATTTTCATTATTTGGTGAACTATCACTTTAACTAAGTGGCCTCGGCATGTACAGTAAATCATTGTGTACCTACTTAAAGGTGCTATACGCGATGTTGGGTGACGTCACTTGTTGACGTTTGAAGTATTGTAAAACAAAACGAAGGCTAGATTAACCCTCCTCCTCCTCATCCCGTCCCTCCCCCTCCCTTCCATTGCACGCGCACTAACCCCCCACCCCAAATCATTCTTGTCGGTTATTGGCTGGAACACTGTTTGTTATGTTTCGTGGTCCAGGTTGGACCAGTTTGTTTTTGTTGACGTTTGTGGAGCCTGGGCTGTCTACAGACACCACATTTTTTACAGTGTGTTCAGGGGACAGGCAGCTAGCGGATAGTGAGGAGATGTTTGCTGTATGTGACAAAAAATGTTTCGGCCTAAAAAACGCATGACATCGCTTAAAGCACCATTAACCATATTTTTGGGACAAATTTGTACCTAGAAATGAGCTAAATCTGACAAAACCTTCTATTGGAGGCATGCTCATATTTTTAAAATGCAGAAAGTTTTCTTTTAGGGTTAAGGTTGGGTTATAGTATTTTTAACTAGCTGTTTAAAGACAATAGAAGTATATATTGTGTGTGTGTGTGTGTGTGTGTGTGTGTGTGTGTGTGTGTTGTGTGTGTGTGTGTGTGTGTGTGTGTGTGTGTGTGTGTGTGTGTGTGTGTGTGTGTGTGTGTGTGTGTGTGTGTGTGTGTGTGTGTGTGTTATGTTTTGGGCATTTTAAAAAATTTGCTAAAGTTAAGAGGTTAGTAATTGACTACCATTTTTAGAGTTTTTTTAATTAAAAAGTTCTATTAGCTTTAGGAATAGTATTAAATTAGTGTTATTGAATTAAGTATAAGTACTGTACTTATGACATTCTTCTCCGGCTCTTTTCAGGACAGCACAACGACGCCCGTATGAACCTGGCCATCGCTCTTTCAGCGGCCCGTCATGGTGCTGCTATTGCTAACTACACAGAGGTGGTTCATCTGCTAAAGAAACCAGATCCACAAACAGGCCAAGAGAAAGTTTGTGGAGCCCGATGCCGAGACATGATCACAGGTGAGATTCGCCCAGAACGAAAGCTAACTTATCTATTTTAGTGCACGGAAACTTGCATTCAGAGAAAAAGTTGTGGTCACATTAGCGAAAATTTGCAGAATTTCACTGACAAAAAAAGTACATAGTCTATTGTCAATAATGTCACGATTTATGAAGCTCAAACAGAAGTCACTTCTGAAGTCACACTCAAACCAAGCAGGTTTCTATTGGTCGACGTGACGAATACACGTGACCAACTTAAACCCGTTGTGATATCTGCGTGGGCTTTCGCCCTCACACGAATTTTCAGATCGAGTGATCTATGAAAACGATGTTGTAAATATGCCAAACATGAAAACGCACCTTAACACATAACCAATTTAAATAATCATAATAAAGGTCTACATACAGGTTGTCTCTTGAATCTTTGCTTTCTTTAAAGATGAATTTTCCCACACACCAGCACTCACTCATCACCTTTCCGTGACCTTTTTAAATGTTTTGCTCATAATCCTTTTATTAAGAGATTCGTCTCCCATTGTTAGCAAATGACCCCTGGGGTCAGGTCAGCTGTGTACAGTTCAGAGTAACACCTCACTCTACCGTTTACAGGGCAGGAGTTTGACGTCCGTGCCAAATGTGTCATCAACGCTACCGGCCCCTTCACTGACTCACTGCGCAAAATGGACAACCAGAAGACTCCCAACATCTGCCAGCCTAGTGCGGGAGTGCACATTGTCATCCCTGGATACTACAGGTACCTCGCTGAATCCTTCAAACTTATTCTACCTCTTTTTTCCTCCAGTGTATTTTTAATGGTGTTGACAGTGCAGAGAGAGATGACGTACATCTGTATCCTCCTCCCGATTACAGCCCAGACAACATGGGTCTGCTAGACCCCGCCACCAGCGATGGCCGTGTCATATTCTTCCTTCCCTGGGAGAAGATGACTATCGCCGGCACGACAGACACGCCCACTGAAGTCACAGCCCATCCCATCCCTATGGAGGATGACATCAACTTCATCCTGAACGAAGTCCGCAATTACCTCAGCCCTGATGTAGAAGGTAATATAACCCTGCCTATGCCTTTTCTTTAGAATGGTCTTAAAACGTGACATGCTGACAGTGCTATACCTAGAGAAAATGGAAAACTCATAATCTTTTTAATGGAAGACACTACAGGCAAAACACTTGTTTTTCATGCACTGGCCAGTTTTGGGATTTTGGGCTATTTGGTTTTTCATAATGTTGTTTCAGACTAGTAGAAAGAAAACATCCAAAATGCACTTTTAAGTGTTTATTTGTGTTACTGTTTAAGTGTATATTGTCTATTTGTGTCTGTAGATTTCAATTACAATACATATCTTTACAGGCCGTTTTCTCAAAACAAGTCTCATCCACTTACATACACCAAACTTTACAGTTTTATTCCTATCTATATTCTGAAGTTTTAAAGTTTGGTCATATATCATTTGACTGATCTTAAAAACATGGTAAACATATATTTGTAGGAGCATTTGCAGATTTAGTGATAAAAGAGATATCCAAAATCCCCCCTGTAAAACCGTTGACTCTAATGTGTTAACAAAATGACACAAGATTTTAGAAACTGGCTTTATCCAATGCTCAGATTTTTGTATTGGAAATGTATGCAAATTAGTGGATATTTAATTAATTATAATGCCTAATTTGTATATTTAAAGTACATTTTTAGGAAACCTGGAATTCAGGTTTGCAGTTATTAATATAATGACTACTATTGCATTTTTAAGGCACCCCAAGTAAATAAGGTAAAAAATTTAACTAATAGACATCATACTTCCCCAAATGATGGATTATAATATAATCCATCAAAAATTGCCTTAAATGCAATAGTATACTGCAATAGTAATACTATTGACTTAAAAATGCAATAGTAGTCATTATTTTAGTACTTTTGGGGAAAAGAAATGCAGAATGATGAGACGATTTCGAAAAATAAATTAATTTACAACTATTCTTGTAAAAGGTCTATTTTCTCAGATTCTGAGATTTTGAAGAATATGGGTAACCAAACAGTTGTTGGACCCCATTGAGTCTTTACTGTCACTTTTGATCAGTTGAATGTGTCCTTGCTGACTAAAAGTTGATTGGCAAAAAAAAAACTTGCACTGACCCCAAACTTTTGAACGGTAGTGTATGAATGAAATATTCCTGCCACAGTGTTTTAGACAAACATTTTCTCAATAGTGCAACTTAATAAAGAAAGATGCAAATAACTATTTTCTTAGTTGCATGAAAAAATCCACTTGACTCAAAAAGGAGCCAAATGTAGAAGCCTCGCAGAGACTTTCATTGCTGCATGCATGTAAATGAATAGACAGGTAGGCTTGCATTGGTTGTGTTGAGTCGAGTAACTAGTTGGGACTGATACCTACTCCAAGCGTCTCCCTCTGAAAGCAGAGGTATTGATTTTTGAGCGCAGCCCTCTAATTGTTCAAAGCGCCGTGGATGCGGGCTTGATTGCTTGATTGATTAGCTTCATAACTAATTTTCCCTCCGCAAAAAATGCTTCCTCTTTTCTCTGATTGTTGGGAGTTTGTTGAGCCTCGTTATCTCATTCAGCGCTGCTGTCTTTCAGCTACTGTAGAAAGTCATCTGGCTGTCTGTTTTTAACAGAATGTATACTCAGAAAGCACAATGTGACGGCTGCCGTCTGGATCCTTTGTTCCGGGCGAGAATGAGGGCCGGGCGACTCTGTTGACCTGGGAGAGTTGTTTGAAAGTGTGAATAAAGCAGATCATGGAGACTGAGGATGGATTGAGCGATGGAGGAGTGACACAGAGACCTTGCCTCTGGATGGAGGGTTGAGTCTGGACTGAACTGCTCTACTGAAGACAGCTAAAGGGTTTTGACTGTGGGAGATTTGTCATACTGACAGTGTTGCGGCAAGATGTTGTTTGTCCCTCAAGTAGAGATATTGTCTGAGAGAGAGAGAGAGTGAGAGAGAGAGAGAGAGAGAGAGAGAGGAGAGAGAGAGAGAGAGAGAGAGAGAGAGAGAGAGAGAGAGAGAGAGAGAGAGGAGAGAGAGAGAGAGAGAGAGGAGAGAGAGAGAGAGAGAGAGAGAGAGAGGAGAGAGAGAGAGAGAGAGAGAGAAGAGAGAGAGAGAGAGAGATAGAGAGAGAATTGCAGTGATGAACAGACATTTTAAGTTAAAAAAGAGATATTAAAAAATTCAATATATATTCTCATTCAAAAATGTCTTCAAACGGTTTATTGATTAAATTAGGATCAATGTAAAGGAGGGTAAACGTATAGGAAAGGCACCCATTTAGAATTTCTAGCTGATTGCCAATAATTGTTTTATGTTTTAGATGGCAGACATGAATCTATAAAGTTTTTTCCATTTTTTGGAATCACTCATAAGCTCCAATCTAGAATTTTACAAGTGAAAACCTGAATCGAAACTAACCAAATATGCATCAAACACTCCAAATATGATGATCCAAATTTATTTTCTAATTTATTTGCATGGAAGTTTTACTAAATAAATGTCATTCAAAGTAGCTTTACAAAACATATATCATACAACCAGTAAACGTCTGGTGAGGGAAAAACACCCTAGAAAGATAAAACACAAGATTATGTAACAAATGTACAAACACTCTAGATTTAATTTTGTGTTTAAAGAGTTAGTTTGCCCAAAAAATTGCCCAGTTTGCAAACTTTCTGTCCCTCCATTGACAGCTACGCAACTACCACTTTGACGCTTCGAAAAGTTCATAAAGAAATTGTAAAACTACTCCCAATGAATCAAACGGTTTACTCCAAATTTTCACATATAAACATTCATCAACTCACACTTCAGTTGTGGTTAACGGATGCATGTTTGAGGGACAGAAAGCTCTCAGATTTCATCGAAAAATTATGGTAAAAGAATTTTCATTTTTGGGTGAACTAACACTTTAGTGTTTACAGACAAATTGCTGTTGGAATATTATTAACACAGATATTATTATTATCAGCTTCCCTTTTCAGCCAGTAATTTTAAAATGCTAATATTGGCCTATACCAATATGATTGTCGATATATTGCGTATCCCTAATATGTATGGCGATCGTGACTCTTCGAGAACTCTCCGAATGCATTCCACAGCTTAGAAATGGACTGAATTCTCCCCTTGAGAATTAGATTTCTTGAATGCATTCGACAGCCCAGTGGTCTATTGCTGAGGTTCATTTAGACTCGAGGTGTGTGTGTGTGTGTGTGTGTGTGTGTTATTGGTCTCCCAAGTCTGCTGTCTGCTGAGCTCCCTAGCCTTGTCATAAATGTTTCAGAGATGCCCTTTGATAATGAGAGTGCTGTCTATGTTTTTCCCCCCATTCAGAAATATCAACCTGCATATTACAGTGGCAGGTGTACCGCGGATCGATACACAACTCCCTCTTAATAATTAATGCTTGAGATGTCACCACAATAGGGAAATTGACTCCGGACTCATACATGATGTTCTAGTAATGGTTTGTTGGTTTAACAAAGTCACAAAGCGATTCAAGTTTTTACGGACAATCTGGCTTTCCATGTTCCCTATGGTCATTTATCAGACAAAATAGCTTTTATTGCAGACATCACTGTCATTTTCATGTATGACACACAATAGCGTAGCCTATTGTAGCCCTGTCAATCAGATATACGGCACACACACTTCAGCTGTCAGAGATTGTCAGCGTTTCTGGTTTCTTTGGTTCTCAGTGCGTCGAGGGGATGTCCTGGCGGCCTGGAGTGGCATTCGTCCGCTGGTCACCGACCCCAACTCCAAAGACACACAGTCCATCTGTCGTAACCACATCGTCAACATCAGCGACAGTGGACTCGTCACCATTGCTGGTCAGTGCCAATCATTTCTGCCTTGGTCTCCATTTTCTTAGAAAAATGTTTAAATGGATTTGTACAGTGTGAAAAAGTTTGAAATTATTGATGCATGAATGGCTCCTAAAATACAGTTATTATTACAATTTAAAAATGACTCTTTTCAAGTTGACTATATTTTAACATGTGATGTATTCCTGGGATGGCAAAGGTAAATTTTCAGTTAAACTCCAGTTTTGAGTGTCACATGATCCTTCAGAAATCATTCTAA
This sequence comes from Chrosomus eos, assembly GCA_036326025.1. Classification (NCBI taxonomy): domain Eukaryota; kingdom Metazoa; phylum Chordata; class Actinopteri; order Cypriniformes; family Leuciscidae; genus Chrosomus; species Chrosomus eos. The sequence continues at coordinate 11,081,823 of CM070828.1, read as the reverse complement.
TTTGCTGATTTTGGTGCTTAAGAAACATTTCTTATTATTATCAATGTGGAAAACAGTTGCTTAATAGTATTTTTTTGTGGAAACCAAGATACTTTTTTTCAAGATGAATGGCAAACTTCAAAAGAAAGAAAACTTTATGTGACAGTTATTTTGTAACAATATAAAAGTCTTTGCTGTCACTTTTGAATAATCCTACTGACTCTAAACGTTTGAACAGTAGTGTATGTTCTGATCATTACACTTTTTTTAATGCAAAAATTATAATGAATCAAAAAATATCACTTAAATAGTATACAGAAAATTTTACATTTCGATTTTAAAAATACACAAACTCTGTTTTGTAATGAGGAATCGGGCAATTGGGTTATTGACAAGTGTTCCACTGAGGTCGTATAAAGATTTCGTAATAACACTCTGTCTACTGTAGGTGGGAAGTGGACAACCTATCGTTCCATGGCTGAGGAGACACTTGATGCGGCCATAAAGGCTCATAATCTCTCAGCCGGGCCCAGCAGGACGGTCGGTCTGATGCTGGAGGGAGGGAAGGACTGGACCCCCACCCTGTACATTCGCTTGGTTCAAGACTACGGTTTGGAAAACGAGGTGGGTTTTGAAGCCTAACTGCTTAGCATTCTGCCAGTCAGAGCTCTTTGGAGCAGGTTCAACTGCTCTATAACGCCTCAGTCCCCCATGATTCTGTGGGGAAGAGAAAGTCTGGCAGACCCTTGTTTGGAAGCGCGAGAGCTTGATGGAGCCGTAGCGCTACCATGGATGTTGTTTTGCCAGCATATTTAAAAAGGTCAGCATGCAGATATTTTTGACAGCACTTGACCTTTGGTGAGAGATATAAAAGAAGAGTTCGAATCGATGTAAACGGGGTCGTGTTTATTTGTCAGAATGCTTAACGAAGCATAGGTGTTCATAAGCTAGTTAAAGAACTATGAAGAAAACATCTCCGGAGTGAACATGTTTAAAATCTTAGACTAGCCATGGTTACTATGGGTTTCCTGTAAAGTAACTTCCCACCACCAGTTACAAGTGGTTACAGTTTATAAAGCCCTAAGGAATAACATTTTTATTTTCTAAACTCATAGGTTGCCCAGCACTTGGCAGCCACTTACGGAGGAAGAGCGTTTGAAGTGGCTAAGATGGCCCACGTGACAGGCAAGAGATGGCCCATTCTGGGGAAACGCCTTGTGTCGGAATTTCCCTACATAGAGAGTGAGGTAAGTTGTCTGAAACTCTAATTAAAGGAGTAGTTCACTTTTAAAAAAACTTTTGCTGATAATTTACTCACCCCCATGTCATCCAAGATATCCATGTCATTCTTTCTTCAGTCGAAAAGAAATTAAGGTTTTTGATGAAAACATTCCAGGATTTTTCTCCATATAATGGACTTCAATGGGAACCAAATGGTTCAAGGTCCAAAAGACAGTTTCAGTGCAGCTTCAAAGGGCTTTAAACGATTTCAGACGATGAATAAGGGTCTTATCAAGCTAAAAGATCGCTCATTTAAAAAATAAATATCAAAGTCTAAGTTTTATAAGCTCAAATGGTCACCTTGCTCTGTGATGCACTCGTTCATCAAAATGAACAAATCTTTTCCCGAGTCAACTCGCTCATTTAGTTCCCTTAAATGAACCAAATGACACGAAAAAAGATTTGTTTATTTTGATAAATGAGTTCGAACAGGAGAGTCACGAACGTGCATCACAGAACAGAGCAAGGCGACCATTCGACTTATAAAACTTAAACTTTGTTATTTATTTTTGAAATGACTGATCGTTTCGCTTGATAAGACCCTTATTCATCGTCTGGTATCGTTTAAAGCCCTTTGAAGCTGCACTGAAACTGTCTTTTGGACCTTGAACCGTTTGGTTCCCATTGAAGTCATCAAAAACCTTAATTTCTTTTCGACTGAAGACAGAATGACATGGATATCTTGGATGACATGGGGGTTAGTAAATTATCAGCAAAAGTTTTTTTAAATGTGAACTACTCCTTTAACTTAAAAATGTACTTCTGGTTTACCATTTGCTAAATAATTCTACCTGAGCAACTGTTGACATTGGCCAATTTCTCAGACAAGCTTTTTTTATGTAAGGAGCTGAGTGTTAAGATTTAAATGCAATTTTAAGGTAATAAAAAAAAATCCACATATTTAAAAAGCAGATTATGCAGTCAAAATACATAGAAGTCTGATTGTCATTATAAAATAATGCTTAAGTTAAAAGTCCTTAAAAAAAGTCAGTTTAAAATGTAAGTTCATAAAACGTCTTTAAAGGTACAATATGTAGGATTTTTGCAGTAAAATATCCAAAAACCAATGTTATATATTTTGTTTAGTTGATTACTTACAAATACAATATCCCAAATGTTTCCAACTATTTGTAAATCGTGAGAAAATTGCGATTTTAACCAAAGAAACGGGGCGTGTGAGCAGGGGTGAGGAGTCGCCAGTCAATGGCGTCATATCCGCGTTACCCCGGTTTCCGCCAGATTTGCGCTCGTACTGCAATAGTAACCATGGCGGCAGACGTTGACAACTGGGTTATGCCCGTTATGCCTAGCAGGACGCTCACGCTGTTGTTGATTTGTTCAAACATTATGGACCATGGCAAGCAGACTTTTGATACAAAAAGAGGACTAAAACGAAGATCAACATCCTTCGGGATCCCGAGAGCTCCACGTCCGCGACTAACTTCGACTTGACAGAGACGCGAGTGTTGCATGTACTTTATTAGACAGGTGAGCAAATACTACATAAAACTAATCAATGTTATTTAGTTCAACATGATGAAATGTTAGAATATGATCTGTATGTTATTCTAATGTTGATCTAGCTTACTTACTCTCATACAGCCAACAAACAACCTAACTAACAACATTTAACACACTCAAATGCCGTTTAGTGTGATAGTGTAACTGTTAGAGAAAGTGAAACAGCGATGCGTTAGCGGCGAAGCGCCGCATTCCTCTGATAAACTGACCTGTGTGAGTATTAATTCAGCACTTGCGTGTAGTTCGGTAGAATGAAATGTCCTTATTCCTTTATATCCGCGGGACTCGTGTTGCGTGTGGCGCTGGTATACGTCTAGCAATTGCGCCCTGCTTTATCCCACAGTCCGGTTAAAAACATCAATGTATTTACTTATTCATAAAAGATCCATCAGATTGACGACAAGATCCATAATTACGCTTAATGCGGAATATACGTCATCAATATATCCCTTTGTTATTGTAAGAGGTTAGCGACCCCTGGTGGTGAAAAATCCTGCATATTGAACCTTTAATGTCTAGAATGTTTCAAGAAAAGTCTTGATTACCATTTTAAGAGGTCTTAAATTTGGAGAGAAAAAAGGAATCACTATACAGTCTAAGGTGATCATTAAAGGTAATGTTTTAATGAAAAATTGATAATTTCTACAGGCTTGTGGTTTCAGAGCAGTTTGCATTTAGTCCAAGAAATTGCTTATGATCTACTCTGAATGTACATATCTACATATGAATTATGACAATTTTTACTTTATTTATTAATAAGTTGTAGATGGTTGTAAGAGTGCATATTTAATCTTTCTCATCTTTTTGAATGAGCAGCTGGGAGTAGTAACATGCTGATATTTCAAAATAAGAGTCCCGATGTATTTCGGCCTTGTTTATAATTAAAACATGCACTGCATTATGCATAAAACTCTTTTTTTTTCTGAAAATTATCGAAATTTTAAATATCGGCATTTAGTTCAATGTAAACTATTGTGGCTTCTCTGTGGGCCAAAGAAAAGGAGATGGTCCTCACTGCAGAACATGAAATCCACGGGAGGAGTCGGATCTAGATCCGACTCCTCCCACCTTACATACCTAAACCTACCCAGCTCCATCCTTATCCCTAAACCCACCCCTAAACCTACCCAGCTCCACCCCTTATCCTAAACCCACCCCTAAACCTACCCAGCTCCACCCCTTATCCCTAAACCACCCCTAAACCTACCCAACCCCACCCCTTAATCTGGATCCGACTCCGCCCCCGGATCTCGTGTACTGCAATGAGGTGCTACTGAAGAAAAGACTAATAATAACCATTATTTATCACTTTCAATATATACATTTTACTAGTATAGGCACAATAGTCTGTTTATTGTCTTTTTTTTAAAGGGGTCATCAGTTGCAAAATTCACTTTTACATGGTAATTTTTTTTACATTTTTTATGGTATTTTATGTGTCTTTGCAGTGTGTGGAGACAACCATCATACAATGGAAAAAATCCATTCACTCTCAATAATCAAGCCATTTGGATTTTCTGAGCAATATGATGTCATATTGCTCATGCTCCCCCCACGACCACTGACGGACTGTCCAGTATTGCCATATTGGAACATTATTAACTCAGATATTATTATTTCCCTTTTCAGCCGGTAATTTTAAAATGCTACTATTGGCCTATACCAATATGATTGCCAATATATTGCGTATCCCTAATAGGTACTATGGCGATCAAGTGCATTACACAGCTTGCCATGGCGTGTCTTGTGTCGACATGCCCCATGGAAGAGAGGGGTGGGGTGAGCAGTTGCTCATTATCATTTAAAGAGACATGCACCGAAACGGGTCGCTCTGAACAGAGCTGTTATTGAGGAGGTGAAAAGGGTGTTGTTTTACACAACCATTGAGGAATTTTAACCAAAGTATGTTAAAAACTTTACACAAAGACCCTAAAGAATCATACCAACTTCTGGAAAATGGGCATCCGATGACCTCTTTAAACAAATTATTATTGTATGAGCAAAATCCAATATGGTTCTATCTATGTATTTATATGTTAGACCATAAATCAACTTCAAAACATTTATACACATATATATTGAATAAAACATCTCTACATTTGCTTAGAATCTAAGATTCAAGATTGATTTTGGGATTCCATGTGTTTGTTGTGTATTGAATAAGGGTATTAATTTTATTTGAGCTTAATAGACTTCAATTTTATTTTAAAAATGGCAGATAAATTAGAATGAAAGTGATGCTTTCTGTCTGGGTTTAGGTACAGTATGCTATAAAGGAGTATGCATGTACAGCCATCGATGTGATTGCTCGTCGAACACGACTGGGCTTTCTGAACGTTCAGGCTGCAGACGAGGCTCTGCCACGTATCGTTGAGATCATGGGCAAAGAACTGCAGTGGACCGAGCAGAAAAAGAAAGTATGTCATTTACATCATGGTATATTTCTTTTCGAATGCTTTTTTCTGTGGATTTTTTTAATGAAAGCAGAATCCACTTTAAATTCACATTTAGAGTGTAAATGAATTCTAATCACAATTCAAATCTGAATTCAATTCAAATCACAAATCGGAAATTTTGTCTTGGCAATGATGTATGAGCGATGTATAGAATTTATCTCCTAAATTGATTGTACAAACCAGCTACCCTCGCCCTGAACACAACTTTTTTTTCCTGACCGAAAGCTAAAGGTCTCAGCCAGGTTAATTTAGGTAACAAGTTAATAATAGACCTCAGCTATTGTTAGTGTGACTCTTAAATAGTCTTTCTAACAAGGAGTCTCCACTGCAGGAAAAGAACACAATTCAATTGTACAATGACCGCCCAGCACAACACCTCTAGATGACTATGGCTATTACGACTGTGCTCACGGGAGTGTGTGTGTAGTGCGTTTGTAAAAAGGTGATAGAGTTACTCAAGCATTTGCACGTTGATTGTGGGTTTCCTGTCTGATAAACAGAAGCACTAATAATAGCACCGATCATACCGTTCAGTTCCCATGAGTTCAGTGCTCAGATCTGCTCACAATGCAGGTGCTCCACACCCATCACGCACATGAACGGACACCCACACAATGCTCTGCTGGGAGCCTTGATTCAGCGCAGGTATATCGCAGCTCTGCAAATGCAAGGCAGTATTTTCAGCCTGTGCATTGCAGGAGCATTCATGTTGCAGTGTTTCAGCTGTTTAAAACACGTTTGAATTTTTACTGCCTCAAACATTCTCAATCTTATCTAAAAATAGAAAAAAGCTACAAAAAAAACTTTAATTTACTTTTATATGAATAATTTCATATTCCACCCTTTATGATTGATTGATTGATTGATTGATTGATTGATGTGCCTTGAAGATTTGAAATGCCTTCTTCAGACATTAAATGAGAAACAACACTTTGAAATGAACTATGAGTTCGCTTTTGGGTAAAATAGACCCTTTCTGTGTTTGTAAACGATTACATGTTTTGTAGGCGGAGCTTACCTGGTGGCAGATATATATATATATATATATATATATATATATATATATTATATATATATATATATATATATATATATATATATAAGCTTGTTTCCACCACAGAACAAATAAAAAAAGGTAATTGCGAGAATTATATCTCACACTTCTGAGAAGAAAAATCTAAATTGCGAGATATAAACTTGATTATTCTGACTTTTGCTCAGAATTGCAAGTTTATATTCTGCAAGTCTGACTTTTTTTGGTCAGAATTGCGAGATATTAACTTGCATTTGCGAGGAAAAAAGTCAGATTTGCGAGATAAAAATAGTATAGGTTTATATGTAATCTATGTAAAATGTTATAGGTTCAAATATTTGATGCTGTAACTTTATACCCTATGAAATGCACACAGTAGGTGAATATTATGTAGATCTATAGTTTACATCAAATTCTTTGAATTCTCATCATAGGTTTCATCAGTCCATGGTGTACGCTTAATGCTTGCAACCATAAACATCTTCATTTAGCTTCAAAGTGCATCTTTGAAAAACGGTATTCCATAAAAATGAAGGCTATCTTTTTTTTTTGTATTTTGAGTTCAACATCTAAAGGCACATCAAGACAGATTTTCACTCATTTTCCTCCCCTTGTTTCCATTATTTTTGGCAATGTAAGTGTACACACAACTGCAGTGACATAACTGTGACATCTACTCCTAAATGTCCTTTATAGGTTTTAACGTCCTTCCATTAGAGTCTATTTGCTAAGCATGCATTATACAGTAACATGTTCACAAAAGAATCTGTGCTGACATGTGTCAGGAATATGCTTTGTTCAGTTTTAGTTCTGTTTTCCTCTAGGGCTGAATCCGAAATCTTAATCTACACCCTCATTCACTATTCCCTACGAAGTGAATGAAAAGGAGTGAGCGGACAGCCGTTGAGCGAACATCCGTTGTACACTCGTTATTGCAGTGCAATGTGTGATTGAATAAGTGCACTCAATAACGTCCACTATGGTTTCGGACACCACTACAAATGGCTGTCCCTTCAAATAACGCCCTATTTGAGGGCATAGGGGGCGATTTCGGATTTAGCCTTAGTTTCAGTCTGTTTCAGTTTCATTCTGTTCACCTGGTGTTCGTTAATTATCTCATCGGGCTGTTTACACAACACCATTTTCAACTAAAAACGTAAAACTTGGGTTTCAAAGTGCAAGTTTTTGAAAACAGTCTCTGTGTAAACAACAAAAACGTGTACAGTCTATAGTGTTTCATCTTCATCTAATGGCCTGGCAGCAGAATTCAGTGTTTTTAGTCGTTTTCGTGGATCCGTGTGAATGGGGATCAATTTGACAATGGTGTCAATTCTGTTTGCGGAAAACTCAAAGAAAAAAATTCTCAGTTTAAAGCATATCTTCTGTGTATATACATATATATATATATATATATATATATATATATATATATATATATATATATATATATATATACACTCTGGGTTTTTTTTCAGTTCTTTGTCCTGTCTTGTCAGTATTTACATGGTTGTGTTATTCTGTTTCCTGAGGTTTCCTTGCCTGCTAGATTTATTGAATTGTTTTTGCTGATCTCTTTTGTCTTCGTGCGCTTTGTACAGCCACCCGTGACAACATGTGTCGCTCAAATTGTTACGATCATCTAGATCATCTATAAAAATCTATTTGATCCTTTGGAAAGTTATGCACTGTGTGTTTTGTGTGTCTATAGGAAGAACTGGAGGCAGCGCAGAAGTTCCTGCACCTGGAGATGGGTTATAAAGCTCGCTCTGAACAGCTCAGCAAGACTTCAGAGATCTCACTTAATGCCCAAGAGGTGGCAAGGTGTGTGTGTGTGTGTGTGTGTGTGTGTGTGTGTGTGTGTGTGTGTGTGTGTGTGTGTGTGTGTGTGTGTGTGTGTGTGTGTGTGTGTGTGTGTGTGTGTGTGTGTGTGTGTGTGTGTGTGTGTGTTTTGTGTGTGTGTGTTGTGTGTGTGTGTGTGTGTGTGTGTGTGTGTTTGTGTGTGTGTGTGTTTGTGTGTGTGTGTGTACAGACATCTCCTAATATTGTCATTATTATGAATAACAGGTATGAGAAGCGCTTTCACAAATTTGATAAGGAGAGTAAAGGCTTTATCACAACACTGGATGTCCAGCAAGTGCTAGAGGTGAGTTATAATCTAAATGTAATAATAAAATTTACCCCAAAAAAACTGTTACGGTTACTTTTAAACAGTCATTACATTTTAATAACCATATTCTACATATAGCATTTTTTTTACATATAGTTCCCTAAAGTCCATAATGTAAGTCAAGGTTTTTTGCACCAAAAAGTGATAAAGTATATTTTTCTGCCTATTTTTCACCCTTTCTCTGAACAGTTTTTGATATGGTTCCTGTAAAACTATATATAAATTACCTCTTACATGATTGGCTAACGTCCATATAGTTAATCAGGATAGGCCAAGTGCAGGCTTAAGTGAAATTAAACAGTTGGGAGAAAATCATATTTGGATCTCTGTGCATTAGTTCTTAAAGTGACAGTAGCCCTTAACGTTAATTCAAACAACTAAAGATAAAGAGAAAATCACTCGCTTCTCTTGACTGAATAACTTTAGTAGGTTTAATAAGGGTGTATACAAGGAAGACTATGCACTGTTATTTTACATTTGATTACTTTATTCAATGTCTAGTAGCATTTCTTATCTGAATACTATTGTTAGGCAACCTGACTTGAGCCTTAATGAGCATAAGGGTCTTTCAAAAACATTACAAATATTAGTGATTCTTGAAATCTAGTGTATTCCTTTTGGATTATCACAGGGCCACATATACATTTAAACTAGATGATCAGTACTTAAACATATTTCGCTTGAGCAAAATTCAGTTTTTACTGTGAGTGAGTGAAACGGAGAGCAACAGTTTCACTGGAATGCTGCTGGAGAAATGAAGCATGTGTTTGTATTTATCTCCAAAAAATAAGATTTTAAATTTCTTATTAGCCTTCATTCTCTCAGCTCTCATTGTCTCTGGTTGTCATGCAGCCCTTAGCATTTTCGTTAAGCCTTACTCTGATGTTATTAGATACTGATTCTATCACTGATTTGTGTTCTTTTAGATACTCAACATTCAGATTGATGAGAACGCCCTCCACGAGATCCTCAACGAGGTGGACCTCAACAAAAACGGACAAGTGGAACTGGATGAGTTCTTACAGGTATGAACCCTTCGAAGCCGTAATAATAGCTATTTATAGACTTCAGGTTGTCTTGGTGTCGTCCTGGTTTTCAGGCAGGATTGGTAGTTGTAGGTGTGAAATCCTCAAAAATAAAAGTGCTTGTTATCTACATGTCAGTACATCCATGTTTTGTCAGAAGCCGACGGGTTCACGGTGATTAGTAACTCTGAAATGTCGTACCTTCGTCGGAATGAGTATGAAGTTGATCTGGTGTCTCTAGAGTTTCAGTTAATTAATAATGAGCAGCACAGTTCTGTACTTTTTACCATTATGAAACATCAACTAGTAAAGGTGTTAAAAGTAATAATCACCCTTTCTGGGGTTTAAACCAGTAACCTTTAAAGGGATAGTTGACCTAAAAATGAAAAATCGCTCACTTGCCCTCATGCATCCCCGATGTATATTACTTTCTTTCTTCAGATAAACACAAACAAAGATTTTTCCATCCATATAATGCTAATGAATGGGTGCTGCTCGTTTGATGCTTACACACAAAGCGATCGTGACTAATCAATATGACCCCAGTGGATGAATCAATGTCTTCTGAAGTGAAGCGATAGGTGTGTGTAAGAAAAATACTAATATGCTTCACACGGGGGACGTTGGCGAGAGGTTACACTGAAGCACAGAGGTCTGGTGTGGTGACAAATCAGGGGCACATTCAAGCTCAAACCGGTGCGCACGTTTTGCTACGGTTTCTGGGTTGAACGCATGTTTCCTGGAAACGGGTGCAACGGGGTTGGAGACACGTTTTCTCTTGTTTGGTGGGTGTGTCAAAAATGTCAGCCCAATCAGCAGCAACATGTAGACAAACCACGCGGTATTAAAGAGACAGCTCGCACAATGGGTCCAAGTAAAGTCGTTTAAAAAGAACACAAAGATTGGTCTTCTCAGCTGCCATAGTTGCAACTCTTGCGTCATCAGAACAGGGTGTTCAACGCACCACCGTTTCCGTTTAAAAAACATTTTGCAACTTTTTGTCAGGGCTGAACGCAGCCCAGGTCTCTGTTAGGACCCCAAGCAATCCCATTGGCTCAAATTAATTTTAACAGGTACTCTCTGTAGCGCCTGATTACAATTCCTACAAAATCATGTTATGATAAATGCTGTTGTAATGACAATTAATGTCTGTATTAGTTAGCTCATGTACCAGCATAGCACACAGATACCTGATTATTAGCCTGATAGCTTAGTTTATACACACATTTGCACTTAACCTACATGTATTCACAATCATATTTAATGGAATTAATTTAACTGTTAAATTAAGTGTTAAATGTACAAATATTTGTTATAAAAAGAATGTAATGTGGAATTATTCACTTAATAGGCTATTATTTTTATTATTATTGATTAATTAACAGTTTATCAAGTGAAAGAAATTATGTTCAATTTGTTTAATTATGCATATATAATCATTAACTGATTGTTGCTAGTGGCCCGATTTCAAGGGAGGACCCGATTTGTCATGACTTCACAACACACCTACGTCGCTTGTCACAACCCCCCCGTGTGATCGCTTGTATAACAGTAGACTTTGATTTCTAATGCAGCACAACTGTTTTCAGCAAGTTTTCTTGAGCATCTAATCAAAATATTAGAATGATTTCTGAAGGATCATGTGACACTGAAGACTGGAGTAATAAATGGAATAAATTACATTTTAAAATATATTACTACAGAATATTTTAAATGTAGTAGCCTGTATAAATGCAAAATATTTTGTAGCATAAGTCGGCATGAAACGAAAGTTGCAATAGTCTTTTATTCCATATTTTACGTATATGTATACGTATAAGAAACAAATGTAGGGAGGGGCTTGATTTTGTCCATTGGGAACTGAATGGATTGTTGTGGTGAATGTTAAAGAGCTCTTACAAAATCATAAAAAAAGAGATCACAAACTTTTCAGTTGAGGTGTATTTAAAATCAGTAATGGTTTCATCAATTGTGCCTCTTAAGCCTAAATCTTTTTAAAAAATTACCATCACCTGTTTGATTATACCTCTCTTTTTGCTCTCTGATTGGTTCAGCTCATGAGTGCGGTCCAGAGAGGCCAAATCTCTGACAGTCGTCTGGCTATCTTGATGAAGACGGTGGAGGAGGGGCTGGATCTGAGAGGACCTGTGCACGGTCGACCGCAGTGGAGGCGGCTTTTGAGTCCCAACTACACACCAAAACATCCACCAGACAACAGCTCCCACCACAAAGTTGGATAAACACCAAAAAGCTCTGACCGCTGTGCCCACTCCGGTCAGATCACAAGCACATCCTCTCAAGTCTTTAACTCACCCAACCGTCTGGCTGCCTTCCAATACACTCGTTTTTAAAATAATCTTGTAAAGCTTTATTTAAATGTGTTCGAATGAAAAATATATTATTAGAGCGGAATATATTCTTTAAAAAATATTTCAATGTGTATTTGAGAGTATATATTTTTTATCTAATGCATGCAGTGCCATGTTGTGTGAAGTGGAAAGCATGACTGTCTTTTTAATGTTTCTCTGAGCAGCTTTATCCTGTGAGCTTTCTGGTGTGCCATTTTATTCATGCAGATTATTTGCTACTGAAAACAGTGAGATTCAAGGGCTCCAGGTGTCTTCTGAGGTAAATGATGCACTATATGAATTGTCCTGTTTTACACTGCACACTTTTTGTGTTATTTCACTCATTTCAAGTCATTTGTAAATTTTCTGGTGAGAAAAAATATTCAACTTGTATCATTTCCTTTTCCATAAATCTCATCTAAAACTTTAATTAATGACATTATGTTAAATGTATGCAATGTTATTGTGTTACTTTCTTACATCATTGTATTACAATGTTATTGTATTACAAATTGTGTTACTGTATACAGATTGGTTATTTTAATTAGGGGTTTGTAACAGTGTTTTGAGACTTTGCATTGGCTCTGGTTCAACAGGAGGGTTTTTAAAGATTATAATGAAATATAATAGCACTTGTTTGAATGTTGAACGTTTTATCCATTATTTAAATACATAACTGTAAACTTAATGTAGAGGATCACAGGGAATGTACTTAATGTGCCTTTCTTTCTTTTCTAAAAGGGATAATTCACCCAATATGACCATTCTGTCATTTTACTCACTCTCATGTTGCTTCAAAACCTGTATGATCTTCTGCGGAACATAAAGAAGATATTTTAAAGAATGTTGGTAACCAAATAGTTTTAGTTCCCAATGACTTCCATTGTATGGACAAGAAACACTTAAAGGAGTAGTTCACTTTTAAAAAAACTTTTGCTGATAATTTACTCACCCCCATGTCATCCAAGATGTCCATGTCATTCTTTCTTCAGTCGAAAAGAAATTAAGGTTTTTGATGAAAACATTCCAGGATTTTTCTCCATATAATGGACTTCAATGGGAACCAAACGGTTCAAGGTCCAAAAGACAGTTTCAGTACAAACTGCAAACTGTTCAAAGGGCTTTAAACGATTTCAGACGATGAATAAGGGTCTTATCAAGCAAAACGATCGGTCATTTCAAAAATAAATAACAAAGTTTAAGTTTTATAGCTCAAATGCTCACCTTGCTCTGTTCTGTGATGCACGTTCGTGACTCTCCTGTTCGAACTTTTCAAAATAAACAAATCTTTTTTCGTGTCATTTGGTTCATTCAAGGTAACCAAATGAGCGAGTTGACTCGGGAAAAGATTCGTTCATTTTGATGAATTGTTCGAATAGGAGAGTCACGAACGTGCATCACAGAGCAAGGTGACCATTTGAGCTTATAAAACTTAGACTTTGATATTTATTTTTTAATGAGCGATCGTTTAGCTTGATGAGACCCTTATTCATCGTCTGAAATCGTTTAAAGCCCTTTGAACAGTTTGCAGTTTGCACTTAAACTGTCTTTTGGACCTTGAACCGTTTGGGTCCCATTGAAGTCCATTATATGGAGAAAAATCCTGGATGAAAATCCTTTTCATCAAAAACCTTATTTTCTTTTCGACTGAAGAAAGAATGACATGGATATCTTGGATGACATGGGGGTGAGTAAATTATCAGCAAAAGTTTTTTTAAAAGTGAACTACTCCTTTAAATGTTCCTCAAAATATCTTCTTTCATGTTCCACAGAAGAAAGAAAGGCATACAGGCTTGAAACGATATAAAGGTGAATAAAGGATGACCGATGACTATCCCTTAAAAAGACACTTACTGAACTTCGCTTGTCGAAATGCACAGTCCGACACACACTAATAGAGTGCAATCTTTTACTTGACTGTTTTTTTTGTGATTTACAATACTTGTGTATTTTTATATTTAGATTATGTTCAGACTTCAGATGGAGAGTGCTTTTAAAAGAACTTTAACTGCTTTAAGCTTGATGATTTAAAAGAAATGTTTTGTACAATGAAGCTGCTCCTGTTTTATAATCTGTTTTGGTTTGTTATCATCATGCAATGAACTTGTTAAGTCCATCATGATATGTCTGCGTTTTTTAAGCTACAAGAACACCATAGAATTTCTTGGATCATTGTTTGTTTGTCAAGTTAGTCAGCTTTTGCATAAAAGAGCTGGAGCAGTTAAACTAATTTATTGTTTGTCGCGACGGGATGTAATTTGAGCCTGATCCCGATTGAATATTGTTTGAAAAGAAAATGTAAAGTAAATCAATCTGCAAAGCCTGAAAAACACAATTCTGTTATTAAATGTATCTGGTTGCCTTCTGCATTGTTTGGACGTGCCTTTATCATGTGCGTGACTGTCATTATGCTCAGTGATTTCATATTTCTCACATAATGTTTGTGGCAGTTGAAGCATGTGATGTGTCCTTCTCACGTAAGCATGCGCATTCACTGTTTCCTTCCCCCAGTCATGCGTTTTAATGGAAGGTGTCAACTAATTGACTCTAAAGCCACCACTATATGTCTGTAAAATAGCTGATTAATAGGTGTCTGAGCCAGGAAGGCCTTTCAGGAGCAGGGCATCTCGTCATACGCCTGCCTAATAATCCCTGTATAGACTCTTTGACAGTGAGATGAGTGCGGCCCATTCCAATGTGATCAGCACCTAGCAAAATGCAATTAAAGTAGCATCCCAGGTCTGCAGCTATGTCTAATCCTCATTTCAGATGGTGTCAGAATAGCCCTGTGAATACGATAATTACACCGCATGCATATTAAATCAAGCAGAGGTCCTGGTAAAGTAGGCTACCTTAAAGGGATAGTCCCCTAAAAAATGTCATTTACACACCCTCATGCCCTTCCGAACCTATGACTTTCTTTCTTTGAGTGGAACATGAAAGAAGATATTTTGAAGAATGTTGGTAGCCAAACAATTTCACTTCCCATTGATGTCCATTATATGCAGGGGCGCATTAAAGTCCCACTGAAGTGCATTGTAATTTCCACTGAAACAGGAATTTAAGGCGGAACATATTGAATGGCTCCTCCCCTTTTTCAAATAGTCAATAGCGTTTAGTTTACCTCACAGACTACAAGTCGTACTTAACAGCACCATGGAAGTGCATCCGAGCGCTGATGATAGGTTGGATTTAATAGTAGAGGTGTGAATAAATTCTAGCCATTTAATTCTTCTAGCCATTTAAAACGAAATAAATCTTGAGCGTTTAAACAACCGAACTCACATCTCCAACCCATATTGCTCTGCCACGACTGACTTCAAAAATCAGTGATGTCATTAAAATCTGTGATCTATTTTAGCTGAAGTGAGACTGTAAGATTTGAATGCTTATATCTCCTAATTGCGAACTTTGTCATTGTTTTGGAACACACCAGCTTATTTATAACCTTAAACATATTCATACTAAAAGCTAAAAAAAAAAATTTTGGGAAAAATGTACTTTACGATGTCCAGAAATCAATTTCAAAAGTAGGCTATTTGGTTTAATATGTATATATTGTTAGTGCCGATAATTTTCACGTGAATAAATGCATAGATCCGAGAAATTTGCTTGTGTAGGCTACTTTGTCGTTGCGAAAAAAACGAAAGGAAAAACGTTTCCGGTTTTAGTACATTGTTGTCATGTAAACTTACCCAAAGTTTAACTGTGTTTTGTAAATAGTAAAGACACCAAATATAAAGTGTGACCCAATAGCATTAATTTTATGCACTGAATGTATAGATTTCAGTCAACATTTAAAGTTCTTCAGCAATATGAAAAATGTTTACATGATAAAATCATGGACATTTATAAAAGCCAGGTTTTATTGACGCTGTAATGTGACTGTGGAGGTGCTTACTGTTACTGGCAGACTGGAGGATTCCCTTTGTCGGCATGCCATCGAGGTGATGCACAGCACAACAATGAAACAAAGCATTGTGGGATGTGGAGGAATTTGCAACTCCTTCCAAGATTTTGCTAGAGACATCTTTGTGTTATTCTGCTATCAATGCAAGATCTCTGCTTTGTTTTTGTTGCGGTGTGAATGGATATTTGAGGCTGATGAGTCAGACAGTCATCAGACCCACGTACACTGTGACACTGGATGGAGAGAGAAAAGATTATTCCATCACAATGTGGGTACAGTTTTTTGTTTAGGTGTGAAATAGTATTTCCACTAAAGATTGTTGAGAGAAAAAAATATTAAGTTGAAAAATTAAGTGTACCATTTCTAATAGGGTCGATTCAAAATGTTTAAAATATCCAATATTATATTATATTCATGTTACTAGGTGTGTAAATATTTGAGATATCGTTCATTGTATTAGAAATTACACATTTTTATTTCTATACATTTTCATTTAATTTCCATTATATTAGAAATGCTGTTGAAAACATTTACAGGTGCTGGTCATATAATTAGAATATCATTAAAAAAGTGAAATTTGGATATTATATTCATTCATTACACACAGACTGATATATTTCAAGTGTTCATTCCTTTTCATTTTGATGATTATAACTGACAACTACTGAAAACCCCCAAATCAGTATCTCAGAAAATTAGAATATTGTGAAAAGGTTCAATATTGAAGACACCTGGTGCCACACTCTAATCAGCGAATTAACTCAAAACATCTGCAAAGGCCTTTAAATGGTCTCTCAGTCTAGTTCTATAGGCTACACAATCATGGGGAAGACTGCTGACTTGACAGCTGTCCAAAAGACGACCATTGACATCTTGCACAAGGAGGGCAAGTCACAAAAGGTCATTGCTAAAGAGGCTGGCTGTTCACAGAGCTCTGTGTCCAAGCACATTAATAGAGAGGCGAAGGGAAGGAAAAGATATGGTAGCAATAGGGATAACCGCACCCTGGAGAGGATTGTGAAACAAAACCCATTCAAAAATGTGGGGGAGATTCACAAATAGTGGACTGCAGCAGGAGTCAGTGTTTCAAGAACCACCACGCACAGACGTATGCAAGACATGGGTTTCAACTGTCGCATCCCTTGTGTCAAGCCACTCTTGAACAAGACACAGCGTCAGAAGCGTCTCGCCTGGGCTAAAGACATAAAGAGCTGTCTGCTGCTGAATGGTCCAAAGTTATGTTCTCTGATGAAAGTAAATTTTGCATTTCCTTTGGAAATCAAGGTCCCAGACTGGAGGAAGAAAGGAGAAGCACAGAATCCACGTTGCTTGAAGTCCAGTGTAACGTTTCCACAGTCAGTGATGGTTTGGGGTGCCATTGGGGTGTCAATAGCCAGCAGCCATATCACCCTGTAGCCCAAGACTGGTTGCCCACTGAAGCTAAGCAGGGCTGAGCCTGGTTAGTACCTGGATGGGAGACCTTCTGAGAAAACCAGGTTGCTGCTGGAAGAGGTGTTAGAGAGGCCAGCAGGGGGTGCTATCCCTGTGGTCTGTGTGGGTCCTAATGCCCCAGTATAGTGACGGGGACACTATACTGTCAAAATAGCACCGTCCTTCGGATGAGACGTTAAACCGAGGCCCTGACTCTCTGTGGTCACAAAAATTCCAGGATGTCCTTCGATAAAGAGTAGGGGTGTAACCCCGGCATCCTGGCCAAATTTGCCCCTGGGCCTCTGTCCATCATGGCCTCCTAATCATCCCCATATATACTGATTGGCTTCATCACTGTCTCCTCTCCACCAGTAAACTGGTGTGTGGTGAGCGTTCTGGCGCAATATGGCTGCCGTCGCATCATCCAGGTGGATGCTGCACATTGGTGGTGGTTGAGGAGATTCCCCCCTTCTATGTAAACCGCTTTGAGTGTCCAGAAAAACGCTATATAAATGTAATGAATTATTATTATTATTATGTCATCTGCTGAGGTCCAAGGTCAACGCAGCCGTCTACCAGGAAGTTTTAGAGCACTTAATGCTTCCTGCTGCTGACCAACTTTATGGAGATGCAGATTTCATTTCCCAACAGGACTTGGCATCTGCACACAGTGCCAACGCTACCAGTATGTGGTTTAAGGACCATGGTATCCCGGTTCTTAATTGGCCAGCAAACTCGCCTGACCTAAACCCTATAGAAAATCTATGAGGTATTGTGAAGAGGAAGATGCGATATGCCAGACCCAACAATGCAGAAGAGATGAAGGCCACTATCAGAGCAACCTGGGCTCTCATAACACCTGAGCAGTGCCACAGACTGATCGACTCCATGCCACATGGCCAACATTTCTAAAAATCCTTTTTTTATTGGTCTTAAAGGGTAACTAAACCCCTGGTCAGAGCCTGATTCCACCCACTGGCAATATTTGAAAATGCTGGAAAAGTGGGCGGAGCCTAGCGGAGATAGAGGGGATGAACTGAGGGCAGTTAAATACTCTATCCTGATCGTTTTCAATACTCACAATTCCAACTCCTGACTCACTACAGTGGTTTTGACGAAACAAGATGGTTTTTACACGAGCGTGGTTAGCTGGAACCTGCTTACATCAGCTCTCACCGCTTACATCACGAACCACCTCAAAGATCCAATAGGAAAATTCAACTGCAGTAGCCACTGTTCAACCTGAAGAGGGCAGCACTCAGACGTTTTTACACCATATATTGTGGAATTAAAACACTTTATACCCAAATGTCAAAAAAGTTACTTGAATCAATGATCAGCACTAATAAAGCCCCAGTCTTACAGATCATTAACTAAAAAAAAGTTGGTTTAGTGTTTAGTTACTCTTTAAGTAATATTCTAATTTTCGGAGATACTGAATTTGGGATTTTCATTAGTTGTCAGTTTTAATCATCACAATTAAATGAAATAAACATTTGGAATATATCAATCTTTGTATAATGAATGAATATAATGTTTCACTTTTTTAATGGAATTACTGAAATAAATCAACTTTTTGATGATATTCTAATTATATGACCAGGACCTATATATTGACATTGTAATAAGTATTTAAGTAAGACTAACATTCAAAGGTTTGGGGGCAGTTATTATTTTTTGTTTGATTGTTTTGAGGTTTTTGTAGGAAAGAAAGAAATTAATACTTTAATTCAGGCAAGGATACATTAAATTGGTCATAAGACATAATGTTACACAAGATTTATATTTCAAATATACTGTTCTTTTGAACTTTCTATTCATACATTTTTTTTATCACCATTTCAAATTAATAAGCAGCACAACTGTTTTCAGCATTGATAATAATAATAAATGTTTCCTGAGCAGAAAATTAGCATATTAGAATGATTTCTGAAGGATCATGTGACACTGAAGACTGGAGTAATGATAGTGAAAATTCAGCTTTGCCCTCACAGGAATAAATTATATCATAAATATATTTAAAAATAATAAAAATACTATTTCACAATATTACAGTTATTTTACAGTTATTATATTACAATATAAATTTTTACTGTATTTTTTTAATCAAATTCAGCTATATGCTGAGCATTAAATACTTCTTTCAAAAACATAAAAAATTAATCTTACTGTTTCCAAACCTTTGAACAGTAATGTGTATCAGTAAATTAAATTCCTCAAATTAAAATAATTTATTCACCTTGTGATCATTTATTAAGACTTTCTTTTTTTAGTTGAACACAAAAAGCGATATTTTGTTGGATTACACTTTTTCACATTGATCAGAGAACAGAGTGAAATTTTATATTATTTATATTTATAATAAATACATTAAAATCTTTATTCACTCTCTGCAGTTGCTATTCAATTTCATTTTGAGCCTAAAATAGTAATTAATTTTAAAAACAAATCCATTAATATTTAAAATAGTGTTGCAATGCAAGAATTGATGATTTGCTTGAATATGCATGAATACATAATTGAGATTGAGAATTTGTAATTGAAGTTTTTTAGAACATTCCATTTATATTAAATATTTCTAAAAGTATTGTTTTGTAACATAATTTTAAATTAACCATTTAAACATGTCCTTTATGTAATATATATTTTTTAAAAG
This sequence comes from Chrosomus eos, assembly GCA_036326025.1. Taxonomy (NCBI): domain Eukaryota; kingdom Metazoa; phylum Chordata; class Actinopteri; order Cypriniformes; family Leuciscidae; genus Chrosomus; species Chrosomus eos. The sequence continues at coordinate 11,062,016 of CM070828.1, read as the reverse complement.
TAATGTTTTTGTACTTAATCCTTTAATAACCATTTAAACATGTTGATGATTTGTAAATGATATCAAAAAATATCATCATCTTTACTGAGCCTGCCTTACACTATGTAGATTGTATTATAGCGTTTCTCACGGGAACAAAAAATGTCCCCATTGGACAAGGATTTGGATTTGCCATCTTTGTAGGGACATTTGGACTCATAACATACTAGGGAATACCTGAACCACACACACACACACACACACACACACACACACACACACACACACACACACACACACACACACACACACACACACACACACACACACACACACACACACACACACACACACACACACACACACACACACACACACACACACACACACACACACACACTCACACCCACACACTTACTCACACGCTCACAGAGGCTTTGGCATCCAGAGCAGAGACAGTGTGCTGTCATGCCGTTTCTCTGTATGCAGCTGAAAGCACACTGACTGCACTAAAGGTCAATTGTCAACAATCCCAATAGCCAGGCACACCCCCCTGTCTGCAACACCCCCACACTGCATACAGCGCTGACACAGTTATGACACACACACACACACACACACACACACACACACACACACACACACACACACACACACACACACACACACACACACACACACACACACACACACACACACACACACACACACACACACACACACACACACACACCTTACTCAGTGCACTGATATGCACACCTTTTACACTGAGATATTGGTCTTAATACACTTAATAGGTCAAAAGTTTGGAATACTTTTTTTTTTTTTTAAGATGTATGCTCAACAAATATGCATTTATTTGATCAAAAGTACAGTAAACAAATACATTTTATTTTAATATTTTTAAATGTACTTTATTCCTGTGATGGCAAAGCTGAATTTTCAGCATAATTAATTTGGTCTTCAGTGTCACATCATTCTAATATGCTGATAATTATACGTAATTATTATTTTTATTGGTGGCTTAATTATTATGAATGGTTCTTATAATGTTGAAAACGGGTTTTGCTGCGTGATATTTCTGTGGAAACCGTGATGCTTTTTTTTCAAGATTTGTTGATGAATAGATAAAGAACAGCGTTTATTTGAAATACAGTAGAAATCTTGTGTAACATTAGAAATGTCTGTACTGCCACTTTTTGAGCAAAGGTCCTTGTTGAATAAAAGTATTTATTACTTTATTTGTTAAATTATAACCCAAACTTTTGAATGTATCCCGGTTTCCACAAATATATTAAGAAGCACAACTCTTTTCAGCATTGAAACGATCACCAAATCAGCATATTAGAATAATTTCTGATGTGAATGATGTGACACTGAAGACTGATGCTGAAATTACAGGAATAAATGACATCTTAAAATATATTAGTAAACAGTTATTTTAAACTGTAATAATATTTCACAATAGTACTGTTTTTGCTGTATTCTGATCAATGCAGCCTTGGTAAGCAGAAGAGACTTCTTTCAAAAACATTAAAAATCTCTTAATTATTCCATTTTTTGATACAGGTTAAACACACATTTATATAAACATCAATAGAAAAACATTTTCTTTTATCTAAAAAAAAATTCAAATGTGGATTTTTTTAGACCTCTGTCACCTTTTAAAAATCCTAATGATTAACTTTTTCTAGCTCCTTTAAACCTAGATTTATGAAAATAATAGTCTAATAGAATAATTCCAGGACGGGACAGTGGTCTGCATCAACACTCAATGACAATGAGAAAAGAGAAAAGTCCTTCATGTTGTCCACCTACAATGATTCTGACTGACCCAGCTGACAGCACTTTCCAACCTTAAAAAATGGGATGAAAAACCAATTAGACCCTTTCCTCCAGTTTCTGCGAATAGAGGAGAAGAAACGAAGCCTCACTAAAGGTCATCTGGAGATATGAGTGGCAGCGTTAAAATCCTCTGCTCCTAATTTTCAGTGTTTGCCGTAGCTTTGCGGGGTTGTCTGCCTTTCGCCGACCCCTCCGGCCTGAACAGCCATTAATTGTGGAGAATAATCTGGTACAAATCTGGCTGACATGCGACCCGGTGCCCTGTGCTGCGTGGCAAGTGTGTGAGAGGATTAGGACGGGTGTAATGAAACCTGAACACGAGTTCACTAAAGAATATGAGGACACTGATAATATTGACAACACCGAGGCTACATAAAGTAAAGGCCTTTAGAAATGTATAGCTGTGTAACGTGGCCTTTTTTTCTAGAAGCAAGAACAGACTGGAGATAATTGGAGGAGGCTTGAGAGAGCAGATTGCACATACAACTCATAAAAGCAAAGGTCTTTTATATTGCCAGCTCTGCTGATATTAAAGAAATTCACATGGGGTCTGAGAACAATACCAGTGCAAAGCCACTGACAAACCATCTGTGTGCAAAATAAAAAGGAAAGGATGAAAAAAAACAAGCATTTAATAAAAAAATATAATTGAACAAAATCCACAACAACCAAATATCTGCATGTTCTCATTTATGTTGTGCAATTTGAAAATTTTGAATTATGGTTTTATTTTATTTTTCATTTCAGGAACACATCTATGCATCTCAAGGCAGGTATTATATGAAAAGTTAAAGAATATCAGGTGAAAACATTTTTTTTATTCAATGTATATAGTGGTTACAGTCCTGCCATAAAAGCTTTGTAACATTTCCACCATTATTGCAATGGAAATAAATTAAGAGAAATTACTCATGTGACAAGTAAAACTCATAGTGGGGCATGTTGTCACACTATACAAAGTTCATGCACCTGTTATTTAATTACAATGATTTTATAAGAATAACTTTATTTGCTGCATTTAAACAACACTTTTAAATTTTCCATTCCACAATATGCCATTTTCAGAGCTATTTATGGCTTTTCGACAATTTAAACAGTAAAACGATCATGACACAAACATTCAAGAAACTACAAAATGTTATACGTATATACGTATAGAAACGTTGGTTGTGTGGTTTCATTATGTTCCCTAGATAGGTGTTTGAATTAAACCATAACAAATCAACTGCTGTAGAAAACTAACTAGACTTTTGATTCAAAACCATTCGGCGCCAGTAATTGTAATCATTAACAACCATAAGTGTCTAACGACATGTAGGCCTATTATCATCTTTATTATAAGCGACATTTAACCATAATAGGAGGCGCTCCGCGGATGACGTCATGAGAACCGGATAGAGGCGTGTTGTGGCTTTAGCTATCTCGAGCCTCATACGACCTGCACAATTACATGACGTAAAACCTACACCGTGCAACCTACACCGTTTTTTTTTATTTTGTTAATGCACAAAGAGTTGTTCTTATCTAGCTTACAGGCTAGGCTATTATGCCAACTAGCCAAGATTATACAATAGAGAACAGCGTGAATGAGAGTGAGAAGAGAGATATCAAAATTCAGATGTCTGTTTTTCAGTTGAATCATTAGGATTTAAGGTGTGTGAGTGAGGAAACAAAATAAAGATCGCAGGCATCATCTAGTCACACACATACAGAGCGAGAGAGAGAGAGAGAGAGAGAGAGAGAGAGAGAGAGAGAGAGAGAGAGAGAGAGAGAGAGAGAGAGAGGAGAGATGAGAGAGAGAGAGAGAAGAGAGAGAGAGAGAGAGAGAGAGAGAGAGAGAGAGAGAGAGAGAATTGTGTTGTGTCAGGCAGCCCTAATTGCTAAGGAGGCAGGTCTTAAATTAACAAGTGGTACTGAGGTCATTATCATTGCCAGCCATAGCCACCCTGAATGTTTGCATACCTGTTTCAGGCTTTCTCATAAATGAGACTTTCATTAGTCTTAATTAGAATTAGCCCGAGTCAGCAGGGAATGCAGGGCCTGGTGAAATGATGCATGCACAATAATAAGCATCCGGCTCGCTCTCCTGTATGTGTTTGTTTCCTTTAACGCAGGGAATAGCTTTGAGAAAAATCACCCCTACTTAACCTCTTACTTAATTGATTCGGTCAGAATTAATATTCTTGAGACATTAATTAAAAAGGGAAGCTCTCATTAGGGTGTGTGGTAAAGAAGAGACCCCCCCCCCCCCCCCCCTCTCTCTCTCTCTCTCTCTCTCTCTCCTCTCTGTTGTATCAGACTCCAAAAACAAGACTTCAAGCTGAGAGCATCACATTCAATCAGCTCACATCTGCAGGAACTGGACTGTATCTTCTGGTGTCTGTTCTGAGAAATAGATTTTTTGAATAAATCTGTCACTTTTCTTGTTCTTTTTAGGCTGTAAGTGACATCTTTAGATCAGAAGCTCTTAGAAGAAATGTGAAGCTGCTCTCCGCTCATTCTGTCACTTTCTGTGAGTGGATCTGTCGTGGTTGTGGTGTGTGTGTGTGTGTGTTGTGTGTGTGTGTGTGTGTGTGTGTGTGTGTGTGTGTGTGTGTGTGTGTGTGTGTGTGTGTGTGTGTGTGTGTGTGTGTGTGTGTGTTGTGTGTGTGTGTGTGTGTGTGTGTGTGTGTGTGTGTGTGTGTGTGTGTGTGTGTGTGTACACTAAAAAAAAATCTTTCTTCCCAAATTTTTGGATAGGCATCTGTATGAATATCTATGTAACAATACAAATAATAACAGAGTAGCAGAGCTGCTCTGATGCAGCAATCATTTGAGGCCTGAACCCATGATTTCCAATCAAGACTGTTTTGTCTCTTTACTTCAAAGCACTTCAAATGCTGCAAATTTGTAACATTTTGGACATATTCAACCATGGATCTAACCCCCTATTTGGGTAATGAGAAGGAGGGAGGTGTAATAATTTAAACCATCAACCTTTGAAAAACCCATATTGGCTGATCTAAATATTTGGGGGGTGATCACCTCAATGGCAACAGTGGTTGCGTAAATTTGCAAATCAGCCATATAATTTTCTCTCTCTCTCTCTCTCTCTCTCTCTCTCTCTCTCTCTCTCTCTCTCTCTCTCTCTCTCTCTCTCTCTCTCTCTCTCTCTCTCTCTCTCTCTCTCTCTCTCTCTCTCTCTCTCTCTCTCTCCTCTCTCTCTCTCTCTCTCTCTCAATTCAGGATTTTGGCTTCATTTCAAATGTATAGGAGAGAGGGAAACTTTATTACCAAGGGTCTGATTAACCCCGTAATTGGCTGGTTTCAAATCTGCCAAGCCAGTCATATCCAGGGAATATGGGCATTAGCATGATTTAATTAGGTTTTATAAAGGGGATTTTGGGGTGGGTTGCTCAGGATTATATCCTGGTAGGAAGAGGTGAGCCGGGGGCTGATTAGGAGGAAAGAGTGCTAACTCACTATCAGTTACAGAGCACATTTCCTTACATGGTGTACTGCGAAAGGCCAAGAATACAACAATAAGACCGCAGTGCTCCAAGCACAAAGAAACGTTTTACATGCTGTGCTGTCGCATTTCACATGAATATTCATTGTACAGATTCTGATTGGAATGACAACTGAAAATTGATTATAAAAAGTCTTCCTGACAACACCATAAGAGCTAGTAAAATAATGTTTAAAATCTTTTTTTTTTTGTTAATGCCTCTGTAGTTTTAATTTGGTGGTCTTTTTTATCTCTCTCTCTCTTATACCGCGCCTGATCCATTTCCATCTAGCACTGCTCAGTCTTCACTTTTGAAATGAAAAGCTGCATCTACACAAACAAGCTCTTGTTAATAGATCTCTCATCTTTGTGATAACAGCTCTTGAGCACACTTGTTAATAGCCTCTATGCTTTCAATGGCAACGTTTTTTTTTCCCTTTAAATGTTTAAAGCAGTACGTCTTTCTAATTTTACTGTTTTGACTGAAATAAAATTATGTGAAAACACATATTAAATCACTAAAAGTTTGTGCCAAACTGATGAAACTGATTGACACATTTTTATAGGAATGTAAATACAGTTTCAAATTCTTCTAATTGACTCATCCACAATCCCACAATGCCTTAATTTTCATGTCCAGAACAACAGCACATTGTTTCCTGTGGGAAATGTCCATTACATCTATATTAACATCCTCATTAACCTGATCTCTGTGCAAGATCACCTCCCACATAAGGCCAATTAAAGTGTGCGTGCTCTCGCTTGCTCTCTCTCTCTCTCTCTCTCTCTCTCTCTCTCTCTCTCTCTCTCTCTCTCTCTCTCTCTCTCTCCTCTCTCTCTCTTCTCTCTCACACACACACACACACACACACACACACACACACACACACACACCACACACACACACTATAACAGGGTCAGTAACTGAGAACTGTTATTCTGCATTTATCCTTTTGAAATAAATTTTATGTTTTATATTTGATAAATAATAAAATAACATTTATTTCACATTTATAACATGTCATATACGGCACATAAAATATACTGCAATAATACATAAAATATTTTAATTATGTCTAATTATACACGCCATATATTTTAACTAAACCATACACGTCATTCATTCATTCATTCATTCATTCATTTAATAATTACCCCTCAGTCCAGAATTGTTAGGCTGTGCTTTTATAGAAAATTATGAGCACAAAAGACTGTTAGCTGGAGCTGCCATAGCAACCTACAAATACACACATTTAAGAGACTTATTACACCTGTTTTCTCTCGCTGGCTTTTGATTATTGCTCAAAACATGCTGGATGAAGGGTTTTTATCAAGCCTTCGCCAACAACGACATTAAAACAAAACTCCCCACACCACATGCATCCCTTTACAAGTTCTCTGAGTTCAAACTTCTACTGTAACAATTCTGATCACACTGTTTTATGACAAAAAAAATGGCTTCTTGGTGTTAAAGAGATGAGTTAATATCATGAAGATGTCTGGCCATGTGATGAGGATGCAACAAGTGGTATAGCTTCAATAAACTCCTTGTTATGGTAAGAAATCCTAATAGCGTACAGACTGAGGTGAGTGTTTCTTCCTAACAAACTGCACTTATTGCAGAACAGACGACACGGTGGATATTACAAACAGGGATGTATGAAGTAATTAAGAGGAAAATGACAGAGAAATGAGAGGTCCAGGATGGGTCTGTCCCTCAGGTCCTTCATGAAGGACAGAGGACGATTTAATACTGAAGGACCGAGGGGTTTAAATGCCACCCAGAGGCCCGAGCAGAGATGAGCGCTGTTGTGTGTAAATATGGTAAATATCACATCCTTAACAATCACGGGCAAAGGCAAACAAATAGTTCCCTAAAACTGATAAAGAAATTGAGGACGAAGGCTAGTGCACTGAGAAAATTTGGGAAGGAAAACGTTATGAATTAAACTGCATTTTATTTCTTTGTATGGTAGCAATACATATTGAAAGTGATATCAAAGTGCTCCTACACTGTAAAAAGTCTAACTATTATTTACTCAATTTTTTTGGTGAAACATTTTTACACTCAAAAAAATTGAGTAAATTTTAAAGCTGTGAAATCAATGAAATATACTGTGCGAATTGAGTAAATGCAAGTAAAAAAATTAAGTAAATTGGAGTAACTGAATCTGGTACATTAAGAAATAAAATTGAGTATGATTTAACATTTAAAAAACAATATTTATGAGTAATATTAACTGTTTTTATTTATAAGTAATATTAACCTCTTTTATTTCCTCTAAACCTTTGTAAAATAGTAGCCTATTTCATACAACAACCAGTATACGTTAAATGGCATTGGCCTTTATTGTCATTGAGTACAGCAATACAGCACATTTTACACTGTTTTTAACATGTATACAATATTGCCTACATCTAAACTCAATTAACAAACATTTTTGAAGTAAAATGAAACATTTAAACATTCAGGTAGCCTAATTCAAGTGTAATCAACCAGTCTGTTATCCAATGTCCACCGGATCAGGGCTGACTCGCGCTCTGCGGGTGAACTTCGAACTTTAGACCGGTGTCCTGAATACCGTCCCACTCATAGCCGAAAGATACTGCGAGCGACTCACTCCATAACCTGCCAATAAACAAACAGTGACAGTTCTGAGGACATTTTATCATCCAAATGAATTATATTCATTATCATTAGAAAGGAATAAAGTCGTGTGTTTATGCAAGGCGTTTCAATCACGCGAAAAGACCATAACGTTAAAGACAGGCGCGACTCTGTTAAGGTGTCGAATTACGCCTCTGTATATGTTGTTTTGCATTAAATAAAATGATTTAAAGCACAGTAATGATTGTATAGATAAGATAATATATGCACAAACCTGAATTTCACAGAGGAAATGCACCAAATCTGCAACGCTGAGAAGAGAGATGTTGTACTGGAGACCGGAGAGTTCGAACAGCCCGCGCTCACTCAACCAAGAACCAACCGTCGAGTTGTCGTCACGTCAGAGGGTGGGGGAGGGGTGCATTGTTTTAATAGGCCTTTATCACCATAGAAATCATATAAAGACTAGAAGCCCTATTGGCCGCTGGAAACCGAGAAATACGGCCGCCATCTTGAACCGGTCATATTTGCGTGGCAGCAGATAAGATGCCAGAGCATTTTCCTGTTCTAATCGCCGGACCATCGAAAATAGGGCTTTTCACAAGTAAGTCTTAACATTACCGTACTATTGGTTGTATTTTGTGAATAGAATATTACCAGGTAATCGAGAATGAGCAAGGATATTTGCTATTACTGTACTGAAATCGTTGTGAAATGCTGTTTACTGCATCAGCCGGTGTTCACCCGGCATGGAGAGAGGTGGGGTAACTAACTGTTAAAGTAATAATTAAGAGCTTCTAGGTTGTCAGATAAGCATTCAACTGCCCTGTTGTATAGGTTATTTATTTGTGTTTGCGCACATGATATCAGGAAGCAATGTTACACGCATGACAGCGATGCTTATTTGAGTTACCCCTCCAACTTCTAGTTTTATTGATAACCTATATCTTATCATATGCGATTTGGCTATTGATATTACAGAAGTCCTGTGGTAAAATTGCATTAACTTACTCCATCTTCCCTTGTAAAGTTAATCCGAATAGGGCTTTAGTCTCGACATTTCCCCCTCCCACATCCACATAAAAAATGTAACGTTATAGGCTTAATGTTGTCCGAATTTAATTTTTAGAAATTACTGATTCAAACACATTGAAAAGCTTTCTCACTTTTTATTACAAGTGGCTGCGTCCGGTGGATTCGGTAGCTGCGTTATGTGTGTGTGTGTGTGTGTGTGTGTGTGAGAGAGAGAGAGAGGAGAGAGAGGAGAGAGAGAGAGAGAGAGAGAGAGAGAGAGAGAGAGAGAGAGAGAGAGAGAGAGAGAGAGAGAGAGAGAGAGAGAGAGAGAGAGAGAGAGAGAGAGAGAGAGGAGAGAGAGAGAGAGAGAGAGTTTGTGTGTGTGTCTGTTCGTGTGTGTGTGCGTGTCACAAATCATAAATTGTTTCTTCAACTTATTAAAATATCTTACTTTACTGCAACTATCTGTTTCTGCTTCTTTATTATATTTATAGTCTGTTATTTATAAAATACATTATATCCTTCATCACACATATTGTGTCTGGTCACTTTATAGATATAGGTATTTTATATATTGGACATATTTATATTTATACTGTTTCTCTTTTACTGTATTCTGTTTTTATTCAGAGCCTTGCAACGAAATCTCGCTCAATTGTATATTGTGAATGTACTGTTGAATGACAATAAAGTCTGTCTAAGTCTATAGGAGAATATTATATTACTGTTAAGCCTAATATGGCTATTAAAATACGCCGAACCATGTGTCCTGTATCATAGCTACATGAATGACCTTTGCAGCAAAAAAAACCGTGTGAAAATCAGTTCAGTATTGAGTGAGATATGATTAATTTAATGCGCTGACAGCTCATTGCACCTGCCAAACAGATTACACTGAGCGGAGCGGATGACCGGTTTAAGATGGCGGCTCCAATTCTCGTCCGTGCCAATAGGCAGTAGCGGTCGATAGGGCGTCTACCTATATGATGTCTATGGTTCCAATGAACTAATGTCTATGTTTATCACAGTCTGCGTGTCGTCACATCCTGCTCCGATTAGTAGCGTAAAGGAATTTCCGCCTGCATTATAGTTAATGGACGGACGGCAGTTTTGAGAAGAAAATTATACTAATTTAGTTTCACTTTACAATAAACGTCAGTATTTAAAACAGTTTATTTAGACTTACATGATACCCTACTATGTATGTCACCTTTCATTCCAATGAGTAATAATATCAGATAGACGCGTTTGTCAGCGCTGCCGATGATTAAGGTTAACAAGCAGCGCGCAGCTCAAGTTACTGCCAGAGGAATAATCAAACGGATTTATGTTTAAATTTAATGTTATTTTCTTTATTTTTGCATTATATTATCACCTATTATCACCTATTCTCCACAGTATCACTGCACTCAAACACGGATGATAGCCTATACGATGATCAAACCAGTTATTTTTGAATAATTGTCTATGGGCTGGAATTATTCCTTTATTTAAATTTGATGACAGCATCTGAAAGTAACTGCATGAAAAAAATGCGAACATTATTGTTTAATACAATAAGTTTTCACTAACCTTTAATTTAATCACCATTAAATAGACTTTAGTTGTAATTAATATTTTACGATTTGTCTAATTCTAATGTGATATGTTGTTTGTATTCTATTCTTGTAGTTCTGCAGTAAATAAGGTGATCAGATTCTGTATTATTAAATAACAGTATACAGCCCATTGAAGAGATGCATGTCCCTCACAGCCTCGATCATTAATTGAGTATTGTGAAACAGAAAAAATGTGTAATATTCCGACGAATATTTAGTGATTTAAAGGGGAGCACGCAAGCCATACTGTGTGTGTGTGCGCAATATTACAGAATCTGATCACCTTATTTTACTTTAGAACTGCAAGAAAGAATAGAATACAAACAACATCTCACACATTAAAGAGCATTAGAATTAGACAAATCGTAAAATATTAATTACGACTAAACTCTATTTTATGGTGATTAAGGAATAATTCCAGCCCATAGACAATTATTCAAAAATAACTGGTTTGATCATCGTAACGTATCATCCGTGTTTGAGTGCAGTGATACTGTGGAGAATCATAGGTGATAATATAATGCAAAAATAAAGAAAATAACATTAAATATAAACATAAATCCGTTTGATTATTCCTCTGGCAGTAACTTGAGCTGCGCGCTGCTTGTTAACCTTAATCATCGGCAGCGCTGACAAACGCGTCTATCTGATATTATTACTCATTAGAATGAAAGGTGACATACATAGTAGGGTATCATGTAAGTCTAAATAAACTGTTTTAAATACTGACGTTTATTGTAAAGTGAAACTAAATTAGTATAATTTTCTTCTCAAAACTGCCGTCCGTCCATTAACTATAATGCAGGCGGAAATTCCTTTACGCTACTAATCGGAGCAGGATGTGACGACACGCAGACTGTGATAAAGGCCTATTGAGTAAACTTACTAAATTTCTTAAGAGTGTGAAATATATTAATAATATTGATTAGAATTAAGTAATATTTTTTTGTTTCTTGAAACAGATCAGTTTAATTAAACATTCTCATATTTTTTGATAGAAATTTCACAAATATATTAAGTGTATTATAAAGAAATAATTGGTTAGTCAAATACTAAATAATTTTATTGAAAAAAACTTAAATATATCTGTAAATTCTAGATAAAATTAACTGTTGGATTTTTACTAAATTATTTTGGTATGTTTAACTCAAACAATCAAGTTAAAGATATTCAGAGATTTTATTAAGTTAATAAAGTTAAATATTTCTGTAATATTTACTAAGCCACAGAATTATTTTTTACAGTGTATTAAAAGTTTCACAAAAGCATAAATAAATACACATATACAACAGGAAAAAAAGATTAAATTAAAGGTTTCTTCTTGGACAACAATTGGAAAATTCATCGTGCCTTAATCATTTTTTAATTTTCATCTTACCTCACAAATGGCTTTTATGTATAGATTATAAAAATTCTTTATACAAATATGAATGATTACATTTTAAAATCTAAACAAAGAGTGAAATGAACATAAGTAATTAGTTTAATTATCTGATCTACTTTTTTATTTTGTGTAAAAATTATTATATTTTTAAAATATATGCTTTTTTCCACTGAAATATTTAGCTTCCAACACAATATATTTTACAGTTCGTGTACTTTGTTTGCCAGAAAGACAAGAGTGTCAGTACACGCTTGATATAAATATGAAAATGTGAATGAACCCAAGAAAAATTAAGAAAAAGTTTCAAATAAAGATTTTTAGTGTAATTTCTAATCATGGTCTAATCATGCAGAAAGTAGTTTAATTCATTAATGCTTGTTGTTAGAGGAAAAATTGAGAGTGTGAAAAGTGTGTTTGTCATCATTCCAGCCTATATTCCCCTGTGGTGTGTAAGGACTTTTATGTTGAAGTGTTTTTCTGTTCCTATTGTTTCTGTTCTCTTCCTGTGTTCAGTTCCGGTTTGCTTTGTCCCATGTTTAGTCTCCATAGTTACAGTGATTAGTTCTTACCAAGGGGGTAATCCACAACTGAAGTCTCCCCGGGGGCCGCCATTGGCTAACAAGCCTTCACCTGCTGTTAGCATTCCATTGACTCCCATTCATTTTGGCGTCACTTTGACAGCGAATAACTTTACATCTGAGGCGTTTAAAGACTCCATTTGTCCATAGTTTATTTCTAAAGAAACACAACAATGTATAAAAGGCTCCAATACCTTGTATCTTACGTTGGTGGCCGAGTAGAAGCAGTTTGTGTAAAAATAGGCTAACGATTGAGTCATAACACGTGACTCTCTGTCGCACAGAAGAGAAATTACCGTGTAGACAGAAGAAGAAGCTCATGCACAATCGGGGGAGAAGTCAAGGGAGAAGCCCATAGAGAGTCATAAAGTTGCTCCTGTTGCTAGCTCATGGACAGCTAATTCTCACGATCTCTGGCTCTGCAAGATTCGAAGGGAATGATTCAGATTTCACTTGGCACCGCTACTAGAAGATTTACAACTGTAAGTCAGGTTGCCCACGTCACATCTCCGTCATAAAGCTCAGTTTGAGTGGTAATCAGGAAGTGAGTGCTTCTAATTTACTTTTCTCCGTTGAAGTCTATGGGGTCGCTGTGTCCATTTCTTTTACTGTCTATGGTTCTTACCTGTTGTTCCTTAGCCCTCATTTACCTGTATTTAAACCCCAGGCTGCATTTGAAATTACATACTTCCCTACTATATAGTAGGCGAAAACGGCATGTGACAAGAAGTATGTTCTGAATTCACAGTACAGTAGGAAGTACCCAAATTTATAAATCAAGTTTATAAATGACGTAACTGACACTAGGTCACATGATGATGACAACATGGCGAATGTAGTACGTCCGGATTACATTCGTACATTCATACTATTTGGATGTAATGTGTGCGATTTTGTTTTAGTATCATGTTGTTGCATCTTGTCTGGTTTCAAGTTGTTCTTTGCGTAGAGTTACTTTTGTTTTGTTTAATAAATGTCAAACTGCATCTGAATCCAATGCCCTGTCTTTATTGAAACAGCCATGTTACAGTATTTTAGGAGACTTTATTTTCTAAAAATCTGCAGGGCCAAAAAGTGCCAAATACCATTAGTACCCAGCTACCCACCGTCCCGGAACAGCAGACAATGGGTCAATACTGAAACTGTGGTCAGGACCCATGTTTACATCGGACTGGAACTGAGAAATAAGTGCAAGTCTCAAAAATCATTTCTAATCAGTTTAGGATCTAATATAGATGCTCAAACAAGAGATCTGTCTTGTCACAAAGATCATTGCACAATTCTATCAATGAGGTTGTAGTGTAATAATTTAAAATAAAACATCAACATCACCAATAAATCTACAACAATATACACAATCACTAAATTGACCTGCAGTTTAGAATATCAAAATATCAGGATCAAATATTATTTATATTGCAGCACATTGAGAAAATACAGAGTCTAACATGAATCTTTTCTCTTTGTCAAAGACAGGCTTGTTTAATTTAAATCATATTGTAATTTTTGAAGGGAGATATTTGATGATAATCCATCTTCTTCTAGCACATCGAAAACTAATTAGAGAATGTGAGACGAATGATGCCTAGGGAATGGTGGGATTTATCTTAAGAGCGGAACATTGACCATTGAAGTACAGTTCCCAATCAACTGAGAGTCATCTGTAATCCTGGACCGGATCACTCGTCGGGTTCGCCCGTCAGCCAAAATTATGAAAATAGCAAGGTGGATGGTGAAGTAATGATTAACGCATGATTTGACGATGATCAGATTGCTTTTGTGATATGAGGTTGCATTGTCCGGGAGCAGAAAAGTTACAGAGAAGTGTGTATGAATGAGGAAGCACTGAATCCAGCAGCACGCTTGACCAGTGAGCCCTCACATGAGGTGGACCTCCACACTCGGATTTAATCGTTTGATAATTGCTGCTTCATTCTTTTAGCACATCCATGAGAAATCGCTATTCCCATCCTTCAAGTCTTCAGCAGAATAAAATTCCCACCATTCCTTGAGCTGATTCTTTTGTCTGTCTCCTGAGTCTCTCTTGTTTAGTTTGTTTCTCTGTGTGTGGGGAAAGTGGCTATAAACAGTAGGCTCTCTGTGTTTTAGCGTCTCTTTTGTTACCATTTTCACTGACCGTTTCTCTGCCTCCGGGCAATACTCTACAGTCCCTCAGACAGCAGTGGGAACACCACTGGAATATTGTCATGATTTCTATCCCAAATAGGACTTATTATACACCCACAAAGGTGTGGAGAATATAACAATTGTGTGCGAAAAAGAGAGAGAATCTGTACTCTTGGGAACCATTAAGGCTGAAAGATAAAGGGCAAGGCACATTCACACCGAGGACGATAACTAGAATGATAAATATTTCCTTTTAAAGTCGCCATGAAACAGAAGTTGCGATAGTCTTTTCTTCCCTATTGTGACGTACTGAGTGAAACAGCTCCTCGAATAAGAAAAAATGTAGGAAGAGACTTAATTTTGTCCACTGGGAATCACACGCTCTCACGCCACACATCAATTGTCACGCACAGAAAAATCGCAAAGCAAAGAGGACACGGAGACCGACAGACTACACAGAGTAGGTTAGTTATGATATAAAAAATCTCATCTCTCAGATTCTGTCAATTCTATTACGCAATTCAAACAGTAAATACCATTTTGGCGCTTGTAAATGTTACACGACAGATCCCTAGCGCACGTGAACCGATCATCTCTACTAGCTAATAGTAAAAAAAACACGAACACTGTTGAAAGATACAGTAGGCTCCTCATACATAATATCAACCAATCATTTTTTTAATCAGCGTGCAGAGGTCAATAACATAGCTGGAGAACAAATATGTCAGATTTACCTCAGGAAAGCAATTTAATAAACATAATATAGGTCCGCTCTCTTCCCTGAACTGAAATGTAGTAGTGGGCTGTACTTTCCACACGATTGACATCAGGTTCAAGTACGCCCACAAGCCGTGCGAGTTATTGGTGTATTGCAGTTTGTCTGGTGGTTGTGTAGCCCGCATACCGCCTCCCATGGCCGAAACTGGTATTATGACACCTGTCGGGCCGTGGCTAGTAATTTAGCATGCTAATTCAGGTTTATATCTCTACAGCACTATAACTTGTCATTTTTTTAATGACATCATCGCCCTTATTTCTTCTCATTCTTTTGATGCGTGTAGCTCATTTTTTATGTATTTTTACCTCAATTGTTACACATGGCACCTTTAAAAATTATGAGGGCACGTTTATTTAAAAAAAAATAAAAAAAATGTATTTCATCGCCCATAAAAATCATTCTAAATTTAAAAGAATAGCAGAGTCCAAACCACAACTAACGATAATAACAGCACAGAGGAATGATATCATTTGAATCAATTTCAGAGCGATTTTTCCAGCTGATGAACAGAATCCATAAGCCAATCAGAATCAATCTTGCTTTAAAGAGCCACCGAAGAGCCTTGAATTGAGCGTTATTCAATGTGTTGACATAATTTCCTCTGAAACAGGAAGACATGGCGGGACTTATCAAGCAGCTCCTCCCCCTTTTCAAAATAGCCAATAGTGTTTTGTTTATATCACAGCTCGGCCAGAGCCGTTGAGCTCGGTAAAGCTGCAGTTTACTCCTAATCTCTAACCATTTCACCTCCTAATCTCCTCCATATCACTTTAAAATATAGCATTCTGTGCAGAAATGGGTCCGATACGTTTTTTGGTCTGCGCCGACTCTCGCATATGATCCGCTCTCTGCTGTCGTGTCTCTGTACCGGAGCAGACTGTTCGCATGACACTAACATGAACAGACTTCATTCACCCCAATGGAAAGCATATTTACACTCTCTGATTCGCTCCCTATCCCTATAGTGCACTATTGGCGCTTTTCCACTGCATGGTACGCTCGGTTCGGTTCGGTACGGTTCGATTCGGCGCGGAACGGTTCGCGCTCGGTTGCTTTTCCACTGCAGTTAGTACCCATTCAAAGTGGGTGGGACTGATCGTTACACTGTTTGTAGGTCCGGTGATACACTGTCAGAAAAAAAGGTACAAAAGCTGTCACTGGGGCGTACCTTTTCAAAAGGTACACTTTTGTTCCTTTTAGGTACTAATACGTTCCTTTTAGGTACTATTATGTTCCTTTTAGGTGCTAATATGTACCATTAAGGTACCAATATGCACCCTTTAGGTACAAAAGTGTACCTTTTCAAAAGGTACTGCCCCAGTGACAGGTTTGGTACCTTTTTTTCTGACAGTGTAGCCGTGTGCGGCTAGCTGAGCTAGCTGCTACTTCTTGGAACACTTTTTCATTCTGTTTTGCCCCATCCGCTGGACCCGCTCCTAGGCAACCAACGAGAGGAACGTCTGCACCTCGACCACGATTCAGCCATTTCCTTTTTAAAGTGTTGATCTCTTCTTCTTTTTTTCAAGTAAGTAAAACACAGGTGCTACCGTGTTGGCTGTTGTCTACTGGTTATATGACTCTGTATAGCGTGTTTAGTGTCTCGTGTCGCAAATCCAATGACGCTGATAGTGACGATTCTGTCTGTCTGACCAATCAGTGATCTGCAGTGTTTCACGTCACATTTTAGTACCGGTACGGTACGCTTGGAACCTCAACAGATCAGGTACCATTTAAGCGCGCCGAAGCGCACCGTACCGTACCGTACTATGCAGTGGAAAAGCACCACAAGTGAGCCGTACCGAACCGAACCGTACCGTACCATGCAGTGGAAAAGCGCCATATATGCCATTCACCATGTCAAAAAAAGTGACCAATTTCAGCCGCAGCTTCAGCATTGATCTTTGAAGGATGAACAAAACAAAAAAAGGTTACATTAAAAAGAACATTTAAATTGGGTAATATATATCAGAATTTTGAGCTTTGAAGTGCTGGAAAAAGTTTTGCGAAGTAGCTTCTTGAAAGTGGGACTGTCACGTTGAAGGAGTAAGATTGGACCACATCATCACCTTGACTTTTGGCAAATTGACATCACTGGTGAACACTAATTTAGTGATCGTTATAGCTAACTTTATAGTTTTTCTTCTTGGTGTGAATGGGTCTTTACACTACGAAAAGTACCGAGGGACACACTCACACTCTTTTCACATAGGCCTACTGTTTTTCCCCTACTACTGCCTATGTGGGCATATTCCAATGCAGCCATTCAATTGGAGCTGTTCCAAAGTAAATTCACGAGTTAACACTTACATCAGATATAGATTAAAATATGCGTATTTTGCGTGCTCTCCGAGGAGAGGGTTCCGATCTCTGAATTTGGCCTGAACCCAGATATCCCTGGCTGAGATAGGAATAATCAAGAGTGAGCAGTTGGTGTGGAGGAGGAATGCTGGAAAAACTGTCGTGGAATCTATCAGTAAGTCAGTTCTACATTTAGCTTTCTCTCACACTGATCGTGTAGATTTTCTGAACGTGCTCCTCCCGAACTTTGTTAAAGTCCCCTTGTGGTGAATATTCAAGCTTTTAATGTTGTATGTCTATTTGGTGTTTTTAATATGCTTTAAGACAAACGATGTGCAAATTCATAAGTCGACACCATTGCTGAGTATTTTCTCCTTAAAACTGAGGTGAACCAAAGACAGTCTCAAAAACACGGTTTGAAATCACTGGTGTTTCTGATGTCAAACTACCTTGTAACCAATGACAACAACGTGTGATCGTCAACGAGTGGATCTCTGAGGTGGTGAGTGAGTGGAGGCGGGGCTAATTTGGATTTTCATATAACCTCCTATACTAAATAAAGCAAAGGTGTAGAGTTGCATTCAAGC
Organism: Chrosomus eos; assembly: GCA_036326025.1. Taxonomy (NCBI): domain Eukaryota; kingdom Metazoa; phylum Chordata; class Actinopteri; order Cypriniformes; family Leuciscidae; genus Chrosomus; species Chrosomus eos. Next base: position 11,043,733 of record CM070828.1, on the reverse strand, counting down.
TATTTTAAGGCATGAAGACATTTTTTTGTAAAAAAAAATGTTTAAATATGTAATTTTGATGGCCAAATATGAGTTTTAATGAATAAGATGATTGACTACAGGGGAACTTTAACAAAACATCATTCACTAAAGTGATTCAGATAAACACACTGTTTTATTTTTTAGTCTGTTTAGAGGTGTTTGACTTTAAGGGATAATGTTATTATAACTTTATTTCCTCAGCTAGGCATTAGGCTACTGTAAATGGCAATATAAAAAAACACACCTTATCACACATAGATTCAGACAAGATTCAAGAGTTCTTTTGTAGCTTATAGACAAATTTTTGAACGCATTCCTGCTTTCATTTCATCGATAGTATTTTGTGTTTATTTAGCAATCTCCCACATGCCGCCTGAATATAGACTTGACTATTTTTGTGCTCTCTCTCTCTCTCTCTCTCTCTCTCTCTCTCTCTCTCTCTCTCTCTCTCTAAACTGAGAATAAAGCACCATAGTATATCTTTGATTTCATACCATGTGACCTTGATTTGAGCCAGTCAGGTGAATCTTATACTGGTCTGTCGTTTTCCATAATGCAGGATGGCTGCACGGGGGAGATTAATGAATTAGAAATTAAAATGCCGTCCTTTGGGAAACCCGACTTGCTCCCTGCATAAACTCTTCCCAGCCCCCACGTCTGGCCAGTTATCAAACACCTGTGCATTGTGTGGCCAGTACAATCGCACTTCCTCTCCGCTCAACCTCTCCCTCCTGGATGGAGACAAACGGCTCGTGGTCATTTGTGGTGGGAAGCCATCCTCATTCTGTGCATTGCGGGCAACCATCTCTTCAGACCGTCCCTGGTTTGGTGATAAGAATGGATATAAACCAGAGTGCACCAGTTCACAGGCATCACAATGGATGCCTGTCACTCAAAGCAAACAGAGACCCCAAAGGACCACTCATCAGGAAAACCTCTTGTGACCTCCACTACCCTAGGGTCACACTTTCTAATTCCCTCCCCCCTGCTCTATCTCTCTTTTATGTATGTATATCTTTCTATATCTTTGTTTCTCACACCTTTGCAATAATATGAAAAATTATATCATATAATCATGCATTTTTGTATTGGTCTAATCATGGTTTTGTCCAAAAGCAAATAATGCTCTCCCATTGAACAAATGAAAGCAATTTTATTTAAATAGTATATATTTTTTATTAATTTTTCTGGTGTTTTTTTTTTAAAGTGCATAACAGAAAATATTATGCATATTTTAAAAAGACATCACAATAAACATTAAGGTCTTTCGATGTTGACTTTGTTAAGTCAACTAAATGAAATACTGACAAACAAAATGTTTTTAGTTTTATAGTGAAAATTCACTTTTTTGTTTATGGTGAAATCAAGCTGTAAAAAGCAACAACAACAAAAAAATTCATAAGGTTTGTGCAATAGCCAACCCGATCTCACGACCAATTCGTACGAATTTGTACGAATGGCTAATTCGTAACAATTCATACGACCTGACTCGTACGAATTTGTACGAATTTGTAGGATTTTTGGTAAATCGTACATATTTTACGAATTCCAAATTCGTATGAATTCATACGAATGACCTACCCCTGACCCCGCCCCTAAACCTACCCATCACGTGGGTTTAGACAAATCGTATGAATTCATACGAATTAGCCACCTTTTAATCACTCGTACAAATTCGTACGAATTGGTCGTGAGATAGCGTTGCAATAGCTGCTGATTACCAAATTCATTAGGGGCCAAGCTCGGCCCAATATTGTCCTATCCTAACAAACCATACATAAATGGAAAGCTTTTTTATTCAGGTTCCAGATGATGTATAAATCTCAATTTCAGAAAATGTACCAATGTGACCATTTATTGTGTTTTTTTTTTTTGTGGTACCAATTGTGACAATTTAAGTGCAGGAAACAACCCCCCATGCAAAGAAATTAGTATTTTCAGAGGGCTATTTAACTCAGAATCCCCCCTAAAGGATCGGAGACGTCATCGGTTCCTGTGTCCTGTCATGGCATGTCCGTTGTGAGCCGCTGTGACGCCACTGGTCTCTGCATCTGACCTGAAGAGAGAATGGACAGCGGAACAGGCCTCCAGTAACCCATCACACCCACCCAGTGAATGCACAGAGAAAAATGACCCCTCCTGACCCCACCCCATGTTTACCACAAGACGCAAGCTTTCTATTTGTCTCTCACCCCCTTTAAACTCAACTGAACGGCTGAAAGTTTCCAATGGAGCCAGAACACTCGCAGGCTTTGTGAACGAAACACTTTGATAGCTCTTCTTTCTCTCTCATTGTCTCTCTCTTTCTCTCAGTGTCTTGAATATTTTCCACAGCAGCTCTCTTCCATCCTTCACAAAGCTGCCATTGTAGAGCAATCATGGCGTGAGGGGGGTTCATGAATGTGTGCCGTAGAGTCAGGCCACAGTGGGCCGCTCTCACAGCACACAAACACTGACGGATGACTCACGCTTCCGAAGCCACCTCTCGCTCTCAAATCATCATTTATTCTGTGCTTTATTCGCAGATCTGTTTAGAATGAAGATGTTGAACATGGCAGCATCTGTGGAATCATTTGCACATGAAATAAGAAGCACGGTTTTACTGTACTGTAACAAAAATTGTTTTTTACACACATCTCATTAATATAATGTCCACGGAAATATTTGGACACTTTTAGACAATTAAAAACACAGAGACCCCCAAATATTTTCATTTATAAAATCCCATTTATACTGTTTTTTTTTTAAATAAAATTGTGTAAAAAATGCAATATAAACATTTTTAAAATTTTAATATTTTTGTTAATATTTCTAATTAGATTTCATTTTAATATTTTTTTAAATGGACGTAATTTTGTTGTGTGTTTTGCCATTTTATTAGTTGTTTTTAAAAAATGTGTATATAGTTTTAATATTTATGAGACATTTTGCTTTGACAAGTAGCTGAAATAAAATAAGTTTCAGTTAATGTTTATGTTTCAAGCAACACATTTTAAAAAAAACGTTTAATAACCCTGATCACAATAACTATAAACGTGACCAGAAAGTCCATTCACATGGCCAGAAAACATTTTTTTACTTTCATTGGACAGTATTTTTTAGCATCAAAACCTACTGTAAGCCATTTTTAAAATGTTTTGCTTGCAAATAGTGTTTGTGCTGTTTATTTCTAAACAAAATGCCACTTGGTCTGATGTTTTGTTATAATATATAATCCAAGTGTGGCTTCACTGCCCCAATATTAAATTGTTTAAGAGAATATGTTGTAACCCATACTTCAATGTAAAATAAAAGTTTAGTTTAGTTTAGATAGCACATTTAATGAAGGCAAGGCCAACCAATGTGCTGCAAGCAAGTAAATAGAGTATAGCAACAAAAAAAGATAACACAAAACAAGACAATCCCAAATTTACAACAGTAATACAAATTAGACATAGTAACAAACTGTTGTGGCAAAAACTTCTGTTAAACACCATCACTGCGTAAGAGACACTCAGAGTCAAATTAATAAAAAGATAAATGTTTATTCTTGCAAGAAGGCCCAGTCGCCATCACAGCCGTTACATTCTGTGAAGTGAGTGACGCGCACCAGGAAGACATGAGACAGGCTTTATACTCTTTTCAAGGTTCCTTCTCACCCGCTGTACTTTTCCACCCAGATAAGGCCCCCACTTCTGTTCAGTTTCTACTTAATAACACAAACTGGTACTGGAATAAACCAGCCAAATCTGACCATTCCTAAGGTCGAGATGTCCTGTCCCATATATTCCTGAAACGTCACGCACAAGCACGTACACACATATACTTTTACACATTGAATAGATTAGGAATAAATGACTATTAAAATTTTCCACAACAATCTCCCCACTTTTTATCATTCTGATTACCCATAATCACAATAATAAACAAAAAGACAAATTTTAAGTCATATCATCACACTACTCTTCATCTCTGTTTTCACATAACTGATCACTCTTCTTAAACATTTGTGAAAATACCATTTTGAAAAGAAAAAGCTTAGGCTGTTTTTGTAAGGATAGTCCCTTAAGTATTAGCAAGCAAGTAAAGAAACACTGCTGCTGTACCCCAAGCATAGCTTGACCCTCAGTCACCTTAGTTAAATAAGAAATAGTGTACAGACTAGTTAGGAAAACAACAAATCATCAATCCACAGTGGTTACATCAAAATATAAAGTATAAGAAAAGTATAATAAAACACTTCATTTCCCTCTCCTTGTACCTTATCACATAGCGGATAAGCACAGCTTTTAACCATCTGTTCATAACAAAAACATTCATAGGAAGAAGAAAAAGAAAAGAAAAACAAACACCAAATGTCTAACACATGTCACTGCAGCTTCCACTACTAGAATCATCATCATCACATTTCTTGTCATTGTCATCATCATTTGGATAAAACTGTCATTTTTACCAATTTAACAATCCTCCCTGCTCTGACCAGTCTCTGTACTGAGCTGGAAACACAATATCGACAATCCTACCCCCGAAACCCCAAAGAGTAATCAAATTTTCTAATGAATCAGTGACCAATCAAATCTCGTTGGCGTTGTTTAAGGTGAGATGTTTGGACGGTGGTGTTGCAATCTCCATCCTTGCAACCTTGTTTGTGGAGTGGACCATAGCCTCTGTCACCTGTGAATGGAGATCTTAAGTGTTTTGTTAGTGCTGCTGGTCGTCCTTCTGGTGTGACCTGTGGAATTTTCACCATTTGTTTACTGATTATATACATTATTAGTTCCAAATTTATTCTCAACATCTGGCCACTCCAACAACCTGAAACTCATTCAACTATTACATCAACATTCAACCCACTTTGCTCATGTCAACAACACAATATTTATACATTTTGGAACAGAATCATTCTGTTAGCTGCAATCCAATCTGACATTCTGTGAAAGGAAAATTTTAAGTTATGCTCCGCTCCATTCTCTGGAAAGAAAACAAAATGTCGAGGTTATTTTCAGATAGTAAAACTACACGTAGTTTCTTTTGTCTACTGTTCTCCCGGCCCCTTCGATACCCTGGCGTTTCCTGTTGAAACAAGTCCTGCAAATACATTTACAGAAAGCAAATTTTGTTTGGGACGGCCTTTACCCAATTAGACCCAGTGTCCTCCCCACATATATTGTCCCTTAGTAAACCATATTTGGCAATTGTTATACCATCTCCCTCTTGATGCACGACACAACTCGAGCATCAATTTAACATAACATTTAACATAGTGTTTTGATAAAGTTTGCATCAACACTAACCCAAACGTTGTCCTTCAGACAAATTTCCTCCAGACATCTCTTGCCGTCTTTGAAACAAAAATATTACATTCTTCACTTAAAGCCACAATCTCATCTTCTTATCGAAGTATTTGAAGGGCAACGGCCCTTGGTCTCACAGCGTATCCTGCTTTTCAGGCCTGTTGTTTGGTCTCTTAGTTCAGTCATCTACAAACATTTTCAAAGTCATCAATTGTTTCTATCAAGTCAGGTCGTGGTGTACAGACTTGGTCACTTGGTCAATGTCAGTCAAATAACATTCTCATCCTTCTGCCCACAATAATCCTACATTTTTAGGGCTCTCTTGATAATTTCATGTTTGACTTAGCCAATATGTCACTTTGTTGTTGCCATCAAATCTATAACATTTTCATTTATCTCAGCCCATGCCAGATTGTGATCTACAACTCCACAATTCCAATTTACGCAAATACTTAAACTGATCCAGAACGTAATTCAAATCAACATCATAAAAGACAAAAGTAATTAATACCAGACAGAGCTTGATGACCAATTAATTTAAAGCTCGTCCTATCTTTTCGTCGGATCCACTCACCATTATCGCTTTCTTTAAAATTTGTCATTTGCTTAACCCATCTGTAATGATGAAACAATATACTCCCTCTTAAGGTGGAATATTAGTACCCCAAACTAATACATACAAGACCTAAAGTGCTGTCACCATCACACACACTCATACTAGACACACATATCTATACACATATGCTCATTTTCAATGTTCGCTTTTTTCAATATTAACTCTTTCTTTTATATATTATTGCTAAAAAGATTTAAATTTTAAATAAGATTTTAAACTTCGCATTTTTCTGTAGCTTTTACCTAATTTTACATGGTCTCTTAACCAGTTCCAAAGCATTTCTGTTCATTATTCATTAGATTTTCAGTCTGCTGGGTTGCTTTGTTTAATTTTTTCCTTATCATTATTTTGCTTCAGCTTGCTCTAGCAGGCCGACAACAGAAAGACAGACACAGTTTACCATGCCTTCCTCCACTCGAGAAGTCTCTCTCTCACTATAAACAAATAATATTTTCAACGCCTTCTGTGAGTATATTTTAGACAGAATGTAATATTAAATTCATCACTAACCTTTTACCATTAAATTTTGTTATCCAGACTTTTCTCAAATCAAAAACTGTCTTCATCTTTAGCCACCCACCATGTCAAACGACCTTCAGGAGTTAAAACATATTAGTTCAAAATCAACACTTCTATAAATTTTCTTATTCTTGCCCATGAGGCAGCCAATACATAAAAAGTTTTGTTCCTGTCTCCCATCACAAATAATGGCAATCCCCTCATGTTTCAGGTGGCTCTTGAACTCCCCCATAGCTCTTTATCTATAATTTTCTCTTCAGGGTGTTGTCCCCCTGGCTTAATTGCAGACACTTGTCACAATGAAAAACAAGCGTACGATTATGCGGTTTCTTCTGGCAAGTGGTATAGAGGAACTCACATTCTCTTGGGTCAGACTGCCGCAACTCGTCACAGCGCATCTCACCTCTCAATGCTCTGCTGACCCCAGTGGCCTCCAGTAGTCAGCGCTCAACTCTCATACCTTTCTTGCATGTACCACACCCCCGTCCTGAGGTGCCCAATGTCCGTGACCCCCTGCGTAAGGCTGTCCCCTGGCCAGGAAGATCATCCTGTCATTGAGTAGCCACGTACACACTGGTACCGCTCACAAACTGGTGACCGCTCTCTCCCATCACACAATCAGTTTCCTTTAACAGAACTCAGCTGCTTTCTGGAGCTTAGGAAAGGCACGTTCAAGAGTCACCAGAGCCATTCTGATTGCCTAATAGTGTTCACAGGGAGACAGGTTAATAACAGCAGTATTTAATCACTTAAATCCATTAACCAACTTAAAATCATCAACCTAGCTACTTAGATTACCCTCAGTGAATTTAGTTCACAACCATACATTCAGTGTACTGTTACTGTACATCTGTAGCCGTAGCCATCGGGCCTGTTTCAATGGTGGAGACTTAAGATAAGACAAAGAAGTTACTGGTCCTAAAATAAAATAATCAAAAATGTTATTTCTATCTTTTAAGATCTGCATTATTATTTTAAAGACTTCTTTAAAGTCGTTCAGTCTTACATTTAAAACATTCACCAATACAAATTGCCCTCTTAATGGCAATGGTTTCTTTAACATCTCTGTGTCTGATTTTTCAACTGAAACACTGTGCTTTACTATAAATAGCTTATTATTACTTATGACACAGGGTCAGATAACAGCCTGTTAGCTGAAATTGACTGAGAGAGACTCTGAGGCACTCAGGATTGGTACACTGTTCTCTCATAAACTTCTAATCATCAAACTTTTATCTATAATCTTTTAACTATCCCAGCTTAAGGCATCCTTGCCAGAAATGACATTTGTTTCCAAATAAACATCATTTTATAGTTGTCTTTTGCCCATACAGGGAATTTAGACATTACAGATCTCCACTCAGATTGAGTGTCTGTCGTACTGGCCGTTTACAGCCACAGCAGACATCAGATTCAGATAAGCGAGCTGTTTCATTACAGCTCCTAACAAACTTATCTTTTAAAAGCAAAACATCAGCTTCTAGTTCTCTCATGGTCAACAGTTTTCAAGCTGTTTTGTTTAATCAGATGCCTTTTACATTTTACATTTTAGGAACTGTTAATTCAGTAGCCTACTGCTTCTGCTTATTTGATCTTAATTAATTATTCTAGTTCTATATAATCTAAACCCTTTTTAAAATGTTTAATTAAAACACAATCATCCTTTTAGTTACTTTTTCCTTTCTGCAACTCACATTTGTTGTCATTATCCATAATTTTACATCCAACTGTATTCATCAATTCACGTATAAAAAAATACAATTATAGATATTTTCAAAGGATTCACTTTAAGACTTCAATCTTTTGACCTTGTTTTTATCTCTTATTCTTTCTCTGACGAAAATGTTAATATCGTCTTCACTTAAACACTGATCTACTTTCAAACCCACATTATTACCAGAAATGTGTCAATATCACATTTTCAACCACTCTCTCAGTGGGCATTTACAGTTACGTGTTAAATGGTCCTGTTGACCACAATTAAAACGCTCTCTGTCTGCTCTAACTTACTGCACACCCTGCACACCCAGTGTGTTCCATTGAGGAATGCAAACAGAGCCACTGATAAGCAGTGCTCCATATTCTTTTACAGTCCACCAATGGCAGATACAACAATAGCCGAATCATCATTATTACTGGCACAACATACATTATTGATTTCCGGAATCTTTGGACATAGCTGTCTTTACATTTTACTAATTTGCTATTATCATCAACACTGATTACAGAACAAGTGCATATCTAACATCCAAAAAGCCGGGCTGAATAAGAAGACACTGCTCCTGTACTCTCGACCTTGATCGAACCCTCAGTCACTCCTCAGATATTAAATACAGACATTGTCTGCAATCATAAACACCAGGATATGCATTATTGCATTATTTTACCATTAAAATATACAATTGTTCCCCATTTTGCTTAAAACATTCTTCATATCATGTTAATCCCTTTCAATCATACAATGCCTTATTTTATTCTAAAACTGAATTTTCATACCAATTAAACAGTTAATTTGACTTCCATAAATTCTGTCAGACATTTTATTTTCATCACATATAGTTTTCTACTATATTTCATCTCAATCTTCCCCTACATGCCATTTTCATTCTGTATCCTCTCCTTTCTTTTCTCAAACATGCCAGTTCCTTCATTATCTAACCAGAACATGATTGTTTGGACAATCCCCACATAAACATCTCTCACACACCAACCTTCTTGTTTTCCCTTCACTTCCCTCTTCCATCAAGTTTCTCACTTACAGTTCCACTCTATTTCTGTCACTCTATCATTCTATTTCATACAGACAGCCTTATTGCTGCTTGCTACTTCAATCCATATCATATAAATTTAAGTTCTTAAGACATCTAATGTCATGCATCCATTTACTGGATGAAGAAGTAAAAACTTTATTTCTCCTGGCAGTTCGACATTTTATCTTCAAGCCAACATTTCATTATCTGTTCACATTTTTTACACACATGTTGAACCCCAGCCACAACAACCTTTCGTCCCGCTGACCTGTTCAACTGATTCTCACACACTCTTAGTCTAGTTGTGTTCAGTGTTCCCTCCCTGGGGAAATCATGGTATTTTATCAATAGTTTTTTACAGATTTTACAGATTTTTTACAGATTTTATCAGTTTTTTTTTTTTCCACAAATTGAAAAATATTTTAGCCCATAAGAAAAATATTTTAGCCGTCTCTTACCAGAGATGTCTTGAGTTGCCACGGGTTCGTTTTCATCTGATTCCAGTGGAGCTTCTCCTGGCCCTGATAGCGGTCGGCCCCTCTCTCTGAAACTTACGAGGTAGAGCTGGAACTGCTCAGTCCAGGTGGCCAAACACCGTCCGCTCTCAGGTCCAGGAGGCACTGCCAAGGAATCCCACTTCTGACACCAATTGTTGTGGCAAAAACTTCTGTTAAACACCATCACTGCGTAAGAGACACTCAGAGTCAAATTAATAAAAAGATAAATGTTTATTCTTGCAAGAAGGCCCAGTCGCCATCACAGCCGTTACATTCTGTGAAGTGAGTGACGCGCACCAGGAAGACATGAGACAGGCTTTATACTCTTTTCAAGGTTCCTTCTCACCCGCTGTACTTTTCCACCCAGATAAGGCCCCCACTTCTGTTCAGTTTCTACTTAATAACACAAACTGGTACTGGAATAAACCAGCCAAATCTGACCATTCCTAAGGTCGAGATGTCCTGTCCCATATATTCCTGAAACGTCACGCACAAGCACGTACACACATATACTTTTACACATTGAATAGATTAGGAATAAATGACTATTAAAATTTTCCACAACAATCTCTGACACCAATTGTTGTGGCAAAAACTTCTGTTAAACACCATCACTGCGTAAGAGACACTCAGAGTCAAATTAATAAAAAGATAAATGTTTATTCTTGCAAGAAGGCCCAGTCGCCATCACAGCCGTTACATTCTGTGAAGTGAGTGACGCGCACCAGGAAGACATGAGACAGGCTTTATACTCTTTTCAAGGTTCCTTCTCACCCGCTGTACTTTTCCACCCAGATAAGGCCCCCACTTCTGTTCAGTTTCTACTTAATAACACAAACTGGTACTGGAATAAACCAGCCAAATCTGACCATTCCTAAGGTCGAGATGTCCTGTCCCATATATTCCTGAAACGTCACGCACAAGCACGTACACACATATACTTTTACACATTGAATAGATTAGGAATAAATGACTATTAAAATTTTCCACAACAAAACAATATAAATAATCTCAATAATATGATACCGGATCTCATTACTCTAACCCATAAGCCAATGTAAAATAATGCGTCATTAGCAAAGATTTTAAAAACCTAGTAGAGGAGAGAGAGAAACAGGTAAAGACCTATTGGTCTGATGGAAAGAAAGGAGATCAGATAAATAATGTGGTGTCAATCCATTCAAGGACTTACATACAAATAATGCAACCCTGTATCACATGAAATACGTTCTGAGGAAACTATTTTGCAAATCGAAATTACGTTACATGCCAACATATAAGCAGTGCTATTACGTTGGTCCTTAACGTAATATAGCATTATTGATTACGTTGGTCCTTAACCTAATATAGCAGCCTGGTCTCATTGTTAATATGTAGGTATTAATACGTTATTTTCAAAGACAGAAAACCTAAACATATCCATTTTATACAGAATATAAAAAGGATAAAACAATTGGACAGAGATGTACGTAAATGGCAGTTTTATTAACAATATCATTATATTTTGAGCCACTAACCTGCTCCTACCCCTAAACCTACCCATAACCATTCCTTAAAACTACGTAGGCTAACACAATTATGAAGAAAAAAAAAACATAACAGAGACAAGTTATACATTTCACAATATTTTATTTATTGCGAAAATGTCAAAACCGGTAACGTTAACATTACCAAAAGTCCACATGATGCGTTGCAGTCGCAGTCCTCTCTGGCAGTATTATAGTAGTTGTGTATGATATGAGGTGCAGATCAGAATTTAAGTTATTAACGTTAATCCATGAAAATCTTAACCCGATTTCGGTTCGCTCTCTGAAGACGCGCGCGCTTCTCCATTTCAAATGTACTACACCGACTGAAACACGGCATGTCGCAATCTTTGACGAAGCAGGCGAGAGCCAATGAGCGTTTGATATCACGGCCGTAAAACATGTCGTAACGCTTCTTGAAGGCGCAATTTTTGAATTTGAATTCATCACCAGCGCCGGATAGATTTGACGTTTGCGGTCGCTGCTGAGAAATGAAGATGAAGATCGCTGGATAAAAGGCTGAATTTGGATCTGTTTCTTGCAAACAACGTATGGATTCTAGGATTTGGATTACATCAAGCTAATAAAATGTATGTCTTTTGTGAATGTATCAGTAGTAGTATGTTGTGTTTTATTGGAGAAAATGCTTTTTGTGTAAATACACTATAAATACTACAAAATTGTTAAACGATTAAACAAGGTATTTTTAAGGTTAAAAGTGTATTCCTTTTTAACCACGCAGGCTAGTCCTCCGAAACGAGTTTGCTGCAGAAGGCACAGAGCGAAATGTTAATATTTATAAGTAACGTAGGCCTATTATATATAAAATGCTAATGAAAACTTAATTGATAAGACAGTTGGATGCAATATAGTCAAAACATTAATACCACGATTATGCATTTAATAGTAATACGTATAAATTTCTACGTCGGTAGATTTCTTCATACGTAAATAAATTACGTTGTGCTGCTACGTGTGAAAAGAAACCTGCTTTGGATGTATTATGTTCAGGACAAACGTAATAGCACTGCAATAGATTAGGTTAAGGACCAACGTAATAGCACTGCTTATATGTTGGCATGTAACGTAATTGCGATTTGCAAAATAGTTTCCTCAGAACGTATTTCATGTGATACACGGTTGCAACAATAAAGTCTTTAACTGAATTTGATACTCAATGTGGAGCCAATGCAAACTAGTACATGTGTAATACTTTCCCTCTTTCTATAGTACCCGTTAAAAGTCTGGCCGTATTTTGGACCAACTGGAGAAAAGAAAGACAAGATTGAGAATTGCAATAGTCCAGTCTTGATGAACAGTTTTTAAGTCCTTGAATTGAAAGAAAGATTTCATTTTGGCAATTGCCCAAGCTGAAAAAAGCTGATTTAACAACTGAATTTATTTGTGTAAATTTGAGTGTTGAGTGAAAAATTACTCCTAAATTTCTTTCTTGAGAACATACAGTGCTGATTATAGGGTCATGACTTTAAGAAAGCTTAAAGTAACACCAAGTAGCTTTTCCTCTTCGGTCGCCCTACTGGTTGGAAACGAAATTGTCCATTACCGCTGTCGTAAATAATTTAGCCTACCATCGCACGCACGCTCGCTGTTTATCCAGCACCGGCTTTAGAACGAACGATGTCCACAGACAAGGTAGAGTATGTTACATGATTTCATGAAAGGGTGATGTATTGTGACATCAGAAACCAAGAAAAACGAAATAATGACTATTGTAGCGCTTGGCGTAAAGCAGTCGAATTTTGTAGTTATTTTGTGCACGGGTTCCTACCCGAAAGCCGAAGTTACATAGCGCCAGTAAAAGTGATACAGACCCCGTCAGGCTATGGCAGACGTGTATCTAACTTATTTTAAGGTGATGTACCATCACAAGGGTCTTGGATATATATTGTGAAGGTTGAAAAGCTACATAGTGTTACTTCAATATCATCTGCATAACAATGATATAAAATCTCATGCTTACGAAAAATATTGACTAATGGAAGCAGATATAGGGAGAATAAAACAGGGCCTAAAATAGAACCCTGCGGCACACCACATGTACAAGCTGGAGAAAAGGAAAGTTTTCAATGCCTACTGAAAAATGTCTCCCCTTAAGATAGGACGAAAAACAATTTAAAGCTGATCCTCTAATGACACCATCCTGCTCACAATGTTTCGAAAGAATTAAATGATCAATTGTGTCGAAGGCTGAACTAAGGTCCAAAAGTACCAGAACGACACATTCACCCGCATCAACACTTAGTAACAGATCATTCAACGCTTTCAAAAGAACAGATTCTGTAACTGTGCTGTAAAACCAGACTGAAACCTGTCTAATATTTTATTTTCCTTTAAAAAGGAGGAGAGTTGATAAAAAAACTACCTCTACCATAAAACTAGTAGACAAGCGCATGGTAGTTATTGCGTAAACATGCCTAAACAGGCAAAGAGAGCCAGAGGAAGTCAGAAAGAGCTGCGTAAAAGCCCCGGGCCAAGAGTGGCATTTCAGTCCACCGTGATGCAACCTGCTTTCTGGGGGGGACAGAGAGAGTGAGAGCGACAAAAACAGAAAGAAAGAAAGAAAGAAAGAGGAAACAGTAGAAAAGTGATGGAGAGAGGGAGAATGAAAAGCCGCACCGCTCTGTCAGCAAAGGTCATTTACGACCCTAAACCACAGGGGACGTGTGTTGCCCAGGAAGTGCCTTCCGACCCCCAGCCCAGGGACGGTGCACCACAACAGTCACAAACCTCCCGTTGCCATGGCAGCATGACATTTGTCACCATTCAAATGAGGCCCGGACCTGACTTAAACAAGCCAGGCCAAAAGCCCTGTCTCGTTTTGCCTAAATAAACCCACAGCAGAATTATGAAAACATTAAAGTAACCTGTAATACACTACGATCAGGCAGCAGCAGGTAATGCGCTTGGAGGCATGGAGGTGATATTCATAAAATGCCTTCAAATAAAAAGCAATTAGTGAGATTTGTATTGTAAAGTTCAAGCATTTATAGAGCTAACAGACGAAACAACAACAAACCCACACAGACTCCCAATGAGCAATTAGAGAGGGGCCAGAAACACAGAGACATAAATAAAAGAGTCCGTCGGGTCATAAACACCCAAATGAAACTAATCACTGCAGTAAATATCTCATTACATTGATTATACTTACATTAGATGCCACATACAAATGATTAGTTAAACAAAGGTAAACAATTTGTTGGTCTTCCTTCTTCATGCTAATTGAGCTGGTCAAACTTTGATTGTATTAGGTTGTCATTTTATTGTGGTTGTATAGATTGGTTTATGAAGAAGGGTTGTCGAGATTATTTGTTACAAGTAATTCATGACCATGTATTTTCTTTAGTTAATGAATGTTTCAATTCTATACAAATATGCATAAAAGGACCAAAAACAATCAGGATTTTACTTAGACTTCACATATAATGTTCAAAATTCCAATGAAGACCCATTAACAGAAATGTAGTTTAAGAGTAGACAGAGGCAGGTCAAGCAAACCTCTGTCCTTACCTTTATATCAAGACAAAACAATGTTGCCATCTAGTGGATAAGAAATATAATATACTATCATATCATATTATATCATAAAATATCATATAATATAATATAATTACATTCAAATTTAATATCTCAATTCTCAAGCCAATTATTGCACACATTTTTTTAATTCGAACTCAATGGGACAAAAACATATTTTGCAGTTTTGTGCAGTCAGAGAAAAAGAGAGACTTGATAACTTGAACAGATTACATGCAATGCTAGTATCACTGTAAAAAATTATATGATCAATAAGTTCTGACAACATATGGGTTTACATTGCTTTAACAACTTTTTTGTGGGGAAAAACTTGTAAAAGTTATACAAGATTCAACTCATTTTTTAAAGTCAGTTTAATGTAATTTAAGTATGACTTAAACATCCAAGTTGATTGTACTTAAAAATTTAAGGTAGCAACTTAAAAAAAAAAAGTGATGGTAGATATCCAGTAACATTATAGAAAACAATGAAAACTATTTGTCCAAAAATATAATCACAGATTGCATGCCTATATTACATAGGCCTATTAGATGTAAATAGGGAAATGATAAAATGCTGAAATGACTATTATGTGTTGTATTTTAAAAGGTGGGAGCACCATTTACAAAGCTATATCCATAATCACAGCATTAGAAAGTTCACCAAAATCTTTTTTGACATTTTAAACAGAAATACAATAATGTCCTCCATACTGCTTTACTGAGACTATAAGCTCTTCCAGTAATTCATTCATGTTGAGGTCCCATACTTACACAGATCAGGCCTGCATCAGTCAGAGAGACCGCATGTTATTTGGAGGAGCGTTCATGAATGAAAAATCTAATTTAATCACTGCCAGATGAGGGTTTACTTAAACTTGATCAGAGACGAGTTTGCTTTCTTGATGCTTTAAACATAACTACCGATTTCTATAAAGAAACCGAAAATAAACTGTCAAAAAATACTGTTCATGTGAGCATATGTTATGTCTTTTAACTATAATGAAGAAGTTTAAAAACCACATGAAAACATACATGATGACGGCGGCACTCAGTTCTTCCGCGTGTCTCTGACGACATTCACCACTGTTATACATTCAGAATGGACTCAAACTCATCTATTCTCTGCATTGTGTTTCCTTTCTTAATCTTCCTGTAGCAGACAGTGTTGTACCTGCAAACAGGCCTGTTGTTTTTATCCTTCTCGTACATCTCAACCAAAGGCTGGAAATCAGGCTCCTCTTCCTCTTCTTCCTTCGTTTCACCCCCTTCTTTCTCATCTGCTTTATTCACACTTATTTCTTCTTCTTTCTTCTTCTCTCTTATAGATGTCGTCGTCTCTTGAGGTACTTCTTCAGTTTGACCATTCATTTGCTCTTTCTCAGCTTCAAATGTGTCCTTGGCGTTCTGCTCCATTGATGTCACTTCCTGTCCTGTGATTGCAGCAGTTGATAAAGGAAAAGAGACACAACTCTTCTAATTCCAGTTCTCAGATGTAACATAGAACAGTTTGTATGATAATTAACAGTGTGCTGTAATTTCACCAAATCACCCAATGTTAGTATTTAACAGACAATCAGTGTCTTTTCATTAATCGCAATGGTTTGTCATGTCCAAATTAGGAAAGGACTTTTGGTTGAGACTTGGCAAAAGATGCAAAGTTGTTTTGAGGAATTTTAATTTGATTTGACTAAACAAAGCGACCGACTGCTGGAATGAGAACTGAAAGTCCACAATTCTTCCAACAATGAGAGGCCTTACATAATATTCAAGAATTAGGAAATCGTGCCATGTTTCATCAATACAGAAAAACATCTCAAAGTAACCATGACTAGACATCTTTCAAATTACATTTTGAAAGTATAATTGCTGTTTTCTGAAATTTATCTTAGAAATACCTTATCAAAACTATTTTATTCTCAACATAAAACAACTTATGCACTTCGAACAAGTAAACCGAACCACCTGAATGTGAAAAGTGAACTTGTACCTTTTAAATCCAATGAACAGTCAATGGAGAAGATTTGCATTGTAAGTACAAACGCAGAAACCATTCTCCACATCGACGCAAACTCTGAAACCTCACTCTACTCACTTAATAATGTGGCTTACCTTGTTCCTGTTGGCTCAGCAGTTCTGCGTGAGGTTTGTTAGTGGGGTCTGACTCTAGTTCCTGTGATTTGGGAATAAAAGTGGGCCCTGAAGGAGAAGGATGCTCAGAAGTAGTCTCTTGTGGCGAGCAGTCTGTGCATGGCTGTGTCAGTGTCCCTCCCTTTACGACTCAATGGACTCTGGCTGTCATTGGGTGACGCAGCCTCATTCTCATTGGCGGAGCTGATGAGATTCTCATCCCCATTGTTTAGAAAAAAAAGTGTTGTTTGGCTTCTAATTCTGGGTGTGAGCATGGGATTGTGAGATTGGTTGAGACGGAACACTCAGTTTGAAAAGTGACACCCTTTATTTTGAGCATTTTTGAAAACGGGCGATTTCTTGGTGTTCTCTTACTCCAAAGTTGTGATTACCACACTTAAATAAGCAAAACACACTTTCTGACTGGTGGATATTAGTTGTCCACAGTCTAACATCTCACAGAGATGCCAAATAGTCGTCATCCTCAGAATCTGTTTGTCATGTTGGTTTGGGTTTTGGTTCGTTCACGTTTCATGTCTTTTTTATTTTGTAATTTAGCTTAGTCAAGGGGTGCTTCTCAATATTTATTTGTGCATCCTCATTTCCTTTCCTCACTTCCCAGCTCCACTCCCTGTAGGATGCTAGGGAAGGCTGCAAGGAAAGAAAATGAGGCCTCCGGGTCATAGGATGGAGGACGGAGCACCAAGGAGACAAAAGAGGGATATTGAGAAGCACCATAGACAGTATAAGAAGTGGACAGAGCCATCTCATTGGAACTCAGTTGAGACAGTTGAAGCCCATTTTTAGCGATTTTTGAGCACTTCCGTTCCTGACGCGCAGACGCAAACCGACTCAAACTAAGCTTGATGACGTGAGCAACCCGTCTGACAGACGTAAATCTTCTAGTAGCTTTGCGTGAAAATTGCCAACGTTAATCTTGCAGAGACGGGGAACTTGAGCAAAGAGTTCTCATACCGAATTATTTCCAATTCCCCAAAAACGTTGTTGAAATATTTTGTCCCGTTGCTTTTATGGACTCATTATATATGGGCTTCTCCCTTGACGGGACGTCCCCCCGATTGCCTGCGAGCTTCTCCTCCTGTCTGTACGGTAATTTCTGTACAGGGCAACAGAGAGTCGAGTGGTTATGACGCAATCGTTTTGCGGAAAAAACCACCCACTGTTTTTACGGGGGCCATAATGTAACATAGAAGGTAATGGAGCCCTTTATACATTGTCGTGTTTCTTTAGAAAAAAATAATGGACAAATGGAGTCTTTAAACGCCTCAGATGTAAAGTTATTCGCTGTCAAAGTGACGCCAAAATGAATGGGAGTCAATGGAAATGCAAGTGAAGTTCTGCTACAAGATGGCGGCACCCGGCCGGCTTCAACTTGCGGGGTGCTTCTCATTTCTTATTTGTGCATCCTCGTTTCCTTTCCTCGTTTCCTTTCCTTGCGTCTCAGCTCCACCCCCTGTAGGCTGCAAGGAAAAGAAAAGAAGGACGGAGGAATCGAATGAAAGCTTTTTTATACATTGGAATACTTGATCACTCGAGCGTCACTTCAAAGTGTCATCAGCAGCGCTCAAAGGATCTGCCCTTATGTTGTTGAAGTTTGTTTATTTAAGAAATTCATAATAAATAACAATAAAGCAAGCTACCCTATTGAAATATGTGAGATGTGTGGTTTATATAAACTGCAAGGGTAAAGTATAAATTAAAATGATTGTGACAGATGTGAAGGGGGAGGAGAATTGATGCGTGCGTCACGTTTAGTCGATAAAAGACTTCCGCATAGGATACACCTGTGTATCCTCGCTCATGACTCCTCTGGAAGCCTCCTCACTCCTCGATCCTCGCCTCCTCTGTGTGCAATTAGAGAATTGAGATGTCCTTCAAGATGGCTGAGCTCGATCAGTTTCCGGGTTATAGGATGGAGGACAGAGGAGCGAGGAGACAAGGAGGGATATTGAGAAGCACCCCTAGTCGATGGATTACCCCCTTGAGAAGCACCCATGTTTTCCTGGTTTGTCATGTGATTCCCTTGCCATCATGTGATCTTGTCATGTGCTTCCCTAGTCTCATGTGTCATGTTCTGATTGGTTACTTGATCATTCACAAGTGTGTCTTGTTAAGTCATTAGTGTTTGTGTATCAATAGCCCTCAAATTTCCATTGTCTCTTGTTGAGTATTGTTCCCTGTAACCGCTGTTGGAGAGTCTCATGCATTGTTGTCCGGTCAAGTTCATGTTTACTTTTACGTTTATGGTCAACTAGTTTAAAGGGTACCTATTATGGCATTTAAAATGTTCCTAATAATGTTCTGGGAGTCCCCAACAACAGTTTTACATGCATGCAATGACAAAAAACACTTTTGTTGTCTTATAATATGCATTTATTTTTACCTGATTTGCTCACCGACTCCCTAATGATTCGTTTGACGACTCATTTGTCCAAACCCCTCCTTTGCGTGACGCTAATCGGCGGTGATTGGTCAGATGAAGCAGTCAGTTATATTTTGCGTTAGCCCAAAGCTTAAACATATTGATAAAGCACTGCAGTACTACAATACGCTTCACATAATTTCACATATTTCAAAAAACAAAAAAAAATGACATTGGAGACCTAGAAGCTGCTGAGCGTAACTCTCACTCTCTCACACACACGCACGCACGCACGCACGCACGCACGCACACACACACACACACACACACACACACCATATAAAAGCAACAATTATTAATAGTACTTACAGGTTGTGATTCGGAGGAGGAAGCTGATCCAAATAAACTTGGTATTGAACGTTCCTTCAGTATCAGGCGACTCGCGAATCCACACTTGAAAGCATTTGTGTTTGTGAAGCGATCGTCATTAAAATAACGTGAACACAGCTCAAGGTGGCTATACTTGTGTGGTATAGTTGTAAATATAAACTCTAGCCACTGAGTCTTCACATGCTTGTCCCTGGGCAGTGAAAAAAAAAGTTTGCTTTTGATTCGCACTTCAGAACAGAGTCTCGTCGACATGTTATTGTCAGGTTTCTCTGTCTGCTTGGCGCGCGCACTGAGTGGGCGTGTCGAATTCAAATAACTTGTACAAGTGACGTACGAAAGTTAGAGAAAATGCATCGTTCGTCTATCGATTCATATCAGCGACTCAGAGTCGACTCTTACTTTTGAGAGACAATAACTTTGTATACGGTGAACTTTCATATTTAAAGGGGTCATATAATGGTACTTGCACTTTTACAAGTTGATTGTAGGCCTACTGAAATGTGTGTTGGCAGTGCCTGTACACAGCCATCATATAATGATAAAAATCCATCCAGTGGTTTTGTTTTAATCTCCTTATATGTTTTCCCCTGCCTCAAATCAAGCCGTTCGAGCCTGTGACGTCACAAGCTCGCACGCCCCTCCCACGACTGTTGATTGACAGCAGTGTTTCAACACAGACCCGCCCTCGCTCGTGAGTGAGATGTCAATCATAGTTCGTCATTGTTGATACACTGGAGCAGAATGGCGGCCGTCTAAGCGATTGTGGTGTTCTGTTCTTGGGTGTAATAAGGAACACAGCAGTCATTTTAATGTTCCTAAATCCGAACCGCTGAAGACGCAGTGGCTGAGTTTTGTTTATGAAGGAAATATTCACGACGAGCAACGTCAATGCGCTCATGTTTGCGCAAATCATTTCTCACCAGACTGCTTTATAAACGAGGCGAGGGTCCATATAAATCAGGTTTAGCTAAGAAGCTGCTACTGAAAAAGGAATCGGTACCAACTATTCGTGTTCCTGCTGGACCTCCAGAAGAAGTGAGTGTAACGTTTTATTTATTAACCTTTATATGAATCTTTGCAAATCCCTTGCACGCTTCACGATGAATGTGGCTAATGTTTACACTCAGGGTGCATTACGGCATGTGTTCTAACGTTACGACGTTCTCAATATAATTCATAATCCCACGTTTATAATGAAAAACGCCTTTAGAGGTGTTGTGTTATTAAAAACTGTGTAAGTTACGCAGTTACAGTTAACGTAACAGGAATATTAACAGGAATATCAATGCAGTTACAAAACTATAGATGTACTTAAAAGTTTTCTTAAAACATAAAACATTTTCGTACTGCACTAAACATAAACATACAGCAAATTCTTAGTTATCCTTCAACTACTGCTAGAATCATTACTGACATGACCTCATGTCAGTTTCAGTCACGAGTTGTACCTAACACTGAGATAACGCATCACTGACAAGCCTACATTTACAAAAAAAAAGAAAAAGAAAAGTTTTTCAACATAAATCTGTCAACGAACTAACCTATAACTTACATTAGTAACGTTAAACACATAGCGTTTGTATCTCACAACTCTAACGTTACCCTGCCAGTACATACAAAAATAGATCAAAGTGACATTGTTAACCAACCATTCAGAAACGTCCTGTTCGAGCCTTATTGTCGAACTTCTTCGGGGCCGTCATCTTGTTTCGGGTCCGACTCCGGTTCAAACTGATACGGTTGCACAGATGTGTCCTCAGAGAGAATCCCGCTGCCATAATAAACCCTCCACTGTTGTCAAGTTAACACTCCACGTGCATTGTGTTACAGCGCCCACAGAACAGAGGGGCGGAGTCAGCGAAGCTCATTATCATTTAAAGGCATATGCACTTAAACGGAGTGCTGAACACAGAGCTGTTTTTGAGCAGGTAAAATGAGTGTTTTCTTAAAAAACTAATGAGAATTTTTAATAAAAGTATATTACAAACTTTTCATTTAGACCCTAAAGATTCATATTAACTTGTACAAAAATGGCATTATATGACCCCTTTAAAACTTTGCAGGATGTTTTTGTTCACTTAGATCTATGTTACACACTACATGAAAGGTAATTTTCAAAATTCCATGATAGGTACCCTTTAAGGTATCGTCTTGTTTTGTGTGTTCTAGATAATCTTTAATAAAACTGCACTTGGGTCCAACTGCAACTTTCTTCAGTGGATCTGTTACACTGTTTTTGTCCATTTTAACCCCCCCCCCCCCCCTCCTCCTTGTGAAAAAGTGTGCTTAATTGAATTGAATGGCAACTTGCAAGTTTTATAAAACTGTACTTGGAAATAATATAATGTTAGAAAATAAAAGGCCACTTAAAGGGATAATTCACTCAAAATAATACTGTCATTTACTCACCCTCAAGTTACTCCAAACCTGTATTAGTTTCTTTCTACTGCTGAACACAAAAGCTATTTTGATGAATGTGTGTAACCAAACAGGTCATGGTAGCCCCGGACTTCCATAGTATATAATTTTTCTTTTCTTCTGGAAGTCAACTTGAATGGCTACCATCAACTGTTTGGTTACCAACATTCTTCAAAATATCTTGTGTTTAGAAGAAACTCCTACAGGTTTGGAACAACTTAAGGATGAGAAAATGAGGGTGAAACAACATGAGGGTGAACTATCCCTTTAAGTGTACATTAAAGTCAAATATGGTTTTATATGGAGTTACATGGTTTTAGTTTGAATAGAAGTGATGGTAAAGTATTTTAGTTTATTGCTTGTCAGTAGCCTACATTCAGCAGTACACTTTAACCATATTGTCAAGAAATTATGAAATTACATAATATAAAGGTAGGTGGATTAACAAATTTTCTAAAGTTAAGCTAACTTCAATCAATTTAAACTAATGCGTTTTCATTTAACTGCAATTAACATTTAGTGTCTAAAACTACATTCTTTTTGCAATCAATATATTCTTTTAGAGTTTCCCTAAGTTTTTTTTTCAAATCAGATAAAGTGCACTTTTTTCACAAGGGTCTATACTATAAATTCTCTTTATGAACGTACTCAATATCTTAAGTAAGTCATACAATCATAATATTAAAGGACCTTTTTAGTGTTCTAAATAAAGACATAAAGGACAGAAAAAAGACAACTAGATACTCAAATCTAACACAATGACTTCAATAACCTTTTCAGAGTTAACCTGTGATCGGATCAACATTCCCTGGACTATCCAATGATTCGGCAAAATCTTACATGCGTTTTGTGTACATCAGTTTGGTTGAGCATTATATGATTGCCATCAAATATTGTAAAAAGATGTTGCAACAACTTCTACAAAGTCTTTAAAGAAGCCAAAAATGGGGTCTCAGAGAGGTCAGAAATAGAAAATAGTCAGTCATTCTGTCTATTAAGTCTTATAAAAGTGTTGAGAATGCTATATATTTTTTCTCTGAAACGGAATGAGCCATCACTGATGTGTCATTTCCTGCCAGGCTTAAGATCTTTGTGGTGAATAAGAACTGCATCTGGTATTTTACCACTGAGAGAGATGATATCTGGGAAACCTATGATCAGCAGAAGCAAACAGCAGACAAATCAACTTAAGCAAACCACATTCAGCAAGATTGCGTGTAATGTGGGAAACAGCCTAAGAAGAACCAGCTTGTGCTTCACCAAAACACCAGTTACGGAAGTTTATTAAAGAGGCATTCTATAAATATAAAAATCAAAAAATATATTAAAACACTTTGTATATGAATACATAAAACATTGAGACAAAATATATTAGATAAAAAAACAGTACAGTATATTAAATACATTTACAATAAAAATTACTGCTGCTTAACAGTGCAAAATACACAAATACAGTATAGATAATACAGAAATGCACTATAATTAAAATAAATAGTTAAATAATTACATCTTATACATCAATATTTAACATTTCTCAACAGGGTCTCTTTGACCTTATGGTTATAAGTCTTGTAACATTAAAATGGTTTAGGAGTAGAAGGTTCCTGATCTACTTTACTAGAGTTTACTTTCAGCCCGACTCTGATGCACAGGTGTGTATTTTTCAAGTGAAGCCCAGAACCTTGATTAGGTGTGTTTGATTATATTGTAAATGAAACAAAACTATCCACACTGTCAGCAAAGGCTAGCAGAAGATTCTGTAAGGGCATATGGCTTCTGGATGTTTTCCATGGCACCTGAAAACAAAGGAAAATATTGTTTTAATATAATGGCACAATAAAACGTCTGTGTGAACATAATAGAAGATAACAAAAATGGTTTAACTGAAAATATTTAATTTAGTATCATTTTGTAATGTGTTACTACAACTTGCTATTCTATGTAGTAATATTTTTTAATTTATGTAATTCCTCTGACCTGATCCTTAAAAAATTACGGTTGATGAAGGCATTCAGAATTACGGAAGTTTTTACTAAAAACGTAAACGTTGTCAAAAGTATCCCCGTTCACACGGATCCGCAAAACGACTGAAAACGCTGTATTCTGCTGCCAGGCCAGTAGTTAGCGATGTCACTTTTTAAAGAAACACTCTGTGCCTATAGACTGAACGCATAATTTCATGCAAATGAAGTCACAGTGTTCTCAAATTTGCATTTTTGTAGTTTACACCGAGAAGATAATGGTATCGTTTTTAAAATCGTGCACTTTGAAACCTGTTTTTTTCAGGCCCCCAAAACGCCGTTGTCATGTAAATGAATGGCGAAAAAAGTGACATAAAATGTTTGCGTTTTTAGTTGAAAAAGGTGTGTACATGGCCTGTTTTCTTTGTCATCGTTTGCCTTAGCTCTAGTTACTCATCTGTTGTCATGGTTTCTAATTAGTACCTTCCCTGTTCTCTGTTCCGTTGATTATCTTCCCTCTGTGTATTTATTCCTCCATTTTAAAAGACCTGACAAAATGTTTTTTCACAGTGTAGACTAGCTAAAGTGTCACTTTCAAACAGTGATAACAATCCTCAGCAAAGTATCTTCCTGTAAAAGTAGATTTTTTATAAACATGCACACATACAGATGCTTTTGTTGATATCTTGAGGGCTTTATGGGGAAATGATGCGTTTCTCTTGTGGGTAGTGTATGCCCAGATCTATCACACACAAACACATATTAACACACCTCCAATTAGACGCACTTCCTCCGTGATGAGTGTCTGAAGCTCTTCGTGTTTCTCTGTAAGCTGTCGCTGTTGTGTGGTGTAAATGTGACGGGGAAACACAGAGGAAGAGAAAAAAAAACTGTTAGCAAGAGGAAACCAACTTTGTTTACGATTCACACAGTTTCCCAATACAACATAATTACTGTAAATAACTATGCGCAAGTTACGCAAAATTTGTCAGGTCAAGAATGATTATGAAGTGTTATAAATTAGGGCACAAAAATGGGACTTATGTTATTAAGAAATGTTCAATATTTTTGAAGAAAATCACCTGCAGAAGATGAAGCTTGCCAAGCAGTTGTCTCTGCTTTTCTGTAGCACCTCTGATAATCTCCATCCTACAGTCCACAAAAGAGAAGACGTAAAGATTATATTCAGATCAAGAGAAATGAAAACTTACTAGGTTTTAAATTGTTCACAGGGTATATTAAAGTCACCATTTTTTTTCATGGAATATTGCCATATTTATAATTAATATGTATGCACATCATTTTTTTTTTATTCATGTGCCCTCGTAATCTTTCATCAAAGTAACTTCCCCTCCTGACATCTCTGACATCACCATTAACTGGTGCGAAGGCTACAATTTTTCTTGTCTGAGCTGACGTTTCGCTCTGATATGTCACAATATGAAAGAAAAGACTATCAAAACTTCACTTTCATTATGATTTAAGTAATGCTTTGGATTGTGCCAATATACACTGACACACATTATATCATAGTGGCAGCTTTTGTGACAGAATGAATACAAATACTGTGATATTGTAAAAACATTGTAATAAAATCCTGTTAAATTTAATGTAACACTATTTACATAAAATATAAACTACAATAGATAAAAAAAAAATTATACAAATAATTTAACTTTACATCAAAGGATCAATTAAATATAAATACAATTATTTTAACAATGTTTTAAGAGGTATGTACATGTACTGATGTCTTAAATCTATATCAATTTCATTTAAATCAAATTTAAATAGATGTAGATTTTAACCATAAATTATGGTAATTCATACTTTTTAACTAACAAACATCTTTTATACACTGCACAGGTTAAATAAGTGAGCCGATTAACAAGTTTTGCTGTACATTACATTTAATCATTTAGCAGACGCTTTTATCCAAATGAGGAGAGCCACAGAAGCAATCAAACTAACAATAGGGCAAATTGATTTATAATCTGATGTATCAACATACATGTGCTGTGACTAGTCCCAGTTAGTCTGGCACAGAACAGCAGAATTTCTAGTCTTTTTACATTAAAACAAGTAACTTTTATTTAAGGTTTAACATATCAAATTGTACCAAAGTCAATAGTGTTTAGTCTTACATTAGGAAGGAGGACTTCTGAACCAGATCCTTGATCTGATGCTGAGTGAATCCAGCAACATACACACTGTTGACTGTGATAATAACATCACCTGAGATGAGAGACAAAGAGATTTTAGCAATGAGTAAGTATGAATGGCACCGGTTCTTGACAGAAAGTGGGGAGGTGTTTCGATAACTCACCTGTCATTAACCCACTACTCTCTGCGAGACTGTTCTCCTTCACCCAACACACACATGAGCCCAAATCCTGCTCAGCGCTGATGCTTCTCTCAACACTACCAGTCTGGACAGGGAATAAAGATCCAA
This sequence comes from Chrosomus eos, assembly GCA_036326025.1. Lineage (NCBI taxonomy): Eukaryota > Metazoa > Chordata > Actinopteri > Cypriniformes > Leuciscidae > Chrosomus > Chrosomus eos. Next base: position 11,017,261 of record CM070828.1, on the reverse strand, counting down.
TCAATTCATCATCCAAAATCCAATTATCCTCTGACAGATAATAAGCCCCCAGGCAGGCATGTAATGCTTGAATGAATGGAGAAAAAAGGATGAGAAGAGAGAGAGGGATAGAAGTTGGGCGGGTAATAAGGTTACCTGGATGTCAAACCCCAAAGTTTCGTTTTCTTTCCTTCTTAAAACAACAGTTTTCCTGTTAACCAAGAGAGAGACATGAGTAAGAAAGAGACAGAGATAAACAGTCCAAATCTGAGTTGTGCATGTGGGTTGAATTTGTGTAGGCTACTTAAGATGTTAATCAGAATATATATATATATATATATATAATAATAATAACATTTTTTTTTATACACGTATGTACTGCTCTGTTGTCTTGTCTTGGGACTGCAGAACCTAAAAAAATACACCACAATAGGTCATTATTAAAATAAGTAATTTAGATACTAGATTAATATATTATTTAAATAATAATAATAATAATAATAATAATAATATAATAAATATCAATTATAAAACAATTATTAGACTAATATAAATCACATTTAAAAAATAAAGCCACTGAGAAATAAAATAAAAAATAAGTAGTCACTTACTTTTCTTTTATGACTTTTTTCATCTTTGCTCTTGGTTGTTTGTTTATAATCACTAGTGTTCTTCTGTGTTTTGTGTCCAGTGTTCAACAGGTTGTTTGTCGCGCAGCTGCTTTTCCCCAGCAGTTTTCTTATGTATTGAACAGATGCTGTCATCTTCAGAGTGTGTGTTGCTGCTGACATCTCCAGAGTGTGTGTCGCTGACATCTCTGCTGTCTGTCTGCTGCTGAACGTCACTCCTCGGCTTTTACACGCGCCTCTGAACGGATATCACGTGACAACTGTAAAGTCCCCGCCCGGGGCTTCACTACAAACTTTTGAATTTACTGTAAGTTTGTCAGCGCACAATTATGGAGAATCATGTATAAAATCACCGTTGCAACTTGTTTAAAACAAACTAAACGGCTGCATTAACAAGGTCAATTTTAAACCCATCAATCAAATGATAAATCTGAAACTGAAAACTAAACAATTTCATTTATTTTTTAATTTTGGCACGTTTTGCGTACACTTATTATTTAAATAATTGATTTAAAATCGACAGATAATGTCTTCCATACATTAAAACAGAAATAGAGAGTTAAACATGAACAACAGATTTACATTTTCAAAAAAAATAACTTAGCTAAATGCGGCTTAATTTATTAAATAATGACCATGGTTTTAAACTGCCGTCAACAAACAAACAACAACAAACAAACAAACAAACAAACAAGCAAACAAACAAACGAGTTTTTATTAAATAATAAAGTTAATGAAAAAAATCATTATATCCAATCTCTACTTCTCAATAACGTGATGTCATTTTCGCTTGAAGATTGTTTCCCATCCAGTAGGGGGCAGGAGAGGCGCCTCAGTCCCGGTTCAGAGCGCAGTTCAGTCATATGAAGAAGAGAAATCTAGGCGTCCCCCCTTCTGCGTGCTGCTGCTAGTTAACACGACGTAAGCTTTGTCTTTTCCATGTCCTTTTAGTAGCCTCAGCTAAATATTAACGATGTAATTTAATATGTAAATATTACTCTACATTTAGTTTTTATCCGCGATGTCTGTAATTTCTGTTTTTAAAATCTGCGCAGATAATTGGTATGTCTTGTATAGATGATGCTTATGGTGGTCCTGATGCTGCTTTTGTTACTAGGCGACCAGGTTGACTCGGGAGCTAACTAATAAACAAGAATAATCCTAAGAGAACTAGCTAAAATAACCACAGTGTTAAAAAACGTAATCAGTAGTAGCCGCGTTTATTCGCTTTGGTAAGTTAGATTGCTGCCGATATGCGGCTGTCAACACAACGGAGCAATGGTCTGCGTTCAATGTGTCGTGATGACTCTGACAGTATTTCGCGGTTTAATTGGATGATTTAAGAACGCATTAAATGAGAACCTTCTATTTAGAATCAATGTTAAGCACTTCATTTACTCTTTCTGCAATTGCAGTGCTATCTAACCATCAGTGACCACCAAGACACCAGACATGGATGCCGAGCCCAACTATCGCCGGACAAAACCGGGTAATGGCCCTTGTGAGCAACAAATTATTCCGTTGTTATTTATTTTATTTTTTTTACAGACCACTGTAGGCTTACTTTACTGTCACATAATACTTAATATAAATATTGTATAAGATTGAGGCAAGTAATTGTAGAGGCTGCTCACTGCAGAGCCATGGGTGGAGCTCCCCCTCTCTGGATGTAATTTTGGCGTAAAATGGATTGTGCTAGAAGGTCCAACCACACCCTAACCTTACCCATTACTCTCTCCGTCCAGCCATTAGATCCACATAGATTGAGCTGGACTAAGTCAAACGTCCAGAGAGCTGGAGCCGAATGCCATTTGGCTCTGCAATGAGCACCACTTGAATAATTGTGCAAATATTTTAATTTCATTGTAGGTGTTAGATCAACTCAACATGAAGCTTCAAATGGAGCTTCTGGACCCTCTTCACAGATTCCAGGTTTGTCTCAGACTGCCGACGTCACTCCTGAGGAAAAAACTAAAGGACGACGTGTAGGAATTCAGGCCTCTGACTCGGATTATGTTAAACTTGCAAAACAAGGAGGACAGAAGGGTAAATGTGTCTCACCTGTATAGAATTAAATTTTTATATTTGTCATTAACTTTGCTGTGATTCACTTCATGTTCAGAATAGCGTTCCTATAGGAACAAAGTGTAGTATTTACGTACAGAACGACTACTGCTTTTACAAAAATGAACACGTGATCGTGACAAATGTGACTGAAACATGCTAAGCAGTATGTTACCGATTAAGTTGATTCAATATATCAATATATATACTTATGGCCCTGCTAATCTTTCAATTCTCCTGTAGGTTTGCTGTGGCACGATGATCCCGTGGAATCAAAACCTAACAGTACCTACAAACCCTGTAATTGGTTTCTGATGACCAAGAGAGGTGAGAATTTGTCAGCCCAATAAGGTGCTGTTTTGTACATAATTTTGGTTCGACGAATGATCCAAGATTATAAGAGACCATCTTAATTTATTACAACTCATTGGCCTGGAGAAAGAAGCTATGCATGTGTCAATTAGTTCTGGTATTTAAGGCATGGCATGTTCAAGCAATTCAAGAATATTCTGGTCCGTATTAATAGGGTGACATGGAGGACTTGCATTCTTCTCTCAGAAGAAATACAGGGGTTTGTTGAGACATAAAAGGGTAAACCCCAATCCATCCAATCCATGGTGGTATAAAACTGGGGTTCAATCTTTTGATCTTATTCTTGCAGTGGAAGTAATGCAACTACCCCTGACGGAATCAGCAAGAGTGAGTCTAAAGGGGCCTTACAGCAACTGGAGCCCCCATTTGGAACTGATAACTGTTCAGCCTGGGACAGGGATTCTGGTAATGACAAGGTGAATGGATTAGCACAGACCGTAAAAGCCATCGTGTATCTGAACCTTCCATTCTTCCTCCAGCCGCCATATCATAAACAATCTTTCACTTGCCATCTTTTTATTTTATTTTTTTTTTCAAGCAAAATAAGTTTCTGCAAAAACTGGGGTCCAATCATTTTTGTTTTCCTTTTGTTGTGATTCTGCTTTTTACTTTCTTGACTGGTTGACAAATGCACAGACCAATTTCTCTCACAGGAAAACAGGAGTTTTGCAAATTACCTTTTGTGTTTTCATGGTGAATTTTTATACATACAATTTGATAAAATTGCATGCTATGTGGCTACTCAGTTGGGAACACTAAATACTGTAAATATTTGAGAATCATTATTTAAAATCATTTGCTTTTCGTTACAGTTGCCTACTATAAAAGCAAATAGTTTAAAGGATTAAGGGTACTAAACAGAAAGACTTTCCATGGCAAAAACCAGTTTGGCATATTTAACTATACAGAACTGGTTCTTTCAGAATGCTGACTCAAATGACTGTTGAAATGGCTCTGTACCCTGTAACTTTAGATCTGTGGTTCTCACTCCATACCCTATCATGTTCATCATATACATATGAAACTGAATCATCTTATTGCATTATTAGTCATTTATTATTCTTCCTTCATGCTGCTTTCTTTTTATTAATGATATTCTGTACCTGTGGGTTTCCTTTTTTATTGCTGGATAGAATTATTAATTGTGAATTAATCACTTATGATTTTCATCGGCAGTGTTTTATATCATTATATTAAATTGTGAATTAATATTAAAAATCTAATGTCCTCACACAGAATGTCAACAATGCTACATCGGAGATGCAGAAACTCTCCCTACATGATATTGACGAGGCCAACAAGTTCAAAAAGACGTAAGTGTCTCTTTTTATTTTATTTTTATCAACAACAACAACAACAAAAAAACATTTTTAGCCCCTACATTATTTTCCAAATCCTCATTAAATAAATATAAACTCTTGAAATGCTTTCAGTCTGTATTAGTATTTGATAATTGTTTCTACACTGCAGTTCCCACGATAAGAAGAAAACAGCTCCAGTCAGCATGTCCAAACTTTTAAGCTTTGGTTATGCCCAGGATGAGGATAAATCTCCCAATGATGACGATGCTTCAAGTGAGTCTTCCTGTTTTTTATTATTATATCATGAGTAGTTTGAGTTTTGCATTCTTAACCACAATTACAGTAGGAGGCAGCTGAAGTGCTGCTTGGTATGACATACTTAAAGGTGCAGTAAGCACCTTCTGACAAACACTGTTGATATTTTAAATCAATAACCAAACAAACACACCCCTAGCCAAAAGAAACACACCCCTCCCTTCATTGCTCCACCTCAAAATAACAAACATGCTATGTAACACAGGCAACAACTGTGTTGAGATTCAACAGCAGCAGCAGCAGCAAGTCATGGTTTTGTGAAATCGCAAAACCAATGTTACTTATCGAGCAGAAACAAAGCAACCTCAGCTTCAGTTCCTTTTCGAGAGTGGTCACTTCAACATTGTGTAGCCCAGCTACGCTGTGGGAAACCTTATAGGATAACGGCAGTGAAATAACTGGCCAATTGTTGCAACTATGCAAATACTGACGAGCCTTCGGGCAGTATAAAATGCAGATAATGATGACGTCAGAAACCTTTCCTTCACGCTGCCATCATTAAAGATGCACCTGAAGAAACTTCTTGACTTCTTCACTGCATGCATCCAATGGCTACTTTTTGCAGGATTTGGACCATTGCATCGCCGGCCTGGGCCTGGCCAACGATGAGGCCGCCACCATGGAATCCAGCTGCGTGCACTGCGCAGACCTGCTGGTGCGCGTTTTGAGATCCAGGAGGGATATTGCTTGTGGCATTACGGAGGCGAGGCCTCTGCCATCGTTGCTCCATTCCGCAGTCCGTTTCTCTGACGAGAGCCCTCTGCACCTTCTGCCCTCCTCCCATCATCACGGACTTTGTCTCCTTCGGCTCTGGCAGAGACTCCATGTCCCTCTCTGTGTTGAAGAAAGAGGAGCACGTTAGGGTTCTTGAGAAGGCTGTTATGGAGCTGGACCTCGTCTAGAGCACTCCGGAGGAACCCACCAGGAGTAAGTAAGACTCTTTGTACTTCAAAATGGGCCGCCGCTAAGCTGTTTCGAGGTGGAGGACGCCCTTTTTCCCTGACGTCCATGAGCATGTGGTGAATTCGTGGTCTGCACCCCAGTCGGTGCACGTCCATGCCTCTTCACAGGCCTCCTTTTCCCACGTGGACCGGGCAGAAGCCCACGGCTACGTGTGCATGCCCCCCTTCGGGGAGACCATCGCCGTGTATCTGTGCCCTTCCCCGACCACGCTGGGCGCGGATCTCTGCCTGCCGTCCAAGCCGTGCAGATTGACTGCTCACCTTGCTGATAAGGCCTACGCATCTGCTGACGAAGTGGCGACTGCGCTGCACTCAATGGCTGTGCTACAGGTCTTCCAGACCAAGCTCCTGCAGTCCCTAGACAGCAGCAATGTGGACGCAGTCGCAATGAAAGATCTGCGCACAGAAAAAGACTTTGTGCTCATGGCAACAAAGCGCTCCTCCTCAAGCTATTGGCCGTTCTATGGTCTTCATGATGTTCCTTCACCTGCACCTATGGTTAACCCTAGCTGCCCTTAAGGACTTGGACCGTAAAACGCTCCTCAGTGCTCCAATCCCTCTCTCTAGCCTCTTCAGTGACGTTCAAAAGCCACGGCGCTTGTTCCAGCCATCGTCGAGTTCCCGCTCTTCATTGGCACCCCTCTCCACCTAGGACCTAGCGCTGGTTCTGAAGGCTCTCTCTCTACCCGTTCAAGCCCTTCAATTCTATTGCTCTTAAGGAGCTCTCTCTCAAAACTGCTTTGCTTCTTGCCCTTGCTTCGTCTAAGCGCAATGGAGATTTGCAGGCTCTCGGTGAACGTCGATTGTATTCGTTTTGGTGACTGTAGTGTCACTCTCCACCTGAGACCGGGCTTTGTGACTAAATCTCTTTCTACTTCCTTTTAAGGCGCAGGTCATTTCTCTACCCGCTTTGTGTTCCGAGTCGTCAACTTCGCATAACTCTGATGCTCAGAGCGCTGTTTGCCCTTTTAGGGCTTTGCAGAGTTATTTAGACGCTCGGCTGCTTTCGACAGTTGGACCTGCTCTTTGTATGATACGGTGACTGCTAAGGGACGGGCAGTCTCTTAGCAGAGGCTTTCTCGCTGGATAGTGGACGCTATCGCTTTGGCTTATGAGAACCAGGGACAGGAATGCCCACTCAAGGCCCACTCAACAAGGGTTATCGCCTCTTCATGGGCCTGGTCTAGAGGTATGTCTATCCCGGATTTATGCTTTGCTGCTGGCCGGTCTTCACAAAACACTTTCGCCAGGTTTTACAAGTTGGACTTGCTGTCTTTGGCATCTCAAGTGCTTTCTGTGAGTAAATAACCTCCCTTATTTCAGGGTTATTGTTAAATAACTGCTTCTGGGCACAGTCTGTTACCGCTTTAGCTGTTGATGCTGTGCATGTCTATGTGCATACTTATATGTGCTCACTGTTGTTTTTTCTGCCCTGTATTCAGTGCAGCCTGTTCAATATTCATCTGATATGCAGTTTTTAGTAGTCCCTGAGCTGGCATTTCATTGGCTTAGCTCCACCTACCAGCTGTGAGCACTCCTAGCTTTTGTACTCAATTGTGATTGGTGTAAACTTCTGTTCTTCGCCCCTCTCACGGCATGATTGAATGCGATTCCCACAGCGTAGCTAGGCTACGCAATGTCAAAGTGACCATTCTAGAAAGGGAACTTAACCTATTACTGTTGTAACCTCGGTTCCCTGAGAGGCGGGAATGAGACATTGCGGAAGCCGCCGTACTCGCCGCTCAACCAGCTGTGCAAGCGGCATTAATTCACTGGCATTATCCTATAAGGTTTCAGGATTTCTATGAAGGGAAAGGGTTTCCACAGCATAGCTGTGCTAAGCAATGTCTCGTTCCCATCTCTCAGGGAACCGAGGTAACAACAGAAACCGTAGACGTTTTCAGGCCTTCCCGATCTAAATTCTCTCCAGCGCTAGTCTCAGCCTCAGACGCCCACTGACCGTTGTCTGAACGTCTGATTGCTTAAGATCACAAAATGGGAAAAACTTTGGGAGTTTCATAGTTGACATCTGAATTCTACAGGATTTCCGGGAAGTGTGTTTGTGCGTTCTTTAACAATCTGCCTGAGAACAAAGCCGTCGGGACGCCAAACCAGAGATGGCCTTATAATTCCGTGTCCGTGGGTCTACCATTGAAGAAACCGTAACGGCTAACTTGGATCACGTGTTGGATCACATTACAGCCTTTACGTCATTGAATTTCGTTCAGAGTTGTGGAACAGTCAATTACTGTTTGCGGTTACCATAGAAATGAATTAGAAGTGCCGTAAACTGAATTATTCCAGTTTCGCAATTTTCAGGGACTTCTCTTATAAAATAGCATTTTTTCCGGTGTAAACTCAAAAAATAGATCAATCCAAAACGAATTGACATCCATTTAAAAAAAAAAAAACAGTCTCTTGTCTGCTTCCCTGCATGCGCAGCGTTATCAGGCATTACACTTTTTTCGGCTAAGGCTTTGGCCAAACTCCCTCATGGACGAAGTATGCCTGTAGACACGTTTCCCTTACAGATTTGCGCAAAACTTTAGCGATATTTTCTAAATGTCGATAAAAAAGATATTGCGAAAAGACGGCGCTTCCATTAACCGATATTATGCGACTAAAACGTCTTTTTTTTTCTCTTACGATAAGTCATTCCAAAAATCATGGCAACGGATGTTGGTAGGTTTATGTATATCCTAGCCACCGCACTAGCCATTATATTTAATTGAAGGAGACGTAGGAGTGTTATCCAAGCATATCCAAGGGCAAGGAAAGCGGCATATATGAGGTGTTTCTCCCTCTTATCTGCTTCAAGGTTTTGATAAATTGTGGCATTTCTTTATTGTTTAGAATCCAGTATTCCTGTGATACTTTTGTCTTTTATGAGCTTAAAGGGGCTATGTGTAGATTTTACGTAAAAAAATCTTTAAGATAGAGTTTTCATTTGTACATTTATGAGCCAACCATAATGTAATAGAAAGAATGACACCTTGATTGTCCACCACGGTTGCCTCTATCAGCTTGTGTAGTCCATTGTGTGTGGAATCGGAGCGTGCACACCGAGAACGAGCATGAGACTGGCTGCAGTTTCTCTAAAGGCCACTGGTGTCAGTAACGGTTAGAAATTTCAGAACTTCCACAATGCTCCTTTAATAAAGAACTCTGTCTCGTCTTCTGTCCAAACAAACCTTGCCTTCTTTAAAGAATAATTGACTTTTACATACGCCAGGTGACCTGTAAATGCGAAAAAAATTGTTTCCATTACAGTTTTGCAAAATATTCCTTTTTTGAATTGCCGGAAAAACCACCTCATGTGAGCGTAAACATTTGTTTGCGATCCATGGGACTTTTTGCTAAATTGAAGTGTTTCAAGTGGGCATATTTTTAATTAGCAATTGAAATTTGTGCAGTTTGAAGTGTAATGAAAATGCGGCTTGTGAAATGAACACTTATCAGGATCAACTAAACGCTGGATTTTCAAAAGAATGTGAAGTTTGTGGTGCCATTGTTGCAGAGTAAACTTGTACAACATTCCTGAATGAAAAATATGTATTAGATGCACACATGTCTGTTATCATAGCTACATCAACTTTACATTTTAACGCCCCTAAACATGACACGGGACAAAACAAATTGTTATTGGTTGCTTTACATTTCGGTTAGTTAGACGATCCTCTTGGGCGGGTCCTTATGCCTGGCTCACACTACAGGAGTTATAAAATCCTAACTGATTGTGAAATCTGGTTGCAGCACACACTTAAAGAGAATATTTGCAGATTTTCTTACCTCAAATCTTAAACCTGCTCACACTACAAGATTTGAAAATTGTGGCGCGTCACACACACACACACTACAAAATCTTAATAAGATTATCGCGCCAGAGGAAGTGCCTCACGTGATCTCACGCAGCAGATCGGAAAATAGGCCTATCTGTCCTTCAGATCAAGTCATATTCGCGAATAAGTTGCTTTATCCAAGAGAGTTAATATTAAAAAAAATCATCCTTTTAACATTTAAGGATATTTCCAATGAATGGCATCAGCACTGGTCAATACAATGAATCAAAGCCGTTGATCTCTATAAAGTGGCGCATCAGCTTCATCGTTTCTGCTCAGCTTAGCATTGTAATGTGGTGCTCAAAGTTAAACTTAAATATGAAAATAATAACACCTTGTTTCATTACATCTATCTTTGAATGAATTACTAGTGGCGTAACAATGTAACTGGACTGTGTGTAACACGCTGAGACGAGCAATGCCGAAACTGGTGAAATAGCAGCAGAAAGCCTCTCGTAAAGTGAGATCCGAAGATCAGAATTAATTGTTATATAACCATGGCCTAACAAGCTTATTGTCAGGTTAATGTTCTGTTATTACATTATGTGGACCCTTATTTTCCACTTCATTTTAACGCTCTGTTTAGTTTCGGTTTCATTACTGAACATGTACTAGTTTTCGTGCCTCCTTGAGTCACTCAAAATTACCTCAAGGGAAATTCCCTCACCGCAACAGCCCTACTTGTTTCTTATTGGCTATTGTGACAGTACTGACGTAATCACAGTTTTACTCATCCTGATTTAAAATCCTAAATATCAAACCTGTTTGATATGATCGGGGCGGATCATAGCTTTTCCTATGAAGCTTTTCCAATATTAACGCGGGCCTTAGCTCTTGCCTGATCGTAACCCTTCTTCCAATTATATTCCTCTGACCTTTCTCCTCCTTGGTAATATCTCAGCCATCTCTCTTTTCAGTCTTTGTACAAATGTCCCTCTTTCTCACTCTCTCTCCTCCCCCATAATGAGCCCCCTACTGCTGATTGGCTGAAAGAGTGTTGTGGTACACGGCCTGATTGGTGCGATCCACTATTTACAAATACTATATATATATATATATATATATATATATATATATATATATATATATATTTCAGCACACACAACATCATCATCAAATATTCACAAAATTGGTTGTTTGGGTGTTGATTTAAATTTTCAGCAGCATTTCTCAAAAATCGCTTACTGCACCTTTACAGTTTTTTTCAATTGCTAACAAGCGCTTACCCATACTTCAGATACTTTTTCTAAACTCTTAACACAGACTCACACATATAAAACACAATTGGCCAAATGGATAATTTTCTTCTCAAAAACACATTTTGTTAAATATATACTAACTCTTCATTTCAAAACAGAACACATCTTTCTCTGCACACACTAACTTTACCAAAACACTGGAAATCTGACTCAAAATGAAATTATTCTGTCAAAGAATAACACTTGTTTTCACTTCACAAAGTACATGCAGTCAATCAAAGTACACCAGGTTTCAAAATACTGGCTATTGTTGACATTACAAAAACTGCATAGACTTTTATGTTTCGGTTTTATAGGTATTTGCATGCAAAACATGCAATCCACGGTTTTTACACTAAATTTCTTGGTTGGGAATTGTATGTCCACATGTACAGTAATGTTCACATTCAAAAGCAATCTTTTAAAGCAAAAGCAATCTCACCTCCTTTACTGTTTACTACAGGAGGTGCAGTAGAAACTCGGTATGATAGAACAGAATTTTTTTACAGTATTGCTTACAATGGTATGATAGAACAGAATTTTTTTTACAGTATTGCTTACAATGAACAAAATATCCATGAAACACACAAGAGCATTCTGAACAAAAAAGCAACAGCAAAAAGCCCAGATAAAAAAAGGGGGGGGGGGGGGGGGGGGGAACTAAAAAAAGCACAAAATTACTGTATCTAATCTCTGTGATTTTCAGGGTTAGGCCACATGTTTTCATCAACATCACATCTGGTATTATCCAAGGCGATGCACCTGGGATAAAACCGCTTGGTATTGCACCTCACTGCACCTCTCACTGCATCTCTCACTGCTCCTGCATCTCTCACTGCTCCTGCATCTCTCACTGCATCTCTCACTGCTCCTGCATCTCTCACTGCTCCTGCATCTCTCACTGCATCTCTCACTGCATCTCTCACTGCTCCTGCATCTCTCACTGCATCTCTCACTGCATCACTCACTGCTCCTGCATCTCTCACTGCATCTCTCACTGCATCTCTCACTGCTCCTGCATCTCTCACTGCTCCTGCATCTCTCACTGCATCTCTTTCACTGCTCTTGCATCTCTCACTGCATCTCTCACTGCATCTCTCACTGCTCCTTGTCTCTCACTGCTCCTGCATCTCTCACTGCATCTCTCACTCCTCCTGCATCTCTCACTGCATCTCTCACTGCATCTCTCACTGCTCCTGCATCTCTCACTGCATCTCTCACTGCTCCTGCATCTCTCACTGCATCTCTCACTGCATCTCTAACTGCTCCTGCATCTCTCACTGCTCCTGCATCTCTCACTGCTCCTGCATCTCTCACTGCTCCTGCATCTCTCACTGCTCCTGCATCTCTCACTGCTCCTGCATCTCTCACTGCTCCTGTATCTCTCACTGCTCCTGCATCTCTCACTGCATCTCTCACTGCTCCTGCATCTCTCACTGCATCTCTCACTGCTCCTGCATCTCTCACTGGATCTCTCACTGGATCTCTCACTGGATCTCTCACTGGATCTCTCACTGCATCTCTCACTGGGCCTGCTCTTCTCCCTGAACCCCTTGCTCTTATTCTTCCTCGTCCATACATTACAGTGTTTGTCTTTTTCTGTTTCTGTTTCCAAAAACATCGCTCCTCAAAGTCCTCCTTTTACTGTATAAGTGTCAATGTAATAGAAAAAATAACCCCTGCCACTGAGACTGAGCCAGACTGGAATCAGTTGTGGTTGGCCCAGTTTACCCAACATAAATCAGCTGTGTGTCAATAATTCAATGGTTTGTTTATTTTCAGCTGAAATATATAAATATGTTGTTTTTGAACTGATATCATTGCAGAACAAGAAGTTTTTATACTGTATCTAAGGTTTGGAATATTGTTTTTGCTATTGTGGGATGGTGTGTGTTAACATTTGTAAATACTACAAAAACAATCCATTATTTTGTTGGGAGGTATAGCTTGTCTGTTAAGAAAATGTAAGCATTGTGGAAATGTGTTCACTGACTGCATATTGTGTGAAAACGACATGAAATGTGTGAATGGTATGGTCACAAAAGACCGATGCTGTGCTAACTGTGTTTAGAGTTTTGAAAATGTGACAACTGATTGGACAAATGCTTGTTAGCGAATGAAAAAAACTGTAATGCATGTCAAATTATGTATGTAATTAAAAAATCAATTTGTGTACATTTTGATATTTCAGGCATTACCTCTGACCAGACGAGCACCATTGCACCAGAGGATGAATTGGAATAAAAGACGATGCCCCCCAAAACCCTTCTTCAAGAATTGTTGTTCTCTTGTATCCAATAGCTCCTTTGCATCAAACACCTGCTCTCTGCTTAAAGCAAAAACACTATTTTTCTTCATTGACTAGTTTGTGTCAGGCTCACATATCTATGGTGCTTGTGATCTGTATAACTAACCCTAGAAGGAAGGAATATTTGTGAAGTCCCTAAGTGAAAACTACAGGTTATGTGCACTACAAAATACATCTTAGATGCATTGAGCATTGGTGCCAAGGTAGAGCTGATTTTCATATTCATTTTTCACTTACTGTACACATTAATGCTCATGTCATGGCGCAATAATGTGCCAAAACCTTAAGAACACTGAAGATAACACACATTTAAACAGATAGGATGTACTTATGCCACGTTAAACAGCTCTTTCTCACCTCACATTGTCAATGAATATGACAAATTGCATAAGCTGCAAACATACATTATTACTCACTTCAGCAAATCTCTGGTTTGAACACTTTTGAGTATCCTTATGGTCTAACAGTTAATTAATTGAGTACATGATGAGCACACAAGAAGCCCATCTTACCATGAATTATTACATAAAGTAAGGAGATGCCCTTTGAGAACAGGAAGGGGGTTTAGGGAGTTCGTGATTTGTGAATGTCTGTTATTAGTATTAATGTGATGGTAAATAATCTCAGATTCGGTTGTTTTGGTGTTATATGCTGTATAAGTTATGTTTACACTTGCTGTCAGTTCATGCCTATAAATGATAACTAAATAAAATTGCATGTGCATGAATGCATGCTTTTTGTGGTCATTGTTTCATAGGTCAGCCCGGTCAGCCTCACAGGATGAATGCAGTTTATACATTTCCGATATTTATGTGTACAAAATTTTCTAAAGAGGAAAACATTTAATGCTAAAACTAAAAAGAGAATTAAATTGGAAAAACAACATTAATAATATAATTTCTATTTAATATAATTTGACTAGACTATAAATTAATTAGTGTATACTAATAATTAATAAAAGACATGCATTAATGTTCAAAACAGTACGTTTTTTATGTATTGAGAAGTATTATGCTCCCTCAAGACTGCATTTAATTGATTAAAAATGCAATAAAAACAGTAATATTGTGAAATATTAATACAATTTAAAATAACATTTCTTTTTTAATATATTTTAAGGTTTCCTGTGATGGCGAAGCTTTTAGCAGCCATTTCTACAGTTTTCAATGTCACAGAAATCATTCTAATATGCTGATTAGTACATGCTCAAGGAACACTTATCAATGTCGAAAAAAATATTCCGCTTAATATTTTTGGGCAAACCATGATGGTTTTTTTTTTTTTTGGATTCTTTGATAAATAGAAAGTTTAAAAGGAAAACATTTATTTACAATAATCTTTTAAACATTATAAATGTCTTTACTATCAATGAATAAAATAATATAATCTCGAGGGGATGAGAAACAGGAGTTTCTGACTTCAAGATGTTTCATTTTAAAAATGAAAACTAACAGGAGTAGTTAAATTAAGGAACGTTACAGTAAAGGCTTCAGGTTAGTTTCCAGGTAGCGGTGAGTGACCCATACTGGATATGACAGGCCTACTTAATCATCATACCACCCTTGACTGGGGCATTTAACTTTCAGGATCTGCAATTAATCTATTCTGCAAGTAAAATGGATGTTAGACATCTGCTAAAAGCCACATGCGGACCTTGTTAGAAGCTGAAAAGGTTGTACTGCCCTTTTATGAGCTGAAGAGCTCTGCCTTTTGTACAGAACATTTTTTACATAAACCTTTATGTGGGTGGATTTTATATTTTGACTGCATAACACTGGGATCCACTGGTATTCTTTTGGATGGATTGGATTGGATTGGACCTGGAATGCAAGGTATGGACAGTGGGCTGAGGTAGGCTACCTGAGAATCACTAATGGTTCATAACAGCCCTGGTTGATGAACATTGGCTGGCTTCTAACAGGTCCAAGACTGTGACTGGTTGGCAGAACATGAGAGGAGGCTAAAAGATGAGCCGAGGTCCAAAAAAAAAGCAGAAGGTGAGGTGAACTGAGCTCAAAAAGGCTTTGGTACTCCATCTGGCAGACCGGGTATTTTGCTTACTCTGCACCTCTTAAACAGTTATTATGTAATGTGTGGGAATTTATTGTTGTTTTTTTCCTCGGTTGCCATTTGTGTTCATTATGATAAAACGAATTGCGAAACCTATGTTTTCTTAGTTATTTACATAACTCTATAATACAATTTGACCGTGAGCATGTTATCATCTGACAGAAGCAGTTAGATCATTCTCAATGGGAGATTCCCTTTTATCCACACGATGGCAATGTTGCCTAATGTTCATTTTTCAAAAAGCCTTCAGAAAAACGGAATTTTTTTTTATCATCCTACAAAATATTTATGATACGCTGGCTAGTCTCCGCCAAAGTTATATGGACTTTGTTTAACCCGAATACTTTTGAAATTCGACCAAAAGAAGACTAAATAAATATATCAAAGCTATTCAAAGTAACGAATTTGTGGGCGTTAATGCGCACCACGAGCAGATGGTCACTCATGTGACCGTTTAGGGATTGTTGTTTTCGCTCTGTAACCGTATTTTTCAGTTTACTTCGATGGGAACTTCATTTTTTTGATCAACTCCTGTTCGACTACATGGCAACACATTCAAATGCCCTGAAACAGCATCTCTCTATGTGGAGCGTCTACGTCACGCGCTCTGACCCTCTTGCCCAGCGCGCGAGACCCAGCCGGAGCCGCCCGTTCATCTATCGCGTGAAAACACCTTTGGAAAGAATGTCATCCTATGATTCTTTTAGAAATGGATTTATCGGCGTCCACGAATAATTTGCATTTCGGCGGTTTTGTGGTAAGTACTGGCGATTTCGCGCAGCTCCAATGGAGCGTTGCTAACATCTGGCGCGCGCTGGCGGCGGGAATTCATCGCTGCTTTATCGCTATATCTCGTGAATCTCTCCTTCAGTCAAATTCAAAACTGAGGTGTAATAGACGCTCTGGTTAGTGCACAAGCCGAGAGAAACTGTTCTATTTTCTCTCGATGCCTGCTTTAAAGCTCATTCCATCTGTCTTTCTTCATTGCAGTGATTAACTGTGCAGAAAATATGTATTTGTACTATAGTTATGCTTACACAAATGGACTGATGGCCTTGTTCGATGCATAAAGCTGAGTAACTTGATCAGGTGTAGTGTCGCGTCCACCTCTAATCGAGATACCTACACCTCCCATCATCATCTCTGGTCCATCTTCTGACCCTGCATGGCGCATTTAGTCCATATGTTCATCCCCTTCCTAACCTGGGCAATGCATGGCATGTTGCATTAGTTAGTTGCATTAATTATAATCCTTGATGACATGTGTTATGGCACCCTACAGCCCAGTATCCCACAGCTTTCACTGTGAGGTAGGCTGGTCTCCATTATGACTGGTAGATGCTGTCACTGGGACTGACGCTGGACCACCTTTAAGCACTTTTATTTATGCATAATTGAGCATCCCCCTCTGTCCTTGCTCTCAACTCCTGCTCTAATAAGTGGAGCTCGACAGAATCCAGAATAATTCTGTGGCTGTTTGGACTGTAATGACAGTGTGGAATGGATGCAGTTTCAGCTGCCTCATCATATTGACCAGAGTTTAGATTGAATGCAGGCTTGCTGCTGTGCACCATCATGTAATTGCTGCTGTGCGGTGATTTGCTTTGAGCAGTTCACAATTACAGTATGTAAAGATCGCAGGGACAATGCAACGTGATGCAGTAAGACGTGGTTCCTCAGAGACTGAGCTGCATGTCTTTACACTGCATTGGCATGTTATGTGGTCTGAAGAAGCTTCCCAGGGACTTTTGTGTGTGTATGTGCATTTCTAATGACCAAGGCCGAGTTTTGCTATTCATTAGAAGTGAGATGGAATGACCTCTCTGTCAGACCTATGTGGTGGTAGTGGTAACTACACAATGTCTGATGATTCTTATAAGTAACAGTTTATTACTGTTTCTTGGTCATCGTGGCTAATAGGATGGTTTGCTTGTTTCCTCTCCTCCTTCTTCTCTGTATATAAACCCTGTGCTCTGACTGACAGCAGCATCTTGGTAAATCCAGTGTGGAGGTGGGTGGGGATTTTAAGGACTTCTAAAGTGGATTTTGGATTTTATTTTTGTAAATGCCAGCACAGTGGGCTACTGCCATTTATGAAGTTTATCAGCTTTAAATGATTGGATTATGTATGTATGTGTCTGTTTTGCACATTAGTGATGGCAAGACCGATTCAATTCCGTGAACCGGTTCTCCTCCTGACGGTTCGTTTCAACGAACCAGCTAAAAAAGAACAATTCCATGGTTTATTTTATATCACTGTGCAATGACATCACTCAACATATTTGAAAACGTATAATACGAATATAAGTTGCATGCACTAAACCAATGGTCCTCAAACAGGGGCCTTAAAAACCTTCCAAGAGTGCCTCAAGATTACTTATAATTATTTAAAATAATAAAAATTGTGAGTTGGGCTGGACGATTTGAAAAAAAAAACCAACCTATCACGATATACATTTTTTAAATTTTTTCGCTAATTATTACGATAAATGTCAAATCTTTATTTCTTTCAGAGTTTAAAGGCAGATTTTTGCCCCTGAGTGAAAGTTGTAGAAACCAAACAATGAATTGTGGTTTTATCATCAAAACATGAGAAACAATTGTCAAATCGGTGAACATTTCACAAATTAATATTATATGTTTTGTCTCTTTAGAAATGCACATTTGACAGTAACTTGAGTTGGGACACAGGTGTAAATTTATGTTCATTAACAAAATTATCCATTAACATAACACCAGGAGATTCTCTCTAAAACATTGACAATGGAAACATTACTTTTTTTTTACTGTCAAGTAAGTTTTTACATACAAATATGTATTAATTTGAACTAATTAATTTTTGAATAAATCAGTTTATCAAATTATTCAAGTCAAATCTTACTACTATAGCACATTTAAACGCAACAGAGTCGCACCAAACTGCTGTACAATAATCCGTTGAGCATATAAAAGGAAAGTGGTAAAAAAAAACATGCTGCTTTCAAAATATAAACACATTAAACAGAATACAATCTCATCAATGACTCATTGTGGCGAGCAGGACGAGGTGGAGGGCCATGGAAAAACGGCGTGATTATTGATGAGCGACACCTGCGTGACGCACCGGTCTCGTATCTCTCACGGAGGAGCGGAAGCATAAAAGGAGGAGCGACGACAGTGGAGATCGAGAGAGGACAGGCCTGGACTATTTTATTTAATATTTTGTTTTATTATGTGTGGGGCAGTCGACCGTGAGGGACTGTCTGCCATCTTTACTTTCGTTTTTTGTATTTGTTTAATTATTTAAATATTTATTTTGGTTTGCTTTTAATGTGTAGGCTACATTTCCTAATTATGGTCTGGTTCGGCTGCACCTATACAGGCTATATGGGTCCTAAAATTGTTGAACGTTCGTCGGTTCCCGCCTCCTCCTTTCCATAACATCGAAAATTGCTACGCTCAACTTGAACAAATTGGTTGAGTGAATGATTCAATGACATTCACTTGTCGCCTTGCATTGCGACGTACACTGTTCTTTGTGCATCTTTTCCGTATATAATATTTCGTATTCAAGACAATGTCTCAAGTTGAATTTTTTTTTTTTGAAACTTTTGATAACCCAAAAGAACACAAGAACGCATGCCAACACAAGAATGCATCCCAAGAACGCCAGAAAAAAACACATAAAGAATGATTGGGCTCAGGCGAACTCTTAATACATAGACGACTAGTCAATTTTGAAATGTGTAGTTTTTTCCGCTTCCAATCTTATGTTAGATCTAATCTCATTCCGTCTTATCTTTGTACTCCAGAACATCCTATCAAAAGGCCACTCTTCAAAATATCACTTAATGTTATTTGCATGATCTGCTTTGACATTAAAATGCAGGTAGACCAAGCTGAAAAATAGGCTGTTCTTGTTCTTGTTCTTTTTTATCTTGCATCCAGGAAGAAGAAAATAAGTGCATCTGCTGATCGTACTATTTTTTTTTGCTGTTGGTTGGGGGAGGGTACTGGAAAGGGAACAGGTTGTCTTGTCATGCTGTTGCATGCTGGGATGCTGGAACACACGTTGGAATACATCCCTTGTTGCCCTGCCGTAATGCTGCCAAGAACTCCATGCTTTCTTTGCCAGTCTAAAAAAAGTGCAATGGACAGAGATTTCCATGCAGCTTTCTTCTACACCATAACCATGAAATTAAAAGTGTTCCTGGCCTGTTTGGTTACTTTATGTATGTTCCTGATCCTTGTGCATGATTCATCAGTGCACATTATTCCTAAGAAAATAAGTTTTCTGCATAATATTTCATCAAATTGTACATGATGATTCTTAAGGATGAACTTGACCTTCAGCTTCTACATCTCAGTCAAAAAGCCTCCTTAAAAGTGGATGCAGCTTGCAGCACGCATTTCATGATTAAATTAATTCCCAGTAGATAACATCAAGTCCTGCCACATTAAATAAGTAAAATGTGTATGGTTACTATGTTATGTTGACTTCAAGGAACCTTCACTTATATATCAGCTTGGTCAATTACTCTACCAAAATTTGGTATGGGTATCTGCTTCGTTCTAGTGTCAGTTCCACAAAGAACTGACTCTTTCATGTTTTCTGTTTTGGAATATTTTAATGCATTTTGATGAAATATTGTCTCAAATATGCTCTTTCATTTATATATGTTGTTTATTTATATGGAATATTAATTTTGTAATATTTCTTTAAAATAGCAGCCATTTACTCCAGTCTTCAGTGTCACATGATCCTTCAGAAATCATTCAAATATGCTGATTTGGTGCTCAAGAAACATTTCTTCTTATTATTATTAATGTTAAAAACTGTTGTGCTGCTTAATATTGTTGTAAAAATCATGACACGTGTTTGTTTCAGGATTCTTTGATAACAAAAAAGTTAAAAAGAACAGGATTTATTTACTGTTTATTTGCTATTTATTATAAATGTCTTTACTGTCACTTTTAATTTGATAGTGTATCAGTGATGGTAATAGCTGTGTGTGTGTGTGTGTGTTCATGTGTGTAGGGGGAATGCCTACTCCAAGGCAAAGCCCTGTGGAGGAAAGGGAGGTGCTGAGTGGTGAGGGAAGATCCAACAACAACAACATGGCGACTGATGCCACCACCACCAATCTGCTGGCTTCTGTTAAAGAGCAGGTATACCGTACCGTTTCCATCTGCTTGCCTCTGGCTGTAGGGTAGCTGTAATCTGAATAGCAGCTCAAACATAAACATGAGTGGCTGCAGATTGTAGATGTATTCAGTCAACATTGTGCTCATTAGTCAAAAGTCATATTTGCATTATTAATTCTTGGGTGTGGAAAGCTTGCTTTGAGGACACAAATATCTAGACTATGAAGTTTAGAGCTGATCACCTTGTGAGTGATTTTATTTTATTTTCAGCCAATTTGTATAAGAACAAAATTCCTATTTACCGGTTTCTTCACATCAGGTTTACACTGAATTTGAAAGATTATAATATCTAATTTAACCACGTAACTTTTTATTTTATTATTATAAAATTTATTGCCAATTTATTTTATTGTTTTTTATTATATATTTTACTTTATTTATCAGCCAATTTGGTTAAAGTCTCCCTGTAGTCAATAATCTTATCCCTTAAAACTTATCTTTGATCACCAAAATGACATATTTAAAAAAAAAGTTTCCTGTAAAAAAAAATTATTCATGCCTTAAAATAGCTTGAATGTAACTCTACACCCTAGCCTCATTTAGTATGCGAGAATCAATGAATATGCAAATTAGCCCCACCTCCATTCGCTCACGGCACCTCAGAGATTAACAGGGTCAATTTACTGAGGTAAACGCTGCACAATGGTGTCTCTTTACACCGTCGATATATCTAATCTACCGATTTTTCATCTCAACCAAAAAATATACGGGATAACCTGGCATCTCTCGAGACTCCCCTGCTAGTTCACTGTTAATGAAATGCTAATGGTTTGTCTTAAAGCATATCGAACACACCGCATAGACATATAAACAACATTAAAAACTTGATTTTCACCACAGGGGGACTTTAAAAACAAAATTCTTATTTAAAGGGGCTATATGTAGACTTCAGAAACCCTTGTTATACCGGTGGCTGTTATGTGAACTGCAGCCAACAACTTATTATTGCTCTTGCTCGCACTCGTGCACATGTAATGTACAAGTGACTGAATGTGATTCAAAGCCCAAATTTACTCACGGCGAAGTTCTTTTTCGTTCTTAGTTTGAAGCTGGAAATACCTTAGCAACGATATACTGTTAATGATCATCCTGACGACGTCCACTCTTCCGAGAGCGACGTTTAGATGAATATGCAAATATGTTCCGCAAGCTTTCCTTTTAATAAGGAAATAAATACTCAACAAAAATGACAGTGGTGAGAGAACAGCAGTTAAGAAAGCATATGATCATGGAGATGTTTCGGCATCATGTCAACAGATGAGGTTATTAAATTTACACTGATATGATACCATTATTATTTTTCTAATTATCCTATTTTCTTTGCATGGCGCATTGTCGTTACAGTACAGAATGGCTCGTTCGGCATTATCCTGATCACTATAAGCGTTTGTTTCATGTGTCATAGAACAGAAGAGAGGCTCTCGGGAGCGCGAGTCTTTCAAATAAAATTAGGTCTACCAGCTTTCATAGACAACCTAGGAAGTTGTTAAAGGTCTCGTTTTTTTAGGTTTCTAACCAAGCGGTTCACACATTCATTGGCAATAAAAAAGTGAATAAAACATGAAAATTCTTACATATAGCCCTTTTCCTCATCTCAGGTTTACACTGATTTTGAAAGCTAAGTTGTGTTTTTAGCAAGTTTAATTGATTTAATTATTACCAATTTATTATTATTACCAATGTTTTTTATTATGTTTTATTTTATCCGCCAATTTGGTTAAAAACAAGTTTCTTTTTTATTTCCTCACATCATGTTTACACTGAATTTGAGAATTTTTCTTCTTTTTATTTAATATATATATATATATTGAATTTTAGTTTAAAATTCTTAATTTATTTTATTTATTACAATTCTTATTTGCATGTTTTCTTGCGTCAGGTCTGATGCTTCAGCCTTCAAATCTGTCTCAGTTCAGTGTCACGAAAATGACTAATTAAACTGATAGCTTAATCATTACAAATCTTGTTAGTGCTGATAGCGTTCATTAACGCTGTGAACGTCTGTTAAAATCCAACTGATTGACCCATTGCCAGGCTTAACGTGTTTCACTCGGACACTAGAAACTGCAGAATGGATTTCATTGCTCTGGTGTGTGTGTGTGTGTGTGAGTGCAGTGATTTGTGTGGTCAAGTCTTGTCTTTTCTTTGTGCTCCTCTTGGATAGAATCAGGACATAGGCAAGTATTGTCACTCTGAACAATAGGTTGAATAGAAGAGACCTGGTACAGCTGGTAGCTCACAGCATGGCACAAGGCAGATAGCCATTGCCTGACTTATCTCACCAGGAAAACAACACTCAATAATCTCTCCTATTCATTGGCTACATTAATTGCAATCTCTTCTAGTGCTTGGCAGCGTGATACCTGAAACACTTTCTGAATTTTATATCTATTTCAGAGCAGATACAATGCTCCAGAATCGTTTCGTTGCAATGTAACAATGGCAGGCAATCATGAAAATATGCGGTGACACAACAGTGATAGTTCTCCTCACTATAGCCAATACAGCAGCAATGTGGGGCTGTTTATATGTGTGTGTGAAAGAGTGTGTGTCTCCTTTAAGGGCAGCTGCATCAACGAGTCTGTCTCTATCAGAGGGAGGCAGGCCAACAGTGCAGCCTTCTCGCCCTCCGCGCACAGCGCACACACACACATGCATTGCACACACACACACACGCGCACAACACACACAGAGAGACCGAGGTTTCAGAGACAGAACAAGAGGAGGGGAAGAGGCCACAAATTCAGAAGCAAAGAGCAGCGTGACAGGATGGAAGTTGAGGAGGAATGGGATTTAAAGATGATGCATTTTGAAGCTAAATGAACATTGTAACTGGAATGAAGTGTGTGTTGCGTAACTTGCGTTCACATTATGGATTTGTTTTTAATGATAGAAGGCAGTGATGGTGAAAGTTTTGTCCTCCTGTCTTTCTGCAGGAGCTCCAGTTTGAACGGCTTACCAGAGAACTTGAAGAAGAGAGACAGATTGTGGCCAATCAGCTGGAACGATGCAGGTTGGGGGCGGAGTCTCCAGGTGCTGCTAGTGACAGGTAAGAGGCAGCTTTGAAAAACGCTACGATAAAACCTAGGCCTAAATTCATTTGCCCTGTGAGTGGGATTTGAAGGAATAGCTCATGATTTAAAGGAATATCAAATTCCTACTTAATACCTTCAAATACTTTTCCTTATGTTATATATGACTTGATTTCCAAATTATATGTTTTGTAAAGCGGGTGATTTTTTTTTCTCTTGGAAGAAAACGAATGGAAGATGACTTTCGAGCCGAGCCCAGTACGTTACAAGCACCTCCCGACAATTTTCAAACATGTTTAAAAAATTCATGGAGTCGGGCTGATTTTGACCAGTGGCTGTCCCCTATTGCCAATTCATACACAACCACGTCACATAGGCTAGATCTATGAATATTATTACAGCCCAGTGGGACACACACACACATAAATACACTCTCTAGTTGTGGCTGTGTTGTTCTCTTCTTTCCACCCAATCACTCGTCTTTATATTTTATTTTTATTTTCTATCCAAACAGCAACATTGAAAGCCCCAGTCTCCGTGTTTAGTGTGAAAGCTCATGTGATTGTGCAGTACAGTCGTGTACAGTACCACCTGCTTGACATGATTATCGGGTTTACTGATTCGTAACGTGTGCAATCGTCACGACCTCCTGAGTGTCCGAACTGCGCAATAGCTCTGTGTGAGGAACAGATTTAAATTTAGGATACTTACAGTCTTCCATTTTGCTGTTGTTCTTAAAGCTCATTTGTATGTCTAGACATTAAAATATGGCGCCTTAACCAGGTTTAACATCAGTGACGTCATACATCAGTGGTTTCTTGCTTGTCTTGTCATACAAGTTCGGCGTAAATGATGGCAGAATATATTTATGAAAAGAACATCTGTACTGCGTTCTCATTATTACCATGAGGCCAGCTCAGCATGTTTTTCCATTCAAAACATGCACGTTTGTAAATATTTGATCACTGTTGAGGTTTTTGACAGCTTAATAGTTGGCAGTGATGGTACTGAAGGAAATGAAAACTGTCCTGTCATTTACTCACTTTACACGTCATTTGACATTTCTTTCATGGAATGAAAAAAACAGATGTTTAAACTAAAGCAGAATGTCCAGGATTGGTTTGCAACACACTCAACACCACTGAAGGACAAAAAGGAGGATACTGAGCAAACCTTTCTTTTCATGGTCCTTTTTGTCATTTTTTTTAGCTTGGCAGTTCAGCAGTGCTATTTTAGTGTAGTTTTATTTTTAATTTTACTTAAAAAAATTGTTTTAGTTATTTTAGTTCTTCAAGTTAAACTTAATTAATCCATTGCCTTGGCAACAAGCTGAAATTAAATAATGTTTTTTTATATATTCCCTTTTATTTCAGTTTATTTTAGGTTTAGGTAACAAGAATAACCCTCTTTTGTTGTATGGAACAATGCAGCTTGAAAATCTTTTGTGTTCCATAGCAGACAAAAAACATTTAGGTTTGGAAAGACCTATGCAATTGGAAAGACAAAATTACATAGGGCGAAGGCAAAAAATATATATGTGCTCACTACTCACCTACCAGCATCCGCTTTTATGCTAATCAGTCATGGTTAATTCCATTTAATATTCATAGCAAAATATGCATTTTTACATAATCGTCACAAGGACGTTTTAGGCTTAATTATTAAACTTTTATGATATTTAGCTTTCAAATGTATCTCATTTGAGTGTATCCGTGGCAACCACGCATTTACCCCCCACTGCTGACACGTGAAAAACACATTAAACTGTACAGTATATGTAGTCTGTGTACAGAAACGCAGCATTCACTGTTCTGTATTTTTCATGGTGTGACGGTATGAAGGACAAGTGTGCGGTGATGCATAAACTGTCATCTCTCTTTCCCCACTGAATAATTACTTTTATGGCAAGTGGGAGTTTGTCAATTTACCATAAACACATTCAAGCTTTAGGGCTATTGTGAAAGTTTCTCATTTAATGAATGTCATGGAAAGAGTGCTCCTGATAAATCAGAGATGTTTGCTTCAGCCATAACTTCAGCAGTACACTTCTTCCTCATCCCTTGCTTTGCCACATTGAACTCTTTGTGTCTGTATGTGTGTAAGCACATGTCAGCTGCCTTGTTTGTTCTCCTCGTGTTTGAAGGAGTGTCTGTTCTGTTTTTTCAGATGGCTTGTGCTGTTTTGCCGCAGTATACAGGACATTTTTTCCTTTTGCTTGAAGAGGGTCCATCCATGTGTGCACTCTTGCTACCATGCAACCCATTACCTTTAACCTTTCTTTACGTGGCATTCCTGCTGTCCCCCTTCAGCTGTCACTGTACCCTGATGACCGGTGTTCTTTGACCTCTCCTTTGCAGACAGTTACACACTTTGGCAGGCATTAGCAGACACTTGTCTGCTGTTTTAGGACAGTGGTGTCTACATTCTGATGTTTATTCAACCTGAACTCCAAATGTCCTAATTCTTGCCATTCTCCCTCGGTTCCTACAAATGCACAAGCGTGTTAATTTCTTGTGATTAACCGGACAGGATTTTCAAATTTGTGTCAGAGAGATGAACGCGACAGTCAGTAGGCTAACAATGTGATTGATGTTCACTGGTAATGGTTTCCTAATGGCGAGCAAATGGAGCGTATCTTTTTGCTTTTCATTGACTTATTGGAAGATGAGATGGGTCATTCTACAAAACAGATGCCATTTGTGTTTCTCATAAACATATGCGTGAAAAATAACTAGAAATATAAATAGCTAATGCTAACAGAATAACACCAACAAAACAACAGCATTTTTTATATGATATGTTTGTTTTTTTGCCATGAGGATGCCTTTTTGACTAAATAAAATAAAAGCTAGTTTATTGTCTTTAGTATCTCTAAATAATGTACATTTGTATATTTTAGTTTAATGTATTATTATTTAAAAGAGAGGCTGTGTCCCCAGGTGTCAACCCTGTTATCATCATGTTACTAATTTTGTTTTGTAGGTCTCCTGGAAAAGGTTTACATGCATCCAAGCCCAAAAACACGTTCACTTTCTCATAATATACTGTATATTGCAGCATCACCTCTTTTCTCACAGTGTCTGAAACTCTGAAACAGTTCGATAAAGGATTACCCCTCTTTTCCGAGAGCCTGCTCTGCTCTCATTGGCCCAGTCTGCTGTGATTGGTCTTACAGCAGATCGGAAACATAACACCCATTACCATATCTGAATTTCAGCTACGGAGGCTTCCTCGGCACTTGAGTGATACAGTGAAATGAACAGCAACGATGATGTCAGTTTTACTGTATCAGTAAAGTACAGTATCGAGCCCGAGTCCTCAGCAAAGTGCTTTCACAGCGCAGAAAACAGAGTCTTCTTGATATGTCGACAACACGAACCAAACTCTTTCAGGCCTTCTACACATAACTACAGTAGAAGTTAATCGCGAGCAGCCAATGAAGACCATAGGTTGGCATTATGCAAATTTGTTACAAACCCTTTCTTTTAAGGGACCAGAGCTCCATTTATCATGCACTTTGGTGTACAATCACATGAGATGAAGACTCACTGTACTCATAATAGTTTTCTATTAAAAAGTGTTTATTTATGTATAGCGTGGGTGGTCAACACTTACTTTTCTGAAGGCATAAATATGCATATATTAAAATCAATTAATTATGCTTGAGATGGCACAATTTATTAACAATTAAACACAATATCGTCTGTTAGAATCTTATGTCTTTGTTCTCTCATTTCATCTTTTCTCATGTCTTCATTTTTTTCAGCTCCTCTGAGAAGTCTCTTCTGTGGAGATCTGCAGGTATTTTTGTCTATTTCTCTTCCTGCTTGCTATTTCCCTGTGTCACCTGTTGTAAATACGAGCAAGCGTGATTCTGACTTTTTAGACAGCACTGTGGTCACATACAGTACATACAACACACACTTCATAGTCTAGCTTGGAACACTGGCCATTAGATGGTTGAGCTGAATGATTTTTGTACTCTAAAGCACCACTACATTTGGTGGATCGAACCTGCCTAAATTCTCTTTTCTCTAATAGCACAGGGTATTATGTTCTTGCTTTAGTTTGAGTCTCCTAAAGTTGCACTACAACTTATCAGTATAGCGAAGTCATGCTCCATTACTATTAATAATATAACTAAAGTCATGGATGATTTATTTATTACTTCAGTCACCAAAACATTTAATTTAAAAGCCCAAGTTTAACATCATTGCTCAGTATCACATTGTAATCCTTGGTATTTTTAATCACAAAAACTGGCAAGTTTTAGTCTTACTGTTGTCTTGTTGTTTCTGTACTTTTTCTTTTTCTTCTGCTCTGAAAAAGACAACAGACACTGAGGTCTTGTGATCTGGTCACCCAATATAATGAGCCACATCCCATGAATTATTCCACTGAACTCCACTTGGAATCTCTTTCCGTCCCTAAATCCTCACTCACGTCTCTCATGGTCTATTATCACAGAGCAGCTTATACTTTCCTACCTTTTTCTTACATTCTAATTCTTATTATCGTCCCTTACGGTGAGAATGATTTTCAAGTAGGGAAACACAATAGATCCGTCAAAATGACTGGAAGCATTTTAAATAATCTGTCAGTTCTTTAAAATTGGGTAAATGATGGAACATTTGAGGTTAATGCTCCCTCTAATTATGTCTAGGGAACTGTATCGTGATTAAACCTGCTCACAGTGTGTTAACCCTTTGGTAACCAGAATCCTCAGGTGCAGGTGTGTCCAAGCCGTCGGATGGTTGCACCTCGCCCACATTTGGGGTCAGAGGACAGGGGCCACTTTACTCCCCTGAATTGGAACAGATTTCTCTGCGTGAAAGTGAGGGTCTGTTCATTCACACTCCATATTGCTTTTTGCTACCTCTATGTGAACTATTTATGCTTATACTGATGCTTTAATGGAATATTCCAAGTTAAATACAACCAACGATCCATGGCAGCATCTGTGGCCTGCTGTTGATTACCACAGAAAACAGTGGCGACTGTTAAAAAAGTATGTTTTATTCTCTACCTCCATTCACTAATCCCAGTTGCCTCATGGGATAGTAAAGTGTCCATCATATGCACATTTGAGAATCTCGCTGGAAGTAGAAGGTAATCCGGGTATTTTTTGACTACTCTTTTTATGAGTACTGTGAATTCAGACATACTTAATTTTTCATATACTGTTTTCGCCTATACTATATGATGCAGCCAGTGTTGTCTCACAATTATTCACTACTGTTAGAAAGTTAAGATTTTTTTATGTTTTTTGAAAGAAGTCTTGTATGCTCACCAATGCTGCATTTATTTTATCAAAAATACAGCAAAAAGCTGTAATAGTGTAAAATATTTTCATTTTAAATAACTGATTTCTGTTTTACATTTTAGCTATTCCTGTGATGACAAAGCTGAATTTTCAGCAGCAGCATTACTCCAGTCTTCAGTGTCACATCCTTCAGAAATTCTTCTAATATGCTGATTTGCTACTCGAGAAACACTTCATATTATTATTATGCTTACAAAAAGTAAGCTAATTATGCTTTTGAGGCAGATTGCTGTTCATGAAAGTCTGGTTATGTGTTTCTGATGGAATACTGATGTTTATAAAGTTATTGCTCCATGCAAAAAGTCGTATATTTACGGTTCATACAGTATGTCAAGCAAAGGTAACCAGGATTACTTTTTTTAGCTGGTTGAAAGGGGCATAGCATGGTAGTACCATGGCATTCTTTTAGATACTTTGGACTAGAGTACTGTGTAAACACTATTACATCCAGTAGCATGGTATCATTGCACCATGTATTGCTGCTGTTTGGCCAGGAAACGCTTCTAATGTTCAAGTGTTATGGTTATACTTAACTAATGTGATTTTTGGCACAGCCAGCTAACCTGGTAGGCTTCTACTTTAAGCGCATTACTGTACACATTAGAGCTTTCAAGTGAAAAATAACAACTCTCATTAATACTTCAAAAACGAATGTGTTCTTGTTTATTGAAATAATTAAACGTGAATATCAATATTAACAAATTGAATTAAAACAATGGCCCGCAGCTTTATTTTGCAATTGGGTAAACATTATTTTTTAATATTCTCAAATACTTATTTGACTAAACATTCAGTTTTAAAGTACAATAATCAGTATGTTTCTCATTCACTTTTACAAAGTGAGGGACGAGTCATTATATCCTGTGGTAATCGACAACAGGCCACATATTCTATTAATAGAACTTAAGTCGTATTTAACCTATTTAGTTCAACTACAAAGGTTTTACCATTTCTGAACAGAAAATATTTGGTCTATTTCAGTATTTTTCTGCTTTGCTTTTTTCTTGCTGTGTCCTTTGCTCAGGGTCTGCTGCAAACTCACGCAGCTCGACTCAAATGAATTCGTATTCGGATAGTGGATATCAGGAGGTGAGTGGTTACTATAGTAACACAGTGACGCCCAGGCGATCAGAAGGGAGGTCCCAGTCGACAAGCTCCGCCCCCAGTGGAAGCCCCACCTTTGCCATGAGCTCTAGGGCTGAAGGACAGGCCTCAGCACAGGTATAAACACACAAATAACTTGCTTAATCTAACTTTGCATGCTGTTTTCGCTTTTCCGAATGTCATTAGTTCTGGACGATATTTTAATCAGGGATGGAAGTTTTCCATGTTTATACGGACTTCCGCGGTTTTCGACTTGAGAAGTATGACGCACGTGAATCGCGAAATAGCCTTAAACAAACTAAACTGCAAAATGCTGCGTTTTCAAATACCTTTCATTCACGGAATGTTTCCGACAACACTGTAAGAGCTCGCGACGCCATCTAGGGGCCGCATGCGGGACAGGATGCGTATCAGAAAGGATCCAAAATTAACTCGCCAAGCGGCAAATGCTATTAAGATCAAGTTGGCTAGTGTTTGTCCTCAGTCGAGGGCGAGGCGATTATGAAATGGTGAAGGTTGTGGCTTATCGAGATATAGAACAGTTAGCATGTTTCAGGGTGAAGCGCGGTGCCCCGTGTGTCTGCATGTTTCCGGTGTTTTCGGAGCGGCTCGGGTCGCAGTAAATGCTGCTCCACACGAAGCCCATCTCCGCTGTGAGTTCGGCTCGTTTATAACGTGCATTTGAAAACGAAACATACGCCAAACATCTCCTCAGATTTGAAATAATCATTTATTATCAACAAAAGAAAAGCTTTAAGAACTTCCTGTGTTTTGTCGCCAAAATAAAAGCTCTATGGTATAAACTTTTGAAAGCAAAGCATTTAAGACAGCCATAAATATGAGTATTGTATTGTTGTTCTGTAAAATAAAATGACATTAATTTATATAAGCAAATATTCTTTTTTTATTTAATATAGTATATTGTGTTTTATAGTATATTATTAACTAGCTGATCACATGCCTGATTTATCATTCATCTTATAGTATTGAATGTAACCGTATTAATAGAGTGTAGTAGTGTGTGTATGCATGATGGTTATAGTGTCTGTCTGTAATATGTTTTTCAGGTGGGCGGCAGTGGGCGTGTCATGAGACGAGTCAGTTCCGTTCCCTCTCGCGCTCCATCCCCACTCTACACCCCGTCCCCGCCTGCGTCCCGCCAGCCTCTGCGCGTTTCTCTTGGAAGCCCTTATGGCTCGCCCATAGTCTCAGAGCCTCGTCCTCTACCTAGCATATTTCCAGGCACCACCTTGCCTCCTACCTCCAGTCACGCCCCTGAACCAGTACACTCCAGCTACTTGGGACGCCATGGAAATGGGACGGGGTCAGAGTCTGGGTCTCCAACTCTCCTGCGGGCCGGTATGACCGCTCAGCCTCAGCAGTACGGGACCCTGGGGAAGCATGACACACGTGTATATGAAAGCACTCACTCTTCTTTTGGGTCTCGGGCCTATGACATCTTTGAGAGGATGGTTCTTTCAAGACCGGATAGCCTTACAGGTAGGTACACATTAAAACTGTCCTATTTTACAGTTATTATTTTATAAGGTTAGGAGTTGTTCTAAAGTACACTTAAAGTTTTGGGATAAACTCAATTTCAATTCATCAAACAAAATGCATCATAAACAGTACTTTTTTCAACTGTAATACTAATAAGAAATGTTTTTCGAGCAGCATATCAACTGGGATTCAATTACATCACAGGAATAAATTACATTTCACAATGTTACTGTATTTTTAAAATAAATGCAGGGTTGACCATAAGAGACTTCTTTAATGATTCCAACATTTTAAACAGTAGTTTAACAGCAACCAGTGATTTTCTAAATCATTCAACTTTATTCTATAAAGTTTAAATCCATAAAACGATTTTCTCCTCCATCCTGACCAAGCCAGAACTCTATCAAACACAATTTCTACAGCACTCTTGAAAAGTTACGGATTTAAGGACACAGATTTGATATGTGTGAAACTTTCTTAGCGTTGTATATGCGTTATATTCTAAAAGGATTAGTAATGCTGTCACTTATCTGTGTTTGTATGCGTGTTTGGTTTGGATTATAAAATCTTTCGTGGCTTAAGAAGGTATTTCTCTCCTGAAAATCCCCTCATGAGGTGAATTTTCAAAACATGGAAAGAAATGTGAATAACTAAGCATTTTTATTGAAATGTGAATTATTAAGCATTTTTCAGTTTAATCTATGACTCATACTGTCTCTTAAAATTAAAAGAGCCACAGGAAGAAAACTTAACACATCTCTCGACATAAACAGGTCAAAAGATGACTGTACCTAGTGATGCTCTAGGTGGGCGCCACAGTGAGATAGACACAAATTGGTTCTCATAAAAGTGCAAAAAATGATTACAATAATTGCTCCTACCCGAATAATCATAACCCTCTGATTACAAGATGCTGTGCGTGCATATAGGTTTGTGAATCAAAAGTGCTGAGATGCATTAATATAGGGTCTGTAAAGTATATTGTTTCAAAATTGTATTACAGCCTCAATTCCATTTGCAATAAACATCCACATGAAACTGGAGCTGCATGGATATTGACTTGTGTGCGCGCGTGCGTACGTCTTTATGCTTGAGCTTGTGTGCTCTAGTGTTTTGTAGGATTACTCAGATGATAATCTCACATTCTGACCCTGGGATACTTCCTCAGATGAGCCCCACTGCCCCATTTAGGCCGTATTTCTCTGTAGATCATGCATGATGTAAAACCTTTGAAAACTAAGCTTTTAACTCCAGGCCCTTCAGAATAAACTATTGTTGAATTTGGAGATGTATGAAGTGATTAGAAATTTATGAAAGACAAACTCACTGAATTCTGCATGGCTGTTCTAAGCCAGCGAGCTGCGCAGCTTTGTTCGCTTCACAGTTTGCTTCTGATTTTGCCATGAGCCCAATTGAGGCATTTCTATGTTAATGTTACATTGACTCAAAATTCAGTCACTGTATAAAGGCAGAATAGGGATATTTCTTTATTCTTTTGGACGTGAAGCTCAGTACAATGGTACTGTATTCTTTTAAGCTCCCTGGAGTACTATGTACGTTTTATAGTATTTGCATCTGGTAATCATTCTTTACCATGGTATCAAGATTCTGGTTCACAGGCTCTTCAGATTTAATTGGATTCTTATTCATTTAGTATATTACCCAATTTGCTTACATATAAAATAAATTATCTCTCTCCAAGAGCTGTAAATTATACATCATTGCAGTCTTTCAGACTGATTCAAATGGGTAACTTGTCTTTTAGAAATTCATGAAAAGAACTGGCTTAAACGAGTGATTTGTTTCAGAAATCAGGCTGCACTGGTCACGCTGTATGTTTTTGTTTAACTAAAAGAACTGAATCTTAATGAGTCATTTGTTTACACTGGTTACATTGTTTTTGCATGCAGCCTGCAAAGAGCTTTCTAGACATTTATTCACAATAGACTACTTTTATTGCATCACATTCAATACAGACTGCAAACTCACTTTCACACTCATTCTTTGCCGTCGTGGCGCTGAAGATTCAGATTTGGCTGAACTAAAAATATTTGTTCACAGTGCCTACAGTGAAAGTAGGGAATAATAAAATTGAAGAATCAGTATCAGGATCGTTCAAATAATTATCACGATTAATTGGAAAAATCAAGATTTTTACCCAGCCATAGAAAATTATACATTTTGGTACTGACAGAAGGCTGCACTAACACTGTAGACCAAGTGATCATGGTTATCAACTAATGTGATAAACTCGCAATGTCCAAATATGCCTATTGATACTGACTGGAATGTCTGTTCCAGCTGATAGTTTGAAGGCTGAGATCGAAGTTTGTCTGCTTAGGTTGTGGGTCAGATGTTTGCAATTGAAACTTCTGGTTTTGAATGTCGTCTCACAAGGTTGCATGGGAATACATGCCCTACAGCTCTTAAAGGGACTATATGGAACTTTTCCCCCAAAATAAACGTAACAATAGCCTTTTTATTTTACCATTTATGACTCAAACATCTCCTGTTGAGCATACTGACACCTTGTCCGCTCACAGTGGGTGCACCTATAAGCCTGTATCCTATTTTTCCTATTTTCTGTCGGATCGGATTTTTCCCGCGCTGTCTGTGGATGTGACGTCAAGCGCGTTCATGTAAAACGTTTCAGAACACTCTGCCACCACCGCTAGTCAGCAAGTACCTACACTCGCAAACTTATCTCAAACAATATATGTTTTGACTGTTCTTACCTCTGTAAACATAATGTTGACCTCCTTGCAGGCAGCAGATGACATGTGAAGTGTGCACGCACGTACGAGCGCTGCGAGCAGTGTTGCCAGGTCCGTATGCCTGCACTGTTTCCGCGGGTTGTTTGTGTAGTGCACGGGTTGACGCGATTGTTTTACTCACTGGAACATGATTGTTATCGGGGAAAACACCCGGGAACGCTATTTGACTATTTTTGGCCGTGATTGGGTTAGTTTTGATGAGCAATTGGGCTGGTTTTATTGTGCAGACCTGGCAACCCTGGCTGTGAGAGCGAGCAGAAAGGAAGAGCAGTCTGTTTTTTGGCCACAGGTGTCAGTCGCGAGATTAAATTTCAGAAAAACGCATATAGGCCCTTTAAAACACTTGTACACTAATGAGCACTGTCTGCAATGTCAGTTTAAGCATTTGGGTTTGTCAGTAGTTTCAGTAATATTCTTCAAGAGTTGGGTAATTGGGTTTGCAATTTTGGGTAGGCGTTCATGAGCAAATCTATTGTATCCTTTTTGCCATGAAATTATGTGTGGGAGAGACCTTTGGCTAATTCGTCTAAATCGCACAATTAATTGTATGCGTATCTCTGATTGTGTCAGGCAAACTGACATTCATGTCACCAACAGCAACACTACGTAGTGCTCTTTCAGTATATAAACTGTTTGCGTCTGAATACTCCTCATACTTGATCAAGGTCATAATCTCTCACAGATCACTAAAGGTGTGAAAGTCCAGTGGAGTGGTTAATTAAAGCAAACTGTTTTTATAGAATACAACTTACATCTCCAGTTGAAGACTTATAAGATTTATTTGCCTTGTGAAGCACAACTTAATTCTTCCATATCTGGTTGTACAGCCGATTGGTTGTACAGACTGACTTTGCTGATGAACAACAATTGAATCAGTTAGACTAGCACCTAATCTGCACAAACCATCCTGGATGGAGATTCATGCTGCAAAAATAGTTTCTTTATTGGCATCTATGGTTCCATGAAGAACCCTTTAACATCCATGGAACCTTTCCACTGCACAAAATGTTCTTTAGATATATTATTCACACTACGTAAAGTTGTTGTTTTAAGAACTGTTCACTGAAAAGGTTAAGGTGCTCCATAAATAAATGCATAATTTGCATGTTGTTCTCACCAAAAGTGATATTTTTAGCCATATGGCTCTTCAACAGACAATCAAACCATTCACAAGTAGGCCCTTATATACATCAGGTTATTACATCACATGACTACATACATGATTCAAAACAAATTCTACAAGTCAAGCATACAGTATATACATGTTTAGATGGATATTACAAAAAAAGCAAAAAACAAACATGAAATCATCAAATAACTAGAACAACCAAATCTAACATCATACTGCAACAAATTATGACAATCCTGCACCCTAACAGAATTATCACATACCATGAATAGAGCCATTATACATTATTAAAGAAAAGATTATCTCAAATTTATACAGCTATTATAAAATATTAAAGAAAAGAGTGAATGCCACAATTTTCATTAAGACATTTGATGACTTCGAAAAACCATTTTGGTGTCCCCAAAGAACCTTTTAGTGAACAGGTCTTACATGTCATCACTGCAAAAACTCCCTTTTGGAACCTTTACTTTTAAGAGTGTATTGTAGGCTGATCTTTTCAGTAGAGAATAATCTTTTTGAGAAATATTGTATAGATTGGATGCACTTATAAAAAGAGTGGGTTTGTCAGTTGTTTATTAATGTATAAACTCGTGACATTGACCGACTGTGATTCTCTAATCTTCATCTAGGCTTGCAAACCTCTTACAGTCAGAACAGCCAGTTAGGCCAGGAAGCCCGCTCCCCTGACTGCCACGTCACACCAATATATGAGGACAGAACCTTCCAGAACCCTCTGTACCAGAGCCCCACGCACGGCTCCCAGAGGCTATGTCCAGAAACAATACAGGTATGTGCCGAATGTCTTTCACGCACCACTGCTGTCTTTGCAAACTACTGAATGAGGTCTGACGTGTTAATCTTAACAGTGTCTGTATTGCGAACTCTCTCACTCAGGGTTTGGTACTTTACAAAGGACCACTAGTCAGTGTAGCACTCTGAGGTACCAGCGAGGGTTATTCTCAATGGGCTCCATGGCAACGCACTCTGACACCTATCACCCCGCCCATTACCGCCAAGCCGACTCGAACTACAACAGACACGCAGCTGCCGTCGACAACGCCGTCACACGCTCGCCTTCCATAGACAGTGCTCACAAAGATCCAAGGTGAAAAGCCGAATCGAGTCAACAAACGTTGCAGAGTGCTTCAAGAAAAGATTTAGGACCAGCTTTGAAATCATTGACATTTAAAGCATGAAGAATTTACTTGTAAATGAAACCCAGCATGTCTTCCGCATTATTCTAACTTGTATATAATGGTTGATTCTCCAAAACATTGTGCATGTTTTTTTGTAATCATATTTCTAGTCATGTTTAGTTTGCAGACACAACGTGAATTTGACAGAAAATGTAAATCAGATCGCCTGAGTGTTCATTCACATTTGAAGTGCATATTTTAATGACGAATGTGATTGAGGAAGAAATAGAAGCTGGACTGATTTGATGTATTTAGTTGTTTGCCTGATGCTAACATGTAAACACTAGTATTATGAGTGAAAAGATTGGAATATTTTCTTTAAATCTGCAAACATTAATTTGTCAATGTGGGATATTTTTCATATTTGTATGTGTGTTTGACCTCTGTATGCCTGTGGGGGGTGTTAGGGAGTTTGCCTGGAGAGACCCCGAGCTGCCAGAGGTGATCCGGATGCTGCAGCATCATTTCCCTTCTGTCCAGGCCAATGCTGCAGCGTACATACAGCACCTCTGCTACGGAGATAACCGCATAAAGGCAGAGGTATGAACACACACACACACACACACACACACACACACACACACACACACACACACACACACACACACACACACACACACACACCACACACACACACACACACACACACACACTGCACTTAAAGAATTATTTAGTTGATTTATGCACATTTATTTGGACATAAATCTGTGTAGTTCAGGATGAGGCAACATTATTTATAATAACTGCAGATTTTAAATGTGTACACTACTGTTCAAAAGTTTGGGGTCTTTTTGAAAGAAATATATACTTTTTTTTTAAGCACAATAATTTGATCACAGTGACAGTAGAAACATTTATATTGATTTCAAATACATGCTGTTCTTTTAAACTTTCTTTAAAAAAACCCCCTGAAATATATGTATCACAGTTTATAGAACAATTTTAAGCAGCACAACTGTTTTCGACTGCAATAACAAGAAATGTTTCTTGAACACCAAATCAGCATATTAGAATGGTTTCTGAAAGATCATGTGACACTGAAGACTGGAGTGGTAATGCTGAAAATTCACTTTTGCCATCACTGGATTAAATCACATTTTAAATATATAAATAGAAAACAGTTATTTGAAATTGTAGCAATATTTCACAATATTACTGTTTCATTGTATTTTTAATCAAATAAATTAATCCTTGGTGAGCATAAGGGTCTTCTTTCACAAACAAAACCGACCCCAAACGTTTAAACGGGTATTGTTTATCTGCTAAAGCCAGTGTTGTCAGTGATTTAGGGGGACAATAGGACAAACGCATCATATATATTGAAGTAAAATGGCTCACAGGGACTATGCATGAACTCAAACCAGTGATTTATTGGTTAATTTTAGTGAATCATTTCATTATGACAGTTCATTTAATGATTCACATAAATAAATAACTTCTTGGCTACAAAGCTGCTTGTGCAAACAATGTGATAAATATAGGGTTTTAACATTTCATGTTGAATAAATTACTGGTCATTACTGGAAAAGCTACCGTTTTTTGAAATAGCAGTTAAATGACTAGTATGCTATTGAAAAATGTTTCTACATTTAGCTAGTTGGCAGAAAGAGAAGCACTTGCACACTCTTACTGTACGCTTCCAGGTGTGTCGACTGGGGGGAATCCGGCACCTGGTGGATCTGCTTGACCACAAAACCCTGGAAGTTCAGCGGAACGCCTGCGGAGCTCTGCGCAACCTCGTGTTCGGAAAAGCCACCGACGATAATAAAGTGTGTGTGAGGAATGCCGGTGGAATCCCAGCTTTGGTTCGTGTGTTGAGAAAAACTCCAGACTCTGAAGTGCGAGAGCTCGTAACCGGTGAGTGGGTGTTTGGGGTCACATGACTGACTGACATAAGAGAGTCTTTCTTTTGCTCTTTCACTCCCTCTCTCTTCCTCTGACTCGCTTTCTTTCGCTCCTGTGGTGATATCGGTTTGAGCTGTGAAGCTCAGATCAGAGATTACAGTCAATGGAACTCGTGGCTGTGATTAATGTGGAGGGACAAAGTATTTGATTAAAAGCTGAGCTGACACAAACTTGCACGCACACACTTTCATCCAAACTGGATACCCTAAGTATCGCTAGATAGATACCGGAAAATTCTACACTCCCAAGCAGTTTTCTAGATGCATGAGTTTATTTTCACTGTCATTTCTCAAACAGAGGGAGCAGGTTTGTTCAGCAAAACAAATCTCTCTTCTGCACACCAACCAATGCTCGCAACCACAGAGACACTTTTGTGTTAATGATCTCTATCTGTGGGATTTTTTGTTGCACTCCCACTGTCTTCTTTACACTCCTCTGAATGTGTCTCTCATTGTTCTAATGTGCTATGTTAAATGATCAAGTGTGTTATTAATTTCTTATTATACATAGAGTTTTCAGAAAGGAGAAAATTCTCAATGCAAACCCTAAAATTAAAATAAACTATAAAAAAAATATATTGCTCCCACGTCTACTGTAAACTGTCCAATGGTATGTTTTAACTTGATCGTTAAATGGATTTTAAGTATTTGGCTAAAGGATTAAAAAGTAATTGGCTTTTTTTTATTTTATTTTTTATAATTATTTAAGTCTGATCAATCACATAAAAATCAGTTCATTACTGTATTGTTACATTTAACTGAATTTTTAAACATGAATTAAATTAAACAATTACTTTAAAGTAATTATTAATCTTTTTTTTTTACAAGTAAATCATGTGACTAAATGTTTAAATAATTTGTCGTTATGATTTCTAAAGGATCATGTGACACTGAGACTGGAGATGAAATTCACTGAAATTCAGCTTTGCCATCACAGGAATAAATTCATTTTAAAATATATTTAAAAATATTTTTAAATTGTAATATTATTTCATAATTTTTAAGTTAAGTCTGTACTTTTGATCAGATAAATACAGACATTATGGGCTTTCACACCGGAGGAACCTTTTCATAGTTTCTAGAACTATTGGTGGAAGTTCCCGGTTTTTGGCGCGTTCATACCGCAGGAACTAGGAATGATTTTAGTTGTAGGAACTTCTTTTGGAGGAACTAATTTAGCTACTACTTCAGAGACGCGAAACACCAGCACCTGATTATATGAAATGCACAGATTATAGCATATATTTACTCCAGAAACTAACTCTACGAACATGGAAAACAGTGATAGATGGGCCTCTTAACGTTTACGCTGAGGAGAAAATCCAACACAACTTTAAAGGGACCAAGCGAAGCATGATTATGCATTTCTGCTCAGCTAGCAACACTGGACATCAATAACACAGCATAAGCTAATAACTTTTCATTACTGTCTACTTTCTATGTATAACAGTTCTATCTAATAACGTATTAGACAGGATTGTTAAACGGATCATAAACTAATGAAGATGGAGAAGAGGAGCGCTGTGTGCCCAGGTGTTCTCAGCGCAGTAAAAAAAAAAAAAAAAATCACAACAACAAGAGCGGCTTACATCACTTCAGAGTTCCTACTGGCACCATTAGTTCTCGGGAATCATCCTGGTAGCGAGGTCCTAGAACTATCCAGTGCGAAAGCCCCTATAGTGAGCATAAGAGATTTCTTTAAAAAAAGAAGTCTTAAATATTCTGAACATTTGACCGACATACATACATGTGTTTTGTGTTTGTCTGACTAGAATTCTAAACAATTTACTAGCCTGTGGCAATTCTGTGTCCACAGAGGGTTTAAAAAAGTAATTTAGTATTTATTATCTTTTCATTCATAAATGTATAATAGATTGCTTTATTTTATATTTAAATGGCACTCCTAGTCATTCTCATTTAATACTATACCATTGCATTTTATGTTATTCTACTACATCTTGGGGTCTTGTCTTCATAGGTGTGTTGTGGAACCTTTCGTCATGTGATTCTGTGAAGATGACGATCGCTCGGGACGCTCTCGGCCCACTCACCAACACCGTGATTATCCCTCACTCCGGGTGGGGTGCGGCCCCTCAACGAGAGGACCAGAAACTCAAACTGCACTCGTCTTTGGTGCTGAGGAACACCACCGGATGCCTCAGGTAAGTCTCATTCAAATGCCCCCTTAGAAACGACCGGTCATGTTTACCCGCCTGATTATACAGGGCTTCCTGTTAAGATCAATTAATCAATAGTGGTTCAGATAACCTGCTGACTAGCTGATTTGGAAAATATATAGTTTTACATATCCCGGTGGTAGCAGTATCACTCTTCAACCTCAGAGATGATCACCGTTTACATTTCTTTGTAACAATGACTGTATTCATCTGAATCAGATGAACATTGTATTGTTGACCACATGATGCTTATGTGTGTGTGCGTGTCTAAGGAACCTGAGCTCAGCTGGAGAAGAGGCCAGAAGGCAGATGCGTTGCTGTGAAGGGCTGATTGATTCCCTCCTCTATATAATCAAAACCTGTGTAAACACCTCCGATTATGACAGCAAGGTTAGAGATATTCTTCTGATTGAATACAGAATATATCTAAAACCATCCAGTTCTGATGTACAACATTGTATTGCATTGTTGCTAATATTTGGAACATGTTTGATGTACTCTTGCCAGATATTTGACTAATTTTCAGACTGTATATGCGATGACAGCTGGGAACTGACAGAGGCTCTTGTTGCTTATAAAAAGGTGTTACATGTTTTCCATGCCACTCCTCTAAGGGCCAAATAGTATTGAGAGCCCCTTGTGGTGGACCACAGCTATGTTCGGCTTCGGGTCTTTCTTTACTAAATCTTAGTCATAGCATGCCATCTGCTGGAACAGCCTGGAAAATATTTATATTTTTTCAATTATATTACTACATTACATTTACTTCTTTTTTTAAAAATTAATACTGATAATAATCTTTGTAAACATAGCTATTGTTATTATTTATTTAATTTAACCCTTTTCGCTTTCTTTTAAACGTGCAACATAAAAGGTGATTTTTGAAGAATATCCAGGACCCTTTTTAATATAATGAGGATTGAGACTGTCAAGCTCAAATAACAAAATAGTACAGTAAAGTATCTTAAACACAGACCAATGACTTTACTTCTATACTTTCCCTTTTTCTTTTTCCCTGTGTTTTCAGATTGTGGAAAACTGTGTGTGCACTTTGAGGAACCTGTCTTACCGCCTTGAGTTGGAGATGCCTCCGTCTCGGCTGATGGGAACTCAGGACCTGGACACGCTCCTGGGTCCGGACAGCTCCGGTAAGCAGGCCGACTACAGCTGCTGGGGTCTCCGAAAGAAGAAGAAGAAGAGGTCCTGGCAGGATCAGCAGGTGAACTCTCACTACATAAGCTAAGCTTGGATTCTGTGTTCTTTAAAGCTTAAAAGTGCGTCTGTGTTCTTTAGAAAAATTAAATGATAAGGGGTTGTTGGGGAGGGAAATTCACTTTGCAAATAGCTTTGCACAATGTTTCATATGAGGCACCAAAAGCTGTACATTTACAGGAATTGTTTTTCAGCACAGTCATTTAAAACCTGAGAACATTAGTGCATTTTAAAATTGGGAAACTAGCCCTGGAAATCATTGAAATTTAATAAAATATTTAAAAGTAATGGAAAAGCCTAGGACCTAATTATATCCTAGGACTACAAATTTTCATTAGTTATAAAATGTTTTTATGTAGATAAATTATTCGTAGATTGTGAGTGCAATATTTATAAAATATAGGGATACACCGGAATTTTAACCCCTGAAAAAACATTATCAGTCGAAAATGGCATTTTTCGGTTTTTGGACGAAAATATCAGCCGAAGATTTATGCTGCCCCGCCCCTCAGTGTTCAGCGCCCAGATTTCACTCTCGCTCTAGCCATTTACTGCATGGTGTGACACTCCGCTCAATATTACGCACTGTGCACATGCTCAGTTGCTCACGGCCCATGCGAACGCTTCTCTTATGTAAGGCTCGTGCTCATCGGAAAAACAAAGTCCGCTCAAATAACT
Source organism: Chrosomus eos (assembly GCA_036326025.1). NCBI lineage: Eukaryota > Metazoa > Chordata > Actinopteri > Cypriniformes > Leuciscidae > Chrosomus > Chrosomus eos. The sequence continues at coordinate 10,974,968 of CM070828.1, read as the reverse complement.
GTATGAATTTCATAATAGCTTTGTAGCACTATACATTATTTGGATAATTGGTCAAAAAATAAATCTGTTAAATCTGATTCTGTTGCATAGAACTGAATAAAGAATGATATATATATATATTTAATATTTTAGTGTTACTTTCAATGAAAGTGTGGTTATTTTAATTTTTAAATTCTGTATCATTATTGTATTTCATTAAAAAGTCTAATATTAATACAGTTATGCAAAAAAAAGAAATAAGAATGAGAAAATTAAAAAATAAATTTTTAAAAATTATATTTAATTTTATGTTTACAAATGTTTATTATCCCTTTGTATTTAACGCTTTAGTTCTACAAGTTCAGATCTGAAACTAACCCATCACTCTTTGTGTTTGTGAAATCCTATGATGCAGTGGGATGGTGTGGGGCCTATTCCAGGATTTTCTGGAAGTCCAAAGGGGGCAGAGATGCTGTGGCATCCATCTGTGGTAAAGCCGTACCTCACTCTGCTGGCAGAGAGCTCCAACCCAGCCACGCTGGAAGGGGCGGCTGGGTCTCTGCAGAATCTTTCCGCTGGAACCTGGAGGGTAGGCTGCTTGTGGTCACTATACCATAAACTGAATTATACAGACACAGTGCTCAGAATAGAGCTGAATTATATGAATGTCTATAATTGGTTGGTGGATGAAGAATGTCACACACACACACACACACACACACACACACACACACACACACACACACACACACACACACACACACACACACACACACACACACACACACACTGACTACATTTAGCTTCAAGGTTCTAATACAGCAACAGTTGTATTTAATTTTCTTCATTTGCCTTCCCTTTTAGCATCCTTTTGCAGTTTTCAGTCAGAACTATGAAAAACTTTTTGATTTCATTACTTTTTTTTTTTTTATTCAGTAAATGTTAATGCAACTACTGGTCGCACTGATAGGTGATAACCTTCTCTGAAATGTTAACCTTTTTTTATGCTCTCTCTCTCTCACCATTCAGTTCGCGGCCTACATCCGTGCTGCCGTACGTAAAGAGAAGGGTTTGCCCATTCTGGTGGAGCTACTAAGAATGGATAATGACAGGGTGGTCTGCTCTGTGGCCACTGCTTTACGTAACATGGCTCTGGACGCCAGGAACAAGGAGCTCATTGGTCAGTCACTTAAACTTATTGCCATGAACTCAGTGCAATGCCTTATATTCTGTTTTTATTATACGTCGGTTTTATGTGGGCATTAAAAACTGCAGTGCATCTTCTAAAATAAATGTTTGCTGAATTCGGTCGCTTTGAAAGGAAAATACGCCATGCGGGACCTAGTGACCCGTCTCCCTGGCAATGGGCCCTCCCTGCTGTCGGATGAGACGGTGGCGGCGGTTTGCTGTGCCCTGCACGAGGTCACCAGCAGGAATATGGAGAACGCCCGTGCGCTCGCCCAGACGGGCGGCATCGACAAACTGGTTACAATCAGCCGAGGACGTGGGGAGAGGTACATGCCTCTTTTTATGGGCTGGTTGAAGTGGGCAGTTTTATGTGTTCATTGGCGTTGGTGCACTATTTCATAACCTAAAAAAAAAAAAAAAAATTAAGTACATTTAATATGATTAAAAATATATGTAGAGAGAGCTTCTATGCTTTCTTTGGTCCTCCTAGTCCGGGCAGGAGTGTTTGAGCTCTTGTTCTCTGTTGCAGGTACTCCATGAAGGTGGTCAAGGCAGCGGCTCAGGTGTTAAACACTCTGTGGCAGTACAGAGATCTGCGCACCTTCTACAAAAAGGTACATGTTCTCAACCATTGCTGGGGTTAGGGAGCCTGTTGTTCTCAAGAAATCCATTTTGTAGGATCCGATCAAAAGTGCACAGCAATAAATTAGGGGTGTAAGGGTACATAAAAATGACGGTTCGCTACGTACCTTGGTTTTGAAGTGGTTTGATATGTCTTTTGGTACAGCAGGGGGGAAAAACAGACCATTTTTGTTTAAAGTGGTTTACAGTGGTTTACTGAACAAGCTATATCTGTCTTTAAACTACAAAAAAAAATTCTGTCAGGATTTCGGCAACTGGCACCAACATACACTGCAGTTTATGGTGCTGTTGTGTGATTGGGGGAAGAGATTTGAAGTGCTTACACTTTGAATGCAAAGTATGTTAGAATAAGGTTAGAATTATTGCGCTTCCATTCTAATGTCCTTTGTTTATTCGACACACACATGCGCACCCCGGCACTCGTTCATGTAGACTCGTAATCCTTAATGTGAAATGGAAATATATGCGTGGTAAATATACAAATGTAAGATGCAAAATAAGACAAAAATACTGATTAGGAAAATGCAGCTACTGTTGTAGTTTTAACAGTGTCCTAAAAGCTCTGATCTGAAGACTCAACCCACATTTGGAGGCAATGCTAGTTGAAAATGCTTTATATCATTTATAGTGTATACACTAATGTCTTGGGGGTGGGGGAGGGGGGGGGGGGGGGTGAATAATTGCTTAATCATAATACTTGTAAATCAACCATTGCACTACAATAACAGTTTTAAACCTAGAAGAGAACAATACAATCATCAAAATTACTTGAAATAGAGTTAAATAAATAAAAATAATCTGCGTCTGCTTAGCACTTGTGATTGGATCACTTGATGTATTATAATAGTAGTTGTAAACAGGGCCTGTGTGTTCTGTGATTCATCAGGATGGATGGAACCAGAATCACTTCATAACTCCAGTGTCAACACTGGAACGAGACCGCTACCGTTCCCAACCTACTCTGCCAACCAGCAACGTACAGATGTCACCTGTTATCCAATCAGGTGGGTCTGATTGTAATTCTGTAGAAGCTACAGGGCAATGACTCACTGCTTCTATAGGCTGATATTAATATTATTATTTGGTCTTTTTATTTCCTTATTTTTTCTTTGCACTTTGAAATGGTTAATTGACAATCGATATTTCATTTTGTCCTCCACACATTTAGGAGGCAGTGCCACCTCTTCCCCGGCCATGTTGGGTATAAGAGGTCATCGTTTAAATCAGCGGCGGACCCAGTCATCTATGCAACTTCATAATTATTATGGAGACGCCAACAGAAACACAAGTCAATATACAGGTGGGCTTTCCTAAAGTTCTCTGTTCACTTCTTAACAGGCAAATACCCACATTCTTATGTACACTTTGTAGTATTTTAAAGAAAAAAGGCTTTTGTAATGTTACATTTAAATGCATTAGAATTTTCTTCCCCTGAAATTACTTTTCTACTGGTGTGGCCAAGAGTGTGCAGTCAGGGGAAAACAATATTAACCAATAATCTTAAGTTTCTCCCCTCATGATCCTTGTCCCAGTGGATGAAATTAAGTCTTTCTTTCTGAATATTCTGTTTAATTCAGAAATATGCCGTATAGTTGGTAATGATTTATGGATAAGCACTCTTGAAAAACAACAGAAGGATGTGAATTAGAATTAGAAGAAGAACTGATGCACTAATAGATATTTCACCCATGCTGTCTTCAACTAATAGAGCAATCAGTTTTACAGTACTTCCCTGTCTGGTCATTCATTTAAGAGCACTTGACCTCCATAGTTACTCTTCATTGATTGGTGGTACTTCAACCTGGAGGGTCTGATCATGTGTCTGATTCAGAATGTGTGTTCAGTGTGAGTGAGGTCTTCATTAGGTCTGTTGAGCTGTTGAACCATTTCCGCCCATCTAACCCTCAGCCCTGCTCTCCACCCTAACTGTGCTACACAAAAAATAGAGCTCACAACAGACTACTCTTATATACAATATAACACGTTTAAACATCAAATTATTAGATAACTATAACTGGTATATACAAGCATTTATAGAGGTGTTTTAATATTTGTGTTTATATGTGTTTAGGGTCTGGAAAGCAGTCAGCCTATTTCATCAGTTCCTATCCCTCTCCTTCAGCGGAGGAGTCCCACAGGTCACAGGTGAAGTTTAACTCTTGCTCGCCTCACAGAACAAAAGAAGAAATCGCTAAATCTGAAGCCAGCTGAGCCCAGATGCCATATGCCCTCTGCAAACGATATCCTCTGATGTAGATTTAATGCGTCTAATCCCAGCAGATGAAGTTCACATAATCCATTGGCTTTTTTTTCTTGACCACAAATAAAACAAGCATCTGAGTTTAATGTCTCACTCTATTTGGGTCCATTGTATGAAACTGGTAACCTATATAAAGTTTTTAAATATTTTATAAGGTCAAATGTAATGTTTTTATGAGATTTCAAATATTTATCTCTTATTCTAAATGCTCATAAATTGCATTGTGCCATCTCAAACTGAATGAATAAATATATATTTGGATGTACAAAACGTTAAACAAGTTACAGTTTTACAGTTATTTATTTAACATTTTACAAGCTGTTACTTGCTTTGAGCTTTAAATCATGACACTTCAAGATGTTTATTAGAGTCTAAAGATCTCATCAAGATGAATATTCGGTGCAAAATGTTTTATTTGAACAAGCTGCCGTCAATGCGTCTGTTCAGACTGACGCGAACATCCGGATGCCGTCAATGCAACTAGAGTTGTGTTCTACTCTTGTTTTCCATTGCGCTGCGAAAAATTCTGGCAGCCAATAAGATTTGCGCTATTGGTCACATGCCCAGAGCTGCTGCTGTTACACAAAACTATGACTTTTCAGAAACGGAAGGGTATTTGTGCTTTTCTATATGTCAGAGAGAGAATATGAATTTTCATTCAGCCTGTCTGAACAAACTTATTGTATGTGAAAATTGAACTTTTATGTTGGTGTAAAATGGCCTTAATGCTGATATTTCTACAATTGATTAGACGACATTATAGGATAACTATGATAAGTGTTGAAACATAACCTTGAAACTTAGAGAGACTTAATTATTTCCTTGTATTTTATATATATATATTTTTATATATAGGATTTCTGTAAATGATGAACACAAAAGGCACTCATTTTGTCTGTTCTTTCAGCATGGCCGGCTCTACTACCCAGATGACTCAAATCAAAGCACCTATGACACTTTTGGAATGTACCTGTCGTCTCCGATGGGCTACGAGGATGCCTACCTGGACGAGCCGGTCCGTTATCCCGTGGTGAGCGAGAGGCAGGTGCTCAAACCCAATACCAACTACGTGGACTTCTACTCCACCACACGCAGGCCTTCATACAGAACTCAGCCCTACCCGACCTCACCTGACTCATGGGTGTAGGCATGTACGTTTGTGCGTAATTGTTCATGTAACGTGTAGCCATAGATAGAATATAACAAGGACGTGTCACTCCTTAAGACATATCTGGATCCGTGGATTCCAAGACTGTTGTATGGACAAGCTGTTGCATTTGAAGTGACTGGTTCATTTTCATTCAACAAACTTAGTTTGTTTTGTGTGTCCGGTGCGGCGACATTCATTTTCATTTGCGTGGGTGCGTCTGCAGGTGTGAGTGGGAAAGAGTGTGTGAGAATAGATGACATTAAATGCTCCATTAAATTAACTTGAATTTGACCCGGGATTGAGTGTGAGCCAAAGATTTACTTTTCAGTATCTGCTGTTTTTAAACAGCAACACGCGTTTAAGGTCTGATTTACTGAGAACTTGAACCATCTTTTTATGATTTGATGCTTCATGTTTTTTAAATGGCATGTATTATAGTCACCCCAGTTTTTGAGCAAAATTAAAAGGTGTAACTAAATTACATATTGGCTGAAAAGTCTAATAAAGAAATAATAGCAGTGTAAAAAAAAGAAGATAAAAAACACTAATAATGTTCTGTGCAATTGAAACAAAAACGTCATTTTGTCTGATCTCATTGCTGTAGCCTACTTAATGTAAAGATTAATGTATGTTCCATGGAGTCTTGCACAACTACGTCAGTTTATTGTACATCCGTGATCTGTGCTACTAAGCACAAAAAACTGTGCCATGATAAATCGCTATGTAGAACTGTGTGTATATGGCAAAAGTTATTACTATCAGAATATTTAGATGTAATAAAGATGACATTTGTTTTTTTAATATTTGATGTTGGAGTATGTTGTTTATTTCTCTACCATAAGAAGCTACAATTCAGTTTTATTTTCAGGTGTTTTTCACACTACAAATTGTGTTAAAGCATCCTAACAGCGAACAGCACCAATATATATGCATTAATGAAAATGAAGATTCTGTCATAATTTACTCACCCTCATGTTGTTCTGAACACAGAAGAAGATATTTTGAAGAATGCTGGTAACCAAACAGTTGACTCTAGCCATTGACTTCCATAGTATGAAAATAAAATACTATGAAAGTCAATGGCTACCACGAACGGTTTGGTTACCAGCATTCTTCAAAATATCTTATGTTATCTATATGTTCAGCAGAAGAAAGAAATTAATACAGGTTTAGAACAACATTAGGGTGAGTAAATGACCGAATCTTCATTTTTGGGTGAACTATCCCTTTAATTATAAAGTTGTTCCGTTGATAGCCACACGGGGACTCTAAAGAGTCGAATACTTCACAATCACTGGATAGGATAGGATGGGAATGGGATTATGGATGGACTAGTGGTTTGAGGGAATGAAACCCCTGATCCTTATCAGTATATTTATTTCCTTGTTCCCTGTTGAGCTTTTACTGTCGGCACAGATTTATTAGCGGTGAATTCCTGCTTCAATGTATAATGAAAACAAAAGGTTCAATCATGATAAACAAAATAAATATTAAAATCTTGGTGTAATGTAGGGAAAGTATATATAAAATTGTAAACCTGACTTTCAAAAATATGCTTTGGTCATGCTCATGAACTTTTTTTTATTAATAACTTGATATTTAGACAATCGTAAGACAATTAATAGTTTGGAACCTAATATGACTGAAATTAAAAAGCTAAAGTTGGCCATTGTATCAGTGAGAATGTTAACATGAGGGTTAACTTTTAAAGTTTTTTATTTTTTTTTATTTTAAATCTAACAGGTCAAATTGCTTTTAAGTGAAACCATCAAACTACTTTACAAATACACTCAGAGAATATTATGATAAACAACAAAAATAAATAAATCAAAAGATAAATTAAATAACAATAAATAATATCAATTAAATAAAAACATTAAAATGTTTTTCCAGCTTTCTTAGTTTTGAAATATTAGTTTTTATATTGTTGAACTTCTGCCTTTAAAATTATAATTTAATTTATATTTGTGTATACTAAATGTAGCTATAAGTAGCAAATTGATAAGATTATTATAATACGATATAAAGTGAAAACCATTGCTGTTTACTGCTTTTCAGCACCAAAACCGTCTGGAAAATTATGTAAATGTTAAAGGATTTTTTTTTATGAAATATGAAAATCTTATGAAATTATTAAATATTTTAAAAAGTTACATAAAAACTGCTCAAGCCAAAGTATTACAATTATTTATTAAAATGTATAAAAATTATTTTATGAAATTAATTTTCAGTCAGTTCAATTCTGATGATAATGATTATTGTCATCTTGTGAAAATGTGTGAGTTCGAGATATTTGACGGAGACGATTTCACATCTTAAATAGGATTTTATTTAAAAAAGACTGAAATTCGCTTTAAGGAGGCGGGATGTGCGTCAGTTTCTTCTGACTGACTGAGAGAATCGCGAGAGGGAGGAGTTGATGGAACGCGCTCCTTCACTCACACACACACACTCACACACTCCAGTCATGAAGTGATTCTGAGCGAGAAACGCGTGTGTGAGGCAGAGTCTGCGTGCTATCTCTATTAAACAGGTAAGTTTCCTACAAGCTTTAATTCTGAAACATCTTTGTACACGAAACAAAGTTAAATCTGACAACCTTTGCAAGTCCTGGTCTCGTGAAGTCGCTATAGAAAATCATTCTGCAGCGTTCTTGTTGATGTCAAACGTTCGCGTTTCAGAGCATGTTGCTTACCAGTGTTATTTACTTCAGTTTGTTTTATAAGCGTCTTTTGTTGGAAAGATTAAGTGGTCTGTCATGCTGTGATGTTTCTGTTGTCACGTGCAACACTGATCATAATTTCTACACAAAATAGTTCAGTAACTGATTATCCTGATTAATTTGTTTGTTGATCTTTATTTTGCTCAACCATACAAGGGATTTTTTGTCTGTTTTGCACACTATGTATGTGACGGCTGCTTTCTTGAAACTCTTTCTTTGAAACTTTAGGCTAAATTTTTTGAGCCACAATACTGCTCTACACTGAATGGAAAAGAGTTAGGCATCACATGTCGATATTTTGATTGGCAAATACTTACGGCAGGAACTTTGGACCTTTAAATCAACACTTGAAGCCTGAAAACCCACTTGAAAGTTTATTTTCATCTTTACACACATGCTCTTTTTGAGAAAAAATGTGATGTACCTGACACTTTCCAGCCAGGGTCATGAGCCAACTGACACTGAACAGGTGTACACACACACACACACACACACACACACACACACACACACACACACACACACACACACACACACACACACACACACACACACACACACACACACCACACACACACACACACAACACACTATACTAGTTTTGACAAAGTAATGGAATGTGTTTGTTCTTGCATTTGTAAAGGTCAGCTGAACCTTTCCTCCATGCATGTTTATCATTAAAACCTTGCATTCCATGTCTCTTTTCCACACTGTACCCTAAAGCCCTCTCGATTCAGTTAGTTAATGTTTTCAGTTCAGTAGACTTCTGTTATTGCTGCCCTCGGCCTGAAAAGTAATCAGATCACTTGTGGTAAGCAGAGTAAAATTTCATTTCTGAAGCTTGCTGCCATTGTTCTGATCACTGAATCTGTTGTTGCACGCGCTCTATTGAACCCTATCAAATTATATTGAATTTTGCTAAATCAAAAGCATGGACCACATACCTTGTAGTGAGTTTTCGTGAAAGAAGACATTGTCCTTATCCCACAGCTTAATACTTATGTTCCTTCAGTGTCTTGTACTTTCACTAACAGCTTTATGAAAAGGTCACGATATTTGCAATAATGTGTGCCATGTTTATTTAGGATAGTTGTTGGCTATGTGCAACAGTCCACTATAGTCATGAGTGAAAATTCTCCTTAGGGAAATTGATTCTTAACAATTAAACCATATAAACCTCTTGTGAGCTTCAAGGCTGATAATTGATGGTATATGCTTTTCTCGAGTCTATCTGTTCGCGTTATTTCATCTAAAATCGTTTAAACAGTGAAACTACATTACCCATGATTCTGTTCAGAAAATTCCTAAATCTGAGTATCGGCTGAACAAATTGTGCCAAAAGAGCTTGCAGGGAATTAATTAAAGTAGCTGTTTCTACAGATAGAATCAGCTCCTTTAAAAAAGATTTTAGAAAAGATTGCTTCATGGGATTGTAGTTCTTGTACAGTCTTGTACCTTTTTCTTTGTCTTTCTTTTTTTTTCTTCCAAAAATGTGTATTGTTGTGATTCCTCTGCTGGTTTGCTTTGTACATTCATTGCTTACAAGTTATGACACTTAAACAAAGATAAAAATAAATTAAAAATCCCTATGGGGAAAAAATACACTGAAAAAGTGGGCGGGTACTAATGCACTCTATAAAGGGATAGTTCACCCAAAAATGAAAATTCTGTCATTAATTTTCATTAAAACTGACCAACAACTAAAATGAGTCCTTGACTACAATGGTTTCAACTTTAATTTTATGAAGACGATGAGAAAATAGTCTTTGTGCGCAATAAAAACAACACAACAATTTCTAGTCTTGCATGTCAGTCTCTGATGCTGTCCGCATTGTAAACGCAGCGCTTCCGGGTTCTGTGTCAGAAAGCTGGCTCAGTATTTGCCGGCTCTTGGGTCAGCATCACACACATGTATCGTGGTGCTCACGTGAACAGCATCAGAGACTGACATGGATGAGAAGAAATTGTTGAATAAAGTCGTTATTTTTGTTTGTTGTTTTGCGCACAAAATTATTCGCGTGCTTAAGGTTGAACCACTGTAGTCACATGGACTATTTTATTGATGTCTTTACTACCTTTCTGCCTTGAAAGTGGTAATAACGTTGTAGACTATGGGGGGTCAGAAAGCTCTCGGATTTCATCAAAAATATCCTGAAAAACTAAAGTTTTACGGTATTAATTACAGAAATTTCATTTTGGGGTGAACTAACTCTTTAATGCTGAAAGATACTAAAAAATATTGTTCAATCAAAAATAACTTGATTTGCTTATGTATTTTGTATGAACTTTATAATTATTTTTATGGTTGTGATTTTGAATAAGAACTTAATTGCTTAAAGTAACACCAAGTAACTTCTCCTCTTCGGTCGCCCTACTGGTTGGAAACGAAATTGTCCATTGCCGCTGTCGTAAATAATTTGGCCTATCGTCGCACGCACGCTCGCTGTTTATCCAGCACCGGCTTTAGAATGAACGATGTCCACAGACAAGGTAAAGTATGTTACATGATTTCATGAAAGGATGATGTATTGAGACATCAGAAACGAAGAAAAACGAAATAATGACTATTGTAGCGCTTGACGTAAAGCAGTCGAATTTTGTAGTTCTTTTTGTGGTCGGGTTACTACCCGAACCCCGAAGTTACATAGTGCCAGTAAAAGCGACACAGACCCGTCAGGCTATGGCAGAAGTGCATTTCACCCTGTTACGACTTGATGAGACCACTGATAAGATTTTGGAAACATTATTTTAAGGTAAACAATGTTACATAGTGTTGCTTTAACTGTTTTGGACATTCATTACTGGATGTCTTCTTGGGGTTGCATGACTACTCATTTCTTCTCGATTACTTGTCAAAGCAATACCTGAGTTACATACTTGAGTATGTCACTGTTTAAAAAAACAAAGTTTGTGTCAAGTGTTTATTAATTGTCAGCCCAATAGTTGCAACATTGTAAAAAGTAATTAAAATAACTGGTTTAATTTCGTATATAACACGTTGTAATTTGACAAGCAACATTATATAACTTTAACATCCGCGTCTTTGACGTCAAACAATATGTGCATATATTACCGGTAATACAATTCATTTTAGTTAGCCTAGACTCGAGGACAAGGTACTAGGCCTATAGAACATATCATTTCACAGGTCTTCAACAGAAAAAACAATAACAGATCTGTATCACTTAGATCCTTACTCAACTGGTTTAAAGTAGTTTATAACAGAATGAGACACATTTCTGTTCACTGTCATCATCCTCCTGCCTCATTCTCTTTGGTTGGGGTCATCATGGCTGGCTTTATGGCTTCTGACAGCACGAATAGTGGGTAATTCTAAAGTAGTCGACTAGTCTACGCAAGCCCTAATGTCTAGAAGCATTAGGGAAGCCAGCGACTTGCAAAGTCGTAATAAAATGAAAAGGGATGGTTGTTTTTGTACAGGAGTTCTGGCAACTGAAGAGAGGAGTAGTTATGAATGGAAAAATCATCAAATCCTAAGAACTGCTAATTTAATCAGTAATTCCCTCTCTGAGTTGCAGAAGCGATCTAGTGAGTGATGCACACTCTCCGTTTGACTTGTTTGGAAGTCGTGAACACTAGCTTTCCATATCCCTGTCAACACCTTTAGAGCATTTCCCATGTTTACTCATTAATGGAAGTACAGGCTTGCTCAGTCCTGCTGTTGCTAAAGTCGCTCTAGTGTTTTTATGGCAGACTGATAGTTTAATTGACTGTGTTTTACTCGGCAGGAGAGAATGAGCTAATGTTTGACCTGAAAAGAGCTGGGCTGAAGGGGGGGCGGGGGGGCTAGTTAATGTCCACAGGGTGTCTATAGGTTAGTGAAATGAAGTGTGGATTGTTGCACTGCCATCCAAACAGATTCAAATAGACTACGCCTTTGAACACCCTTCTCTTTTTCATCAACTCAACACACAATATGTCAATGGCAAGATTTAGCTTTGGTTAGTGGCTGTATTGAAGTGGGATCTGAAATTGGAAAATTTGCCTTGCAATGTTTTAATCTACTTCAGATGTCTAAAGTACTAGCAAATCAGTTAGATCATCAGATATACTGTATAAGTTTAGGTTAGTCATTGCTCTCTGGATGTCATCATGGTGACATCATGTTCTCGCACCATGATGTCATGTTTACTGTATATAAAAACCCATTGGAAGAGTGGAGAAAACAGATGTCGTGGTGGTTTTGTGGATAGTTTCCCGTCATGTGCCTACAATCATGACCAAACTCCTCAAGTTTTCAGTTTCCAGGTGAATCTCGTGAAATGTCTGTTGAATTTTTACAAAAAAGAAAGAAAATGTAATATATGCTTAATTGCCCCCCCCCCCCCCCCAAAAAAAAAATAAATAAATGTCAAAAATAAATAAATTCATAAAACATATTTAAAAATGAGGCAGTACAACAAATGCCTCTGTCAGGCTGTAACCTTGTATCTCCATGTTTCGTCTTTTTTATTTCTTCCAATAAGTTATGACAACATGTTTTTACATTGCTTTAACTCATCAAATAAGTTAAATCTCCATTTTTGAAGATTATAATTTAAGTTGAAATGACTTACATTTTTAAGTACAATTAACTACTATGTTTAAGGCAGCAACTTTTTTTTTTTACAGTGTACAGGAAACTTTATAGCATGTATGTTGATGAAAAGATAATGCGATGCACTTACAGCCGCAGATTTGGCCATTCTAATGACGGACAAAACACATATGTCCAAAATTTGCTGGTCAAGACCTCACAACTCCATTTGCAACATGATTTTGGTCATGTTAATAATATAATGACGCTTTCAAGCGTTTTTTTTTTTAGGTTTTTTTTTAAGTAGCGTTTTTGGAGATACAAGGTTTCCACACGACAGCAACGATATACAAGCATTCTTGATGAGATGGGGCTCTCTAAAGGGTTAAATATTTAACACAATCTATTACCACTTTAAATTAGTGCTCATTGATGATCTAAATGATCTTAAATGGGCAGAAACAACACTTCGTGAGATTTACCCTTTTACTGCTTACCATGGAAATGAATCTAAAAAGTGAATGCTAACACTGATCTGCTGGAGGATTGCATCTTGCTCACAAAACCAGCAACCTTCTATATTAAAATGTGGTCTTGTTAGTTCTGAAAAGCTTGACGGCTTTTGATGTGAGGGCCGCACATTGAATAAGACCCCCATGTGTCGTCATGTCTTATTCAAATGGTAAAGTGGGGAGATTTAGGCCAGATTGTCCATAAAAGGAAACAAGGCCATTTTCCCTTAGGTTTCAGTCATAAAACCCATTTAGAAAAAGCTGTCCTCATTTCCCACTCAGTGAACGAGCACCGCCAATTCTGAAACGCTTAAGACGAGTCGCTACAAATGTGTTTCGGAATGTGTCAGTTGAATGAAAAGGTGTTTCATATTGTCATGTACTGTAGCTCTCAGCATTATGTGACTAAATGTGCTTTCTATACATTGAAGTCATGCTTTGCTTTCTTCCCTCAGTATCCACCCAAGTCGCCACCTTATTTCTTGTCATCCTCTATTTTCTCTCCAGCGTCTGATATATCTCAGCTTTCATCCAATTAAACTCACATTTAGGCTGCAGTCATGGCCCACAGAAACCTGCTATTACTAGAAAGTACAACTTAAAACGTTATTCACGGTGGAGGGCCAGCGGTGGTCAAACCAGAGCTTTCCAGTTTTTTGGTTCCAAGACTGGTGAAGCTCTAATGCGCTTTTCTGGAGTCTGTAATTAGATTTTCAGTCACGCACAGGGATGATTTGGTCAGGTCTTTTTTTTATAGCTTCTCAAACAGAAATCAATGCCTTTAAAAGAAGAACGACCATATAGATATCAGTTGTGACGGTAAATTGTTAGCCTATATTTATGATCCGGAAAAAGGTACTACAACATTTCAGGGTTTTTGTAATAATCCTTTTATTAGTGAAACATCCCATAGACTTGCATTGTAAAAGAAGAGTGAAAAGTTTAGATGTTCCTCCTGAATGTGCTTTGTAGGAGGTAAGACACAAGGCCTGTTTTCTTTGTATCCATCAATACTATCCAGATGAAGTTTGTTGTGACATCATCATCTTTTGTGACCTCAATGTATCTGTACTCTATGTGGCCTGACGAGAAGCCAGGCGTTGTGTAACTCTGCTTCATGTTCCTGGGGTGCATATGTGTCATATGTATAGGAGGAGAGGAAATGATGGTTGATGAGAAAATGAGATGGTCTTTGGATGGGCACATTTTCTGTGATGTGTTTTTCATTATGTCATTTAGGCTTGTGTTTCAAACCCCAAGTCTGTGAACGGCAGGATGTGGCTTCTTTTAAATCCAGACAATTAGTATTGATCCATTGAACCAGTTCCGTGCTGCTTTTTAGGCTTGGCGACAATTAATTTTGACATTAACAGAACACGATCTAATCAATTCCAGAGTTTGTCTCCAAAACTGTAACAAATTATAGTCCTGTAAGTGCACAACTGTGATGCATCATTTCTAAAACATAATTTGCTTCTTTAATAAATTAATATGTTTCCCGTATATTGCTTTGTTTCATTTCCTTTCCACTCATTTGTTCTTTTTCTTTATTTGGTTGCTTCTGGTTGGTTATGGCTAGCAGTCCTGTGGCTGAGGGAAGGAATCAGCAAAATCGTTTGCTGATGGTGACAGTTTTTAAGCCCAAACCAACACTCAGAAGAGCCATTTCTAATACCCCAAAGTCATTTCCCAACAAAAACAATGTTGCGCACTGCTACTCTATTTTCTTTTTTCTTTTTCTAATTTTCTGCATAGACAATGCTTTTTTTTGGAACATCACAGAAAACAAAGCATTAGTCAGTCCATCACTCATTTGGGCTTTTCATATTTACCCCAAGGTAATTTTTAGCCTCTTTCTGTTCTATTTTACCCTGGGTAATTATTTAAGTTATTAATTAATCTCAGGTTTTGAGATTTCACACTGTATGAAAATAAATTTGAAGTTCAAAGCATTGACTAGACAAGTACAGTTTTAAAGGGGTCCTATTATGGCCTTTTACAAACTCTTGATTTAGCTTTTGGGGTGTACTAGAATATGTTTTCATGCTTGATTGTTAAAAAAAAACACAATTTTTCATATATTTTACATTGCAGTTCCTCTCTCCCCAGTCTGGCTCAAACACTGCAATTTCAATGAGCCTCCTTCTGAAATACGAAATGTGCTTTCACTGCTGTGATTGGTTAGCTGGCCCAGTATGTTGTGATTGGGAGCGCTTAGAGCGTGTTTGGGAAATATCCCGCCCCTCCAAATTTAGATCCCGCCCCTCCATAGCAGCGAGTTCTAAATTTAAAACCAATTCAAGCCTGATTCAGACCCTGACAATGTTAACGAACAAGAGGATTGTGCAGAACGGATTTCATGGACAGACTTTGCAAGCACAGATTTCACAGGAAGTTTCAGAGTGGTATGCTTGGGTATGATGTTATCCACCATTTAATTGTGATTTTTGTCGGGAAACCAAGGTAATACAAACAGTAATCGATCACAAAGTCATGGATAATTTTCCTAAGGAGTGGTGAACCGTCTCACAAAAGCAAGAGCTTACTAAAGCTACAGAAAACAAGCTGTTCTCCATAAATTGTGCAGTGCACAGATACACGTTTGGGTTTTAATGTCCAGGAACGGTGTTCAAAATAAGTTTTAACCACTCTGTTCGTCAGCCTTAGGAAGGTCAAACAAATGAGTTTTGGAAACGTCTCTTTGACATAGCGACAACACTGTCTTCTCTAATGCAGGCCTCGTCCCTTTTTTGCGTGTTCCGTGGGTGGTGTTCGTAAGCCCGGCTCGATCGGCCCAATGGAGGTCTTTAGTTTAGTTTAGTTTAGTTTAGTTTAGTTTAGTTTAGTTTAGTTTAGTTGTTTAGTTTAGTTTAGTTTAGTTTAGTTAGTTCCTTTATTGTCCACAAGTGGAAATTTGTCGTTAGCTTCACTATACACCACACACAAGGACACCATTACAAACATAAAAATATACATAAAATAAAACAGTAACATTCCCATGCAGCTATACATAGCCTACATATCCACCCCTACTCATATTCATATCTTCTCAGCATTTAAAATTCGAATAGCAGTTGGCACAAATGACATCTGGTACACATTTTTACTCGCCCTTGGTTGCCTAAACCGTCTCCTTGATGGAAGCAACTGAAAGCTAGAGTGTAAGGGATGAGAGGAATCCTCTATAATAACCCATGCCTTTTCTTTAACTTTCAATAAATATATCTCATTCAATTGTCTTTGTGTCTTACCTACATTGCGCTAGCTACGTTAACCACCCTAGACAATAGGAAGGACCAACAACCTGGTCGGTCTTCCGATCAGCGGGTGAAGGTCTCTGCTTATTACTGTCTTTCCTTTTTCGCAACTTTCAAGATTAAATGGGATACATTTTCTCATACGTATCAACTCGTTATTTCATCTGACTCCATAAATGAATTTTTTTTAATGATATCTGGGCATCATTAAAAGTGAACGAATATCTTTTTTTAACTCTTTAATTATGTTTTACCCCTCAGATTAGAAAGCAATGCCGCTCAGGTCCGCGTCTTCGCGGGTCTCACGTCGCAATCTCACCAGTTTTGGTCACCAAACAGAGGTAATTGGCTAATATCTTAGACGGTCGGATTCACCCTTACACAATCAAAGATACTTTTATAGCTATAGCCCCCTTGAACTTGCATACACTTGAATTTAATGTAACGTTTACTTCAGGCAGAGGTATGGCCACTACTATATATGTTAACCGACTTTGCTAATCTTTATAACAGCTTTGGATTGGCCATCCCGTGGTTTCCCACGTACACTTATCTAAAGTAACATTAAATTAAAACAGGGGTGAAACAGACTCACCCAGGTTTAGGTTGGTCAAGCAGCGCGTTTGCTGCCCTAAACGGAAATAACTCGTCTATGCAAAACAAGTACACTTGAAACTTGCAGGAACATACAGATCCAGTTAATCTACTCCGGAGAACAATTTTAGAGTCAGTCAGAATAAAATCAAATGTTTACAATTTATTGACCAGGTAGTAGAACAATAATTCTAAATCCAATTAATCAATCAAATATAATAACAACAAATGTTTACCTGGCAACGAAAAACTACACACAGCGATCGTGTGGGAAGTCTAGCTACAGAGTACCTGAACCTTTTTGCCCATTTTCCTTATAAACCCAGATAATTATATTTTCTTACCAAACGGTGGTGTCTGTCATTTATAATTAGATTTTGGTCCCCTAGTGAGGGGCTCACAACTGTGACATCAGAATGGAGGATCTGGGGGAGGGAACACCTTCAAGAGACGCATCACTTTTCTCATATTTTATTACCTATTTTAGTTTTTCATTATGGTTGGGAAAATGAGACCATTTTACCAGCGCACTGAGACACTTTAAATGATGCCAAACATGTATAGTTACTTTTTTTTGTACACACTTAAAATTCATGGGTTTTCAGTGAGTTTCGGGTGAGGAGGAGAAGGGGGAGATTGTCAAAGTGAGCTGCACTGTGTGCTCTGTCTCGGATGTTGCAGTTACATTAATATGTAAAGGATGGTTCAAATGTTAATTCTCAGGAGAGCCATTGCTTCCTCGAGGGGTAGCCCAGACTTTCTGGCAGTAACATTATGACTTCCTAAGATCTGGAAAAATCGTGTTGTAGTCCACCTCTGACCTGTCTGTACTGTGAGAGCAGCTTGCAGGCCTGGATACTCATAAGCTGACAGATCCATTCTGCTATTTTAGAATCAAGTGGAGGTTTGGTAGACGGGCTGGTATTTCCTTCCATTGTCTGAGAGCCGTGTCAGTGTGGACAGCTGCCGTGTGGACACATGGAATGAAGGACAGTGGCACACTAGTTTCCCTCTTATTTTGAGTGGTTTATAGCAACTGGCCTTTCCTTGCCTACTTAAGGTCTTTCAGTTTTTCTTCAGTTTGTGCTGTTAAATGTATTTTTATTTCACATTTAATGGATTGTGTGAGTGAGTGGCATGCAACAGTTTACAGTGTGTGGGTACTTCTGGCACTCACTGTTTCTTTCTTTATTTGTTTATAGACCAGGCAGCAGAGCGTTAATTAGATGAGGAATGTGGGAATTTCATCAACCAATTCCTCCTGTCACGCGGTGGCAACTCACACATACATTAAATGAATAGGGAGTTTTGTTTTCCATGGTGTTATCTAGTTGTTTTTGACTTGTTTAAATTACTCACCCAATGCACTGTGGTATTGACCAGATCCTTTTCTTGTAACAATTGCTATAAGTTACCATACATTGTGTTTCTAAATGTGCTTTTCTTCAATACCTGTGTTTCTGCAGGAACAAAAGACCGCAGTGACACCTGGGAATTATACCATGTTTAAGGCAGTGCTGAAGAAAGGTCGAGAGGGAGGAGGAAGAGCTGGCAAAAGAGAAGCAGGTACAGTATGCTACTTTATGGACAGAAGGAAAGAAAGTATTAATAAACCAATTGCTGACACCTATTGAACTGTTCTTTGCTTTTGGCTATTGTGTGTATGCTTAATTTAATTGCATAATTGGCTTATTGGCCTCTAAAGAGATTTACAGAGAGGTCACTGGGATTGGCTAAATGAGATTTAGGTTTTTTCTTTTTCTTATTCCAGCTCAGGCTGTGGCTTGTCATTGCTTTATACTCAAGGGAAAATATCTGGACTGAAAATTCCAGATCAAAAGTCACGATTAGAATACTGGTAATAGTCAGACTCGCCTCTGTTCGCCGTTTAAGAAAACAAAATCTGATGACTCGGAGGTCCGAGATTTATCTGCTCCATGTCAACCTTTCTCGTGACAACTAACCTATGCCACTCTCACCCCATACATGCGTCAAAGTAGCCGGAGCAACTTTTCTCTATTTACAGATATTACGAGACATGCACAGGCCAGTGGCGTATGTACACAACTTCCCACGAAAACCATTCTGACAGGTATAAAATACAAACATTTATAACGGGCTTACCATAGTATATCAGGGTAAGACACAAACATTTTTTGGAAGAAGGATTGATGATGTATTGCATAGTGTACCTTTAAGTAGTTCACTGAAAATCTTGTATTCCATTGAGTTGTTGAGAGGATGAGTCGGTTCATAAATTAATCATTCAGATTGGTTTAATATATAACTGCTTCAATATATTTGATGATATAAAATCTATATTCTCTAAAAATGTGCTCTTTCCTCAATTTAACATTGGGCATCAAAAATCTACTTTTCTCATTAATGGATCAAGAGAGCTAAGTACAGAACTCAAAATGGACTACTTTTACAGTTTTCACTATGGTCAAAGTCGCTTTAAGACAAGTAATTTCACTCGGAGGCTATCTATGAAACGCCTCTCGGGCATGCAAGTGCAGCTCCTATCTGTTGCTCCCGAAACTGTTAGCCAAGCTCACGATTAAATTTCATATTTAAAATCACCAATGAAATCTGACAACAGCTGTCTCATATATTTTGTTTCTAAACTCTCGAATCATGCCAGAAAATGAAAATTTTCAGGCTGGATCAAGCTAATACCTATGTGCAGTGGAAGCGTGCGTCTGACTCTTTATATTATAGGAATCCAAGCTTCTAACCACAACTGCAGTGACACGATGACTTTGCCAATCGGCGATTGGCTCTTATTTAGAAGGCGGGACTTTCGCCATATTGAGCGCTGCACTTTTCCCCATTCAAAACAAATATGAGTGATGTGTTGTGTAACACAAGTTTCTTGTGTTATTCTATAGTCTTTGTTATGGACTAATTTAACGTATTATTTTATTTATTTACGTTTTGTAGCTTAACTACACAATCCCCCAATCAATTTCATTTTATTAAAAAACTAGCTGGGATGTTGAGGGTGAGTAAATTACATTTTTGTTTTAATGGAGTATTTTGGATGAATATTAATTTGAAAGTCTTTCACTCTTATGTCACTATCTTGGAAACGTCAGCCACTGCGACAAATAAGAGTCATTACATCATTGATGTCACATTACCATGAATGATACCCATTTCCACGAGAACGCACCGGTTTCTGCTCGTGCTTCTTGCTGAATTCAGCACCATCGCTGGCCCGATACTTCTTTCCCAACGGAGCCTCTCAATGGAGCAATGTTCCAATTAACCTCATTCATCTCTGCTTCACTCACTTAAGTATGTCAAGACAAGTTTGAGAGCTGCCAAACAAACACTACCTGACCCACATACAAGAAACTTTTCATCTGCTAATCTAACTCAAAGTCTTGTTTCCAAGGAAGACTGCAAATAAACGGTTTCCCTTGTATATCCTCCTCTCTTGAATGTAGTTGATTGTCACTTTGTTCATTCTCTGATGTGCAAATCTGCTCTACTAATATCGGTGAACTCCCTCTGGTTTTCATACTGACAGCCAATGAAGTCTCTGTCGGTTAGAGGCGACACTCGTGTGTCCTCTGAAGAGGCATATTGCTCATGAAGTATTTACAACACCGTATGTTAGCTGCAGGGGGATGGAGAGAGTTATCCAGCACACATGACAGACCAGACGCCACTAGTACACTCCGCAGTGACACTTTTTGAGGCGGATCATCTGCCTGGGAGCTCTGTTCTCAGTCACAATAGTCAGAAAGAGCACCAGATACACAATTAGTGAGGTCACAAGAAGCCTTTCTGGTGTCAAATATCAACCATTTTTATTCTGTAAAATATGTTTGTCTTTTGAAGAAGCTGGATTTCAGAATGCCGCACATGTGATTACTTCTCAATTTCTAAGACAAAAACTGTGTAACACTTTTCAAAACAATAGAAAACGCAATTGTACGCACTTTAAGACAATCACACTATTTGAAACGATCATCTTTAATCTAATTAAAACTTTGCCTTTGAATGACTCGCACAAACATTGAACGTGCAGATGCAAATATTTGATGAGATTTTTGTGAGATGTACAGTATTAAAATCAATATGACCTCTTTTCAACCATAAACAATGAGAGGTTTTTCATAGCAACTATTGTACTTTTTGAACTTTGCATTGCAAAATACTACTATGATCTACAGACTACCGTTCAAAAGTTTAGTTTAAGATTTTGTCTGTTTTTGAAAAAAGTCTCTTGGCTGTTTTATTGTATTTTTGATTATACAGCATATTTTGAATTGTAATAATATTTTAAAATATTACTATTTTGTATTATAATATTTTTAAAAATGTAATTTATTTCTGTGACATCAAAGCTGAACTTTTAGCAGCAATTATTCCAGCCATTATTAGTCTTTAGTGTCACATGATACTTCTGAAATCATTATAATATGTTGATTTGATGATCAAGAAACATTCCTTATTACCAATGTTACAAACCGATGTCTTGCTTTTTTTTTTTTTTTTTTTTGAGAAACATTTACATTTTTCAAGATTCTTTGAATAATAAGCAACATTTATTTGAAATAGAAATCTTTTGTAATGTTTACTCACTGTCACTTTTGATCAATTAAATGCGTCTTTGCTGAGTTACTTAACCCAAACTTTTGAACGGTAGTGTTCAGAAATTGCAGTTTGCAGGTATTGTTTTTGGGAAGTGAGCGTCATTTGATAAAATTATTGGAGGAAAAATTAATGTTTGAATGTTAATGAACTCAGTTTTGAAACATGTCCAGAATGTACTGTGCAGTAACTTCATCTTGAGAACTACTACTATTAAACATTTTACAAATATTTGACCATGAGTTTAAAATGGTTTGAAGAATGCTGTTCTTTGCTGTACGACCAGATCTACAGTACAGTACAGCATGAGGAGGAAGCAGCCATTGTGTGCCTAATGTTCTCAAATATTATTATAATAATAATAATAATAATATCCTCATAAATGACTGATTTGAAACGCTGTAGTAAGAAATGTACCAGAAATGGTGCACAGAAGTCCAACAATGGTTTCCAATAGAGTTTGACATTTGCCTGTTGCTAGCTATTGACACAAAGTATAAAAATATGTACCACATACAAAAATTGAATAAAATAGTTAATTTTTAATAAGATTGACATCTTTTTTTGATACTCTGCACCATTGAATGACATTTAGAATTGACATTTTCCGTTGGCTCTACACCATTTTTACTGAAAATTGATTTTCAGTGAAACACTTGTTGCAATGCATTCTAAGATGGCCTTTTCAGTGAAGTATACCATATATGCCGCTCTGAAAGAAGATACCTTTGAAGAAAGCATAATTAACAACCTTAAAATGCTTTCTTGGAAGTCAGCTATTGTCCCCGAATCCGTGTGATCTTGCTAAGTTGATGTTGTTTTTCATACACATTTCATAGAGAGACCCAAGGTAAAGTGCTTGATCAGTGGAGATTGTTCATGGATCCAAACCTATAACCAGCTCGGATGTCTAACTACTACTATAGTTTGTTTGTCTGCTATCAGTAAGGATGGAACTAGCATCTTAGTTGAATAAACACTATTTTCTCAACATAGTGACTCTGCGATAGGCCAAAACCTCCTAAAATCAGTTGATCAATGAGCACATTCTACTCTTTTATAGTTTATCTCTGTTTTTGTCTCTTTTTTTGTTCTTCTCTCTTTCTCCTTTTTGTGTGTTTGAGCTCTTTAATCCCCAAGAAACAGACTTTGGTGGGTATTTCTGCTTTCATGGATTGACCCTTTTTCATTTGGAATGTCAGATTGAAGTATTCTCCTGCCTTTGAACTGAGGCCTTGTAAAGGTCGGATCAGGAAGGATTTAGATTTAAAAACAGGGTTCTGTTTGATGCTGGGTTATAGAGCAGAGCAATACAGCGTGACTCTGGCCTGACATGTTGAGTTTACAACATATGTGTGTGAGTTTTTACTGTCCTCAGGTATAAATCTCCAGGAGAGTGACGTTTAGAAAGTTGATCCATCTGCATTGTGCGTGTTAGTATCAGCATAAGGTTTATGTTTTGAGGCCAGTTTTGTGTGTGTGTGTGTGTGTGTGTGTGTGTGTGTGTGTGTGCGTGTGTGTGCGTGTGTGTGTGTGTGTGTGTGTGTGTGTGTGCGTGTGTGTGCGTGTGTGTGCGTGTGTGTGTGTGTGTGTGTGTGTGTGTGTTACAGAAGGGTTCTCTGTGTTATCTCAGCTGCTCTGGTGTCCAGTTTCTCCTTACTCAGCAGGGGCTCCTCATGTTATTTAGAAGAATCAGACTGTTTATATAGATGCACAAGAATATCTATCCACCTATTAGAAACACACATCCAGATTTTAATTGTAAATTTAAATTGAGTAGTTTTAGCTAACTGAAACTTTGCATTTACAGCTTTTGCATTTATTGCAATCCCATGTTTATTGCAAACATGACTTGCTTCGTTTTGCATAACTTTAAAATGAGTTATTTTGAAGACTGTCCAGGCTGCCCTTTTCCTTGAAAAGGAAAGTGAATGATAACATGTGTATATATACTGGTAGCTCTTTATTTTACAGTCCTATTCCTCACATACTTATAGTAATTACAATAACTGGGTAATAACTAACACTGAACCTGCCCCTAAACCTAACCTTAACCCAAGTAGTTACCTATCCAACACTTTAATATGGAAGTAAGTACACATACTGTAAAATCAATTTTCTAATCTTCATTATGATGTGATCAGTCCTAAATCATTCTAAGATAGTTGTGGAAACCCTGATCCTTTTCCTCCCCAGTTCATGTATTTGAAATCTAGTAATCTTATAACATTATAAGCAGGGATGTAGTGGAGGCTAAACGCACGTAAACGCCGTTTACGCACCTCCCAATATTCGGAAATAGCGTTTACCCACCTCCAAAGTGCGTTTATCCACCTCTAAATTGCGTTTATCCACCACTAAATAGCCTGCCGTTCCTAAGACATTTTAAATTAAGCTTTTGTCGTATAGTTTCATATTCCTTATTAGTTTCATAGGTTGTAGCCTACTCTTTCATAAAACTCTTTCATATTGCGCTGCATTACTGTCAGTGTTGTTGACTATTACTGACGCGCTGTTGACGCTCGCGCAGCCTCGCGAGGACAAATCTACACACATGAGCGCAGCACACACACACACACTCAGTTAACAACATACTTCCTATAACAAATCTAAATGTGGAGTTTTTATATTTTATATATTTTAAGCAACCTCAATTATTTTCCTGAACACCATCACGATTGAAAATATGACATTGATTTCCTACAACAGTTCAATAAACAGTTAAAATTAAGTCACTTACATTTTAGATGCAATATTGGCTGTTTTTGTTCTGTTTCAGCAGCGAAAATAGTTCCAACCAAAAATCACAGCAGAACCACTGCGCATCTCACAGGAACACTCACTGTTTTCATTACTGAATTATTCAGCATTTTGAACGAATCGATTGAGTCAAAGATTCAATGACCCATTCATAAACATGTCTCATTCTTGAATGAATCAGCCGTTTGAACGAATCGTTTGAATGAATGAATGATGAATGAATGAATGAATGACTCACTCATTAAGACGGTCGACTGCCGACACCTAGTGTTATGTTTAAAAGTAGCATTTTCCAATGTTTCTTATATGTAAATTTAAATAAATTTCATAACATTATTTTATGCAATTGTAATTTTTCAGTGTAAATTATTTAATTTGATCAGCCCTACTTAGGGTAACAGCCCTATAATGTCTTATTATTCGAAATAATTTAATTTATTGATCAAATTTAGGAATTTAAAATGAAAGATGAAGCATATACATTTAATAATATTGGGGGAGGGGATGCCCTTTAAAGGTGCAGATATTACAATATGCCGCTTTAAATATCAAAGCTGATTGAACACTGATGAGAATATTGTTTCAGAATAAATTAACACACAAAAAAAATTAAAAAAAATCCGGAGCAACTTTTTTTACTCGGACAAGTGAATGACAGATTTACTTGTCCAAAAGACAAGCGTATGAAAAGGCTTAATGTCAAGCCATCCCTATAGCAATGTCATCAGTAGACATAGGCCTACACACCGGTAGGCAGTGGCCACGTTACCGGGTGACCACGTCGTGGTCCACCAGAATTTATAGTTTACCCACCTCTTTTTTTACCACTACACCTCTGATTATAAGTGTCTTTACTGTCATTTTTGGACAATTGAATGCCTCCTTGCTGAATAAAAGTATTAATTTCTTCAAAAACAACAAAAATCTTACTGACTCCAAATTGACTTGACTTACTGACTTGAACGATAGTGTATTTGTGAGGAAAAGATCAAAATGTAAACGTTATTCGCTCTAAATCTTGCACTCAACTGTAGTTTTTAAATCTCTTGTTCAGGATTTTATAACAAACCTGAAACCTTTTGGACATCAGCTCAAATCTTTACTCATAAAAATAGGCCAATCAGAATATGTTAGAGATCATTTGCATTCTTTTTCGAAATGTTAGCAAATTAAAAACTGCTGTTTTCTGAACGGTATTAGCTTGTACCGAAAAGGGAGTGTATCACTTGATAGTGATCTTTTCTGAGTTTGTGTGTCTGAATTCCAGTAACACAAGGCTTAATCTCATTACCAAAAACACAGCTGGCCTTGCTTTCAGATGTGAGCTAATCATGGATAACATTCTTTCAAATGCTTAAGCAGTTCCAGTGGTGATATAGGTCACCTTGTGAATTTCAGGCTAATCTGACATTTACTATGGCCTAAATGTCAGGTAAACACAAGGCACATGCTACACTGAATGGGTTCTGGAGTCCGCAACCGTCTGGATTGCTGCTGGAATTCTGCCGGCGGGTAGAGAATTAGGATATAGGAAATGTAGAAAATGTGAGAGCAAAAGATTAAAGTGAAGGTAAATTACTAAAGGATGTGGAGTCATTTAACGGTTCAAGTTGCTGTAGGTTAGGGATGATTGATTTTATCTGGCTAAAAACTACAAGATGTTGTCATCCATCTGTGTTTTTGGTTTAGGGACAAATATAACCATTTCCTTCTGCATTATATTAGTCATCAGCAAATCTGTTCTCGCTCAGTATACAGTAGGGTTTAAAGTTGTGCATAAGTATAATGTATTTAATGAATATTTCTTCTTGAGTTTCACCCATATTTTCCCTTCCTTTCTTATTGTTGTCTTCCTAGTTTTGTCCTTGCCTGTGGTGTTTTTGAATTTCCTGTCTGTAGAGATGTTCTTTGTATTTCTAGATGGTACCATCAGGGGTTAAAGTCTATTGTCCTTGTTTTCCTCTTCTGTATATATTCAATCCTTGTCCTTGTGGTGTTTTTCTTCTTAAAGGATTAGTTCACTTTTTAAAAAACTTTTGCTGATAATTTACTCACCCCCATGTCATCCAAGATGTCCATGTCTTTCTTTCTTCAGTCGAAAAGAAATTAAGGATTTTGATGAAAACATTCCAGGATTTTTCTCCATATAATGGACTTCAATAGTAGCCAAAACGGTTCAAGGTCCAAATGACAGTTTCAGTGCAGCTTCAAAGGACTTTAAACATACCAGACGATGAATAAGGGTCTTATCTAGCGAAACGATGCGCCATTTCGAAAATAAATAAAACCGTTTAAGTATTATTAGCATAAATGCTCGCCTTGCTCTGTTCTCCTGTTCGAACTCGTTCATCAAAATGAACAAATCTTTTTTCGAGTCATTTCGTTCGTTGAATGAACAAAATGAATCGGAAAAAAAAGACTCGTTCAAAATGAACAAATCTTTTTTCGAGTCATTTCGTTCGTTGATTGAATAAAATGACTCGAAAAAAGATTTGTTCATTTTGATGAACGAGTTCGAACAGGAGATTCACGAACGTGCATCTCAGGACAGAGCAAGGCAAGCATTTGTGCTAATAATACTTAAACGGTTTTTCGAAATGGCGCATTGTTTCGCTAGATAAGACCCTTATTCATCGTCTGGTATGTTTAAAGTCCTTTGAAGCTGCACTGAAACTATCATTTGGACCTTGAACCGTTTTGGCCACTATTGAAGTCCATTATATGGAGAAAAATCCTGGAATGTTTTCATTAAAATCCTTAATTTCTTTTCGACTGAAGAAAGAAAGACATGGACATCTTGGATGACATGGGGGTGAGTAAATTATCAGCAAAAGTTTTTTAAAAAGTGAACTAATCCTTTAAGTTTCTCCAAAATTGAGCATTTGTCACTTTAGTCAATCACTGTTTCTTATGGACACACTCAACTCATGAAAACGCCAGCATGCCTGATTTACGCACGTGCAAGAGTCCATTTTCAGCGGCATGAATGTTTTTTTCTCTCTCTTTGGTTCAGTCTGTCCACATTTGACTAAATATAGGACTCAGCAAGGCCTCCGTCCAGCTCCAAACCCTCATTTCGACTGAATTTATATTCTGATAAATATTTGATGTCTGATGAATGGAGTCTCTGGTCGGTATTTTGGTCAGGCCTTAGTGTTATGAATGCAGGGCTGTAATTATGTCAGAGCTCTCTGGAGTAGACTGTCATTAGTCAGACTTGATTTGCTGGGCTGCATTAAGAGGCGACCGACCACGATTCTCCAATAAAAGGGAAGAAAAAAGCCATGGCAGCAAATTTTAGACCCTATGGCCAATGTCACACAGTCTCAATACTAGAGTGAAACTTAATAATTAGGTCAAGTATTTGAATGCTAATTTGAACTGAACATTTTAAGTGAAAAACATCACTTACGAAGAAGTAAAATGCAAAAAAAAAAAAAAAAAGTAGGCTACAAGCAAGCAACTTTATTTATACATCACATTTTCAAACAATAGATGTTGCCCCAAAGTGCTTTACAAAAGTAATAACATTAAAATCATACAACAAAACAAACGTAACTTATTCAAAAGCTAAAGAAAATAAAAAAAGTGGCAATTGATGGAGCTGACCTCACATAGAATGGGAGACTATTCCAGAGTTTTGGACGGTCTTTCTACAAGAAAATTGTGTTATCAACAAAAACTATATGTATGATGTACTAATAATCTAACGTTGAGACATCAAAACATCTTATTCATTCTTATTTTGTTTTATTTTTATTCTTGAAAAGTTTAATTGAGTGAATTAAAACTGAATGCACTGCATTTTGAAAATTTCCGTACATTGAAAATTTGAGGAGTCTTAGTTATCTGCAAACTGTCAAAATTAATTGTGATTTGATTTGTTTGTATCTATTAACAGTAGGGTTGGAAATCGAAAATTGATTCCAATTCTGGAATCGGATACTTAAGGTCAGGAATCGGATTCTTGTTATAAAATTACAATTTGTTTGCTCTTGTCGAATCCTTTTGTGTGCATTTTTATATGACTTCAAACCATTCAAGAGCAAGACTCTCATGCTGTTTTCTCTCCAAGTACAGGTAGAGGTCGACCGATGGTGGATTTTACTGATATTTAGGTTTGACCATACATGCAGATAACCGATTATTCAACCAATGTTTTTTAAAATGGATTAAAAGCAAACATAACACAAGTAAAACAGTGCTGAACTGAAATGTGCTAAATGAAATAAATATATAAATATGAATATAGGTTCTACAGAATTAACTTTTAAACATTACAGTTTCTTTAGCTATAACCTAAAACATATGTAACTTTCATAGGTAACACTTTGCAAGTCCCATTTGTTAACAAGGATGTATAAGCTATAGCTTTCATGAATGCATTATTATGCAATGTACAATATACATTTTTACTGCATGTATTAATATGAGCAATACAATTGTACCTTTAGCATTCATGTTAGTTCATAGTACATTAACTAAGGTAATAACAGATAACATTTAAATTAAAACTCAATTTCAAATGTATTAGTAAATGTTGAAATAATGACAATACAATAAAAACAATGAATAATACTTCTACCACTATTACCTTAGTTAATGCTAATGGAATCTTATTGTAAAGTGTTACCATTTCATATATATCCAAAGAGTCATGCTTAAAGATGGCCATTAAAGGATTAGTTAACCTCAAAATAAAATATTCCTGATAATTTACTCATCCCAATGCCATCCAAGATGTTCATATCTTACTTTCTTCAGTGGAAAAGAAATAAAAGTTTTTTGAGGAAAACATTTCAGGATTTTTCTCCACACAATGTTGAAGTCCAAAACAATGGAGTTTTAAAGTGCTTTAAAGAGCTCTGCACGATCCCAGCTGAGGAATAGGGTCTTATCTAGTGAAACGATCTGTCATTTTCTAAAAAAAATAAAGATGTATATACTTTTTAACCACATTTGTTCTTCTTGTGCTGGTCTGCGACCCTCCAGGCATTACTGAATTACATTGGAAAGGTCACGCTGGTCCTTCTGGGGTAGTATTTTGATCCCCATGATAAAAGCTGATGAAGCTTGTAAATCATACAAAGTTATGTTTTTGGAAAATGTAAACATGCAGAAAGTTTTATGTGATGGATATGCTTAGGATTGGGCATAGAATATACAGTTTGTACAGTATAAAAATCATTGTCTTTATGGAAAGTCCCCATAAAACATGGAAACCAACGTGTGTGTGTGTGTGTGTCACTTTGTATTCATGTTAGAGGCACTCATGCAAGTCTATAACCTCTTACATAACTGTAACCATTACAAGGATGGATTAATGCAATTATTTGCAATTATTTATAAAAAACGTATGTCATCAAGTTACTTTTTTTTGTATTCTGTTGTGTATTTTTTTTAGTTGAATTAATATCCATCCTGTTTCTTTAACTTTCATGTGCAGACAATAGTTTACAGTTTGTCTCTGTCCATCAATCTTCCTCCAAAAGGACTGCAGGGATGTCCTCTTCATAATATGACAGGCTATACTATGTAAAGCTGCATTTCTGTTGGCATTTTGTTTAAAACCAGTATAGTTTTGGCGAGGTCAACAGTAAATCCTGTTGCGGTGAGAGGAACTTCAGGCCTTGTATGTTTGCTTTGGAATGTTAAAAGGGCTTAAATTATTCTCCGCTTTCTTCGAAAGAGTCTATTATAGGAGAAGAAAGATGTATAGTATTACTGTTGGTCATAAGACAGTCTTAGTAGTTTGTCTGTATGTTTTTATAGTGGTTTTGAAGGCTTGGATGCAAAAAGCCATTGGTAATGATATCTAGCTAATTTGATTCCTGACGTCCAGCTGGAAAGCAGCAGAGCTGTTGAGATGTTCACCGCTCATACAAGAAATGAATCTGATTTAAGACGTTGAGAGTTTAAGAGACTCAAAATGTTCAATGTTTATTATTATGGTTAAATAAGTGACTCATGTTGCTCAGAGTTCTGTGCGTTTGCAGGGATCATGAAGGGTAAATACGGGACGGATGCAAATACGGAATTACTCAAGCAAGAAAACGATAGAGATGCCTTTGAGGATTACAAGATGTTTTGCAGTGCTAAGTTGTGGAAAAACAGTCTTTGCATTGCCCTCTTTGTGATCTTAAAGCTACACTGTGTAACTTTTTTAGTTTATTCTTAGCTAAAAACACTTATTTTCTTTCAAAAATATATGTGCTCGTTAATGTATATTTACTTCGTTCAAGTAATAAAGTATTCTCGTGAGTGTATAATATGCCATTGAAAATACATACGGATAAGGGGTACTAATGTCGGTCGCCATGTTGCCCCTCCATCTTGAAAGTACATTAGCCAAAGAGGGACAATTCAAGCTTCACCTTTCGCGTTTTAACACTCGATGGCACCGTGTCGAATGTGGAAGAGGTCGAACTGGAAGCCATGTTAATCTTGGACTACATTGGCCACCGTAGGAGTTAAAACGAAATCGGAATTGAGAGGAACAGAAACTAATATTCACTGGATGGTCATGTACCTTTTCACCACTAGATGGGGGTAAAAATCACACAGTGTAGCTTTAACATTAAGATTAACATTTAACATTAAGAAAGCGTGGATTAACTTTATTTTTGACGAAGTTTCAGAGGGCGTCAATAAGACACTGTTAATTTGTTCGTTTCATTTTACTTCAGATACATTTTTAAACAAGACACCGTTTTGGTGCAGGCTTTTCAGAGAGACAATAAAATAAAAGATGATGCAGTGCAGGCTATATCCGACAGAAATGTCGCAACATAGTTAAAATTGTGAGTAACAGTGTTTTCACTATGTGTCACTATTGCTTTGTGTGTTATAGATCAGTGGTATTCAAATGGTGGACACAATTGTGTCGTTTTACCGTTTCTACAGATTAAACTGAGCAGCGTGTCAAAACAACGGAGCCGTTCGCACCACACGCCCTCACTTTGCCACAACCAGGACTAATAAAGCATATGTAATATTTATAAATATTTCACATAGTTGACAAATGTTTCAACTACGTTCCACTCATGTAATAGCCGAGACATTGAAAGTTATTTGAATATGCAAAACATAATGTGATTGCTGAATATGCATTTGGATATGTTACCTAGTCATAACAGTGGGCTTTCGTCTTGAATGTGACACGCCTATTAAAAGTTTCAAAGAGAGGGTCAAAAACAAGATAGACAATAGTATTAGGATGTCTTTTGATGTAAAAAAATCTTGATACCATTATAAGTGGACCTTTTATAGAACATTTACAAAATGCAGTTCATGACCACACAGTGTCTGACATGGTTCAATAAAGGATCCCTCCATTACGAGAGCCTACTCTACTCTGATTGGTCAGATGGCCCAGTCTGTTGTGATTGGTCTGCCGCTTACAGTGCGTCGGAAACGAACGTCTATTACCATCTGAATTTCAGCTCCCGGAGCTTCCTCAGCACTGTGATATGAACAGTAACGATGGCGTCGGATTTACTGTATTCGAGCCCTTATCTTTGGAAATTTATGCAAAGTGGATTTACTTTCACAGCTCAGAAAACAGCATCTTCGTGATATGTTGTCGACAGCACAAACTAAACTCTTATAAGCCTCAGCTACAACTACAGTGTTTGAGGATGGGTCAAAGTGTTATTCGTGGGCAGCCAGTGAAGACCATAGATGGGCATTATGCAAATTTGTTACAAACCTATGTAGGTCCGAAGACTGGATTTACTGATTCAAGCAGTTAAGAATCGGTTCTTTTTGTTGCGAGACAATAACTCCATTTGTTGTGCACTTTGATCTTTAAACCATTTACATTCACAAACAGCTGTACATAATATGCACTTATAATGTATCTAAAAATAAAAAAAAAAGCATAATGGGGCGCTTTAAAAATTGCAAAAATGATTTTGAATCAAAAAGTCTAATCAAGAATTTTGCCTTTCTCATTATTGTTTAGGAAGTCAATCTCTCAGCCCCAGTTTCCATCACAGAGTTCAGGAAGAGGGGATTGTGGTTGTTCAGAATCATGGCAGTGGGCCACTCCCAGTCCAGCCGTACCCTGCAGAGGAGGTGCTGAGGCCGAGTTTGACCAGAGGAGTGTCTGTCTCGCTCCCTTCCTCCCCACTGCTCCCTCCCCGCCAACCCTATCTATCGCCCGTCCGCTCCAACAAGTCATCAGGTGCGTGCGAGAGTCACTATTTATCATGACGTATCACACAAGCAATTTCAGGTGTCAAGTTGATTTGTTCACCAGCCACTGTGGCTACTGGTTTTCCAAAGTTACTTGCCACTGTCCACAATTTTGACACCGATACCATGGGGAAAAATCTAGATATTTTTTATATTATTTTATATATACCATAATTTGCCAGCAGGTATATTAGGCTGCCGCCACTTCTGACACACGCATCAATTATACTGTTACACATGCGGTTTCTTGTTTTACGTGAATACTCACCAAGACCTGCATTTTGACATTGTTTTGGTTGTATTTGACTGTTTTAAGCTCAATAAGCAGTGAAAAACAACTAAATTTAATACAATGAGGTGGCTTTATATGTGCACGCTTTGAGTGCGAGTACAAAATCTGCGGGAATTAATAAAATTATGTGCAAGGTGCTCAATCCCACGCCAAAAATCAATCTCTGTAACGGCAACAATATTCATCTGGAGCTAATGAAGAGAGTAAGTGTGAGGAAGCAGATTTATGTGTCAACTCGCTGTCGGAGATATGAGAAGCGCAGCTGGTATTGTATATCTATTATTCAGAGAATTAGTATTGAAGAGTTTCAGATATATCGATATGCATCGAAAAAATCTATATTTTTGACAACACTACATTGCACTTAATTTATTATTTCAGATGCCCTTTTAAAAGACTACAGTTGAAAATTGTATATACTGTATATTATATATAAAAGGAGTGACTACGTTAAACGCCTCTGCTGAAATCCACCTGCATTTGGCGGGTGTTAATGTCAAGACCTGGTAATGATACATTTACAATAATAGAAAAAGGAATAGAATAAATGGAAAAGCCTAGTCTGTTGGAAGGGTCATTTTATAATATCTTTCATAATGAGTGTAGCCTGTATGTTATATAGACTCATCAGTCAAGAGTTCTGCAGCTGTGATTTCACAGTGTAGAAGACCAATGCTTCTCTAACTTTTTGACTCAAAGGCCCCACATTGTCTAACATTTAAAGACCCCTATATGCTAGGATATTTAACTCTGCTGTAATTGACAAAGCTGCTTGTTTTCAGTCTTTTAATAGCAGAAACTGAGAGTGTCAGTTTATTAAATGTATTAACTATAATTATGTGATTGCAGAAGTTTCAAGAACTCTTCTTTAAAAAAACAACAGTTATTTAGGGGGTAAAAACAATATATGATTGATTACAGTTGGTTTTATGTCTTTCTTTCATTTAATTTTAATTAAGTTAGATTACATATGTCATTCTGTATCCCCCCTACTGTTTAAGGGATTTTAAGGGGTTTAAGGGATAACTAAAATAAAATATAAAAAACGTTTTATTTCAGCTTGCTTCCAAGACAACATTTCTCATTTTTGTTTGTGAAGCACTAAAATAACTAAAACTAAAGAAATTTCAAACCTATATAGACATACAGTATTTAAAAAAAAAGCACAACAAAATTACTAAAACTTTCATTAAAATAATAATCAATGAAACTAAAATTACATTGGCTACATTACGACAGTAAAATGCTTAGGTTTATCAACTTTTAAAATATGAGGAAAAAAACATTAAAGGGTACCTATTATGGCATTTAAAATGTTCATAATATTGTTCTGGGAGTCCCCAACAACAGTTTTACAAGCATGAAATGACAAAAAACACTTTTGTTGTCTTATAATATGCATTTATTTTTACCTGATTTGCTCACCGACTCCCATATGAATCGTTTAGCGAGTCATTTTTCCAAACCCCGCCTTTGCGTGACGCTAATCTGCGGTGATATGTTAGCTACCATAGCCCAAAGGAGTGACACCGAGCCGACGGGGTGTCATTGGTTGTTGCGTTAAATCTTACCCAGATACAATAGTGCTATTTTCTGATTGGCTAACAACACCAGACGAACAACACCAGAGGAGACGCGCTTGATTCCTGCCGGTTCCACAGTGAGAGCGGCGCGGCCATAGTTTTGGTCGCTGCGGCATATTAAATATATTCAGCCTGAGAAATACAATGTGTGGCGGGAGAACGTGACAAAAGACCGAAATGAGTGACTGTCACACTCAATGCGTGACACTTGAGAGCCCTGCACTTCACATATTTCAATACAATTGACATTGAAGACCTAGAAGCTGCGCTGTGCGTACACAACACACAAAATAATTATTGAGCATGATAAATAAAACATAAAAGCAACAATTAATATTAATAATACTTACAGTTTGTGATTCGGAGAAGGAAGCTGATCCAAATAAACTCGGTACCCTTCCTTCAGTATCAGCCGGCTCGCAAATCCATACTTTATAGCATTTAGGTTTGTGAAGCAATCATCTTCAAAATGACAATAAGTGGGCGTATCTTATTCAAATAACTTGTACAGGTGACGTCATAAATTTTGAGAAAAAGCATCGTTCGTCGAACGATTCATATCAGCGACTCAGAGTCGACTCTTACTTTTGAGAGACAATAACTTTGTATACGGTGAACTTTCATGTTTAAAACTTTGCAGGATGTTTTCGTTCACTTAGATCTATGTTACACACTACATGAAGGGCAATTTTCAACGGTGTGTGTAATATAGTCAAACTCTGCAGTATTTTTGAGCAAATTAGTAAATTAAATGTATTGTGCAGTGAAATATTGGCTGCCCAGATTATTGTTTTTTAAATATTATTTACATATGGATATTAATACACTTTTACTTTAGATTTTTGTACAACAATTAATGTTTATATGATGCTCAATGGTGAATAGGAGTCCTGAAGCAAAACCATTTAATGCGCACAGTTAACTTAAGGATGAGTGTAATTCAGGCAAACTAGATCTTAAAATGCAGATTTTCCCAAATGTGTGATTCGATAAACCGTACATATTTAGCTAGCTGCTAGATTATCTGAGAACTGATGAATGAATCCGTATCATATATGGTGTATTATGTGTTACGTTATCATTGTGGTATTGTTAGCTCTTTGCTGATTCATACTGATAGCTGAGCTGAGAGCTGCCAATCACATGGGAGAGACTTGGCAGTTTCTGGGAACTTGGCAAAAACACTCGCTCATTATTTTGAGCGATTGTTCTTTCCAATCGTTGTGATTTTATACCCACATCAGCCCTATGTGCTGTTTTTAATTAGAATGCTTTATAGAACACTTTTTCTGTAAAAAAAATAAAAAAAAATACATTCAGAAATGTAACAAACGTTACCATTAATCAACATAAATCATTCCTGATTGACTTTAGATCCATTCTAATGTAAAATGGAGCAATTTAGGATCATGCTTTATAATATTTTATCTTGTTATCTGTCATAAATTTCCCCTAAGGGTCCTTAAAAAAAATTCTCAAGCATTTCCAATGGTAAATAATTTTAATGGCAGCATTCCTGTGCCTGCAATGCTGTGTTTGTTCCTCTAGGTGGCGGTATAGACTACGTTTCAACCGGTTTCAACATGAATTCAAAATGTGCATATTTTTGCTTTTTTATAGCTCATTTTAACATTTATTCACATTATTAAAAAAAAACGTTTCTTATAAATTTTTCATCAAATCGAATAATTTTCACTGTCAATCAAGTCATTTTCAAATGTTTCCTATAAATATTCAATTGCACTAGGCAAACCGTCAATTCATATGTAAAAAAAAACAGTCATACAGAGAGAAAGCATTTCACAGACCAAACGTTTTAGTTGCTTACCTTGTAGCAAACACTTTTCATCCACAGTACTGAATGCTGCAAGTAATTACTGTACATGACAGTCACCATCTGGAGACCTGTTGAAAAGTGCCTAACTTCAGAATCCAGTTCCTACAACCCTATAACCTCACAGATTCGTTCGCTATTGTTTTCTTCCAAACAATCATTAAATATTACCAGAGGTGTAAGAATAATCTGAAAAGTCGAGACACATTATGCATCTTTAGCTCAGCTCATGAATACTAATTAGGTGATAAAACAGTCCAAAGTGATTTTTTGGGAATGCTTTTGCTATGTTGTCATTTCAAATTGGCTGCATATTTTTTTTTGTGACCAATCAAAACAAAACTCTTAAAATATGAAGATTAATGAACTTGTAAGACATGTCAGTTATAATGGTTGCTACAGCACTGAAAATGACTGGCAAATCTGAGCGGCAGTGCAGATGCCTGTCCTTATTCATGTTTCAGGCTCCTGTCTGATGTTTGAGGAGCCGCTGGGAAGTTAAATGGAAGAAATGTTCTTACAGAGCGAGCGAGGGCTGTGAATGAGCTGATTCAGCTGGCGGGTTAACCCTGAGACACTATTTTCTGTTTAATTTTCTATATTATTTGGTCTGGTATTATAGACCAAATTCTAAACTATGATGATTATAGTTTGGGGTCAGTAAGATTTTTATTATAAAAAATTAATACTTTTATTTAGCAAGGATGCATGAAATTGATCAAACGTGATTGTAAAGACGTTTACATTTCTACAAAATGTTCAATTTAAAATAAATGCTGTTATTTTGAACTTCCTATTCTTTAAAGAATCATAAGAAAAATCTATTACGGTTTCTTCAAAAATATTATTGAACTGTTTTCAACACTGATAATAAAAAAGAAATGTTTCTTGAGCACCAAATCAGCATTTTAAAATGTTTTTTGAAGGATCATGTGACACTAAAGACTGAGATGAAGTTGGAAATTTAGCTTTGCCATCCCAAGAATAAATGACATTTTAAAATATATTAAAATAGAAAAGTTATTTTAAATTGCAATAATATTACAGTTATTATCGTATTTTTTATGTAGCCTTGATGAGCAGAGACTTTTTTTCTTTCAAAAACATTTCAAAAATTCTTTCGACCCCAAACTTTTGAACGGTAGTGTACAGTATTTACTTTGTCCATTTTTTTATTTTATTTTGCTCTTCCTGTCTTTATTTTATTTAAATATATTTATTTTCTTTATAGTATAATTCTCTACTCTAAGTGCTTTTCATGCTTTGGCAATGTTGTATATGTCGACAATCATGCCAATAAAGCTTGACTCTGACTCCGCTGACACAGGAGGGACTGCTCAGAGAGATTAAAATCATTACAGACTCCTCGTTTATTCTGGAATCTCTTTGGGAGTACAGGACAGCCAATCTCAACCATCACACACACACACAGATCCACACGCATCTCTGCCCGGATATTCAGATTGCCAGCTTCACAATCCCATCTGGAAAGACTTAACTGTCTCTGTGTGTATCTCTCTCTCTCTCTCTCTCTCATCTCTCTCTCTCTCTCTCTCTCTCTCTCTCTCTCTCTCTCTCTCTCTTTTGCTCTGTCTCCAGGTTCAATCAGGACACCCAAATATGTGGAGAATCCTCGTGCTCCTGGAGATCCTGTCACCTGTGCTCTGAGGAACAGGAAGAAGAACAACACTGGTGAGTACTTCTGTGTGTGTCTGTGTACCAGTAGGTCAGTTGAGAAATGTATACTTTTGTATGAATGCTTGTATATTCACTGATATTCGTGTTCTTTTGTTACATTGTGGGGACCAGATTCAGATTTCCCCACAAGAATAGTAAAGAGATAACCAGACACGCATGACTAAATAAATATTAAATACCTCCTTAATGAAAATGCATGTGTGAGGGGAATATAAAATGGAAAGTCCCCACAGTGTTTGAGTGAGATTTGCCCTGGTTGTAAGCTGAGGGATGGTGTTTTTAAGATGTGGGGAGTTACATGAATTTACTGCTGAGAGTTCAGTAAATCCAGCGGTCCATTAAACCGCATTCCTCCCTCCCTCTGTCTCTCTGTTTTACTTAGTATACTTCTGTCTTCTAGGCCAATCTTTCTCCTTTCTCCTGCTTGCATTCTTTGCAGGGATGGAAATTAACTTTTTTGTCCACCGGCCACTGTGGCTGGTGGATTTCAAAATCTACCAGCCACTCAATGTTTTTACCAGCCACTTTCTTGTTTTTAACCGACAATGTGTAACTGCATGTAAAAATTAATACTACAAGATCTACAATACTTAAGCAGTTTATTTAATCTCAAGTCTCAATGCAATACTGACATTTTCTCTTTCTCTCTTATACACACACAAACCATGAACTGATATACATTTCATTAAATGAGTTGGGCAGATTAAACAAAAAACTGAACCGATGCTGAACCGCACTCTATGCTGGACAGGGAACTACACTAACCTTTCCACTGGTGGCACTTGCGCTACTAACTTTTTCAGTTACTGGCGCAAAACATGATTTAGTGGCACAAATTATTTATAGTAAGGTATGGATAATAATGAACAATAATGAAACTGTATTGCATTAGGGGTGGAACGTTACACAGAAGTCACGGTTCGTTTTATACCTCGGTTCAGACGTCACGGTTCGGTACGATTTCGCAGCCCATTCCACCCCAAGGCGTCATCTAACTGACGCCTTGGGAATCAGTTTGACCATGCTTCAATATTCGACGCTAAAGGCACCCTTTAGCGTCAGTTAGTTGACGCGATCCCAGGGCGTCATCTAACTGACGCGTTACCCTTAGCGTCAGTTAGATGACGCCCTGGGATCGCGTCAACTAACTGACGCTAAAGGGTGCCTTTGCTAATGGGTGCCTTTAGCGTCGAATATTGAAGCATGGTCAAAATTGTCAGTTAGATGACGCCTTGGGGTGAGAACGCGTTGGATTTCGGTACAATGGAGTGAAAAGCAAAACAAAAATGCAGAAGGCATTTTTATAAATGTCTTAAGCCTTGTATTTTTAAGTTGTATACGTTTTATTAATAAAGGCATAGAACCAGTTTATTTGTAGTGCACTGACAATAGTTTTATACAATTAGTTTATTAAAGGTTCTCTAAGCGATCCTGGGTGACATCACTTCTTGTTGACGTTCGAACTATTGTCAAACAAAACAGAGGCTAGCTAGACCCTCCCTCCTCCTCATCCGCGCACTAACCCCTCAAACCCTTCTTGTCGTTTATTGGCTGGAACAGTTTGTTATGTTTTCGTAGAGCGGGTCGCTAGAGTTTGTTTTTGTAGCCGTTTGTGGAGCCTGGGGTGTCCGCAGAGACCGCGTCTTTTTACAGTGTGTTCAGGGGAAAGGCAGCTAGCGGATAGTGAGGAGATGTTTGCTGTATGTGAAAAAAAATGTTTTGACCTTAAAAAGGCGTGACATCGCTTAGATTAGAGCACCTTTAATTAAATTAATAAAAAGACAAAAAGACCTAACTTTATTCTCATCTGAATTATAAATAATTGATTTCCGTATAAAATAATTCTACCATTAAAAACACATTTGATTCTCTTTTTTAATCAATGTAGAATGTGTAACTTAAAAATAAACAGATTAGTGCTCTGACTCCGAGGACAAGAAATGAAAACCAATGCGATATGATAAATATTTGCACACTTTGATCGCGCTCGCGTCACTCACTCACTCACTCACTCACTCTCGTGTCGCGTCTCTCTCGCGTGTCGCGTCTCTCTCTCTCTCTCTCTCTAGCTCTCATTTGGGGACGGCAAACCGTCTCTCGCGCTCAAGCCCCGATGGAAGAAGCGCGCGGGTAGATGTTCGCGCGGTTAGCTCTTTACTACACACGAGAGCTATACCTCCCTAAAAATAGACTCTGTGCTCGCGGCTAGCTCTCCCTTTGGAGGGCAAACCGCCTCTCGCGCTCCCACGCCGAGCCTCGAAGGAAGAAGCGTGCGTGTGTTGAAGGTGTGCCTCCTCTAAAAGTGTCCGCCGTCCGGGTGAAACAGTATGCAATTTTTATTTACCCGCCACGGTGGCCGGTAGGTGAAGCGAGTTTACCCGCCACAACACAAAATCACCCGCATTTGGCTGGTGGCGGGTGCTAATTTCCATCCCTGATTCTTTGTCACTGTTTAATGCTGCCTTGTGTTTACACAGTATGTGTTGGTGTGGCCATTGATTTGCTCTATCGGTCATTTTGGTGACGTGATGCTAGGATGGCAAAATTCATCTCTGCATTGTTAAATCTGATTGATTCCTGGAATGTGTGTGTGGCATTTGGAGGCCTACAGGTGAACACAAAGAAACAGTGAAAAAATTATTGATTATTGTACAACTGAAGTCCAAGGGCTCTATCTTGAACCCGAGCAATTGACTTTGTACACTGACGCATGTATCATTCCTATTTTGCACCCGCGCAAAGCGGCTTTTCCCTCCACAGACGCACGTCGGTAAACTAGGAAATGAACTTGCGCTCCCTGGGCGGGTCAGTGCAAAAAGGAGGCGTGTTTTGGCGCAAACGTTCCTTAGTGCTATTTTGCAGTTCCAGAAAACAATTGCGCGTTGCGCGTTGTTCATAATGCTATTTTATGCGCGCATGCTTGGCCATAATGTAACGGGTGCACAACGCGCACACACTTTGATTCTCTCATCAACACAGATGCAGCAGTTTTTATTTTTGCAAATCATACATTATAACAAGGACAAATATTACCACACGAGGGAAATCATTGTGGTGTCCATGAAGATGTGAAAAAAATGGCATAAATCTAGCTTACACATTTACCAGTGTATACTGGTAATTTTTCAGGCAAATTGTAGTAATGACGGATCAGACCTGTTTGCCCAATAGTGGCAAGACACATATGTATATAAGGACATCTGACAAATTATTTTGTCCGTCAAGAACTAGGAAAAAAAAAATCTGAAGACTG
This sequence comes from Chrosomus eos, assembly GCA_036326025.1. NCBI lineage: Eukaryota > Metazoa > Chordata > Actinopteri > Cypriniformes > Leuciscidae > Chrosomus > Chrosomus eos. The sequence goes on along the minus strand of CM070828.1, from coordinate 10,933,906 downwards.
CGAAATCACCTTTACCATAATGTAAGTACATTAAAAACCTTACTCTTTAACTTACCAGTTAAGTTGAGCTTTCTCATATTTTTTTCTATTGATTTGGGTGGGTTTGTCCCATCCCCAATGTCAATTCTCTTTCTTTTACGTCCCTGACGAGAACAACGATCTCCTCGGCTGTGAACCGATTCTGAAGCGCGCCTGGTAAATGCGCCATAATAATAACAATCCGCCATGCAACATGCGCACCTTTTCTTAAAGGGTATGTTGGATGACGCTCTGATTGGTTTATTTCACGTTACGCCCAAACCACACCTATGAATAATGAAGCTACTTCAGACCAACCTCTTTTAGATTTGCGCCAGGCGCAAGAGGCATTTATCCTGCCGGGAAAATAGCAACAGCGCCGGGATCCGCCCACAAAGTTACTTGCGCTTTGACACTTGCGTTTCAGATCGTGCGCTGGGTGCAAGATAGGGCCCTATATGTTTAAGACCACTAGTTGACATGTTTTTATTTTATCACCCCCCCCCCCCCCCCTAATTTAATACTATTTTGTTACAATTATATTATAAGCATAAAGTAATTTAAAAAAACATTCCAACACAATCCAAGAATTGCATTTTTGTGTCCATGGCACAGAGACGGGTCTTCTTCTTTTGTCACGGGCCAACACTCAGTGCCATAAAGAGCAACAGGACGAATGACGGTACGATAGATCTTCGACTTGAGACGGTCACTGGTCTTCCTATCGCACGTGAAGCTGGTCGTCGTGTGCTATTTTAGTCAGGCAGCGTTGACTTGCGCAGGGACTTCATGGTTCTGACTTTCATCAACTGCGAACGTTGAGCCAAAATCTTATGCTCACCAAAGCTGCATTTATTTTAAAAAAGTACAAACAGTAATACTGTGAAATGGTATTAATTATTTTACTTTCTATTTTAATTTTTTTTTTTAATGTAATTTATTCCTGTGATGGCAAAGCCAAAACTCATGAATGCACACAGCCAGAGCAGACTCTGCAAAGCATCACGAGAGATGGCGTTAAATTACTTCATGCCTCGGCACATAACATGATACATTAATAATGAACTTGGAGACAGATTTTTTTTTTTAAAGGTTTAAAGGGGGGCGCGATGAAAAAAGTTTGAGAACCACTGATTTAGACCATTTATATTATAGATTGATGTCAGGATGTGGAGAGTTTTAACCGGTATAACAAAGTGCTTATGAAAAACGTTGCCTACCCTACCTTTTTAATAGAACTTCAAAAGACACATTTCACTTCACTGGTCACTAACACTGTCACTTTTGATAGTTTAATGTGTCCTTGCTGATTAAAAGTAAAAAAATCCTAAAAGTTGATTTCCAGGTAAAATCCATGGCGCAGGCTGATCTTTAACTCAATCTGTTTGCAATCAGATCATTCTCTATAAAGCAGCTGATTGGTTCCTGCTGTATCAGTAGCCAATGAGCTCATTGCTCAACCTACAGGTCAGCCTTTTCTGTAGCAGAAGCAGTCTGATTTCAGACATGAACCCTCCACCTTCCCCAGCTCCACCTGTATAGATCTGCTACGGGTAATTCATGTACGATATTGTGCATCAGCTTTGCAAACACTTTGAGAGTTGTCATGATAGAACTGGGGAAAAAATCTCAGATTTTCTTAGAAGTCTCAGACATTTGCTCCCCACTGTACATAAAAACAAACACACATGTGCAAATATTACCATCTTCAAGTAGAGTGCAGTTATTTTCACATTTATGGACAAAACCGCACACAGATGACAAACTCACAAACATTCTCTAATCAAAAGTCATTATTTTTTGGCCCATGTCCACCTCTGTTTATTTTATGCAATCATTATGGTTTCTTTGGCATTTCACAAATTGTATACATTGTTGCATCTACAAATAATTAATTATGAAGCAGTCACACCTCCACCTTTGATGATGCAGATCGCGAGAGCGCACCAGATGCGGTGGCCGACTCCTGATGATCCTGCCGTACATGCAAATGAATGTTCTCCACGTCAGTGTTGGCCTAGATGACTTTGACTTTCAGCTCGAGGTTCATTGTCCTGACAGCTGTTCTATAAATTCATGTTTGCCTTTCCTCCTCTCCCTACACACCTGTGTGGACTACAAATCTCGCTCGAAATGGCCTCGAGGTCACATTGATTTTCTTCACAGACCAGAGAACCGAGAATCATGGGAGACTGAGTAAATCAGGCTTTAGAAATACGCCACACACACCCACTGTTCGCCTCTGAAACAGATGACTATGAAGTGCATTAGAGTCTGACTCTTCCTGTCTTAAAGGTAATTATCATCTCTATGTGCTCACTCTGTTTCCTGAAAGGACGAAAACAACCTTTGTGATGTCATTACAGCTGCCAGCACATCCACCTGTGATTGGGCAAAGTGCTGCTGTGTATATTTAATGATTTCATCCTGTGAGTGATGTGATTACATCTGGTGGATTGGAATGTTTCTCACAAATGCTGGCAGATCTCTGTTCTTTCTCTATAAATAGAGGGTGAGTGTACAGTTACTTGCATTGAGAGTCACTTCCTTTGTAAACGCTTGGGCCAGAAACATGCTCTACGCAAGTATGCAGATGCAAATATTTGGCATGTAATGCAAGCGTACAGTCCTATATCCATACTTAATGTGCATTCTTGCATTACTTTGGCAGTAACATAAGCTTACAACCTTACACCAATCCACAACCTTAAACCAAGCTTATCAATTTCCTTAGTAAATTGCAGTTTTAAAATAACAAAAGGTAGCACAGGTACAAGGTTGACTAGCAGTGTCAAGTGAAGTGCCATGTAAGCTTACAGTTACAGCACAGTCTAAATCTGCTTTTTAAGCAGGAGACCAAGAATACTCACACTTTTTCAGTCTTAGTAACCCTAGACACGTCCTAAAGCACACAGCCCATAGTGTAGTAGACTAATGCTGAGCTCTCGAATATTAAGAGTTGCAGCCTTTCGTTTTGATTGAGCTGGCAAATCTCTATGGCAACATTGTGTCTGTTCGCTCTGAGCCATGACCAGCGTTTTCCCACTGATTTCTTCAGAGCATAATCTCCACGATTCAATTCTAATGAGCACTAATGATTTACCCAGCTCAGATCTTTCATCACAGGCCGATAATACCGCACCGCATCCCGTAGTTTACGCCATACCGCTGCTCTTGCCTTCCTGATTCGTGCTTTCTCCACTGTTACATGTGTTTCAGACATTAGCTGCAAAAATAAACCTTGGATCGACAGGGCTGTAATTTGGATGTCACTTTGCAGGAAAAACTTTGTCTCATTTGACCGAAAAAAATCGCGAACTCGGCCAGGTTGAATTAGACCAGTTGCTGAAAATGACGCTTGGCCCAAGCGAATGTAATAAAGTTTAATGGGCCCTTCTTTTCATGACAAGTGTGCATTGGCTTAAACAATTGCTAGCGTGGAGGCGTGCATGCTTTATAAAATTAACAAATAAGATTAATGTCACTGATGACGTATTTAATGAATCACTTGTTTTTGCTACTTCTCTCGACATCACACATTCTGGCATCTACTACACTATGTAATTAATAAATTAAATGTAATGTTTACAGCAAAAAGTTGTTTTAAGGATTTGTGGGTGAAGTTGCTGTCAGTGTTGTAGGAAAACGTTTAATTTGAACTCTTTTAAACGGTGGAACTGGGATAACATCAAAGTTACAAGATATAGCCTGTTATTACCCATGTGTGGGATCGTTTTGAAAAACCCATAATCAAGTTTGATGACAGTTTTATTAATAAGTGCTATCGCCAGAGATAAAAAGGCTACTCATTGTCTAAACTGATATGAAAGGATCTTAAATTCAGTGGCATTTACACATTTATTTTTTGACAAATAATGATTATGACTAAGCACTGGCTACTAGGAACTGCAAGAACAGAGTGAATGCACATGTTCAGTTAATTTTAGCATTATAGTTGAGTCCATCACTAAGATGATGTACATCCATACTATTTGTTAAAGGTGCAGTGTGTAACATTTTTGACTATTTATTAACAGAAATGCAATATGACATCCATAACTATGTGTTCAGTTGTGTATAAAGAACTTACTTAATAAACCGTAATGTTTTTATTACCTTAGAATTAGGCATTTATATCTACATAGGCGCGGGAATCCCCTTCTATGAAGGCCGCCATATTATGACATCATATTTCTACCGTAGCCGACAGCGAACAAACAGCGTTACAGAGCGCGTTTCGTCACTACCTTGAAAGAGAAGCCGCAGAAAGCTAGAATAAGCTAGTCATAAACACCGTGAGTGTTTTCCCTTGTCAGTGATGTAAATGTGTAGTTGGATTGTTTCATGTAACTTAATTCTTCACCCTCGCTGTGTTATGGCTTTGCTATGTGGGGATAAATGTGCTGGTTACATTCGTGAGACAGCTGATTAGTGGGCTAATTACTCTTGTCATTGACCGGAAAACAGTTACAGGAATCACCAACCCGTCGATCTTGGAAGCATTTTAAGTCGATCGAGTTTCCAAAATCGGAGAAAAAAGGCTATTGTGTGTAATAAGTGGTGTCTATGGGATGCGGAGGCACACGTGCTGTTACAATCACGTCATTTTTGCCGCACGCACCTTTGGGCTCATGCGGACGCGTCGAAGCTTTAACCAGCTCAGCCACAGTAGCAGCTCATATTAGCCAGCTAAACTTTTACTACCCTGTTAGAAAAAATCTATAGTTGCATAGTTTCATGTGGTTCTTCTCCCTCGCTGTATTATGGGTTTGCTATGTGGGGAGAATGTGCTGGTTACGTTCGTGAGACAATCAGCTGATTACTATTATTTACAACAACTGTGACGAGATCTGTCGTGTCGACAGCTCAGACCAATATTATTATATTATGTATTAAGACCCTTGATCCTCACCTGACTATGACTTTGTAAACTTTATCCATGATGTGGTTTATAGTGGACTGTGGTACTCCATGTTAGCTGTGGCTTGTTTTACTCTGGCTCACTACGATGATGTTTGTCCCGTTTTAGCCACCGTAGCTTCTTCGAAAGGGAGGGGTGAGCAGTGGGCTGAGCCCTTAGTGCAAACTCGCAAACGAACCGCTAGATGTCGCCAAAAAGCTACACACTGCACCTTTAACTATGTGTATTTTTTCAAGTACCTACAGTAGTAATGCAATAATTTTTATTCCCATGTATTGTTTGAAACTTCTCCTGTCCCCATGTTGAGGAGTAAGTGCAGAGGTGTTGAGATCATTGAAGGGTCATTTCACTTTTGGTGTGAAAGGGACTTTAGATTTGCCAAAAAAAGAACTTTATTCATTTATGTATTTTATTTATTGTTACAAGCAAGCTAGCCCAGAGGCCTGTACCATGATGGTAGTTGAACAAACTCAGGGTTGCAGGATTAGTTTCGAGTTGACAAAACCAAACCAATCCAACCAGGCTTTGTTGTTGGTACCATGATCATCAACTTTCTATGTCAACTCAGGCTTTGATCCTGAGTTTAGGAGTTTAGGTGTGACATCAGTATAGTGAACAGCCAATCACATGCTGAGAAAGGTGAAACTCATTCAAAACTCTTTGAAATTAATTTCTCGTAAGAGAATCAGCGCAATTCACTTATTAAAATATTAAGAATTTAAACAAATTTACACAGCAAGAAGAAAATAGCTGTCTATGAAAGGGGACAACTAAAAGAAAAAGTCTTGCTACTGTATGTCAGTGCAAGTAAAAGTTGTGAAGTTAGTTTATGCAGTTGATAAAGGTATAGAGAGAATTGAACATTTAAAGTAACACCAAGTAACTTTTCCTCTTCGGTTGCCCTACTGGTTGGAAACTAAATTGTCCATTGCCGCTGCCGTAAATAATTTAGCCTACCGTCGCACGCACGCTCGCTGTTTATCCAGCACCGGCTTCAGAATGAACGATGTCCACAGACAAGGTAGAGTATGTTACATGATTTCATGAAAGGATGATGTATTGCGACATCAGAAACGAAGAAAAACGAAATAATGACTATTGTAGCGCTTGACGTAAAGCAGTCGAGTTTTGTAGTTCTTTTTTGTGCACGGGTTCCTACCCGAAACCCGAAGTTACATAGTGCCAGTAAAAGCGACACAGACCCGTCAGGCTATGGCAGACGTGTCATTTAACTTATTTTAAGTCGATGTACCATCACAAGGGTCTTGGAAATATATTATGAAGGTTGAAAAACTACATAGTGTTACTTTAAGCTCACGTGTAGTCATTTTAGATCTATTGATTATAAGGAGTATTTATATTCCCTTCATATATGTATTAATTGAAACTTTGCGTAATACAAATTGATGAACTAAAATTGTACATGTGTGATTGATTAAGGGTATAATAATTACATAAATAATACCTAAATCATACAAATTTTTTATTCTAAATAAGCATTACTAAAAGCCAGACGATTTTGTCTTTAAAAATCATTTGCTATGTAGTGACCTTTAATTTGGAGTAGAAACAGGTGGAGTGACTTTATGGCATCAGACATGTGTCTCTTTGCTCACAGCTGATTGGTCCAAGTTCGTTTTGCAACCTCTTAGCTGGAACATAACCTGCCCCAAACCAGGTTAGCCATGGAGCATAAGTTAGTATGGCGATGAACACTGCTAAAAGCCAAACCAGTTTCATGGTGCCTAAAACCCAGGGTTGGCGCAAACTAAACTGAAACATACCTGGCTAGCCACCTAAACCGGCTTCATGGTATTAGAAAAATATCGTAACATTATTTTCCATAAAAAGTAACTAAGTTCCGCAATTAGTTACTTTTTTTTTTTTAGAGAGTAACACAATATTGTAACACATTACATTTAAAAGTAACTTTCACCAACACTGGTTGTAAAACATCTTATAATGTTAAAACTTAGAAATATTGTGGACTTCCTTTTTGTTTATTTATTTGGATTTAGTTATTTGTTGTCGTTTCATTTATTTGGTTGTATTTAATTAATTAATTAATTTGGTTTATTTATTTATGTATTTAATTAATTTTATGTTTTTGGTTTTTTTATTTATTTATTTACATTTTATGTTTTTATTTATTTATGTTGTTAGGGTTAAGGTTAGTTTTATTTAAAATTCACTTGAAGATGCCTGCCTGATACATAAACTAAGGTTAATAGTCAGCTTGGCCCCTACTGGATTGTAGTTTTCTATGAATTGACAATCCAGTAGGACAATCCCTGAATTGACCCCTCAGTTTCCAGGATCAGAGCTGTCTGTGGAACTCCTTCACCGTCTGTCTCTCTCTCTCTCTCTTTCTATATGACTGAATGACACTATTTCTTCTCTGAGGCTATCGATCACTCGTGTTATTTTGCGTGTATCTTACTGTCTTGCTCTCTTTCTTGCTCCATGTCAGACGTCCTCTTCTCCACCTCCCCCTCTTTTTTCACACTCCTCCATACATGGATGCATTCTCCCTCTCTCATATCTCTCACTATCTTTTTCAGGCTGTTTCTCTGTCTGTCACTCACACACATACAAGCACATGAATCATGATACAGATTAAAAAGCGTGAGTTTGTGTACTACAATGGTATTTACTTTTATTTTATAAGCTATATGTGGACGAACAAGGTCATTTGATGAAAGGAGATGGAAGTGTGGACAGGGGGAGGGGGAATGGTGTTCCCGAGCTTTTTAGCATGCAAATAGATTTCAGCGTCTAGAAAATGAAAACGACAAGAGCTGAATAAGACCAATGAGATCACAGTCTGAGAGATAGGATTGATATGGAGACGGGAGAATTTAAAGAGGAAATGGAGAGATATGGAGAGACGCAGAGAAATAAAGGAGTTCTTGTGTCTAAATTACTCTAATATCTGATTTTTTTTAAACTAAGTTCTCAAACAGTATACCTGGCTGGAACGATTTTATTGGAAATTTACAGTAAAAAATAAAGATATTTCTATTTGTATTGAAATTCTGACCATTTAGCCTTTTAAAATAAATAAAACTAAAATCTAAAATAAATATTTATGATGAATAAATATATAATATGAAATGCATGGATAAACATTCTTTTAAAAGTGTGTGCGTGTGCGTGTGTGTGAACAATGTCCCAACAAAGATAGTAATAGCACTAATTTTTGACCTTGTGGGGACATTTTTGTGGTGTCCATGAGGAAAACTGCTTATAAATCATGTAAAAAGTGTTTTCTGTGATGGGTAGGGTTATGGTTAAGGGATAAAGTATAAGGGAAAAATCCTCATAAAACCTGGAAACCTAAAAGTTTTTTTCTTTTTTTTCTTCAAGAAATGCACTTGACCCAAAAGCAACCTCTGAAACAGTTCTGCTCTGGCTTTATGGGTAATAGGCAATATTCGTTAGTAAAATTGAGCAAAATCAGACAATATTGTTTCTAAAATATATCAATATTAACTTCTCATTTATTGAACTGTTGTATAAAATCAACTTGTTACTTGTGTGATATTGCATCATGATATACAGACACACTCATACAAGGGCATTTTTCCCTGATATCTTGAATTTTAGGGCCATTCTTACTGCATTCTATACGCTACAACCCAGAGTGAGTTCTGATTCATGTTCGTCACCAATCACCTGTATGACATGTAAGATGAACTACGTAGGTCCTGGGCAGGGGGGGTTAATAAATATTATAATTAAATCGACATCCCCAATTATAATATAATGCAGTCTAATTGAACCCACGAACCTTCATGTATGTTCTTTACAACAGTTGCCTAGTTGGTGGTACTAAGATGTTCTAATTTGATTAAACGTGGCATTATAAACGGAGCAGTTTTATATTAATGAGTAACATCTGATGCTGTAAATAGTGTCGTTGCTTCTATTTCTATATGAAATTCATTAAACAGGTTTATTTCAGTACTTTGCTCTACGTCACACATTTAGAATTTAGATTTACACAGTTCACTCAAACAATCAGGAGGAAATCTGGCAACTTTCGCGAAACACACACACACACACACACACACACACACCACAACACACACACGCACGTGTTACTAGACCTTCTAGTAACACGTCTAACTTTGTGGTTAAGCGTGTGTGTAGTAAACAGTTCAGTGTACATGGTTTTTATACGCAAAAGGAGACTGAAATGTGTCAACTCATTAGGAGGTCTGTATTCTTTTGGCTAATGTAGATCAACTGGAGACCAGCTGAGAGAGGAGCTGGCTTCAGACCTGTGGACCATTGTAAACTGGCTTTGAAACAATCCACACTCATCTCACTGTCCTAGTGTCTATTGTGAAGAAAAGCAGAATAAATGGTTTAATTAAGGAACATTTATCTGGATTAGCATGTGCTTTTCAAACGAGCACGCATATGCTGCAATTGACTGCACGTTAATAAATGATTTATGAACGATGTATTAAATATGGATTCTGCCTTAGGTTTGCCTGTAAATTCTGCTGTCAATCGAAAGTAAACAACACTAGCTGACCAGCAGCATCAATCGATGGTGAAGTGATTTGTGTAAAGCCAGATTGATGGCAGGAGATGTTAACAAGGGAAGGGGGGTGGAGGAGCAGGACAGTGTTGCTGACAGAGTGCAGTATGCTAATGAACTGTGGCCTGTTGCCCTGTCTTCCCCTCAGGGATGCTACACAAGACTTCCCTGCTCATTTACATATCGTAATTGCGTATATATGTCAGACCACATATTTCGCTTTTTTGTTTAATTGTGCATTTGTGTCTTGGTATGGACGGAAAGTGTCCATGAAATCAGCATTAGAGTTTTGTGGCATTTTTTCATCCAATTGTTTCTATACATTGAATTAAGGGTGTGCAATATTGACAAATCTCAATATTTTCTGGGAGTATTTTTTTCTTCTCTGCGGTGGTCAGTAAGAGACAATATTTGCCACCTTAAATTGATTTCCTGAGGCATTTTCACCTTTTTTATGAGGCCATCTTTATTAGACCCTTACCTCTAATTATTAAACGTGATCATAAACGGTTTGTGCTGAAGACTTGAATGATGCCTGGCATGTAGAGAAGAGTGGTGCTATTACTATTCTAAGCAATCAGATTTTCACCTAGTGGACAATAAAATGGTTGAAATAAATTGCAGGGACTGAAACAAGAGTATGCGAGACTTAAAAAGTGGGTTCTTTGCTCTTGTAATTAACCACCTAGTTATTAATGCATAGAAATTCACCACTCATAAAAGTTTAGTAAAGGTTTACTCTGCATATCCGCCCAGAATATCCTAGCATCTTAAAAAACACCAATAATATCAAATGAATAATTCAAATTTTTCATTTTAATTCATCCATAAATCTGTGATAGATTTTCGTAAGACATATTTCCTTTTTTTCCCATATAAAATTGATCAAAAATGTTTTTAAAATGTGATGATTTTCCATTGATGATCTATTCTATTTTAAATAAAAACTACAACAACATTCACTTTGAATTTAATGACTGAAAACCAAAGTTTTTCTAAGTGAAACTTAGAATATTCTGCTGGATGTGTCGTGCAGAACCTGATTTTGTGATTTTGATTGGATGATCAAAAAATTAAACCTGTCATGCTATAATATATATTGTTTAATATTTTCCAATATATTTCCCCAAATTGTTTTTGTCTTTTCATTAGAATAATGTGTTCTGATTGATCATGCACACAAAAACCAGATACATTGATAAAGGAAGTCATTTTGATTTCATGTTGTCATGTTTAGCCAACTCTTTTTTTCCAAATCTAACTGGTTTTAAACAACTCAACTTAATTTCCTAAACTGACAGTATCTAACATTAAATTACCATAGAATCATGTTTTTCTATTGTATCTGTGCAGAATTGCGGGATGATGTTGTGCACATAAGAAAGTGTGTGTGTGTGTGTGTGTGTGTGTGTGTGTGTGTGTGTGTGTGTGTCTGTCCAACCAGTCGTATTCTGAGAATAGGAGCTAGCCTATAGTGATTGAAGTGAGCATGATCTCTGCTCATTCACATTCACACCCTGTCCTCTCTGTCTCACACACAGACACACACACACACACACACACACACACACACACACACACACACACACACACACACACACACACACACACACACACACACACACACACACACACACACACACAGCCTCTGAATGGATAGAAACTTGGTTGTCATAATAACCAAATCTCAAACCAGGCGTTCTGAAGCTGTGTGGAGCACTGTAAAGACAGTGCGTTGTACTACAGAGCGAGAGATACAGGGCAACAGAGAGGAGGAGGGAGAGAGGGAGGGAGGGATTGAGACTAAAAGAGAGAGAACAGTTGCGAGATAGAGAGAGAGATGTGAGAGGGAGGGACGGAGATTGCCAGAGAGCAGAGGAGACTGTGAAAGGCAGCGAGAGGAGAGGAAAGGAAGTGCCACACCGGTCCTTTGGATCTTGGTGAGTTGGGACAGATTCCCAGTACGTCCTGGAGGAATAGCGTTGAATGTGTAATTGGACTGAATGTACGTGTGGTCAAGTAGATGCTTCGTCAATGTGAATGCATCCTTTGTGTGTTCGGGTACCTGTAGACATGTTGCTTTTGGGTGTGGGATTTTTTTGTTCATCCTTCCCTAACCTTTGAATGTGTGTGTGTGTGTGTGTGCGCAGAGCTGCTCTCGCCGGCTGAGTCTGGCTCCTCCCCGGCTGTCCAGGAGCTCATGACACGGTTGGGCTTCCTGCTGGGAGACGCCATCCCCACCTCATCACAAACAAACATGGAGGAGAAACAGGTAAACATGAACCCTACAGGTCTAAACACCCAAACTCTGAGAGATGTGCAATCTGATACACAAACATGTGGCATCACGTCACTAAAGATATGTAAGAGTAGGGCGATAACATCCTTAGAAAGAGGAAACAGCCTCTGAATTTTCTTTTCAGTCAGGTTACAGCGAATGAGCCCTGGATACCAGAGGTCATTTATCAGAGAGATCGATGACACTGCTGGAGCTGTTCTTCCAGAATCACACTTACACTCTAGACACACTATTGGAAGAGCTTTGTTTTAGACTTCCACTTAAAAAAAATGGTAGTTTGTAACTTTAAAGTGGTGACTTATCAAAAGGTGACCTATAAAACTTTGTCTAGAAACACGTTTTATTTTATTTTTAGAATAGGTTCAGTAGGCTAGATAAATTGGACAACAAGGACTGTGGCGTTCCCTTTTGCAAATAATGTAGGAAAACTTCAACACCCATAATGCACTGGGCTTGATCGGACTGTCCGAGAGTGGCAATATAAAGATGCGGAAATACGGTCTGTAGTTTACATAAGTCTGCCGAATGATGCGTTTTGCTTTAGATGACAAATAAACTGGGAGATTATGTGTTTATGTACATATGCTACTGACATACAAAGCTGGTTGAAAATTGGCGAACTTATCCTTTAAATCAGTGTGTGTGATGTCCAGCATTATTTTAGTATCATTGAGATACTATTATCATTTTTATCCTTTTTTTTATTGTTATATTTTCTGTTTTCGTTTTAATTTTAGTCATTTTACTCTTTATTTTTGTCATTTTTATTCATTTTAATTATTTTATTAAAGTTAATTTGTTTATTGTATTCGTTTTTATTATTTTTTGTCTCGGTTTTAGTTATTTTAGTACATCAGTATAAACTAAATAAAAGTGAGAAATGTTGCCTTGGCTAATAGATAAAAAAAAATGTATCTTTTATTTTATTTCAGTTAGCGTTTATTTTATTTAAAGCAACAAACCTTTATTTTATGGTTTTAACATTAGTTTCAACTAACTATATTAACCCTGCTGATGTCTACTATATATCTGTAATATACTAGTTTCTAGTTACTAAACTCTAACTTTGATCTTCATTCAGTCTCTTTTTCAATTTGTTTTTAACATTTTAAAGACATTTATTTTGCTGTGTCCAAATCATAATGTAAATACATCATATAGAGGTTTGAGGTGTTTATCTGGGATATAAGTTGCTCTTAAGAGGCTTGCGTAGCGTTTTTATGGATTGCTGCACACAAAGCTCCTAGTTGCTGAATTTATCTACATACATGCTTCATCAGTCATGCATAATCACAAATGAGAATATGCTTTCTGATTGGCCAGTTTCTGATCTCCCTTTCAGCTTTTCAAACGCAGTGCATTAAGTATGAATGCTGGTTTGTGCATGTTCAGTGCCGAGTACGTGCACAGCTGCTTTATAAGGATTGAAACAGTCTTGATGTGGATAAGCACCCTGGAGATGTTGCCGCCGGTGGGTAATGCAGTTTCTCCGCGGGAAAACGAATGATGCGGGTGGAGCAACGGTGTCTCTCTTACGCACGCTTCTCTAACTCAACTGCAGCACTGAGGAAATTATTGAACAGGTGCATGAAGCTCTACCTGAAAGCTTGAGCTGTGCTTTACTCTGGTGTGTGTGTGTGTGTGTGTTTGTGTGTGTGTGGAGAGATGAGAATCCTTCATTGGTGAGCGGCTGGCAGGCAACAGTTCTCTGGGGACCAGGGCTCCGGTACACTGATCAACACACAACACACACACACACACACACACACACACACACACACACACACACACAACACACACACACACACCTCTCCCTGACCTATATAGAGTGTGGAGAGAGGTAAGAGGAGAGGACAGAGTAGTATCTAGTATTTGATGTACTCTGTATAGTATGAAAACAGAAGTTTTAGACTGTTGGTTTATGCCCTGTATAAGCACTTCCTCTAGTTTTGCAGTGGGTAGATTTGGGGTGTAATCTGCTTTCAGACTACTGGTTCATTTAAAGCATTGGTTCTCAACCAGGGTTCTCAGCAAACTTCCAAGGGGGCCGCAGGATGACTAAATTAATGAATTGCTATAAATATATTAACCTAACCTAACTGAAATGCTAAAACAGAACGTTTTTATTATAGAAGATACATTTCTTAACTTCTGGAGGCACAAAATGAATCATGGTTCATTAATTAATATATACTCGCATTTTGTTAATACAAAATAGTTTGAAAACAAGCAGCTTTGTCACATTTAATACTGAAAATATTTGGCTTATATTAGCATTGAATATTGTTTTGGAGAAAAAAAGGTTGAGAAGGACAACATGAAACTCTTCGCAACTCTTCCCATTTTATTTCCATAATGTGATGCATGTGCAAGTGAATAAGAAGAAAATGTAGAATGGGACGCATTTTTTTTTCCATCTTGATTAGATTTGGTTAGATTCTGGAAAGTTGTCATCACAGATGAATTTGTCACAATAAGACCAGTATTAAGAAACCTTTAAGTCTCAAAACCATAAACCTTTAATAGAACAGTATATATATATATATATATATATATTATATATATATATATATATATATATATATATATATATATATATATATATATATATATATATATATATATTGTAAACACTGGTAAAATGCAGAAACGCATTTGTCTGTGTGTTGGTTACTGTCACCATTGCAGCCTAAATCAGTTTCTAAAAGCATAGAATTGGTTGCTTATATTGGAACAAAAGCAGACTGGAGGGCTTGGAGTATTTTTGGCCTTGCCCTTGTATGGACATAAGAGCTGAGTTTAACAGTTTCCATCTATCACTTTATCTCTTCACTCCCTTTTTTTGTTTCCTCTGCTGTCTCTTTTTTTCCCTTAATGCAATATTTATTTACTTTTTTCTGTTTGCTTCCTCTGTCTGTCTCTGCAGTGTATAGTGTCCAGTCAGGGCGTGAGTCCCTGCTCCACTCTGACCAGCAGCACGGCGTCTCCCAGCGCAGAGAGCCCCTGCTCCACCTTACCTGAGAGCTCCTCCAGCAGCAGGGCTCCTGTTATCTCCACTGCCACCTCCACCATCATCACTACACCCAGCTCCACCCTAGAGAGCAAGGACAGTGGAATCATAGGTAACATCTACCTCTCTCCTTAGCAAAATCTGCTTTATTCAAAAATCCTCTTTTATTTGCTACCTTGTTTTGCATTGCTTACAGCATTCTTAACGTATAGACTCCATTCAAATGTTGTTTTGTAGATAATTTGAATCTTAAGGCTCTTTCACAGTGAGCACAAAATGAAAAAGAAACAACCCACTGATGAATGGTCTATTCACGCCAAGCTTGAAAAGCATATCTGTCGGGCTGAACTAAAAGCTGGTCTGACATCCAGCTGTCAGAAGCACAAGAGGAACATTTTCAATTCTTTGTTTCATTTTTTTTTATTGCTGAAGTGAAATTATAGAAATGACATTTAACTAAATTTAAGTCATTTGCGTTTTTGTTTGGTTGAATTCAAGTTCAGCAGCAAAAACATTGGTATTGGTAAAGGAAGATGAAGTCCATAAAGTGTTATTTTTCATTCTTTGACTGCCCCATTCTTTGCTTAATTTAATTGAAAGGTATTTGATGCTAAAGTATTCTTGTTTGTGGAATAATATATTCAAACGCTAATCGTGCCTTATGACTGTAATTCAAAAAGTTTGAGTTATAATCATTTTATTTCAAGTATTAGAGTAAGATGAATCTGATGCAAGAAGTGACACGGAAGCAGTGTGAGTTTCAAATGCATTTGCATCAGGCTTCACAACATTCTGATGTTTAAGTCAAGTGTGAACTCATGAACCTGCATATGACAGCTGGCCAGAAGCGATGGTTTACCGGTTTTCTTGCTTCAAAAGACATTGTTCTTCAACTGGGGTCGTATGGATTACCAGCGTGTTCACTGTGTGTGATTTTTGAAGCGTCAGCTTTCAGTTATGTACACTTGTTGCTCCAAAAGTTTGAATCTTAGTTGAGCTCCAGTAAATGTTCGACTCCAGTGTGAATGGCTCCATGAAGCTGCTAGTGGTTTGTCGTTGTAATATTTGCATGTATTATATTACATTAATGTATAACAGAACATTTGGAGATGCTGACGGAGGTGTTTACGTTTATGCACAACTGACTTTTCTCCAAGGATCAAAGTCTTCAAGAGAGAAAGCGAACACTAGACTTCCTGAGACCCGACTTATCAAAGCTGTTTATTGTTTGTTAACTTTCTGGAAGATTTTTTGTTGGCCTGTGCTGTAAATTCTCATATGTCTGAGATGTGCACTATCAAAACTAGGACAGCGTTGTCTTTATTTCAGGTCTGCGGAGGTTTCTTGAAGTAGGACATCAGAAGGTTTTTTTAAGCCCAAAATAGTGTTTTTCTATTTGATTGCGGTAAAGAAAGGTCACAGACATCTGCATTTAAGCAAAAAGCCTGACAGCAATTACTTAAACAAGTCCTTATTGATGTCCTCATGCTTCAAGATCATCGGTTGTTAATCAAAATTCAAAAACTGCCTTTGATAGTTAATTCCTGTTTTCTTTTCTGTGATGTTTTGTTTTGTCCTTCTGTGTCGTTCTCTCCTCCTGTGTCCTTCCCATTAACATTTCCCCCCTCCCCCCACACTCATTCACCTTCATCTCTCTCTCTTTCTCTCCATCCTGCAGCAACAGTCACCAGTTCCAGTGAGAATGAAGAACGCAGTGGCTCTAGTCTGGAGTGGGCGAAAGATGGTGTTGCAGGTGTGAGGGCCGAGAGCGGGCGTAGCGCTCATCCGTCCTGCACTCCCATGGCCTCGGAGGAGCCGGTGGTGCCGGGTGAAGCCCAGCTGGGGACGGGCACCACAGGAGGGGTGGCACCTGTCATGACATCACCTGCGGATGGACCAGTCACGTACCATAGCACTTCTTTGGTTATGCCACGCCCAAATTCTGTGGCAGGTGAGTAATGAAAGATCGATCACATGCTGTATTATTCATTTTTTGTGCTGTAAAATTTGGATCAGGGGTTCGGTACCTCAGTGTTTCTTGCACCACTATTCATCATTCCACCTTTTGGTATATCTGTATCATCATGCTAAAAGAAGTCGAATTTCACTTAAATGTGATTATATAAAGATGCTGTGTACAGCAAAATAATGTGAAGGGAATATGTCTTTCTGGTGTTTAGTCTTCGCTGGCTGCACTCTAACAAAAGTGAAGTGCAACTAATTTAGTCTGATTCACAAACAAATGACTTATAGGAGTCTTTTTGTAATGAATTGCTCAAAAAGACTCAAATTTGAAAGTTATCTGTTTGAATCAGACTGAAGGCGTATATTTGGCATGACTTGAACTATGACTTTGGCATGACTTGGCGTATATTGATGACGTATATTCGCATTAAGCTGAATTATGGATCTTGTCGTCAAGCTGATGGATCTTTTATGGATGAGTGAATACATTGATGATTTTAACATGACTGTGGTATGAAGCACGGCGCGATTGCTAACGAGAGACGTAACGTTATACCAGCACCACACGCAACGCGAGTCCCGCGGATATAAAGGAATAAGGACATTTCATTCTACCGAACTACACGCAAGTGCTGAATTAATACTCACACAGGTCAGTTTATTAGAGGAATGAAACTTGAGGTAACGCATCGCTGTTTCACTTGCTCTAACAGTTACACTATCACACTAAACGGCATTTGAGTGTGTTGAATGTTGTTAGTTAGGTTGTTTGTTGGCTATATGAAACTAGCAGTAAGCTAGATCAACATTAGAATAACATACAGATCATATTCTAACATTTCATCATGTTGAACTAAATAACATTGATTAGTATTATGTACATTTGCTCACCTGTCTAATAAAGTACATGAAACACTCGCGTCTCTGTCAAGTCGAAGTTAGTCGCGGACGTGGAGCTCAAAAGATGTTGATCTTTGTTTTAGTCCTTTTTTTGTCTCAAAGTCTGCTTGCCATGGTCCATAATGTTTAAACAAAACAAAAGCGTGAGCGTTCTGCTAGGCATAACCCGGTTGTCAACTTCTGTCGCTATTGCAGCACGAGCGGAAACCGAGGCTAACACGGATATGACGCCATTGACTGGCGACTCCTCACCCCTGCTCACACGCCCCGTTTCCTTGGTTAAAATCGCAATTTTCTCACGATTTACAAATAGTTGGAAACATTTGGGATATTGTAAGTAATCAACTAAACAAAATATACAACATTGGCCTAGTGGTTTTTGGATATTTTACTGCAAAAAGCCTGCATATTCTACCTTTAATTAGAAAATTAATATTTTTGTAGCAATGTAAAAGTCATTGCATCCTTTATGAATAAAAAAAGTATTAATGACTTATTGACCTGAACTCTTCAACTATATTGTGTGTGCTTATTGTTTGTGTCTTTGAAGCTGTATTGTGTGTCTTACAAGCTAGCTGAAAATGTATAAAGGTATATAAATGTATAAAGTAGGCAGATCAGGACTTTTTCTCACCCCATTCTTGGAGCACCCTCAGATAACTTGTGTGTATGTGCTTTTATTGTATTTGGATGCACTGTACCGCTTGGCTGCCTCTTCTTCTGCGCCTTGTAGAAAGCTTTGCAAACGGGTGGCTTTGATTTCCTCTTGCTGTAAAGCTAAATGGGGAAATTGCTGTCATATATACAGAATGACTCCAACAAAGCAAAATGTTGCGCCAAATGCCCGTCTGTGGTGATCTTTGTGGTACGGAGCAGGGAAAGGGAAGTTAATGTATTTATATCTTTGCAGCTTCAAAGGGCTTGATCATGGTTTCATATTTGAGACCCTTCAAAGCAAATGCAACGTGACAAATGACAATCATCATCCCTGTGTTTATGCCCGTCTGGAGAGATTATGGGTTTCAAGCAGATTAGATTATGGGACAGGATGGGAGATTGTACAGGGATGAGTGGAAAGAGAGGGGTGTAGATTTGGCGGGCAAAGAAATGATGAATGAAATGAGCGATTGATGGATTGAATGCATAAATTGATGAAATATGAGAGGGTAATACAAGTCAGGTACAGTATGTATGTGTGTCTGTAAATAAGAGAGACTGCGGTGTGATGTGCCGTCCATTTATCTAACAAACATAGTTTTTGTGATCCATTCATATACAACTACTGTACTTTTGATTGAGATATACTATACACAAGAAAAGTGAGAAGCATTTGCTTAAGCTAAAACAGCAAGCAAACATTTCCAGCAGTAAAAATGAATTGCCCATGCATAAAGCCATGTATTTTTTTGGCTAAACATTAGTCATGAATTATTAAATGAATAATTTCTCCAAAAATGGTAGCAGTGGGGTAAAGTGTGCCAGATGCTGCAGGGTAAATTGAGCAAGTGCCTAATTGTAAGCTTTGCTTTACAAATACTGCATTTACAAAATGTTGAAATTCAAATATTCAGAATATTAAACCTTTTCCTGCCTTGTTGTCATTGGACCACTTTTTTGAGTCATGCTTTTATATAATATACGTATTATTGTAACTGCATTTGATATAGCAGACATCCTGGAACATATATAGGTCTATTAATTTATTTTTATTTTTTTGCCCAGAGGAAGTAAAAAGTATCCCAGCTTCCCTCACTCTCCTCATATACTTTTGTATGTTTTTCCCCTCGCGTGTGTGTGCGTGTGCGTGAGTGCGCGTGTGCGCGCGTGTGTGTGTGTGTGACGTGTTCCTCCACACACAGCAGCAGATTGTGTTTGTTCTTCATAGAGATCACAGAGGTGGCATGTAATCTCTCTGCTGTCTGTGAGCCAAACACAACCCTAAATGACTCTCTTTCTCTCATTCTGTCTCTCTCTGCAGCCACTAGCAGTACTAAACTGGAGGAGCTGCGATATCTGGATGAACAGAGAAATGCTCCCCAGCGCTCTTCCATGCGTTTGCCCTGGCATGGAGCTCACACAGGGGGCCGCAGTCAAGAGAATAAAGGTGCTAACTACAACTTACCAAATGATATGCAAACAGAACACTATAATAACTTTTATTAGTACATTTCATGTACAGATGCTCTCTGCCTTATTTTGCAACGTGTAAGAAAGCTATTTTCTGTGAATGTGCCAAACTTTTGTACCATTAGCTGCTATAGATACATAACAAAGTGCAGTAAATGGTAAAACTATTCATGCTACAAACCATTACATTGAAATAATATAAGAAATACCAGTTTGCAATATCAAGCAGCATTACGAGCTGTTTTGTACAACTGCAAATAACTAAGCGGATGACACCAGAAACATTCAATTTACAAATGGCCGCGCCCGCGCTTACGTTAAAAATAAGCTGGATGTAATGCTGTTACATAATACAGCAGATCAGTTCTTCAAATATGAAAACATTACGAAAGAGTAATTTCAATTCATTTGAAAGAACATCATCAACAACAACAACCACCATCATTAAATTATAATCTAATGATTGACACATCATGAATGTAATGAATGAAAGGTAATATAAAGTTTAACCCTGTGAAGACTGCATGAATTGGCAATACATTTAAACTCCATGTGACATTTATGAGAGATGTGATTTGCACTCAATAATATATAATGTGTGTGTGTGTGTATGTGTATATGTATTTTATAATATGTACTAAAATGCATGAAAAAACAAAAAATACAGAGTTAGTTTGAAAATAAACATATTTTTCTATTTAGAGCAATTATTCTTCAGGAATCACTCACAATACAAAAAAGGGAAATTTATTAAGACAATAAATGTGGTGTTTGGGGTCCATTTTCATTTTTAATGTGAGCAATGAAGTTCTTATTCACTCTCCTTTCATTGTGTCCTGCATTGATTTGGCTGTGTGTGTGTGTAGTTTATTTTAACACCTGTGTTATTTGAATCCTGCAGCTCGTCTCACACCCTACAAACCAGTGGACATCATGCTCAAACCCCTGCTGTTTGAGGTACCCAGTGTCTCTTTGGATGCAGTGTTTGTGGGCCGTGATTGGCTGTTTCAGCGCCTGGAGGATGTGCTTATGGGGGGAGGAGATGCCAGTGAGGGTAGAGGGGCTGTAATCACCGGTAACGTCGGTTTCGGAAAGACAGCAGTGATGTCACGGCTAGTGGCTCTCAGCTGTCATGGTGGACGAATGAGGCAGATCGCCTCCAACAGTCCTGAAGCTACACCTCAGAGTAAGAGTTTAACATTCTGTCCTTATTTACTCACCCTCATGTCTTTCCAAAACATATGAAACAATTGAAATGCAAAAGTTGAAATTCTGAAGACTTTGTGTTAGCCACTCAGATTTTTTTTAACCAATCAGACATGCAACACCTATATTCAGCACTTGTAGTGACTGCTGTATTTGTGTGCAATAACACCTTGAATTTGTGAAATAAAAGGGAATTGTGTGTGTTTGTGTTGTAGATCGAGGGTCTGATGCTCATCAAACCAATCAGCTGAACCCCCCCTCACAGAGTCCCCTCCGCAGCAACAGCTGCCCGCCTACGCCAGACACACACCGGCACAGAGAGGGGGCAGTCAAACGCCTGGCTAACAAGGTACACAGTTTACCCCTATTCGGACAGGACTAGTTTTCCCTGAGGAGGTCTGGTAAATCTGTTTTTCACAGATATACTTGTTTATTCTTGTCCATATCAGACAGTCTTTGTATTTCTCTAGCATTTTAAGCTTGAGCATTTAAAACAGCAGACGACAAAACTGCAGCGGGCGCTTAGGATAAACAGAATGTTATCGTGCCCTGGCGTGGACGCTAATATAGTTATCGTTATTGCTATTTTTTGTAGTTATGGTTCTTGGTGTGAATGGGCCTTTACTCTGGGTTCCTCTAAGAAATCTAATCTCCTCTGTAATTTGCAGTATATACATTTTTCTCACAGCAAATGAGATTTTCTCATTTATTTTGACCTTCGCAGAATACCTCTGCTGAATATGAACTACTTTAAATGCCTTTTAATACTTTTATTCAGCAATAACACATTAAATTGATCAAAAGTGACAGTAAAGACATTTTTAATGTTACAAAAGATTTCTATTTAAACTTTAAAGTAAATGCTGTGCTTTTGTTGGAGTGCTTTTAAAAGGCTTGTATTGTAATGTCCACTGTAGTCGCTGATCAGGTGTGATCTTCACCTTATTTAATTAATTCCCTTAATTATGCAAATCATGTTCTCATTATGTTACATAAACAATTCTTGTTTATTTCAATGGGTTTCATGACGCATTCATCTAGAACACATGAACTTTCATAACGCCCACTTCCAGAAAATACACACTTTTTTTAAATGTAAATTTTTTGATTAAGCCGTTTTGAAAATGGAGGCTCTTCAAAAATTGTTTACAGCAAAATAAAGAGATTCCACAGAGCAGCTCTCATGTTTATTTATAAATACACATGGTGTTTTGTGCAATGTTTTAGATATGCCATTCAGTGACAGAGGCAAACTGCATACCACATGCATATTCAACACTTTGCCCAGTATGCGTGCGTGTTTTCCGTTTACATCTGGACCCGAACCTTCTCTGTTGAGTCTTCTTGTCACGTCTTTTTAATCAGCCATCTGCCAGTAGGAAGTCATTTCAGGCCACGATTTCAGACTCTCTTCTGTTCAGAAGCTTGGATTCTCCGGAATTTCAGAACAATTTGGGATTCATGATATTCAAACAAACCTTGAAGGGGTTATATCACGAGAAATCAAATTTTCCTTGATCTTTGAGATAAAAGAGCTCCATGTACTTTGAAAAACCTTGAACTGTAACTTGCAGAACCAAAAAACTTGCTTCCCAGTGGAAGAGCATTTAAACTAAGCTTCAAAAAAGATTCATTCTGTGCGCCTGTTCCTTCTGGAAAGATAACTGTATCAACACACGACTGCCCACATTGACACATCAATGATCTTTATTTGGTGATCAGAACCATGGCCTACTAAATCATGGTGACGAAATAAGGATATAGCAGGATTTATCAGGAAAGATCATGTAACATTGATTTGGAAAGAGGAAACAAACAAATGAGGGAAAGAAACAAACAAAAACAATTATATAACCCTTCAAAATACACCACATAAAGGACTTTTTTACACAAAATATATAATAATATAACAATAAAAAGTATAGTATACATTTTTTTTTTTTTTTTTTTTTTTTTTTTTTTTTTTTTTTTGGGGCAGTCATGGCCTAATGGTAACAGAGTTGGACTGGTGACTCAAAGGTTGCTGGTTCGATTCCAGTACCGGCAGGAATATGACTGAGGTGTCCTTGAGCAAGGCACCTAACCCCCAATCGCTCCCCGGGCGCCACTCAAGGCTGCCCGCTGCTCCGGGTGTGTGTATCCACGTTTGCAGTGTGTGTGTGTGTGTGTTCACTACTCTGCTCCTAACGTGTGTGCACTTACTTGGATAGGTTAAATGCAGAGGTCAAATTCCAAGTATGGGTTACCATACTTGGCCATCACGTGTCACTTTCACTTTTTTCACTTTCACTTTTATAGTGAAAGTTTAGTCCAAATGACTTCTGAAGACATATTTTAGTGTTGTAAAAACAGACTGAAATTTTAATCATTATTCAGATTCACTAATAATCTTCCCCTTAACTGCAACTGGATTATTTAAGTCTTTAAATGAACTGAACTGGTTAAATCAGATTAATTAGGAAATAATTCATACTGTTTTTTTACTGGGTCATTTAATTAACTTCAAAGAATAGTCTCAAAAGAGTGAATCGTTCATGAATTGGCCATTTGTACTTTCTTAATGAATGTGAATCAAGATGTCAACATTTTTGAGTGAATAACAACTTAAATGTGTTCTGTTCCTCAAACAGAGTTATGATATGACTTCAAAAATAGCACACAAGTCACATGGACCATCTTTATGGTACTATTATGGTGCTTTTTGTCATTTTGGAGCCTTTACCACACCAGTCCAGGGCTGCATTTCATTTTTCAAAAGCATTGTAAGCATAAGTAGATTGTAGAGAAAATTGGTGCCAATTGTGTCTACAATCTACTTAGGTTTACAATGCTTTTAGGAAACAACCTAGAGCTGTTCTTTGTGTTCCATAGAAGCAATTTAGGTATTAAATAATGTACATTTTTGGGTGAAGAATCCCTTTAAGCAACTCTTTTCTTTCTTTTCGACCTGTTCGAAACTCCCACTTTTAAAGTTTTCCCCTCTATTTCTGTCCCCCCTGCAGGTGGTTGCGTATCACTATTGTCAGGCTGATAACACGTACACATGCCTGGTCCCGGAGTTTGTGCACAGTGTGTCCGCTTTACTGTGCAGAGCCCCTCGCCTCAGTGCTTATCGAGAGCTGTTACTCCGAGAGACGCACCTGCAGAGCCTGCTCAGCTTACGCTCCTGTGTCCAGGACCCTGCCGCCGCCTTCCGTAAGGGAGTCCTGGAGCCCCTCACACTTCTACGCAAAGGTGAGACTCATCACATGCTACTGTCATTAATCACACCCTCAAATAAAAACGAAATATGTTTGCTCAGGGGTAATGGGGGGATAAGAGCGTTCTTGCCTCATTTAATTTGGCCCAGTATGGATGTGAACAGATGGTCCTCAGAAACGGCTTGGATCACAAGGAACGACAGATGAAGGACTTAACAGGAATTTTAGAGAATGAGGCTAGAGCAAATTTCGAGTATGAAAATGAAGACATGGAGCTTTCAGTCTGAACTCTTGAAAATCAGTGTTTCTGGGTTTGTGGCATCAGATTAAAGAGATAATATATTAGTGAAAACAGCCTTTATATGACATATAATGTTGGGTAAAATGTTGGGTAAAGTCATACTGACCATAATTAAAGTTGTTCCTATTATATGTACTTGAAGATACATTTTATTTATCTGTTGCTTTCTAATATTGTGTAGATCATATATAAGATGAGCCAGTCTCTCGTGAACCTACACCTTTCATGTCCTTATTTTGGGTCATATTTTTGATTTGGTATATTGGTGAAACTTCCAAGATAAGTAGGTATGTTTTTTTTTAACTAAGATGTAGTTGAGGATCCTTGAGTTGTGATGAAAAAAGAGGTTTATGTAATCTAAATCATAAGTCATTGTAATAACGAACTTTCCTTTGTGGTTGACGACACCTAGGCTGTGCCGACTTTTAGTGGATTTTAAATATTATTTGAGTCAAACAGCTAGTTAGGCATTGTTTTAAGCTACTGTTGGAAGCTACAGTTTAAGCTACTTACTATAATAATACTATTAGTTCATGTAGGAATTTAATTCTGATTAATGACGTAATTAATTCAGTGTAATAAATAAATTATTGCGACACTATTAACAAATAATGATAGATTTTAAAAAGAAATGTTAACCTCATTTTAAGGTTAATGTTAACCTTAAATGCTTTCAAGATTACCCTCATCTTTAGTCCTTTAAATTGACTGCCAAATTGCATTCAGGTATTCCTCCATTCTGGTATCGAATGCCCCAATTTCATGATACAATCAATTGGTGATCAATTAAATCAAAGTTGAGTATCCTATCCAAAAATCTCTGCATTTTGGAAGTAATAAAAGGCTGCGACTTTAAAAGAATAATTTTCCCCACAATTAATATTATGGCATCATTTATTCACCATCATGCTGTTCCAAAACGGACTGACTTTCTTCTGTGGAACACAAAAGCAGATGTTAGGCAGAATGTTTAATCTGCTCTTTTTCTATAAAATGAAAGTTAATAAGGCTGTTGAGCTCCAAATACTGCAAATTTTTTCAACAATTTTTTTTTTGGAAGGGTGCAGCTATTACTCAAGTGGCAAATACTCAAAAACATTGAGAGTGAGAGTTTCACTACAGACTGCAAGCGCTTTTCCTACTCAACATATGGTGAAAGAAGGCAGCACGAAGGGTTTTTATTGTGCTGGGTGTTCTAAAATCACGTAGTTAACATTCAGCAGTACAAATTGTTCCTGCTAACTTTTCTGAACAAAAACCTGAAGACACCCACGTAACGCCAAACTCTTAAAAGAGTCTGGGTCCATATTTGACTTCAAGTACGTTTTACCATGTCGTTTCTATTGTGTTGTGCAGAGTGTAAGATTCCAGAGGAAGATTACGTCATCCTAGTGGACGGTCTAAATGAGGCAGAGTTCCACAAACCAGACTATGGAGATACCATTGCATCCTTCATCACCAAAATCATCTCTAAATTTCCTATTTGGCTTAAACTGATTGTGACCGTCAGGGTCAACCAAGTGGTAAGTTTTTTTGCACAGCCTGCACCCTTACGTTTTATGCTGGTTTCAATACAAAGCAAGACCATTCAGAAAGTTTTAAAGCTCTAGTCTATAAAGTGTCCTGATGTGCCTTTTGTGGTCAGAGCTTTTAGAATGGCTGCTGTGGTGAGTTTTGGATGCTGGTCAGTGGCTAATCCATGTCTGATCAGAGCTGGACTCCGACCTGCTGGAGCCAAGCTTATATAAGAGGGGATAAGGGCTGTGATGCAATACTGCAGATGCTACGTGTGTCCCTATACACTTTTCACACACATACACTGTCTCTTTTTCTCTCACTCACTACTTCTTGGAGCAGTGACCCAAAAGTGCCAGACAACCCACACAACCAGGCTGCCGGTGTTTATTCTACTACATTAATCCTGCATTTGTTTTGACATTTATTGTGTTTTGCATACAGATGATGATAAAGATGCGCAAGTTAAAAATGTGCAGACTTCTGTGGTCCTTGTAGTATTCAATCATTTTTTTATCCATCATCAAGGGCATGCATTTATCAGTGGTTACAGTACAAAACCATAATCTTATAAGAACTATAATTATTCAAGAAAAGGGGTTCTTTTGGAAAGCTGGTGGTCGTTACTCCTGTGCTATGGTGCATAACAGTTTTAAATGAAGGTTCATCCCTTAAAGTCCCCAAAAAACATTTAATTGCATGTCTTTCTATTGCATCAGGCAGAAAGCTGTGTCACTTTTTAATGCTACCAGCATCTGAATTAGTATACACGGATAGTTTGTCGCAATTTGATCAGTCAAGTTGGTCTAACCAACATGTAGAGAAAAAAAGGAAATGATCTCATAGACTGTGACTGTGTGTCAATCCTCAATATATAAGCTTTTCTAAATCAGTTTTCAAAAATGTCATGTGGTGCAACTCCCTCAACATAAAGACAGTTATGAATGAATAATTCATGATTTTCATTATATTTATTTTTCTACTCATGATGTTTCATGTCTACCTTAAAATATTTTAAATACATTGTGATTTAAAATTTTAATGGAATAAAATTAATTATTTTGCAAAACCATATAAAACCAAGATGAATGCATTTTCAAGAACTTGGCTTACTTAATTTTTATAACTTTTATGTGTCTTTTATGTTGATATGACAGGAAGTCACCAGTCTCCTCCAATTTCCCATCATCTCTTTGGATGATTTCCATGACAACAAGGATATAACCTCTGACCTCACCTCCTACATCCAGCACCGTATAGACCACAGCCCTGACATCATCAGCAACATTGCCATCAATGGCAAAACAGACCAAACAAACATCTCTAAGCTCAGCGCCCACCTGGTCGCCCGCAGCCAAGGCTCATATCTTTATTTAAAATTAACTCTCGATCTGTTTGAGAAGGGTCATCTGGTCATTAAAAGCTCCAGCTATAAGGTGATACCGTGTCTCTGTCTGAGCTCTATCTGCTGCAGTGCAACATGAAATTCCCATCGGCCTCAGCATTTGAGCGCGTGTTGCCGCTGCTAAACGTGGCTCTGGCATCTTTGCACCCTCTGACGGATGAGCAGCTCTTCCGGGCACTGAATGCGGGATCCATGAGAGGAGAGCTGGGGTGGGAGGACTTCCAGCAGCGCATGGATGCTCTTTCCTGCTTTCTGATTGGCCGTCGAGACAGAACGCGCATGTTCTGCCACCCCTCCTTTAGGGAGTGGCTGGTATGGAGGGCGGATGGCGAGAGCACTGACTTCATGTGTGACCCAAGGTAAGCAGTGATGTCGCTTTTTCTTACACACTTAAGAATGGTTTGGTTTGGTTTTTTTCGTGCTTGTTAAGGCAAGGATGAAGTTGCTAAGGTGTTCAGAAAGGTTTTAGCACATTGCTATAAAGTTGCCAGATAGCGCACAGCAATGCTCCAAACACCTTAGCTATGTGATACAACTTCTGAGACCACCTTAACAAGTGAATAGCAATGTGCTAAAACTACTCGCAACACTTTAGCAACTTCATAGCAATGCGTTAACTACTTGGAGCACCTCAGAAAATGAAAAGCAATGTGCTAAAACTAATCAGGCACCAAATAAAGGGAATTGCAATGCGTGAAAACTACCCAAAACACTTAAGCAATGCACTAAAACTACTTAAAACACTTTAGCAAGTGAATAGCAATTGCTAAAACTACTCAGAAACCAAAGCAACTTCATAGCAATGTGTGCTAAAAGCAATGGAGGATTTATTTTTGCCTTGACCACTGAACTAGGGAGTTGATTGAAATGCACCCAATCGCAAAATCCTTCTACAGTCATGGCCAAACGTTTTGGCAGTGACAAAAATTTAGTTTAGCTAAATTATGGTATACTGGAAAACAATGATAAGCATTTCATAAGATTTAATGGCTTTTATTGGCAAAAACGTTCAATGTATCCAAAGAGTCAATATTTACAGGGTTGACCCTTCTTTATAACCTCTGCAAAACCTTCTGGGCCATATCCTGACTGATAGTCATCCATTCTTGCCTTATTAGTGCTCAAAGTTGATCACAATTTGTGTACCTCTGCTTGTACCTTTTGAAGATTGATCACAGATTCTCATGGGATTAAGATCTGGGGAGACCATGGATCCAAAAGTTGAATGCAATAATCTCCAAGCCATTTCATTATCACTTTTGCCTTGTGACGTGGTTCTGCATCATGCTGGAAAATGCACGGATAATTATGAAATTGCTCCTGGATCATTGAGAGAAGTTGCTCCTGAAGGACGTTTTGATACCATTCTTTATTCCTGGCAGGATGATCTCAGCGTTCACCTTTTTTTTTTTTTTTTTCTCAGACAAGTTATTTTGTCAGATGTCCCAAACCGTTTGGGGACTTCATCAGAGAAAATAACTTTGCACCAGTCTTCTGCTGTCTAATCCTTGTACTTCCTGCAGAGTTTTAGTCTGTCCTCGATGTCCTTGATTTTCTTGGAGAAAAGTGGATTATTTGCTGCCCTTCTTGACACCAGGTCATTGCACTCGCACCTGCTGCCAATATTGAGCAAGCTCTGCAGGGATGCTGACACATTTTCGTAACCGTCTCCTAGGGAGGAGATGGTCATAGTGCTTGCTGGACACTCTGGGATGTCCTGAAGCCTTCTTCACTGCAATTGAACCTCTCTCCTTAAAGTTCTTAATGAGCCGGTAAATGGTTATTTCAGGTGAAATGTTCTTTGCAGCAATTTCCTTGCATGTGAGGCCATTTTAATGCAAGTGAATGATGGCTACACGTCTGTCTTCGGAGAGAACCATTGCTAACACAATAACACAATGATCAGAAGCATATTTTCCCTCTTTTATAGCAATCAGTCTGCTCTTATAATCAAATCAGAATGATTGCTGATTTCTGAATGATAGTACTCGTTCACAATTGCATATGTGCTGATGATTTGATTCATCAAATGATGTTAGCTGGTAATTTTGTGCCAGGACCAAAAAAATGAAATTTTTGGGCCAATTAAGTTTTTTGCAGTTATTTAAAATGCATCTGATCACTCTACACAATAATCTAGATAATGTGAATCAACACCACAACTGAAGCAGTAAACTTTGCGAAACACAAAAGTTGTCACTGCCGAAACTTGGCCTTGGCTGTAGTGCA
This sequence comes from Chrosomus eos, assembly GCA_036326025.1. Taxonomy (NCBI): domain Eukaryota; kingdom Metazoa; phylum Chordata; class Actinopteri; order Cypriniformes; family Leuciscidae; genus Chrosomus; species Chrosomus eos. Next base: position 10,904,261 of record CM070828.1, on the reverse strand, counting down.
CTGGAATTTAAGTCCAGTCACCTTTATTTCTATAGCGCTTTATACCATAAGACTGTTTCAAAGCAGCTTTAGAGTGATAAACAGGAAAATAATGATCAACGATACAAACAGAGCAGGGAACCAGGGAGCGTTGATGCTCACTATGTATAAAACTGTCACATTTCTAACACGCATTAGAAGTTTTGAAAAGACAAACCATTATTAATTTATTTAGCATAAGCACATCTCTAGGCATCAGTGAAAAATCTAGCTAACATTTTATAATTTATGCCTGAAATATTGTGGGGATATGTAATCAAAGCATTTAAAAAGTAATGTCAGTAGGTTATCAGTCCTTCTGTTTTTGTGATTAAATACAGTGATTACATTTTACAAAGCAAGTATGTTGTCTGGGGCCAGAGTCATCTGTGTCCCAATGTTTAATGACCCAGGGTCCTCACCACTGGTCCTATTAGTGTACATAATATACCAATTCATGAGCCAGGGATCCTAGCAAGTGAATTGCAATACATAAAAATGTTATTTGTTTTCCCCAAACCAGTTAAATATAAATCTTATCCCACAGCCAATTTCATTGGTAAACTCAATCACATAGCCAGCCACCTGTCATGAAAAATCATGGATGGATCAGATTGCAACAAATGAAAATTATATCTATCAGGATGCGTGCCAATGCTATACTAAGGTTAAGGTTACAGAATTGTTTAGGCAGTCAGCACTGTGATTAACATGACCAATGAAATCTTTAGAATCCGCTATGGGGAAGGCTTACGCTTATCTGGTTTGGGTAAAAACATCACACCACTAAAGATACTCAAAACGCATTCGAAGCTTCATAGCATTGTGTTACAACTAGTCCGAACACTTTAGCAACCACATAGCAAAGCATGTGAAGTACAGGTCAGTCATCTATCATGTGGATTTTTTTTGTTTTTGTTTAATTGAGTTCAGAAAGGGAGTAACTCAAATTTGAGTGTGTGTAGCCTTTGAACATGAAATTACTCTTGTGTAGTTCTCTTTCATTTAGTAGACTCTTCAATTATCTGTCCACCTAAACACACAAGCTCAATGTTCTCATTTAGAAAGGCATCAGTAGCTCCGTCACTGTTAGAAACTGAAGAGTGACCCACTTAACACGGTTCAAACATGGACTCATAAAAAGAAAAGTTCATGGACTGTGATTCATAGAGAACTTTGCTGTCTATGAGGACAACATTAAGCATCTGTAGGGCCATTTAGATGAGGGGAACATGGCACCCCCGCTGATTAGAAATGGCAAAGTCCTACTCCATTTATTTGAGTTTGTGGATGAATGTCCTGACATCATAATTTTTTTGTCCTTTTATTTAACATTTAGTATTGTCAAAGTATTTAGAAGATATTTTCATATGTATTTATCAGGATCAGGAAAGATTCCCATGCAGGGAATCAAACTCGGGTCTCCCACTGCCTATAGCACTGCCTATATGGCTATCAGCTCAGACGATTAGAAAATACTAGGCTATTTAAATAAATGTTATAAATGTATTTTTGAGTTATACAAGGCATGTTTGTTAAATAATAACTATGAAGGGAACATACACTCACCTAAAGGATTATTAGGAACACCTGTTCAATTTCTCATTGATGCAATTATCTAATCAACCAATCACATGACAGTTTCTTCAATGCATTTAGGGGTGTGGTCCTGGTCAAGACAATCTCCTGAACTCCAAACTGAATGTCAGAATGGGAAAGAAAGGTGATTTAAGCACTTTTGAGCGTGGCATGGTTGTTGGTGCCAGACGGGCCGGTCTGAGTATTTCACAATCTGCTCAGTTACTGGGATTTTCACGCACAACCATTTGTAGGGTTTACAAAGAATGGTGTGAAAAGGGAAAAAACACCCAGTATGCGGCAGTCCTGTGGGCGAAAATGCCTTATTGATGCTAGAGGTCAGAGGAGAATGGGCCGACTGATTCAAGCTGATAGAAGAGCAACTTTGACTGAAATAACCACTCGTTACAACCGAGGTATGCAGCAAAGCATTTGTGAAGCAACAAGATGCACAACCTTGAGGTGGATGGGCTACAACAGCAGAAAACCCCACCGGGTACAACTCATCTCCACTAAAATAGGAAAAAGAGGCTACAATTTGCAAGAGCTCACTAAATTTGGACAGTTGAAGACTGGAAAAATGTTGCCTGGTCCGATGAGTCTCGATTTCTGTTGAGACATTCAGATGGTAGAGTCAGAATTTGGTGTAAACAGAATGAGAACATGGATCCATCATGCCTTGTTACTAGGGCTGGGACAACGCGTCGACGTCATCGATGAAGTCGACGCAAAATATGCGCGTCGATTCGTCAGACCCAAAACAAAGATGGCGGCGCCAGAGAGTAGTAGCCATAGACATCATGGTAGTAGCTGACTGGATTGTTGACTATACTGCGCGCATAACATACATAGCGTGCGCAGAGGGAGAGAGCGAGAGACACGCAAGGTCGGGCTCTAGCTCTCTTCCGTGCGCGCGCTATGTATGTTATGCGAGCAGTATGTAATGTCTCGCATGCGCGCTCTAGATTCTGAGAGATTTTAACTAATTTGCGGGCATCAGGGAGACGCTATCAATATGCGGGAGACTCCCGGAACTTCCGGGAGACTTGGGATGTCTGAGTGCGGGTTTTTTTTTTTTTTCCGGCGTGCATGTTAATCACTGAGTGCATTCACACCGGGTGCAGGAGCAGCGCGTGAGCAACTGAAGCGCGGGTTTCGGCGCAGAGTCTTTGCTGCTCACGTTCAATTAAAGTGAAAGCACTTTTGATGGACAAAATAAATATGATTTCACCCAAAAAGTTCTGAAAATGCACATAATTTGCATGTCTGGTGTGTTTTAACAAGGAGTAGGGTATGTCAGAAAAGAAAATGAAGACTCAAAAATATTTATAGATTTTTTTATTGAATGCTAGATATCAAGTTGTTATTTTCATTTAAAAGAAGAATTACAAGATGCACTTTTTTTCAGTATGCTAGGCCTATGTGTTTTCAAGGCTTCAAAGTTTTATTGAATGCTACCTATGACTATAATAATGCATTACTTTGCGCTTGTATATTTTATTTTGGAATTTTAAGAGCGATAAACATATTGCAATGTTAAGGAATTCATGTTTTTTCATTCAGATATGTAAATCAACATGTATAAATTGCTATTAGTCAATTAATGGGGAGATAATCGAATCGAAATCGAATCGGACAGGAAAAATGAATCGTTAGATTAATCGATGCATCGAAAAAATAATCGCTAGATTAATCGTTTAAAAAATAATCGTTTATCCCAGCCCTACTTGTTACCACTGTGCAGGCTGGTGGTGGTGGTGTAATGGTGTGGGGGATGTTTTCTTGGCACACTTTAGGCCCCTTAGTGCCAATTGGGCATCGTTTAAATGCCACGGCCTACCTGAGCATTGTTTCTGACCATGTCCATCCCTTTATGGCCACCATGTACCCATCCTCTGATGGCTACTTCCAGCAGGATAATGCACCATGTCACAAAGCTCGAATCATTTCAAATTGGTTTCTTGAACATGACAATGAATTCACTGTACTAAAATGGCCCCCACAGTCACCAGATCTCAACCTGGTCTCTAGAGCATCTTCGTGCCCTGGATATGCATCCCACAAATCTCCATCAACTGCAAGATGCTATCCTATCAATATGGGCCAACATTTCTAAAGAATGCTTTCAGCACCTTGTTGAATCAATGCCACGTATAATTAAGGCAGTTCTGAAGGCGAAAGGGGGTCAAACACAGTATTAGTATGGTGTTCCTAATATTCCTTTTGGTGAGTGTATATACATTTAACCATAGACGTAATGGTCTTAAGTAATTTTTACAAACTTACAGCTAAAGCCCTGCCCACGTAGTTTGATCTGAATACAAATACGAATAATTTTTAAGATTGTTACAGAAACAGATAGGCCTACAAATATTGACTGACTTTTTTTAAGCTGGTCCGCCTCAACAGTCTAAGTGTTTATTAATGTCAAAATAATTGAGATGGCCAATCAAATCAAAGACAGCAGGCTTTACTGACAGATATTTGACAGCTGTTTACGATAGATATGTTAAATGAATAACATATTCAGTGATGTTAAATTTAACTGCTTTGAATTGAATATATAGGCTGAATCATTGCAACCCATAACAGAATGTGACGAAACAAGAAACATGCAATTTAAGGCATGTAAATAAGAGATATTGTGAGCAAATATTATTTGCACATAATTCAAATTATCAATTATCTATTTTCTTTATTATATATATATATATATATATAGATTTCCCTCCCCCAATGTTCAAGACATCAAGGTTATAGCCTTGATTTAGAGTTGATCAGAATGGAAGGAATGATGAATCAAGATGATGGTGTTCATTATGATTTCTGATGAATTGTTATTGATGTTGGTAAACAGAAGTGGCCACGCTCTGATGGCCTTCATGCTTTCACGTCAAGAGGGAAAACTCAACCGCCAACAAACCATGGAGCTGGGCCACCACATTCTTAAAGCTCACATATTCAAGGTAATAAAACACAGATAATCAAAATCCTTCTGTGTGTGTGTTTAAGTGATGGGATCTCCATTTGAACTCTTCCTGCCTCTTCATCTCTGTCCTCAGGGTCACAGTAAGAGAACAGGGGTTTCGTCAAGTGTTCTGCAGGCCTTGTGGATCAGCTACAGTACAGACAGCCTATCTGCAGCTCTTTCCTCCCTCAGAAACCTGTACACCACCCAACGTCAAGGTTTGAAGATATGCATACACAAAACACGCATTCTTATACTCAATGTGCCAATGAGACCATCACTAATAAAAAGCAGCATCAATCTTGAGTAAAAAATAAAAATGAATAACTGTTTTGCGCTCCTGAATTGTAGAACAAGGCTCCAACAATTATCGCGGCTGACGCATTCAACCGCACAAGAAGAGCTATAGCCTTACAGAGCTCTGAGTCATCCACAATGAACGAGATTTCATAAGTCACGTAGAACATAGTAATTAGTGCTGAGGCTTACTGAAAAATGCCTTACGTAATGACTACATTTATTTATTAAATCTATTATTTGTTAATTGCAGTCTAGACTCGGCTGTCCCTGTAATTTCCTCTCCTACGGATTTTTAATGAAACGAGCGTCACTCTGAGCCCATGTGTGCGCACCAGCGTCCTTGACAGCCATTTGGCTGGAGAGCTTCTCATTATTTCCTGCTGTGTTTGTATAAATAAATGCGATTCTGCTTCCTTTGCTTTTAATGTGTTCCTGCTTCATCCAGCATCTTAATCAAGCCTCCATTACCACACTGTCCATATCCACATCAAAAAAAGGTAATGGAGCCAGCCTTTAAATGTATAGCTTCAACCCAAAGCCTCTATCTACAATCTACAGATGCATGCACATAATCAGCTTCAATCTAGTATATCTTAATCTATATCTAATATTAAGGCATACTAGAGTGAAAATATTTGCTTGCATCTGTTGATCGTAAATCTAGCATGTGGATTGATTCAGTTACATTCTAGTCTTTATATTGCACATGTATTGGCACAGTAGATTGTAAATTGAAGCTATAGATTAAAGATTAAAAATTAATGCTGTAGATTAAACCTATAGATTGAGGCTATAAATTCAACACAGCATGCAAATTGAGGCTATAGATTAAATCTGTTGATTTACAGATATATGCTTTATATTGAAGCTATACATTGAGGCTGTTGATTGCACATGTCGATTGGGCCTGTAGATTATAGATTGAAGCTGTAAATCGAAGATATAGATAAAGGCAAACTAGGTTGAAGCTGATACAGACTGTGGATTGAAGCTATACATTTTGGTTGAAGCTGTAGATTTTAAATTAAGTCTGTAGTCTTAAAATGTAGATTTAAGCTTTAGATTGAACCTGTAGATTTTCGGCTTTAGATTAAACCCATAGATTTTAGATTGAAGCTGCAGACTGTAAATTGAGATTGCAACTGTAGATTGAGGCTATACTGTAGATTGAAGATGTATTTCTATTAGGTTATAAGGTTAAGGCTCCAGCATCCCCGTGACCCTGCTGAGGAGATGGATGGATGATGGATGGATGGATGTGGATATAGTTTAAGTTATAGACTGAAGATGTAGATTGTAGTTTGATTCTGTAGATTGAAGCCATGGATTGTAAACTGAGGTCTGAATACTGAAATCAAAATAGAGATTGTAAATGGTGAGAAAGACAATAGTGTAATTTTTCAGCTCAAGTTAGTTCAGTGTTGATTCAGTTTAGTAATTGTATGAAGTTCATTATGAAATAAGTTCAGATATAAGCAACTACAGTAGTAGTGTAGTGTAGCTGTAGATGGTGTCGTTATTCACTTCGCGTCAGTTCAAAGTTGATTCAGTTCAGTTTAATAAATGTGTTATTTATTGTATGTGTATAAATGTATATAAACTAGCTCTGCAGAAAACAGTCATCATCCAGCTCAATTCAGTTCAACTTTGAATTTTAGTGACCATTCTGTGAAGCCCTCAGACGGGTAATAATTGAGCCAGTTACTTAATTTCTTACCTGCGTCCCCAGGTGTCCCGGTTGCTGATCTTGGGAGGGGCGAGTGTGTGTTACCGTACTGAGGTTTTAAACAGTGCACCAGTGCTGTGTGTGGAGTCTCACCTGGGCCACCTGGAGATGACTGCTTTGCTCCTGGAGTGTGGGGCGCCAGTGGATGGGCAGTCGGAGAACGGCATGACCTCTCTCTGTTATGCCTCAGCTGCTGGACATCTGCCACTTGTCACTTTACTATGCAAAAAAGGGGCAAAGGTCAGTCGATCCCATTCAATACACAAAATGACTATAAATGATTCAGATTTAAACCTAAACCTCTGTATTTCAGTAAAAGATATTTGGGGTTAAATTGGCAGGTGGACATACCCTTAAAGTAATGGTGATTTTGGTTCCCTAGCCAAAATATTATGACCCATTCCCCCCAAATAGCACAATTACCTAGTTTGTCATAGTACTATATACACATATATGCAATAAAACTAATAAATGGAATAAAATAATTAATCAAACAAACATGAAATAGTATACAGAATACACAATATGTGCACTTTTAATAAAGCAAGCAAGATTATTACTGCATATCAGTAATTGAATATCAGAAATGGGGTGCTCATTTGGTTGAATAATATTTTGCGATTTCACTGGAACAGAGAGCGGAGTTCCTGGATAACCTGTTTGTAATGCCACTTTAAAGTAGTGAAATTATTTTTTATGAAAATAGAAAATAGAGTAATTGGAGCCAAAACATTCTAACAGTGAGACAGGGAATAGATGTTGCGGTCCTCATTAACTTTAAATATTTAAGTGTGCAAGTTAGTCAAACTGAAAACAACAGAAAAACAGACCTGCTGTTTTCAAACTGTGAAAAGTTTATATTGTTACATTTTGTCTTTTAAATAATTGTTTTGCACAGTGTACTGTATAGTGTACAAGGTGTTCCTTCTCAGTTTAACTCCTGCGAGCATTACTGATGAACTGCAGGAACTTATCACTATTATACGTATCATTATTCCCAATTGCATGGTTAATGGATGAGCAGCAGAGTAATAATGACTTCTCAAAAAGTTGACACCAACTAAGAAATGCATTTAATAAATGATGTGATTAATATTGATCAGTATCCCCTTGATAATGTGTTGTTGTTTTTTTTCCAGTGTAGTTTTGTAAGTAACTGTACCTGTGTGTTAGGTGGATCACGCTGATAAGAGCGGTCAGTGTGCACTGGTTCACGCTGCTCTGCGGGGTCAAGCTGAGATTGTGCAGTATCTGCTGGAGCAGGAGTGGAGTTCAGACCTGAAGAACAAGGCATTACAGCAGGCGCTCATCGCTGCCTCCAGCATGGGACACACACAGGTACTAAATACACACCCAGGATATACTCCCCCTACCATACATACACACATTCTCACATTTAGTTACTAAAATAGACATACTATAGACTATTGCTTTTAACTTTTTATATAAAGTAATTTCGAATGAGAGATTTTGTGATTTATTAAGCGCTATTCCTGAAGTAAAGCTTGGCTAAAAAACACAAAGGAACCAAACACACACCCACTCAACTCCCTAAAATGTAATACACACCATGTTAAATCATCATTATCTTGTTGATATGTTTTACAGGTGGTAAAAAGAATGCTTGCATTGAACAATGACGATTTTTCAGTGCAGATTGATGGTCATGATACTTTGTGGGGTGAAACAGGTGTGTAAATAAACTACATTACACTGCATTTTTTTATCATCTTATTTTTACTGTAAATTACAATTTTTTAAATTAATGTCAGTGTGTAAAACATTACATATAAGACATTGTGCTAGTCCATAATTTACATGTAAGCCTTGTCATTAAATGCAGTATGTCAAGATTTAAAAAAGCATAGATATAAGCTGCGTATGAAATCGCATACAGTCTAATATGTACTACATTTGGTTTGAAACTTGCTACACAACTGTTAAAAAAGTATGTTTTCACAATGCCATGGTCATGGTTTCTATTACCAAAGAATGCTTGAACTGATAAAATGTATACCTTGAATACAATTTAAGTTGCTTTGGATAAAAGCTAATGCATAAATGTAAACGTAAAACTCATTGATCAAAAAAATTGTCTACATAACATGCGTAATATAAAACAAATTCGGACATACTACATCCGCCATGTTGTCAGTCACATGACCTACCAGTGTCCGTTTCATCATTTTACTGACCTTCACAACTCCTCTCCTGTGGCTTCATGGGATAGTAAAGTGTCCATCAAATCCATACTCCAGAATATTGGAGGAAGTAGTTAGTTCATAATTTTGAACATGCACTTTTGGATTGTTTTTCGCATACTGTATATTGGGAAGTAGGCATCTTCGAATGCAGCAACAGTTTCCCAGGATGGCAGAGTCTGCTCATAGATCATCATTATGAGCATGCATATCTTCTCCAGCTCTAACCGCTGCTGCTGGCCGGGGCAAGCTAGAGGGGTGTGTGTTCCTGCTGGATCAAGCTGCCAGTGTAACACAGCCTAACCGCAGAGGGGTGGCGCCCGTCTTTAATGCAGTGCGACATGGGCACACACAGGTAAGACACTTTACTACACAGAAAAACAAAAACTTCCGACTTCTGTCAGATTTTACATTGATATATCTCTCTACTAAATTTCTTTCCTTCTCTCTTTCTCTTCCAGATAGCAGAGTTGTTTCTGCAGCGTGGCGCAGACGTGAACTGCAGTGATAAACATGGACGCTCTCTACTGATGGTGGCTGCAAGTGAGGGACACCTGGAGACCGTGGACTTCCTGCTCTCACAGGGTCAGTGGCCTAGGGGTCCTTAATCTACCATAACCCCTGAAAACCTACTGTATCAAATTTCATAGGCCTCTAAATCATCACCTTGATCAAAATCAAGTAAAGCAAGTTAGCAAGTAAAAGTCTTTTAGTATAATTGTGAAAAGGCCCACCTTCAGGTTGTGATACACTTGTCTTTTTGGTGTGAATTTTATACTAGTTTTTTTTTAATAAACTAAACGTAAAAACAATGTCTGTATTATTAGTAATATTTCAAGAAGAACACATACTGAACTGAAAAACTTAGGTTTACTTGATTTATCCATTCACCATTTTTATAAATCATGTTAAAATGTGATTATTAAATATAATCCAACAGATCTCTCAATCATCATTGTATTGCATTGCATTATATATTTTGCCCACCACAATAAAAATTACAAAGCTTTGATCCAAAAAATAATTTAAATTCATCTTACTAAGACAGTATTGGGAGATCAAGAGTCACAACTGATACTTACCATATGCATTTTATGTAAGTAGTCTGCTATACTGATATACTGTAATATCAGCAACTGCACCAAAACAATTTTTGCTCAGTTTGGCCCTCTGAATAAAAATAAAGGTGTTTTTTTTTCCTCCTCAGGTATAAGCTCCATATTTTCCTATATCCATCATATATATATATGGGCAATAACAGTATGAAATATGATACTCAACAAAAGTTTAACAAAGAGAGGAGCTCCCACACATAATCGTAGAAAAATGTAACATTATATAGAGGCCAAATACAAAGACGAAATGTGGTTACAACACTGATGATGACTTAAATCAAATACGGTTTGTCTTTGGCCTCTCGTTTTCTACGATTATGTGTGCGAGCTTCTCCTTTTGAACTTATGCACTAAAGTAATTTGTTTGTCTATAAATGCCTTAAGTTTTTACACTCCACAAAAGACACATTTACAGGGTTATACCACTACATTTTATGTGACAAAACTGCCATCATTCTGTCAAATAGTCCATAATGATTGTGTTTTTACTGTAGGGGCTTGTCTGACAACAGTGGATAAAGAAGGCCTGACCCCGCTTGGGTGGGCATGTTTGAAAGGGCAGAAGAAAGTGGTGGAGTTTTTGGTGGAGAAGGGAGCTCAGATTGACCACACGGATAAGCATGGGCGTACCCCGCTGGACCTTGCTTCTTTCTACGGAGACGCAGACATAGTAAGCTGAGATAATCTCTCTCACACTTGTGACACTTGTGTCTCAGTATTATGCCGTGTCCATATCTGAGCGATCTGTATTCAGGTGCATTACCTGGTCGAGTGTGGAGCGGCGATCGAACACATGGACTACAGCGGCATGAGACCTCTGGACCGGGCCATCGGTAGCAGAAACACCTCAGTCGTGGTCACTTTACTGAAGAAAGGGGCTAAACTGGGTGAGTCTCACCTCAGAACATCATGACACACATTCTTTCATATCTCTCATGGGTTCAAGTGCCGTCCTCTAGAATCTAGATCGCCACAGTCAGGTTCTCAAGAGGGTTTTTTCCATTCTAAATCTAGAATGTGGTGAGTTCCATTTGTTCTCCCCTTTTCTCGGATAGTAAAAGCACAGTGTTCCTTTGCCGAGTCCTAAATGCAATTGAAACCAGGCCATATTCACAGCAGAGCCGTGCAGGACGGTTAGCCCACAGTTTTAAGTAGGACGCTGGTGATGTATGAGACTGTCATTCACGCTCTGCGACAGGGCAAAGACTTTTATAGCGAAGTCCACTCAGCTTTCTACCCAAAGTCACAGAGTGCAAAACCTTAGGAGAACAAATTCCCCCTCCAGTTTAAAAACGTCTAATTACATCGGAAACGGGGACTGTCTCTACCAGTCTGAGGTTGATGATGGCAATGACTTTGCCAGACGCATTTTAATGACGTTGTGGTGTGATTTGTCTTGTCTCTACACACTCAGAAAAACTCCTGTGTGGACTAAAGGAAAGAAAAATCTCCATAACCACTGAAAAATAACCCATGCTTTAAATTAGCATTAGCAGAGATTTCCAGTTAGCCACTAGAAGGGAGACATATAGAGGTTAGCAATTTTTTGCAGCTCATTTCCCCTTGGTATACAAGTAATACTGCTGGACAAGCAAAAATATCTAGTTTCCATTTTTTTTAATGTCATGCTCGCATCCAAACCATCACGAGGTTTGCTGTTTTAGAAAGTCTGCCAATGAATAGTTTCACCCTTTAGTTACTGTAGTTCTCAAAGTTAGCCTCAAGTAGCACTATATTTCAGCATAATAAACCAAGTTATTCGAGTCCTGAATCTGATTGGTTGATATATCATTCCAGCTGTTTTCAAATGCACGATATAGTCACAAGTTTGCCTAGTTTCTCTATTAGCTGCATATTACATGCTAGGAATTACATCTTCTAATGGAAGGATGGCACATTTGCTTTATAAATATAATGATTTAGTATATTTTCTAATTTTTATTATGTAGTAATTGATTAATAAAAGGCACTCGAGGCTGTGCTATATTGTGGATTTAGTTTTCAAACCTGATTGCTTAACTTAATTTTTTTCTTCTGTTAAAAAAGTCTGTACGATTTTGTTTTAAAGAAATTAATACATTTATTCAGCAAGGAGGACCCATCAAATTGATCAAATACTTATGAACGTTCAAGAATCCTGAAAAAATGGTTTCCACCAAAATACCAAGCAGCAACTGTTTTGAACATTGATAATATTTTGAAACGTTTTCGAGCAGCAAACCAGCAAATTAGAATGATTTCTGAAGGATCATGTGACCCTAGAGTAATTGCTGTGAAGTAATGGCTGCTGAAAGTTCAGCTTTGCCATCACAGAAATAAATTACATTTTTAAATATTTAAAAATAGAAAACAATATAACAGTTTTACTGCATACAGGAGAGTATGGACAATTTCAAAAATCATACCGACCCCAAACTTTGTATGGTACTGTGTATTCCTTCCCAATTTCAGCACACATCTATTCTTCTTGAGTTTTTTCCTTGCATTTATTCTTTACGCTTTCTCTTTTTTCTTTCTGTACTGCTGTCACTTTCACTGCTAAAGGCTACAGAACATCTCCTTATGAGCGATCAGGTACAAGCATTAGGAAAGCTCTCTTCTCTGAATCGTTCTGTTTGTTATTGACTGTCAGGACTGACGTCTCTTTCTCTCTCGAAGGTAACGCTGCCTGGGCCATGGCCACCTCCAAACCGGACATCCTCATCATACTTCTGCAGAGACTCATGGAGGAGGGAAACCTGCTTTATAAGGTCCGTCACTGCAAACAACTAGCATCCCTAAACAAAGAGTTTTGAGTACAACTGACAAGTAGCTCTAACACATGCTTTACAGAAAACACAATTACATGGATCTAACCAGTGTATTGAAGAGCCATTTGTAGTGCTTGCAACAAATACTACATAAACAATGATCACTATGGTACATTTTCATGAAGGTCCTCTGAGACTTGTTTCTTTTCCCTTTTGTCCATTTGTTCTTTCTCTCTTTGTTCTCAGAAAGGAAAGATGAAGGAAGCTGCTCAGAGGTATCAGTATGCACTGAGGAAGTTTCCCAGGGAAGGTTTCGGGGAAGACCTGAAGGCATTCAGGGAGCTCCGGGTTTCCCTCTATCTCAACCTGTCCCGCTGCCGCCGCAAAACCAACGTATGTCACATGAGTATATGCACAACTTCAGTGGATAGAGGTTAAAGGCTTCAATAACATCACTAACAATTGTTGGATGCCAATATATCTCTGTATTAACAAACAAATGGCTATAGGCATTTTATATAGATCACATACACGCTCATCTTCTCCAGGATAATTGTAATGGTTTGTCTAGGTTGAGGAGAAGAGCTTCACAGGCTGTGTATAGAAGTGTTTTGAGTGCAATTAGGAGGCAGATTATGTGAGTGTGAAAGAGATAGAGAGAGAGAGACACTATGTGTCCTGCTACGTGTTTCCTAATTACACATGCATCCTGAAGTTCTAATGGTTATTTTAATAGGATCTTCCACCATTAAACATTTAAAGTGCATCATTAGGGCTGACAGTTATGGCTCCTCATTGAATCTCTGACCTCAGACTCAAGGACGGAATTTCAACGAGAGACTCCTGATTACAGATTCATGCATGAGAGCAGAAAGAGGGACTGAGGTAGAATGTGAGCAAGTAAATCCAGCCTTGGTATGCACGCATCAGTACCAGAATGCAACAGTGCTGCCATTAATGCACTAATCACTCTCATGGGTCTAATTAAGACAGAGTTAAACTTGCTGAAAACTTGATTGGTCCTCATTTTTTCAGCTGTCCCTTCTTCTTGTCACACATATTCTTCCTTTCACATTTGGTCTTGACAGGATTTTGGCATGGCTGAGGAGTTTGCCACCAAAGCTCTCGAACTCAAACCAAAGTCCTATGAGGCATTTTATGCACGTGCCAGAGCCAAAAGGAGCAGCAGGTAAAGAGCATGTCAATTGTTTCTGATAAAAGTGAAACACTTCCATTGTACTTGCTGTCTGCACACAAAACCAAACATATAACAAAACTCTCCATTTGGCCAGTTCCTATTAATGAATCAGTTCACCCAGTTCGTGAATAGACTATGTGCACGTTAGCATATGCTACTTCCGGCTGCGAAACCGATATGGGGTGTCTAGTTTCCGGTAGCCTGATGGACAACGCAGATTATGTATATTTCTCCAGATGTCTTGGACATTAACCGAAGATTACAGTCGATATTATAATATAATATTAGAGTCGATTATGTTCATCGACTGGTTAGTGATTTTTCTCCAGCTCCCCAGAGCAAGAGAGAGAAAGGGGTTTAAATATTACATCTCTCAGTATGTCATACAGGGAGTACACATGTAATACAGGGAGTAAAGGTATCCGACGTTGGGAAAGGGAACTAAAAAAAGTCCTCGCTCTAGACTAGGTACTGAAAGAGTTATAGGAACTTAGTCCGGTCGGAACACGCGAAAAAAATGGTTATAGGAAGGTTCTAGGCACTGCAAAAGTCCCTCCGGGCGGAAAGCGGCTATAGACACCGTGAGTAGTGACTTTTCCCTTGTCAGTGGTTTAAAATATGTAGTTGGATTGTTTCATGTAACTTAGTTCTTCTCCCTCGCTGTGTTATGGCTTTGCTATGTGTGGATACATGTGCTGGTTACGTTCGTGAGACAGCTGATTAGTACTCTTGTCATTGACCGGAAAACAGTAACGTTACAGGAATCACCAACCCGTCGATCGCGGTCGACAAGTCGATCTTGCATTTTAAGTCGATCACGAAGAGTTTTCAAAATCAGAGAAAAAAGCCTATTGTGTGTAGTAAATGGTGTTCTAATCTAAGAGATACGGAGGCGCGCGTGCTGTATACAATCACGTCATTTTTGCGGCGCGCACCTTTGGGCTCATGCGGACCCGTCGAGTTAAACAAGGCTTTACGCTTTAACCATTAAACCAGCTCAGCCACAGTAAGTTTTGTATGTTTTAGGTCCATTGCGAACGATTAAACTAAGTTAACGCCGGTCCACTGATGTAAACAAGACGGCAACCGGAAACGAAGTACCCAACGTCCGCCCTCAAGCCGGAAGTTAGCATTTTTCTCGTGCACAGAGCGAATTGGATGAAGTGCAATACAGGAGTCACTGGTGTGTTTCATGGACTTTGTCGAGTTGTCTGAACAATTAAATCATCTCTGGTTATTATTTAAACTTGAATGAAGTCATGAACTACTAATGTGTTATGTGTACCTTTCCAGCAATGTTTTTTAAAAAAAAAAGCTATTTTGCAGGATAGTATAACTTTTATTAGCCTGATGCATAAATTGTCATTGTACTATAGTCAACATGTACTCATAAAATTATGATTCTAAAAATAGAATATAAAAAAATATATAGTATTGGCATCTCGCTGCAACAACCAAATCCAACAGCTGCAACAATCACATTTTGCTACCCTCTAATAATGCTACCTTATTTACAATGCATTTTAACCTTATTTATAAGGCAACTTGAAAGTCACGACAAAGAAAATCAGAATCAACACATCAAATATTGAGCCAAGCCGAAGTATTTTGTTTTTCATTAAAAAAATGTATTTATAAAGATTTAATTATAGTTGTGCTAATTAGAACAGGGTTGTAACCTTTTTGTTATTAAGTGGCATTTTTGATTATTCTAGTTAATCACTGTGCAAATTTGTTCAAAAATTTGTGAGTTGTCATCCACTAAGGAGAACCCCCCGCGTCATTCAATTAAAGTACACAGCTAATGCCTTGAAACGGCATTCTAATGTGCAATGATCGTGCAAATCTGTGTGCTTCTGTTGACTAGCACAGGTTCATTCTTAAGTATTTATTGCGTAAAACTAAACACAGGACAGGCTTTGTATCTATGAGGAATGATTAACTCAAAATGTAGATGAGCATGCTGGTGCGACTTAAGGCCAATTTATACTTCTGCGTCGGGTGCGCGCAGTAGGTACGGCGTAGCATACACACAAACACGTACCATACGCCGTACCCATCGCCGTAACCTGGCGCGCACCTCCTCAAAAATTTAACTACACGTCGCGACGACGCGGACCGCAAGATCTGTGATTGGTCGGCTTGGTAGCATCGCGTTTCCTCCTACGCATTTCCGCCGTGTTCTTATGCACCGCCCGCCATTTTTAAATTCTAAGTACAGCGAAACTGTTAAAAAAAACTAAAAATGAACTGCTTTTCCACCTCGATAAGCTCCAACTCCAACGTGATCCACTCTCTTTCAGTCGCCATTGCTTGTAGTAACCTAAACTCTAAACACAGTGGAACATTAAAACCCTCCGCCGCCAACTAGCGTTTCGGCGCTGTACTGCAGAGCAACGCAGACCTAAACGCAGAAGTATAAATGCTCACGACGGTGTCGCCTACGTGCCTAGCCTACGCCGCACACTACGGCGTACACTCGACGCAGAAGTATAAATTGGCCTTTAATCTAAATGAAACGCATACGCCTCTCTGACTATTGTTCACATCAGAGTCTGCGCAAACTTAAACACCCCTGATTGTCCTTTACGTTCATGCTCTCGATTGGCTATAATGCTCAACAACACAAAATGCAAGTCTTTGACACTCTTCATAGCGTAAACACAAATATATAGGGGAGTTTTTGAAAGCAGCTGCCTACAGTACCTATCAGCCGGTACCGAAAATAACATTGGCTATTTAACCCGCAGTCTGCCTGTGCCTATTGACTCCCGACCCGCACAGCAAATGACCAGGTAAATATTTTCCTCCCGTTTCATCAAATTGTATTGGTCCACCTGTCGGGTACCTGCAGATAACTGCCCACGTGCAAGACTCTGGCCAGTTTTGGCTGTTATGGGATAGTTGTTAGCTTAACAAAAATGCTAATTTCCAAATGAGCTGTGAATGGTAACCAGTCGCTTTAAAGTTGCTGCCTGTAATAAGAGTCTTAGTCATTTATAAGGTTCCATTGTGGTTAAAGATTCTGTTTATGTTGAGCAGCGGTTCTCAACTCTGGCCCTCAAGATCCACTTTCCTGCAGCGTTGAGCTCCAACCTTGATCAAACTCGACTACCTGTAACTTTCTTGTAGTCCTGAAGACTTAGATTGACCCTGAGAAAACTTACCTGAACAAGCTAGAGCAAAACTCAGGAAAGTGGACCCCGAGGGCCAGTGTAGAGAACCCCTGAAATAGACTGCCGCCCATGTTTAGAAGCTAACAGGGTTTACCGAGAAAAAGCACAGATCTAAACCCTATAGTACACATAATAATGATTAAATATTTACCATGTCCTTTCCACTCTCTCAGGCAGTTTGCAGCTGCGCTGGCTGATCTTTATGAAGCAGCACGTCTGTGTCCCAGTAACCGAGAGATCCGACGTCTGCTGGCACGCGTGGAGGAAGAGTCCCAACACCTGCAGCGACAGGGATCTAAACACCCTACCTCTCACGCCAACCCCTCACACCACGAGGAAGACAATGACGATGAGGAGGAAGATGATGATGACGAAGACATTGAGAGTTTGGAGAAAAGCCCAGACAGCCTGAGCATAAACATGTTGGAGGCAGATGAGGAGGAGGAGCGGCGTGAACAAGAATCTTCTCGGCAGGAAAAGAGGAAGGAGAGCTGGCATCAAAGCCGCACCTTGCCCGATTCTCTAGGCCTAGCAATATCGGGTGCCCAGTCTGCCGTCTCAGCGGCTGCCCCGGGACGGGTCGCCCACAGACGCCTTCCGTCCAGACAGGCCCAAAGCATGAAAAACCGAGAGTACAGCAGCTCGCTACACATCGAGGGCAGGCCACCCCAGAGTGCCGGGTCGAGCCCCATGCCGAGCCGCCACAGACCCACCTCACTCCGAGCAGGACCCTGCATTGACATCGGCAGCGTTGAGAGGGGTCCGCTCAGTGGTACCAGAGAGGGCGCCGTTCAGTTCGGACACGCTGAGAAGGCCGAAGGCAGTGTTGAGCCAAGGGGGGAATTTTGCAGGAGCAGCAGCGTGAGAGTGTCCAGCTCCTCCAGCGGAAACCTGGCGGATACAAGCCGCTTACGCAATTCTGTGGCGAGCGCTCCCGACAGCGGCACGAGGCAATCGGAGCATAAGCCACGCCCCTTTATGGGTGTCATTGACAAGACTGCTCGTTTCCAGCAGCAGCTGCAGCTGCAAGGTCACCATGGCAATCTGGTGTCCGGTTACGGCTGGCCAGAAGGCCTCGTAGGTCACAACGTAAGTGCCGTCATGAACACGCACTCGCAAGGACTGACTAGCGACCTCCAATACGCTAAAATGAGCGCGTATCAGGAGCCCATCCATAACAGCACTCATACGCCCGAGTTTCATCCTGGACACGGATACAAGGACTGTAACCCCCTCCAGCAGCACTACAACGACACCAAGCACAAGCAGGCCAGCCTGGCCCGGGACAACCCCATCCTGATCAGCTCCATCAAACCCAAACGCTCCTTTATCGAGTCCAACGTGTAGCTGCAAACTCGTAATTTATGCTGAGCGCAAATTATTTACAATCTTACGACTTTAATATAGGGGGCTCGGGTCTCAGCAACAAACTCAATGTCATTTGAGTCAGTTTTGGAGATTTTTGTGTGAGTGCTCCAGGTAAGCGATTGCCTTGCATTTCCGTTTACAGCTACAGCTTCAGAGGTATTTAAGCACACGTTTGAATGCGCAACGCTGCGTCCGCACATTAAAAGAGAACAGAGCTATAATACAGATGATGTGTTAATGTGTTAAGATACCTGACCTGACTTTAGACTTCAGTAAGGACATAGGACGTCTACCAAGATGAAACGCTGTCTTTTACAGTTGGATCGTGGACCAGTACTATATGTGTATTCAAAAGCATTTCATGTTTGAATGGTGATGAGTCTGTGTGTGTGTGTGTGTATTTCTGTTGAGAAATCGGTTGTATTTCTTCATAAATTACTCACTGTTTTGACTGATTTATTTATGGCTTGGTTGTCTGATTAAAACAATATTATATTTTATATATTAGTTATTTTTGCACAGCTATATATTATGAAATACAACTATGATTGTGAGATTGACATGAACTGTATAAAGGACACCAGGTTTACATGCATGTTATGGTGAACCATATTCAGGTGTCTATGAGGACAGATGTTATTTCATATGTACATTATTTGCAATTAATTTTATGTATAGGGCTGTTATGAATTGTATTTGAATATTTCAGCATCATATACAATAAACCCCTGTTTAAGACTTCGGTTATTTTAGTTTATTACATTTCTCTCTTATTTTGTAAAGTCCTAAACAATTAGGCCTACTGAACAATCTTAAAGATACTTTCACATTTGGAGTTAGTGGATTAAAATGCGAGTCTAATCAGATTTTTACAGATGTGTCTCAGTCTGGACACTTGGGCTGCTCAAATCGGATTTCAAATTGTCTTTTGTATCACTCTAAATGTGACAATATAACGTCAAAACTGGTGACGGAAATATTAATACGTTATTCACACAGTGGGTGCTTCTCAAATTGAAGGCTGCATCATAGAGAGGCTGTGTCCTTCATAGTCCAGTCCTTCTGAGGCTTGTAGGCTAGAGTCCTCCTCAGCATTAAAAACCACAAGACGGTCTAATTAATTTGCATGTCTACGCATGTTTTCACCCCTGCAGTCACGTCACGAAAATATTAGTTCAACTTAATGTTGGAAAAATTCTATGCATTACGAATTTTTATATTAACTGCCTTTCTATTAATGCAATCTAGTGAAGGACAGCCATCTGCGGTCTCCCGGTGGCTTACATTATTGGCAGTTTTCATAATAAACTCAGACGAGCTCAGTACCGACTCGTTTTCCATCAGTTTATTTTCATGAATTTAAATGTGTGCAAAGGATTGTGGGTGATTGAAGGCCACGGAGGATACACCTGATGCGTCCTTCAAAACAGGCCGAAAGAAGGACTTGAAACGAAGGCTGCTTTCCCAGGATCCTTCAAGTAGAGATGGCTTTCAGCGACGTTTGATGACGTGGCAGCCGAGACATGATGCAGGCTTCGTAGGATGCAGTCTTCAGTTTGAAAAGCACCCATTGAGATTTCGGCTGTGACCACTTTTCTTGTGCAACTTAGGAGTTCTGCACCGTGACTCAACAGGGCGCTTATTTGGAGAGTGAGATGATGCACCTTTATTTTTCCTGCATCTGTTTTGAAAGCCTTGTAAAGTGTGGGTACGCCTATGTCATTTACAAAGCAACCCATGCAGAAAGGATGGTTATGTCTGGACCGGACACACTTATTGTGCTTTACCAGCGGAGACGATGGGAGAATCAGTGGGTACCTCAACGTCCGTAGAATCAGAAAAGGTCTGAAGACAGAAAGACAGATATAAAAAAAATATACGCCATACACAAAAAGGTGGAAATATTTAATGGAGAAAAACCTTTTGTTGAATTAGTTGAAAGAAAGTGACGTTAAAGGCCCGTTTACACCAAGAACGAAAACTATAAAGATAACCAAGGGTCCACACCAGCGGACGGTAACAAGGTTAGAGACTTGTTTGAAACTCCAGTGATTCATGCATCCCTAAGCAATCATTAATCAATGTTAATATGAATCTCAAGCCAAAAGTCTATTGTTCAACAGGTTGATTTTACTGTTCATCAGACAAGGTCTCTTAACAGTGCTCTCATATACAGTAATATACATATGGTTACATCGTAAAGCCATGAAATCCAGTCACTGAACGCATTACAATAAGCATCCACTAATAAATCCATCTGATTTTAAGTTTGAACTATTTTCTACAAGCAACATTATACCCTTTAAATGATTAATAGCTCATCTCAAAAAATCATTTTATGAAATAAGACAAAATCAACTGGAGAATTTCACCTGTATTCAAACATAAGTCATGATGGGAGATACAGAACAGCCGCAGGAGGAATCATAATTATGTGCTACAATCGCTATAATTACGCCAGCAATCTGTCCGCTACTGCACAGAAAGGGGATGATAAACATTTATTATGATGTTTAAGGCCACTCAACACTGCTGTGTTATGATGGAGAATCATTTAGGAGTTTTAGCCTGATTATGAACCACTCACTCTTCAATCGATCACTTTGCTGATGGATGACGGCATGAACCTCCCATCATTGACTAGTCTAGTCTGAAAAATACATTTTTTTAATGCTATTTGACATTTATGGGAAAGTTAATGTCAGATTGTGTTGCTGATTTTAAATAAGTTATGCAATTGTGAGTTCACCAAGCAGTTTTTTGAGATTTCAGGATTCCCCTATTTAATTGGTCTTGGATGCCCGAAATAACCCCCCAGAGGCACTGCAAATATGGCCGCCGAGTGACCAGACTTTCCTTGAAAGGAACTTTGGTGTAAAAAAACAATGGTTATACTAGCTTAATGCTAATTCTAGTACTCATCTGAACCCGGTGTGTGACAAATCAGGTCCTCATTGAAATCGGGTCTCAAAGCAATCCCATTGGCTCAAATTACTTTTTAATAGGTACTCTCTTTAGCCCCTGATTACAATTCCTACAAAATAATCTAATGATAAAGCTTTTTGAACTACATTATAATGACTATAATGTCTGTATTAGTTATCTTATGTACCAGCATAGCATACAAAACCCAATTTTTAGCCTGATATCTTAGTTTATGCATTCATTTGCATTTAACCTACATGTATTCACAGTAAAGTCTTACTCGCCTGACTGATCTAGGGTCAGTATTATCAGAGCTCACTGACAAGTGGTCCATCGGAAAATGGCCATTTTCAGAGTGCGGTTGGGTGTCAGAAGGGTGGTCTGCAGGGGCAGGTTGGTCATAGGACTGGTACGGCTCTTCGTGCTGATCCAGCTTTCAATGGCATCCCGTTCATACGAGTAGCCATCTGCAGGCAGAAAACAACAACAAAACGCTTAAACTCAAAACTAAATGTCCATCAAGCAGGTTAAAGGAACACTCCACCGTTTTTTGAAATAGGGCTTATTCACATTCTTTCCTACATTTTGATAGGTGTGCAAATGCATTTTTGTCTCAGTGCATGCATTGTTTTAGTTTGACAGGGTCGGCGCTAGCTTAGCTTAGCACAATGAATGGAATCATTTGTTGCCAGCTAGCATGTCCCGAGTAAAAGTGATAATTTTTTAAAATAAGAAAACACGTAATTACTTCTTGTGGCCTGTGTATTCACAACGAGTACAAATAGCGCTGCAGATTAACACTAGGCGATTTCCTAGGCAGAAATTGATATTAGGGGGAAGCACAGGCGAAGCACTGCTGCTTAGGCGAAGCACTGCTACTTGGGCACAGAGATATCACGCAACACATGAAATCCCAAGTAGCAGTGCTTCGCCTAAGCAGCAGTGCTTTGCCTGTGCTTCCCCCTAATATAGTCCCAAGTCAATATCTGCTTAGGAAATCGCCTAGTGTTAATCTGCAGCACTATTTGTACTCGTTGTGAATACACAGGCCACAAGAAGTAATTACGTGTTTTCTTATTTTAAAAAATTATCACTTTTACTCGGGACATGCTAGCTGGCAACAAAGGATTCCATTCATTGTGCTAAGCTAAGCTAGCGCCGACCCTGTCAAACTAAAACAATGCATGCACTGAGACAAAAATGCATTTGCACACATATCTAAATGTAGGAAAGAATGTGAATAAGCCCTATTTCAAAAAACGGTGGAGTGTTCCTTTAACACCTCTCAGACTCTCACCAGCAGCGATCACTGGGTCCTTCATGATCTCACGTGTGATTGGACAGAGGTACTCGTCGGGAGTGCCGTTAGAGACGGGTGCCATCTTCAAATCCTCGATCTTCTTCATGACTTTACTCCGCAGGCCCAGAGACTCTGAAAGAGCACAAGAACACTTCAACACATCCATACATTCAACATATCAATACAGCTGTGCTAACAGAACAGTGGTGGTTTTTCAAAATTGAAATTGAGCACGCCTCTGCGGTGAGATACGAGAGACACGAAAGAAGCGGCGGCCTCAAATACCCATGGTCATTATCGGGGAATAACTGACCTCAGAATGTCAGGACTGACCAATCGGAATCAAGCATTTCAGAGAGCGCAACCCCCGATCTGGACTCAATCTACTCCATTTAGATCATGGTTCTGAATCCGATCCGGAAGTAGTCTTTGACAAAAACATGATTTTCTCAGCTTTTTGTTCAAATGGGGGTTTTTTTATGAAAAAAGGATGCATAAACGCTAGAATAAAAATTGTGTTCTTGTTTAAAAGCAGAGACTGTTCTTTCTTTTGATATACCGATATTGTATGTTCAGATATTCATACAACAAAATATTCTGTCTGGCAACTTTTTTTTAAAGAACAGTGGTGGGGAAGGAGTTACGAGTAAACAGCTCAACCACTGGGACATAACGTGAATCAAAATTAACTTAGTTGTTACTAGTTGTTGTTGTTAGCTGTTTTGAAACTTTTTTTTCCAGGTAATTTGGCGTGCTGTTTTCATACTCCACCCTCTTTTATGAAGGCTCACCCCAACATTTCTAGCACTTTGCCTTCTTCTCATTTCAGCAGCCCACCACACCCCACGGCTCAAAACTATCTGCACTGGACTGACTCATGTCCATTTCTGCCAATGCACTGCCTTCACAGTGGGCCGCAAAGGAATCGAGTCTGTTCAAATGTCATGCTAAATGAAATGGGGTGATTTTACGGTCACAGCGAGTTGGACATCGATTTATTTTTTTAAAACTTTTTTCAGAAGTGCACATTAGGATGGGATTTCTTATGTAAATAGCTGCTGGTTTTAGGCCCAAAGTGGAACTAATCAGCTTTAATACACACAAACTCTTTTCTGGACACAGCAAAGGCAAGTACGTTACATAACTCAACAAATCCCATGTTTACATTCCCCACAATCTCTAGGATTAGCTCTTATGTTGGCCACTATTTTCATAATTTTTCCTAAAAAAAAACATGACCCAATCAAGATTTCCTGTTAGGTAATATATAAGGGACATGGTCAAATCCACGTTATCTTTATATAACTCCTCATATCAGCAGCTGAGGTAACACTTAAAGGTCATTCCTGCAGTATTATTGACGTAAAGTCCAATCTAAATTGTGTACACACACACATAAAGTAGACATCCAGAGTCTAAAGCAAGGTATGACACGAATACCAATATTGAGTGATGTGTGCTGTAATTTTACCGATGTGCAGCTCAGAGCTGAGGGTTTCCTTGGTGAGCGAGAGCAGCTCCTCTCCATCGATGTTATTGGATTTAAACACGTCAATCACGGCATCCAGGCCCTCCTCACGTAACCATGCCAACACATCTTCCTCAGACCACTCGCTCACCATCAGTCTGGAGTGTCCACATGACTTCCTTCCTGAGAGACAGCAACAGGACACATGTGTTAGCTAGCTATGGACCAATGACATGATTACATGCTCTTTTCTTTCCCCATCTACTAATTTACTAAAAAGTGCAATTCGTGTCAGAGCAAAAGCCTTGTGGGAAGCAGTGTGACTGTATATAATGCAGCAGCGCCTTCGGGTAGTTCAAGTTCAAGTTCGTTTTATTTATATAGCACATTTTATAACAGCCACTGACTGACCAAAGTGCTTTACAGAACTACGAAATTAAAAGACACCAACACCATGCGTAGTAGCACATCATAGAACAGTACAACAAGGTTAAGAACAGCTTAAAACGGGAGACGTCCAAGCAGTCTCAAAGATTATCAGTAATAGAAAATAAAAACAGAAAAGACAGTAACAGGTTTAATACTAGTATCATACTCAAAGGGGAGAAATATAAAATAGACAGAATATATATATATATATATATATACACACATACACATACTGTATACACACATACACACACACATACATATATGTATATATAAATATATACATACATACATACACATACACATACACACACACACACATATATGTACACATATACACATATACATACATGTACATGCACCTTATTTGTAGGCCAAAGAGAACAAGTGCGTTTTTAAAAGTGACTTAAAAGAAATCACAGAAGGGGCTATCCGAACGTCCAAGGGCAAATTGTTCCACAGCCGAGGCCCAACCACAGAAAAAGCTCGATCCCCTCTACGTTTAAGTCTGCATTGAGGGACTTGTAACAGATATTTTTCACCTGATCTCAGACTTCTTGACGGCGTGTAAGGTTGTAGCAGTTCAGTTAGGTAGCTAGGCGCTTGGTTGCATAGAGCTTTGTACACAAATAACAGGATTTTAAACTCAATTCTGAAATTAATGGGCAACCAGTGAAGAGACCTCAGAATTACTCAGGGTACTACAGTTTGATTCCTAACTTTTTGTCTTTCCCGACCCCATTGTTTCCAGAGTTATTTACGCTGTCTTGTCTAATAAAAGGCCATAAATAAAATTCATACATACAATGACAGGCAAACACCTCTTCTATAATGAATACATTCTTAATTTCTGAACTATAATTAATTTAGATGTTTTTCTGGAAGTCAAGCAGATACAAGTGTCCTGATTATTTAATGATGATGATGATGTGAAAGATTAAATGAAAAATCTTATTTAATAATTGGGCATAATGTTTTAATATATTTCTTAGAAAAAAAAAACAATATTAACAAATATCTCACTGCATATTAATATTTGAAAAATTGTGTTCACCAAATCAAAAATCATGTGATCCAACCAACATGAATAAATATGCAAAAAAAGAAAGAAAAAAATAATAAAACAGCAAATGACATCATAGAGAGGACCCCTCATGATTAGTCTCTTAAAACATGCATACATAATATAAATATATATAGGAAAATGTTCAATGTTGTTAGACTTTTTCCTAATGTTCCTTTTTTAATCATGAACATTCTTATATGTGATGAAGTATCATCAGAACTAATCATGAATTAAGCTGTTTATAAGAATGCAGGTCAACTCTTCTCTCACTGCATGTAATGCATAAATCATGAGGTGGAATGTTCTACACCATGTCTCCGCTCACGATGCGGTCAGATCATCTGCAGTACTTTGAGTTCCTAGTGTGTGTGAGATGTTATTTTGTTATTCATAATGTAGATCTCATCAGATTTCTTCCACACACAAGCAGTTAAACCAGTCAGAGTATGTAAAGCCCACTAGAGCTCACGGAGTGCACTGTGTGTTTGGACTGAATCTGCAGCTGTGCTCATCACCCCAGAGGAACTTCTGAAGGACGAGAGAAGAATACATCTCATTCTCCTTCCTGTTTGTGTATTCGGTCTGATACTACCCCTCTCCTGTGTCTCTGACTCACAATGAGTAATTATTGAACATGCTAGCAGTATTACATGCAGCTAGCAGTGTTATAACAATAGTGCGAGATTTACTTTTTACATTTTAAACTTTCTTTAGTGTGTAATGTTGCTGTTTGAGCTCTGCAACGTTACAAAGCACAAAGTTCACTCGATAGGGTGTTATTCTCTATCAGTAAACTCTGTTCTGAACTCTCTGAAACCCCTCCATAGTAGTTGTCACAATATTCCTTATTTTAATAATTCCTGACCAAGACATGTGCAAGGCCTTGGTTGAGTTGAGTTATATTGTGTTGAAACTCACGGTTATGGTAAGGGGCGTGACATTTCCGAAACGCCTGAAGCAGTTGACCAATCACAACACACTATTACAGTCAACCAATCAGAGCACATTTGGGCTTTTTGGAAGAAGGGGCTTCATAGAGAGAACTAAATAAAGCAGATTGACAGACTGGGAAGAGAGGTGCTGCAACAAAGTAAAATATATGACAAATATGTTTTTTGAACATTCAAGCCTAGTCATGAAAACCTAGTCAGGTAAACCCCAAAAACTAAATCAAGACTTTGTGCAAATAGCATATGGCATAATTTATTATTTGGCAGACACTTGCATTGAATATACATTCAAGGTGTTGCTACAGCAAACTTTTACCACTTGAGCTTGAAGGTGTAAACAAAATAATTCATAAAAAGTATACCGTATATTATGGTCTGAATTTCTCTTACCTTCACTGCTGGAAACTGAAGCAGCTTCATCTGAAATGAGGAACAAGAACAAGTATAACTGAACATTACAATGGGCTCATTTCACATCATTTAGGGACAGATTTCAGGTTACAAGCAGCAGTCACGCTTATAGTATATATTATGTCTGTATTATGTTATACTGGATTAATCTCTTTGGGCTTCGTAGTAGCAGTAAACACAAGCTTTAGCAGTGTCTCAGAACAATACAAACACTGCTCAGTTTGTATTTTTGTTGTCAAGTGTATGTTGAGTTTATTTTTTGTGCCCTGAAAGCCAGCGTGCGCACACTGTCTGCTAGTTACAGACTAAACTAACAATAAACACTGGTAATACACACTCACCAGGAAAAGATTTGCCTTCAGTGTCAGGAATCACACAGGGGGAAATGACAAGACAGAAAAAGCAAACAATCATCTTCTTGCACAATCATTTTTATCATTCTTAAAACAAATACTTTGTAATTAGCACTCTCTGTGTATGGATCATTCCTACTCTGCAGTATTTTCATACCACCATTATATCTTTCAATATACTGTATAAAATATTTTTCACTTTTTTTATGATGGACAGTCCACCCCAAAATAAAAATTGTCATCATTTACTTGCCCTTATGTCATTCAAAAAGTGTATGACTTTCTTTGTTCTGGCGAACACAAAAGATATTTTGAAGAAATTGGTGACTAAAGAGTTTTGGGTTCTCACTGACTTCCATTGCATGGACAATTTTTTTTTTTTTAAATTAGAGCTGCACAATTCTGAATCAATTGAGAATCTATTTAAAAATATTTAATCAATTTGAATGAATTGTTTGTTTAAAATATAGGTTGAAATGAATGATTCAATGAAGACTTCACTTGTTTCATTACTGGATGAATTCAGGCATGATTCAATGATAAATATGTCTTTTAATCACATGTCTCCACCTACTGGTGTAACGATGTAATTGATTCAAGCGTCAAGCTGGCATAGGAATACTTCCATAAACGAAAGCATTTGGAGACGGGTTACAGAGTTTATAAAGTACTGTATAACAGGACTGATCTGTATGAACCCACCCTGAGCACTGCTGCCATCTTCTACCTTCCAGATATTAACGCTTTTGTCCATGGAGCCGGTGGCGATGAGAGGGGCCGTGGGGAAAAGGCACAGGCCGTCACATACCTGCCCAACAGGAAGAGACCGGTTCAACAACTTAAACTGAGAGTTCAGACCTCAGAAATCATGACTCAGAACTCACCTGTCATGCTGGTTAAGTGTGTAAAGTAAGATGCCTTCGTTCTGCAAAGTAGAACTCATTGTTATAAATGTTATGCTACAGACATCCAAGTGGGCTGAGCTGTCAGTCATCTTTTATATTTATTGGTTGGACAGAAATATACGATGAATATGAATGAGACTCACAGCTTGATACACAGTCACGGTCTTATCCACCGATCTATGGGAAAAGAGAGAGTGACATTTAAAAGGCATGAGTCAGACGAGCTCTCCATGGCCTTTATGTGCAGTAAAACTGAGCTTGTCTGCCTGCTGACACATAGTGGATGAAAAATCCATTTCATCAGAGATTATTAGCAAACAGACTTCAAGACCAGCGCTCATCTATCATGGTGTTCTTCTCTCTGCTAATGTCTGTGATTACACAGCACCATCCAGTGGAAAACAATGGAACTGCAAGGCAAGATCTATATACATTTACATGATCTGCATTTATGGATTTGGCAGATACTTATATCATCAAAAGCACGTATACATTATTATAAATTCATGCAAATTCATCATGCAGACATGTTTGTTGACCTCTTGAATGCAATGTTCAATCATAGGTGTTTAATTACAATTCATTCACCTCACAAAACAAGTTTTTTGTTCTGAGTTCTGCTTGCTCTCGCAAATCCTCCCATTAACAAACAAAGACAGGGAGCAAGTAAGCCAATCATTATGCAGTGTCTAAACAACTTTATTGATTTTAATGTAATGTTGTGATATCACAAAGTGAGATGAGTGACAGCGTTTTAGTGATTGTAAAGTGAGCGCTCTTTCGAGGCTGCTAAGAGGACCGATGGCCAATACGCTGCAAAGTTTTGGAAGTGACATCTACAATAAATGCAGGATTCACTCTTGAAATGGCAATTTACATATGATAACTAGTCTAGGACAATAAATATGGCAAGTCTTGATACTCGCATTGTTAATACAGAATGATTACTAGAAAAATATTCATATCAATATATTTTTTTAAATTCCATTCCAATTATTTGTAAAAGTAATGACTAAAATGTCTAACTGAATGTTTTTGTTATGGTGGAGACGTTGCTACACGTTACATCTGCACTTTACTGGAGAACCCATACTCATTTCACATACTCAGTGATTTGATTCTTAATTGACCCTCACAGTAAAATTAAAATGTTAAGTTAATAAACTTGTAGCTAAAGTTCAGGTAAATGTTTATTTGTCCATCTAATTAATAAAATAAAAATGTATGACTCTGCAAAAACACAGACAGTGATGCATGTGCAACAAGTTAACAACAATAATGTGCATAGTTCTGATCTACGATCTTAACATAAATTTAACTTAATCACAATATAGTTAGTTTCTATTAATATTGAAGGTTATATGCTTAATATGTAGCTCTGTTTTACATATTATCAGGGGTCCTTGCTCCATATCTCTATCGCCTAAGGGGTCCTTGCCCTGAAAAATGCTGACCCCTGTTCTAACATAAAGTTACAAGTAAGTAACTTTTTTGCTCCAGCTACTATGGTGCATGGTGTGAAAGTGGCATAGATTAGATGTCACAATGAGCGAGAAAGGTTGACATGGAGCAGATAAATCTCGATTCTATAGGGAATCACCCGTTTAAAAAAAGGCCAAACAGCGGAGAGCCTCCAGGCAAAAAGAGAACTCGTGATAAAACAAGAATCAACATTGGCTTAGCGTTTCGGAGATGGCGAGAAGAACTGAGGGATTTGAAATTGTAAAAACAAAGCGAATATGGCGTTTTTTTTACTCAATAAGTGAGTAAAATATTCTATTAAACAGATAATTTGTCAAATGTAGCTCTCTTGTGAAGGGTCATTTCATTGTGGTTATTGTAGCGCTGTGCGGGAAATTTTTTTTTTAAGGAAGTGTCTATTAATGGGTATAGCTACAGTAACGTCTTCAGCTAGTCCGCTTGACATCCTTTCAATCTAAACTGGTTATATCTCTTAAGCCTAGTAGTGAATGTTTTTTGAACAGTAAACCAGAATTATTCGCACAGTCGAAGCACAACCAAAACAATGTTCTTCTGCAAAATGCATGCAGTTTTGTTTTTAAACGTTAGAGGACTGAAAGTTACATAGTGTACCTTTAAATGGTAATGTTAATTTATCTTTGTTAACAAAATACTTTTTGTACTGGAGTAAAAAATTAGCCCTAAAGTGGTTGTGTGCATGTATGTGTGTGTGTGTGTGTGTGTGTGTGTGTGTGTGTGTGTGTGTGTGTGTGTGTGTGTGGTGTGTGTGTGTGTGTGTGTGTGTGTGTGTGTGTGCGCGCGTGCGTGCGTGCGTGCGTGCGTGTGTGTGCGTGCGTGTGTGCGTGTGTGCGTGTGTTACTGACCCTGACACCAACATCTGTCCATCAGCAGAGTAAGCACAGGACAGAACCGGAGCAGACTGACTCGCCAGAGTGTGAGCGAGCTGCATCTTAATGCCTGTGGATCAACAAACATCATTAATCACACACACATTCACTAAATACACAGACAGAGAAGGGAGACAAAGGCAGGAGTATCAGATGTGCTACCTGCAGCAGACAAAAGAGAAATAATCCAGATCTTCAACAGACTGTCCTGTCCACATGAGGCCAGCTGAAACTGAACACAGCCATCTGTGCCTGGGAAAGACAGAGAGAATTCATCATTTACTTTTATTAACAAGTCATTCATCTTCAGAACATCAAAAGAAATATAAGAAAAGTATTTTGAAACTATTTTGCAGATTCCCAAAGCTACAAGATAGTAAAAACTTAAAGTAATCAAGTTACAGTCTAGTTACCCTTTTGAAAAAGTAGTTACTATCGTTCAAAATTTGGCGTTGGTAAGAATTTTTAAAAATGTATTTGAAAGAAGTCTCTTATGCTCACCAAGGCCACATTTATTTGGTCAAAAATACAGTAAAACAGTGATATTGTGAAATATTCTTGAAAAGTTTTCTATTTTAACACATTTTGAAATGTACAGTAATGTATTCCTGTGATCAACAGTTACAGTCACTTTTTATCAGTTTGATGCATCCCAACTGAATAAATGTATTAAATTCTTAAAAAAACTAAAAACAAAACAAAAATGTATTGACTGTTTTGACTTTTAAATGGTAGTGTGCATTCAAAAGGAATACCATCAGAAGATATTTATTTTTACAATCTGAAGTATCTGGTAAACAATGCAAATTAGGGCGACAGAATATAAATTTACAATGAATTCAACTAAAAAAACTTTAAAGGGTACCTATCATGGAATTTTGAAAATTACCTTTCATGTAGTGTGTAACATAGATCTAAGTGAACAAAAACAAGTTTTAAATATGAAAGTTCACCGTATACAAAGTTATTGTCTCTCAAAAGTAAGAGTCGACTCTGAGTCGCTGATATGAATCGATAGACAAACGATGCATTTTCTCTAACTTTCGTACGTCACTTGTACAAATTATTTGAATTCGACACGCCCACTCAGTGCGCGCGCCGAGCTGACAGAGAAACCTGACAACAACATGTCGATGAGACTCTGTTATGAAGTGCGAATCAAAAGCAAACTTTTTTTTTCACTGCCCAGAGACAAGCATGTGAAGACTCAGTGGCTAGAGTTTATATTTACAACTATACCACACAAGTATAGCCACCTTGAGCTGTGTTCACGTTATTTTAATGACGATCGCTTCACAAACACAAATGCTTTCAAGTGTTGATTCGCGAGTCGGCTGATATAGGAAGGTCCAATACCAAGTTTATTTAGATCAGCTTCCTCCTCCGAATCACAACCTGTAAGTACTATTAATAATTGTTGCTTTTATGTGTGTGTGTGTGTGTGTGTGTGCGTGCGTGCGTGCGTGCGTGCGTGCGTGTGTGTGAGAGAGTGAGAGTTACGCTCAGCAGCTTCTAGGTCTCCAATGTCATTTTTTTTGTTTTTTGAAATATGTGAAATTATGTGAAGCGTATTGTAGTACTGCAGTGCTTTATCAATATGTTTAAGCTTTGGGCTAACGCAAAATATAACTGACTGCGTCATCTGACCAATCACCGCCGATTAGCGTCACGCAAAGGAGGGGTTTGGACAAATGAGTCGTCAAACGAATCATTAGGGAGTCGGTGAGCAAATCAGGTAAAAAATAAATGCATATTATAAGACAACAAAGGTGTTTTTTGTCATTGCATGCATGTAAAACTGTTGTTGGGGACTCCCAGAACATTATTAGGAACATTTTAAATGCCATAATAGGTACCCTTTAATAAAATTGGGTCGAAAACATAATATGAAGAGTGGCATTTACTGAATATTTCGATAGAATAAAGACACTGGGACTGAAATAATTGGTGAATTCTAAATTTCAATAAACTAAACTGTATAGTTCACATTTAAATAATCTGACTATGAATCTACATTTAGTAGAGTGCGTCAGATTATTACTTAGGTTTGCTCAGATACAGCAATGTAGTATTTCGTAACTTGTCAGAATAATTCAAATCTAGGAGTCCTACCCTTCATTATCTGAGGAGCAAACTGACAGCAGGAGACCCCGAGGTCATGGGCGTTCTTCTCCGCATGGAGATGGTTCATATCCAGGTCCCACAGTCGCAGGTCACCATATGTGGAGCCGGTGACGAGCAGCTGACCGCAGGGGGTGAAAGAGCAGGCCACTATACTGGTGTCAGTCACCGCACCAGTCCTAAACATCACCATACACAAGTGTCAATCAAACAGTTTGGGGTCTGGGGCAGTGCAAAATAAATATATGGTCTATACCATCATACAAAGATAGGCTTGATTCACTATAACATCGTGGACATTGAATATCTAGACCAGTAGATAATTGAAAGTTACCAATTATACTAATTGTATAACATTTCAGTCATTTTTACTGTAAACTGAGATACAAAACACAAGTGATGTACCTGCGCAGTGTCCTGGAGGTAAAATCCCACAGCGCGATGGTCCCATCGGACCCTCCAGACACCAGGTACAATGAATCTGGAGAGAAGGCGCACACCCTCACCGGACTCCGGCCCGGGTGCTCCAGAATGGCCTCGATCTCTCCGGTGTCCATCGACCACACCACGGTGGTGGCATCGGTGGAGCAGGAGGCCAGGTATTGACCGCAGGGGCTGAAGCAGCAGCAGTGGACCCCGTAGCCGTGGCCGGTCAGCGGGGAGAAGGGCAGCTCGCTGAAGTCTCGGCTGGAGTAAACACACACGCTTTTGTCCGCGGAGCAGGTGGCCAGCAGAGAGCCGGAGAAAGCACAGCAGTTCACATCATCTCGGTGACTTTGTAAGGTGCAGATTAGAGACACCATGTTTATGTCTTGTTGTCGTGTCCCTTTAAATACACAACAAGAGGAAGTCACTTAAGTGACATAATGGACAAAACAACATAACTGTAACTCACATTTAGCCTTTCTAACTCTAAAAGCGAGACACATTATTTAACAGTGAAACCACTTAATTTAACAAACCTAACCATCTTTTTATTCAAAACAGACGGGAAAAAACGTGTTAAATACCTCTGAAGTCACTCCCAGACAATATCGTTCCTAACATTATCCATTATCATGTTTAATAATCTAGTGTTACATTCAAATATATGTTATGTATTTTCATTGCTTATGTTTATGTTATAAGCGGTGTTTGTAGACGTACCTCCTTCGCACTTCCTTGTTCTGTCACGTCACTTTCAAACCACGTGGTTTTTGTTTATTGTGGCGCGTTTAGGTTTGTCACTTTATCGGATTGGTTTAAATATATACATGTACTTTATTTTACGTGGAACCCTTTTCACTTTTTATGAGCTTTTTTGTACACGTTAATGTATTTTAATTAAATTAAATGTAAATAATTTTATATAATAATATAGGTCTTGGCATGCATGCATTTGTTCTGTTGAACACAAAAGAAGATATTTTGAAGAATGTTGGTAACCAAACAGTTTATGGACCCCATTGATATCCATAGTATGAAGTCAATGGGGTCCATCAACTGTCTGGTTACCACAATTCTTCAAAATATCTTCTTATGTGTTCAACAGAACAAAGAAAGTCATACATGTTTAGAACAACACAAGGGTGAGTAAATGATGACAGAATTTTAATTTTTGTGTGAACTATACATTTAGGTAAATCTGAGATCTCGTACAACTTATTTGTATGGCAAGATACAAACTGTATAATTGAGAATAAAACTATATGTATATATAATATATAGTTCAGTTTGATACTATTTTTTATTGACATTTTTTGCTGCCCATTTAAACACTTGAATAAATATGGTGAATAAAATGTATAATATTTTTAAATTATTTTAAAAGTCCATTGATTGATGCATTTCTGTATTTTAATTTATTTTGCTGCCCATTTAAAATGAAATAAAAC
The DNA here is from genome assembly GCA_036326025.1 of Chrosomus eos. Taxonomy (NCBI): domain Eukaryota; kingdom Metazoa; phylum Chordata; class Actinopteri; order Cypriniformes; family Leuciscidae; genus Chrosomus; species Chrosomus eos. Next base: position 10,869,692 of record CM070828.1, on the reverse strand, counting down.
TTTGAATAAAATTTATTGCATTCCCATTTTAAAATACTAAAAACCTGACCAGTAAATGAGATAATTGCCCATGGAAAATTGAATAAAACAACACATTAGACACTGGCTGGATTTAAAAACATCCTTTTAATAAGTCCGTGCCAAACATCCACACACTCGCACAAACACTCTCTCGCGCACACACACACTCTTTCTTTCTTTTCTCTCTCTCTCACTCACTCACACACACACACACACACACTCACACTCACACACTCACACACACACACACACTAGTGAAAAATAATGCTCCTACAAAAAGAACGCTACCATTTGTTTCCCACAATATCTTTAAATAAAATAACTTCAAGTACTCTGACGCAGGTACAAAAAAACTCTGTTCTAGCTGCCTCCAGTGGGCCACGACGCACGCGGGAGACTCAGACACATGTGGTTACAGAACGCCTGCTGTCCATCTCTGAGCGGCTCTGGGGCCAGGGATACTGAAGAATACTCCGACAGTTTTCATATGGGTTCAGATATGAGTTTCGTACAGTATGCCTTTGAGTGGAGGCCGTGATGTGTTTTATATAAGAAAACAATAACATTACAAAACAGGGAAAAAACAAAACAAAACAAAAAAGAACAAATTATTTTCCCTATACCCTGTTCTGAAGGGCAGGCACTACTAAGATTAAGGAGACCACAGTGTTTTGTAGAGGATATGTATATACTGTACAAACAATAAATGTATATTATTAATCACTTTAAGACTAAAATTAATTGCTACAATCATTCTAAGGCATAAACAATATCCAATGTCTGAAACAATATGTACACATCATTCCAAACAAGACTCAATATATTGACATTAATAGACAGTATGTACACATGGGTGCCTCCTGCTTGCCTGTGTGTGTGTGTGTGTGAGTGTGTGTGTGTACAGTGATGCCGTTAGTTCACTTTCAGAGGGTTGAATACTCTGATGCCACATGGCACAGAACAGTGTAAACAGTTTCTTTTCTTTTTTTTTTTCTTGGCTTTGTTTCATATTTGGAGAGGAAAAACACAAACAAATAAACATTCCATTAGATTTAAAGCAGTTTCGCTGTTTCTTCCTTTTCATAGAAAATGAAGAGTGGACCTCTCTTTTATTAAGTCATAAATAATCATTTAAAAAAATTAAATACATTCACTATAATATTAACGATAAAGTAAAAATACAAAACCAAAATAAAAAGATATTTACAAGTAGTGGAAAGGGATTTTTCTCCTTAGTACAGCTCTGATGGTTGAAATTTCAGTGCGATTTCTCTTTTCTAGAAGGAAATGGTATTGCACAAAGACACCCTCTGTCTTGTGTCTCTTTGGGTGTTGATGTGTGGTGATTGGTCGGTCCTGAAGGGCCCTGGGTTGCAGAAAGAGTCTGCTTGTGAGCCCCGGTCGCAGGTTTGAAATGACAGCCCGTGGTCTGAAACCACCTCAGTTAGTCTGCTTCAGCAGCTCAGTCCACCTCTTCTCGAAGAACTTCCTCATGTTGTGCCCGGCCCGGCCGATGTCCGAGTTGTCCTCGTTGAACTTCTCGCAGTTGTCGAACACCAGGTTGACGTCGATGATGAACGTCTCTAAATTCTGATATCTAAAGAACACAGCAAAAATGCAGGTCGGTTACTGCATCTGTATCTCGTTGTTAAAGGGATACTCCACTTTTTTTAGGAAATAGGCTAATTTTACAACTCCCCCAGAGTTAAACTGTTGAGTTTTACCGTTTTTGAATCCATTCAGCCGATCTCCGGTTCTGGCGGTACCACTTTTAGCATAGCCTGAAAATAGGCTACCTTCCGTCAACATAACGGAACTATTTTCAGGCGCTGCGTCATATCATTACGCCTGCTGCACTCATGGTACGGCAGTAAAGTTTCTTGATTATTACGCAGGAATAAGAGTATAGTTCCTAGCCATATCAGCCTAGAAAATCGCAACTTTACATTTTCCGTCGGTCTTAGTGCACGATGTAACTACAGAAGAGTCAAGTTTTAAATAGGAAAAATATCGAAACACTTTGGTCATTTTTTTTTTGAGAAATGCTAATGGTCTTGTCCACTTCAATTATGTATGCTAAGCTATGCTAAAAGTGGTACCGCCAGAACCGGAGATCGGCTGAATGGATTCAAAAACGGTAAAACTCAACAGTTTAACTCTGGGGAGTTGGAAAATGAGCCTATTTCCAAAAAAAGTGGAGTATCCCTTTAAAGGTTCATGAAACACTAAAACATTTTTTGGAGCGTTTACAGGTATGTATGTGTTGCACATTATGGACAGTGCTATCATTTTAATGCTAAGATGAAAATGTAGGCATTTCATTTTTTATAAATGGATTTTGTTATTATTTTCTTGAAATTGATATGTTCATTTGTAAAGTGTTTTGTAAAAAAAAAAAGTATACATTTATTTATGAATGTTTGTTATTATTTTTATAGTTCTTATTCTTATCAATATTTTATTTATTTATTTCAGTGGAAAGGGTTGTGGAGAGGGGGGGGGGTTGTTAATGCTTTGTAAAATATTTTAGAGACGAAAATATTATACATGTATATTTTTTTACAATTATTATTTAACTTTTAGGTGTTTATTTTCATCCAGAATTTTAATGCCCCCTTCTATGGAAGCTTATTTTTGGCACCAAATAAAAAAATTCTCACAATTATCTCGAGTTTATTTTTGAAAAAACTTAGAGTTTCAATTCAGACTTATTGCAAATTGTGTATATCTCACAATTCTGGTGCTATAAGCTTGTAATTGTGAGTTGATTTAAATCAGAACTTTATTTCTCAGAATTGCAACTTTATAATAACATTACACAAGACAAAAATTCAGAATTGCAAGATATAAACTTGCAATTGCAAGAAAAAAGAATCCATGGCACCATATCCTTCTCCCCTCCACTCTACAGATTTTATTTTTTCACATTTTTCAAAACTCTGTGCTGAGGAAGTTGGAGGGAATTCAAGACACTTTAAAGTGGAAGAGAAAGAGACTTACTGGCTACTGACGAGTTTCTCACGGATAGTGAAGAAGTCCATGGGTTTTTTAATGACTTTGCGGTACCCTGGGACAGATTTGAGGTTAACCGGTGTGAGGAAGGGCCAGGCGTCCTGATGACGTTCCAGTTCGGCCAACAGAATCCTGAGAAGTACAAACGTACATGAGGCGTGCATAAAAAGCAACAATACATCCAGAAATACACATAGAAAAAGAGAGAATGCGAGTGGTACCTGCAGAGGCCCAGGTCCCGGTTGTTGTCTCTGGCTGTTTTGGCTCTTTTTACGCAGGCAGGGCTGTCTGGTTTGGGTGCAGGGGGGGTGGAGGTGTTCTTCTTGGCCTGGGTGGAGGTGGCGGCTGCTTTCTTTGGGGTGTTGTTGTTGCTGCTGGTGGCTTCCTCTTCTTCGCATGTTTCCGTCTGCTTCTTGGTTTTCTTGGCGGATTCTGTCTTTTTTCCTCCACTGGCTGGTGGCGCACGATTCGGAGTCTTTTTAGATTTAGGTGACTGACCACTTGCCTGAAATGGTGGACAGGACCAGTTCAGATTTACAAGTTAACATACAGGAATAACACTCTAATAAATTATTACAACGCATTAGCCCTTGCAGTCACTTTCAGTCACTTCCACTGATGAAATAATGAGAAGACTAAGCAAAAACATATTTATTAGCATTATTTATATAACTACTATTTATTATTATTATACAATTTTGAAGCCTGCATGTGAAAGGCAGGGGTGCAAAAAGGGGTATGCAATTTTTAATCAAATAAATGCAGCCTTGGTGATAATGAGAAACTAAAAAAAGAGAAAATTTAAAGTGTTAGTTCACACAAAAATGAAAATTCTGTCAATAATTACTCTCATGTCGTTCAAAACCCCTAAGACTTTCGTTCATCTTCGGGACACAAATGAAGATCTACCACTTTGAAGCTTCAAAAAGTTCAAAAAGAGAACATGAAACTAATCCATTTGAATTAAACGGTTTAGTGCACATTTTCTGAAGAGACACGATCACTTTTTATGATAAACAGATTGAATTTAGGCTTTTATTCACATCTAAACATTGATCAGCGAACATCAACAGAAGCTCAACTGAACCTGCTTGACGAGACATGAGAATGAACCTCATCGGTTCTCATCTCAAGCATGCTTGAGTTTCCATTTACCATGTTTATGTGTGAATAAAAGACTAAATTCAATCTGTTCATCATATAAACCAATTGTGTCTCTTCAGAAAATATGGACAAGGTGTCAGCGTGGACTGTCAACGGAGGAACAGAAATCTCTCAGATATCTCTCATATAGATGAACAAAGTCTTCCGGTTTTGGAACGACATTAGTGTGAGTAATTATTGACAGAATTTTCACATAAAACTAACCCTTAAAAAAATATATATTATATATATACGAAATCTAATCTAAATAATAGAAATATAATCTGCATATTAAATTTGGTTCATCCAGCTCCATCCAGAAAAAAGTAAACATGCCCCTCAGCAAAGGAGCACTTGCAGCACTAGGTGATTTGATCTGGAGGCGGTTACCTTGGAGATGCAAGCAGGGCAGTACCAGTCTCCCTCTGGGATGGTGGTTATCTTGGGTTTGTGGCAATAGGTGTGACAACCCTTATCACAGCCATCACACAGCAAAAGCAGGTCTTCATTATCCCCCTTTCGGCACATCTGACAGTACTGAAAACACAAACAGGCATGTAAGAATGGAAACTCCGACATATACATTATGTAGATGCATAACACTTCCTACACTTATGGACAGTGAAGTTTATGACTTACCACTTTCATGATGGACCTTTCCCAAGCAATGGATTTCTGCAGCTGCTGCAGACACATGGCCAGCTGAGAGGAGCTGCGTACCTCAGTCAGTGCTTTCCGCCACAGCTTCATCCCTGGAGCAATCTCTTCCTCTCCCCTACAACACACACACACACATCAGAGAAGGCTTTATTTCAAAGATGTCATTTGCCTTTAATGTATGTGTCAGATTGAGTAGCTGAGATCCACACACGCACACACACACAGAGGAGTGAAGAACAGTCATACGCTCTATATAGGGTCATACAATTCTGTGGCATGACTTCACAGCCATACATGAGGACAGAGAGCACAGGATGCTGTGGTGTACCATGCACTTAGAAGTATTAGAAAACAAATCAAGTTTTGACGTTTTCAAACTCCGTCTGTGCACTGGTGATTAAAACCATGCAGCCGAAAACAGGAAGGGTGCAGGCAAGGGAGTGAGAGGAAAATGAAACCAAAAAACAAACACGAAACCCGAAACTGTAGCCAGGGTGAGAACGCATGGACGGACGAGCAGAGAAGCCCCAGCCAGCAGAGAGAGGGAGAGGGGGAGAAAGAGGAGGAGGAGGAGAGACGAAGGCTGGCAGTCTGGATGACCTACCCTTCCCCTCCAGCGCTAGTGGATGGAGCAGGTGCTGGGACAGTGACTGTACCCACATTATCCAGTTTGATCTGGATGGTGGTCCCTAAGGGGCTCCGCAGGTACCTTCTCTCGATGTGGCGCTCCAGCTCTGCCAATCGCGTCACAGCGATGTCCAGAGGGTTGCTGGGACGACGGATCAGGCCCTTCTCCGAGCTGCGCTCCTCTTGAGACTCCCCCCGGGGCGGGGCTTGGGGAGGAGCTTGTGCTCGAAATAGACTAGGTCCTCTCTTTCAGACTGTGGCTCTGGATATGTCCAGCCCTGAAGCAAGGGATTGTGGGAAGTGACAGTTGATATAAGAGATGACCATGATTTGATGAGTTTCTGGAAGCATTCTAACTGTGCACTCACCTTGACCTGCAGGCTGGCGGACGTGACTTTGCGCTCCAGCTCCTCCACCTGTTGCAGCAGAGCAATGTCAGTCTCCATGGCCTGCTCCTCCACACACCACTCCTGCAGCGTCTCCACGGAAACCTGGCCCTCGTCGAGCTCCGAGACCTCCATAACTGCCACTGCAAACAAAAAATAAGACAACCGTAAGACCCCAGGAGAAATAACATCCGTAAGGCACAGCACAGCAGAATTGAACACGTTTTGACAACTGCATGCTCGGCTGAGTCAGTTGCACAGTGGTTTAGAGGGATTTTATGACTGTTGTTTAGAGCTGGCAAATAATAAAGTGCCAAAATAATTAATTGCGTTCATTCTGATTTTTTTGCATTCTATATTGATTAACCTCAGATTTAGAATTGCTTAAATTTACTCCAATTCTTGACTGAAAATATACTGTATTCAGGAGTATTTAATTCGTGCAAATGGATTAATCAAAATTAATCGCATCTAACATCAACGTTTTTGTTTATATATACGTGTGTGTATATACTAATATATTTATATATAATATAGAAACATATATGTGTGTGTGTGTGTGTGTGTGTGTGTGTGTGTGTGTGTGTGTGTGTGTGTGTGTGTGTGTGTGTGTGTGTGTGTGTGTGTGTGTGTGTGTGTGTGTGTGTAGTGTTGTGTGTGTATATATATATTTACACGCACACACGTACGTTCACACAAAAATAAAATAAAATAAGGGGTGGTCTTTAAATTAAAGGTACATGATGCAGACATAATGCCAGAAAGTGTGAAATAAACAATAAACCGTTCATTTTGCTGAAATACATAATACATGGATCAGTTTTGACAGTATATTGATTGTTTATGTTGCTAAGGGTGTTTGACTCTTTATTCTAAAATAAATCATGGCTATTAAACAATCACAATCAAGAACTGGAACTATCAGTTTTATAAAAAAAAATTAAAATTTAAAGAAAACATTAGTTTAGCTAAGTCTTCCCTGGAATTCATTTAGAAAGAAATAAGACAGTATGAAGGACTATCACCAATATTTTAAGACACAAACAACTGTGGACTGTTGTGTGTTTTGTGTGTTCCTGAATCAATACAGTGAATACAATTAAACTACTGGAATGTCAAATTGTGTTAATGATGACGAATAAACATCATCTCTGGCAGTCCAAACTTTTTTAGCCATGGCTAAATGTGTAAGATCAAACACACACGGGCACATGCTGCTCACCCTCTCGGTTCTTGTTGCAGGTCTGTGCGATGAGCTCCATGGATTTCTGCAGCTGTTTCTGCAGGGCTCTCTCTCGGATGCCTCGGCTGTGGAGAGCGTTCACGAGGGCTTTCAGCTCCTCCATGTCTGTCACCTTCCACCAGCCCAGCAGCATGTCTGCCAATCAGCCAAAACCATTACCATCAACAACCCCAAACAAAACTACACTCATGACACGTTTGTTGATATAGCCTATTCAATCTTGCAGACTAAAAATTCGATATTATTATTGAACAAAGTAGCATTTGTGTGCATGATATCAACACTCACCCTCTTGTATTGGCAGCGCTTCGGGGTGGTCATGATTTCTGGGAAGGTCCAGTGCCATTGGTGAAGGAGCTGATGTAAGCTTCTCCCCGGTGGGAACAGGAGAACCACTTTTGCTGGTTGAGACGCTGTGTGCCAGCAGGGGGCTGGCGCTGCCCTCCACTGAGGGGTACATGTGCAGGGGGCTGCTGCACAGGGGTAGACTAGGGCTGATGATCCCACCGGACCAGCTGCACAAAGGCAAACCAATAAGAGCTCCACCGGGCTTCACCTGTGGGAGATAAGAAGAATATATAAGATGTAGCAACAATGTATATTATAATGAATATACTTTTTTTTCTTTTTACATTTATGCCAAGCTAAAATATTGTATCAGGTAGAATTTAGAAAAAAAATTATTAAATTACAAACAACATTTATATTTCAGTCATGGGCGCTTTGAATATTGTTGTAGAAAATGGGGGACATTGGATTAAAAAAGGATGAGAGTCACTGCTTTAGATTCACAATTAAGCAGAATTTTAAAAACACTTCCACTCGCATGTTTTCAGTATCTTAATTCTGTTTAAACTATTACAAAAGTATTACATTGTTTAACACTCACACTAATAATAATAGAGTCCATTTATTTAAACAATATCAAATTGTTTATATGTAATATGTACAGGGTTTGACATTAACACCCGCCAACCCGTTATGCAATGTAATGTAGTCCTACTAGCCACTTTGGGGGGTTGAATTTCATATATAATATGAATTGTTCAATTGTAGTCTTTTAAAAAGTCATCTGAAATAATAAACTATGTGCAATGTAGTGTTGTTAAAAATATAGATTTTTCGATATATATATGAAACGCTTCCAAAACTCATTATCAGTAGAATAGATACCAGCTGTGCTTTCTCCAACAGCGAGGAGACACACAAACCCGCCTCCCCACACTCGCTCGTTTCATTTGATCCGGATGAATATTGTTAATGTTACAGGGTTTGAATTACGCCGTGGAATTAAGCATACTTTTACTCATTCCTGCAGATTTTGTGCTCATACCCAAAAGTGTGCACATAAAGCCACCTCTCAGTATTAAATTGAGTTATTTTTCACTGCTTATTGAGACAGTCATTTAAACAGTCAATACTATACAATATAACTATACAAAATAATGTCAAAATGCTGGTCTTGGCGAGTATTCACATAAACAAGAAACCACATGTGTAACAGTATAATATTTTGCGTGTGTCAGATCTTAAAGTGACAGCAGCCTAATATTCCCAGCTGCCAAATTATGAGATAATATCTATATGGCAGATTTCCCCCATGGTATCGATGTTAAAATTGTGGCCAGTGAAAATGCTGAGCGGCTAGTAACTTTGTAAAACCACTAGCCACAGTGGCTAGTAAGCAAAAAAGTTAATGTCAAGCCCCTGAATATGTAATATAAAAGTCAAATAGTGTAATCAGCTATTTTATAATATTACATCAATATAATTGATATTGATTTTAAATCAATTGGATTTTGGTCAAGGATTTTTATTTCGGTGCAACACTAAACACAATCAGAACAAACCAATGAGATTTCACTGTGGGCAGAGCAACCCAGCGTGACATGAAAGAAACTTTTCATCTTGTCTGGCGTTAATTGACAGGGTTGCAGCTGGTCAGGACATAAACTCAGATTAACATGAAAGAGATTCATTGCTTGTAGCTTAATCATGTTGGACACTGTAAATATGAAATACATTTCAAATAGGACGGGTAATTACCTGCAAACTGAGGTTGCTGATCCCAGCAGCTGAGGGGTTCAGAGTGCTTGCAGATGCAGAAAGAGGAAGCAGGTGATGGTGCGGGGAGGAGGTAGACGGTGGAGGTGGAGTTTTGGGGGTGTTGCTGTTGTGTGAGCACTGCGGCTGGGTGAGGGAAGTGTCGTCGCAGGGTGAGCGAGGCAGCAGGCTGAACCAGTGGCCGCTGCGCTCGCTCAGGACCTTGAGCAGCTGGTCGTTGGCCAGGAGCTGCGTCTGCGTCTGGGTCAGCTGCGGCTGCAGGATGTGCGCGGAGAGGCCCAGCTGCAGAGGAGGAGGGATTGCGTGGTCTGCGCTCGGGCTGCTGGCCTCTGTCAGCTTAGAGGTAGTTGGAGAGTGAGCTGGAGATGATGCTAATGTTGTTCCCATGGCGATTGTTGCCGGGCAGCCGTTGTGGGCGTGGCTGAGACCCTTGGCCCCGGCAGGTGTGCAAGGCAGTTCCTGACATTGAGGGCTGTGTGAGGGGCGGAGCTCTGGCGGTTGAGGGGGCGTGGTCACGACCTGTGTTTCCTGCAGTTCTTTTAGTTGGGAGGAGCGCAACTCTTTAATTGCCTCCAGATCAGGATCGAGGAGCTTCTCTTCCTCCTGTTTCACCTCCTCCTTCACAGCCTCCTGTATCTCCTCGAGCTGATGAAGCTGCAGAGCTTCCTCCTTGGGCTCCTCTTTGACCTGCACAACTGGAAAGTTCCTCAACCTCTCGCGCTCTTTCTCCAACTCCTCGAGACCTACGTGAGAGAAAGTGTAAAATGAATGGTGTGGCTGTTCGCAAATGTATTTATGGATGGATGGATAGATAAGACTCACCTTCTCCACTCTCTAATGCCTCTATGTAAACCCCTCCACACTGCGGGAGGACCCAGTATCTGCGGCGGTACCGGTCCTGGCCGTATGACATGGATCGCAGGGCATGAGACGACTCAAACAGCTTCCGACGGATCAGGTTTTGCTGCTGTACTCGTACAGAAATACACATATGAGTGTGTGTGTGGTGGGGATTTTATATGTAATTATGATAGGGCTGCATGATTAATCGAAACAAAAACAAAATCACGCTATTGCTTAGTGCAATTGTCAAATCGTAAAAGCTGCAATTCAATTAAATAAATACATGCACTGGGTGTTTCATAGTGAAGTGCAGCACTGTGTTCCTTTACACGAGAGCAGCTCATCATCTGGTGTTTTCAGTGTCTCAGAGGTTTGGTTTGCAGTTAATGCTCCTCTACACAGACTCATCTCTGCATCTGCTCTAAATTTAGGTTGCTTATAAGTTATAACATGCATTTAGGACGTAACATGCACAAATCATCCATTAGTCCAAACTTTCTGAAGAGACACGATATTCATTTCTGTTCCGAAGATGAAGCAAAATCTTATGTGTTTGGAACGACAGGGTCAATGAAGAAATCAATGTGAATTATGAATTAAACCTTTTAGGGCTCCCTGTGGTTTTCCAATTAAGTTTTTCTTAAATACTTGATTTTTTTTTTTTTTTTTTTAAGTGAAATAGTAAAAACATTACTATAACAATAGTAATATTTACTATTTTGTTTAATATAATATATTTTTAAAAAATATTTTATAATAATATTTACTATTTTGTTTAGTATAAACTATTTTTATAATAAATTATATCATCATCATCATCATTATTATTATTATTATTTTATTCCTTATGGTCATATTAATATAAAATCACAACGTTTTTGGCTAAACTGCAGCCCTACAAACAAGCACAATTGTAAACAAAAACATGTTTTAAATTGAAATTGCAAATTTTATAAGACAATTTAGATTTGTTTTCCCCAAATCATGCAGCTCTAAATTACATTTGAATTTACCTTCGATAATTTCTCGATCTGTTTCTCTAGCTCTTCAACACTTGTTGATGGGTCTCCCTCATCCTGACACAAAACACACACACACACACACACACACACACACATATATACAGGCTCAGACAATATAAAGATATATGATAAAGGTAGAATCCATATATGAAAATTACACCCAAAATTAACGCCTTTTACCTCATCACAAGTCTCCACCTTTTTTCCCTTTTTAGCCTCTTCCTCCTCATCATCATCATCCTCATCCCCTGCGTCATCACTGTCCTCATCTTCATCGTCTTCGTCATCACTATCCCCAGCCTTCCTCTTGCGCTTGAAACCAATGGCAGAGCAGCCCGCCGCCTGAGGCTCCTCCCCTCCAGCGATTGCTTCCCGTTTCCCTGTCCGTTTAGCGTAGATTGTTTTCATTCTGCATGAACACATGCAGAAATACTGATTGGTTAGTGATGTCCATTATGATAATTAATTATATACATTCAGCACACATCTTTCGCAGTCGGTAAAGAGAAACGTCGGTTGTGTTTAATGCATGGTAAAATGCCTCGATTTAAATGTTTGAACATCTATTATGGGTAAAAATGCTGTCTAGGTAGGTACGTTTTGAAACACAGACATTAAATTAGTATAAATCAAGTGCAAAATAAGATACTCACTTCTTCAGTTTGCCCTCCACGATACACTCGTCCTTCCTCAGCACATTCATGTGCTCCAGGCTTTTGTCGATCTCACTGCAAAAACACACAAACAGTTTTGTATTGCTGTAAATACCAGTGTTATTTTAGTATTAGTGATATATATTATAGTTTTTATTAAAGTTTTGAATTAGCTTTTCTATTTTTAAGTTAAATTTTAGTAATTTGGTTAAGTATATATATATTATATTTAGGTTTAATTATTTCAGGTTCAGTTTTAGCTTTGTTTTACAGTTACTAATTTTAGTGCTTAAACTAAGGAAACATTTCTATTTTTAGTTGTATTTTAATCTAATATTTATATTTTATTTTGTTATAATTAACAAACATATATATTTTTTTAAAGATCATAACCCTGGTAGATACATGTCATACCGTACATGTGTGATAATGTCACATGATAAACTCAAACTGGTGAGGTTCCAGTGTTCATATGCATTAAGTATTCAAAGCTCTGTGACCATCACACTATGACCTCTCCACTGCCTCTTTATGCACTATTATTCCAAGATGAATATTTCATAGTTCCCAGACAGGCTTCACAGATTAAAGCACATATCACTTTTACTCCAAACAGGAATCATTTGAATTTGGAAATGTCTTACATAAGTGTAATAAGTTGATTTTGAATTGAAGTTGAAAGGTATGTGATATGTTTCTCAAAAAAAAAAGACGGATGCCATTTGTTTAAAGTAAACTAAATATTTTCCTAGCCAATTTTTAAATGTTTTGTTAACATGTACAGGCTATTCAGTTAATAATCTATACATATAACAACAAATTACCTTTAAAAGCAGTTGACTGTTCTTTATGAATTATTACTGTATCACAACTGGAAAATTGTGTTGTATATAATATGATAACTAAAAAACTGCCATGTTGTGTAACAGCTGCATTCTGTGCCAATGTAAACATCAATCAAGTCATGAATCATCAGCAGCTGAACTGAAACATAACTGGAATCTACTGGATCTTACCTGACTATGCTTTTACTGCATGCCAGCTCATTCACCAGGAAGGACAGGACAGAGGCTTTCTGAGCTGGCGTATGGGCCTGAAAGGCTTTGGTTCTTAAACTCAGAGCAAGATCAGCTAGCTCCGTCTGAGAGCAGTGAGCCTCCATGTATAGCTGCAAAACCTCAGACACATTGTCCCGATTCAGACCCACATTGGTCAGGTGGTCACCCAAGATAGACTTAGCCTGGTGGAGAAAGGGGGATAGTTCAAATTCTGCTGGCATTTTTTGCTAAAGCATCTTAATTAAAAGCAAGATAGATAGATTTCCCCCTCACCCTGTGTCCTTGAGGTAATCCTGGGTCAGAAACGGCAGATGAGAGTAGCCGGACCAGCAGGTCTTGCACTTGCCCCATGCTGTTGCCCAGGTTGAGCAGTCCCTCCTGTAGTATTCCCAGAGTGGGCAACTCAGAGGGATCCATGCCCAGCACCTTCCCGAAGCTCCGCAGGAAACTGCACCACCATCAGGCACTCCGCAAACACACTCCCAGGCAGAACCAGGCCATGGATACGAGGAATCTCTGGAAGGGGCTGTAGAGGGAGAGAAAAACAGAAAAAGTGAGAAAAGTTTTTTTTTTACCGCCTGTATCATCTAAAGCAGTATTTTTCTAACTTGTGTCAACAAAAATATAACTGATAAAAATGTATAATAATAATAAGTTTAACGTCATGAAGTTGTTTTGCTTATACATCCAACATGACTCTAACAACTCTAAAAAATTATACTGACAAACTAATACAAAGAAAACTTTTTTGTGAGTCAAACTCAGATTTTTTGTGAGTGAAATACTTACCTGAAGTACCCCTGTTAATATTTCAATAATTTAATGACACATTAGCATGCTCACAGTTCTCTGATGTCGATTATAATTAGTAGTACTATGTTTTAACTCTAATTATAAAAACGAAGACAAAAATATATTACTGCTGTAAATTACAATTGTGCCACATGCTTCACTCTAAAATATGCATGCTATACAGTTATTGCCACCTTTAATTTGATAAATAACACCAATCTATGTCCTGATTATTGTGCAGCCCCATTTATTTACTTTTACATTCAATATAATAATTAATAGCTTTTCATCAACACACGAATCCTTCCCTCATGAACCCCTGTTTTGGAAACTCATTTCTAGATAATAATACAATTAGTTTTGTCCTTAATATAGTGACAATACAAGTCCTTACTTAATTTTGGAAACAACATCGTCTTTACAGTACATTTACATTTTTTATTTATATGAAATTAGGCAGCTGCCATTATATTTTAGGTGGGGGTCCTTCACAAGGAGATCAAAATTTGGGGTCATCATTAGCATCAAAAAGTTTGATCCAAGATACAAGGGTGCAAACTTTCAGCAAAATCCTGTCTTCATCACCACTAGGTGGCAGTATTCTGTCTCAGGTGAATTCACTGTAAACAGTTTTGGTAAGATTCGGTGTATGACATCATACTTTTAGAGTTCTGATTGGATGAGTCTTTCTGTTAATGGCTCATTTATTGATGAATGAAACACAAGTGGTTTAAAAACTGGTTTTATAAATGATTATTAAAGTTGATGCGATGCAAAACTTTTTCTGGTTTGGCCGTATATTCCATTACCTTGTGATCTGTCAAACACATGTCTTCATTGGGTTTCTTCATCTCACGGATCAACTCCAACTCCAGCCTCCGGAGCTCCATTTTCCGCTCCTTGTTGAGACGTTTCTCATCACGTTTCTCTTGCCTGAGGCGTTCACGCTCCTGAGGGGTGGAAGAGAAGCTTTACTAACCGGTTGGATGCCAAATCAGCCGTGTTTGACATTAGGGTTTTATGTTCTACAAGAAAACGTTGTTTTGGAGAATGAGGAATGTTTAGGGTACTTTATCGAACTACATCCAAATTATTTGGCAAACACATTCGGGGAGCGTAGCAGAGCAGGTAGACGTGACATGTGAGAAAGCCTTGAGGTGCAGAGAGGAGAGTGGAGTGGTGAAGGACAGTGTTCCTTTATTTATTTATTTTGTTTTGCACACCTCAGCTTTTTTCCGAGCCTCCACAGCTTTCATTAGCATAACGTGCTGTCTCCTCCTCTCCCTCTCCTGAAAAGACAGAATGATTCCATCGTTCAGTGGAGGAAAGCAGAGCATACAGATCCACACAGAGAGAACAAATGAAATATAAAAGCCAGAGACAGACGATAAAACTGATCAGCGTGGTTTAGCATGTTGCACAGAAAGAGAGAGAGAGAAAAAGTAGGTGAAGAACGGACACATTGCTATGGCCAGGATGAGGCAGCCACAAAAACATGTGTTACAGCTGATCGGACGGAAACAAAAGAGCGAAAAGAAAAGCATGTACAGATGTAATGGGCAGGTCAGAGGAGGAAAGCTGTCGGTGCATCTCGAGTTAGATTAGCGTAGCTACTGTTACAAGCTAACAAGGGAAAATAAAGCAGATTTCCCTCAGTTCTTACAGTGAAGCACATTGCTCTGTCACTGTTATTATGGATTTACAGTCAACATGAAATCAAAATCGCCCCAATTTACTTTCTCAATACACGTTTCTGGTATCTTTCTTTAATTGTAAAACTTGCAAATAACTACTTTACAGTTGCAATGGCTGCATTTAAGTCCACTAACTTCACTAGTGAAACATCCTAGGCCCTTGATCACTTGTGGGTAAATTAAGTGTGAACACTCGAGTTGCTGTTGTGACGTCACAATTGTGTTGAATTGTGGTCTATGGATCGGATTAAAATCGAGGGTCGAGGGTCTGTCCATATAAACTTCTCTCATCCATTTGACGAAGTTGAACGCACTTCAAAATAGCAGCAGGGATTCCCCCGAGGGCAAGTGCTTAGGGTAGTTTGCGAGAGTGTGTGTAAAAGTGGAGTTAAATGCAGTCGATGTTAATGTGCACTCAGTAATTTGTTGTTTAGGTTGTGCTACTGATGCCTTGGATTCATGCTGACATCTAGTGGTGTGGATGTAGCATCATCCAAGTTGTCCCCATGAAGAGATCTGCTCCATGTAAATTAGAACTTTTTTTGGGCTATTGATATGATTAGAGGTTTTACCTTATGTGAGTCTATATGATTTTTTAATATCTTTATGTAAAGTATTTTTTAAATCTTTTTGTTTGTTTTTTATCAAGAAATCTTACAATGACAGAGTGCACCATTAACCAATAGCCAAATAATTATTTAGAAAACTCATATTCTGGTTTGGCTACATTATAGTATGGAATATCCACATAATTTGTTAAATATCTTATTTTGCTTGGAAAACGTCACATTAAGGAAGTAAAATGGGTTGCGGATTGCGTTTCATGTTGACTTTAAGGACAAAGCCAATTAGTGTGATATTTTAATTTCTGACCCACAGATGGCATGGAATGTACAACAGAGGGAAGTGTGAGTTTCCTCAAATTCTCTCATTGGTCAGGCACTATGACCTTTGACCTGTACTGATGATCTCACAGGCAGGACAATCAGCACAGTGCAAATGCAACATTGTGACAAATAGTCTGCCACAACAACATACATACACGCACACACACCAACACTCATTTTCACAGCGGTAATGATAATATACAATATTGGGATGACTTTACACGTGGAATGAGGGTGTGTGGCACTTTCCACCAATGAGAGTATATACTCAACAGGCTCCATAGACACACACACGCACGCACACACACACACATACAAGGCACAGGCCTGCTGCATCAAAGCCGTTTTCTCTCATTGACACACATAGCAGATGTAGGCGATGCAGTTTTTTTTCTTTTGTTCTCTTTTTTTTTTTTTTTTTTTGCTTGAAAAGCCATGCAGAAGGAAAATGTAGTTTTGACAGCAGCCAGTGCTACATTTAAACATGTGCTGCTATGACATCATATCACAACCAGGATTCACGATGCGAGTGTTAGATGTACAGAAGATGAAACATACCCATACCATATCTAGTCTATGCCTCTCCATCTCCTGAGAGAGAGAGTTGGCAGAGTATTATGAGACAGAAAAAAAATCACAGCGTCATTTAAAAAGAAAAGGAAAAAAACAAACTCAAAACTTTAGCCTGTAACCCCAAAGAGACAGACCCCACTCCCAAAAAAGCATGGAAATTAACCAAGAGAAACAGCAGAGAGTTAAAGACAGAACCACATGAGACTCGCCACTTCTAACATTGGGCATAGGCTGAACAAATCTATTTTAGGACACTTTTAAACCCATAATGCACTGGTGACTGTGAATTCTACAATAAAATATTGCTCTTTCATTCCCTTTCTCCTGCATTTTATAGCAAAAATCAGTACTACTATATAAATGGCCATTATGAGACCTATTATTTATAAGAGTGGTGACTGACCTGGTGCTTAAGAATAACAGCCTGTTGGCGTCTCATCTCCTTCTCCTACAAACACAGAACATAAAAACGATTCAACGCTGCACCAAAACACTCATTATGACACCATCTAAAAAGCAACCACCAATCAGTGTCTTGTCCCGGCCTTCAGTCCTAACTGTGAGGCCTATGAATGCAAGAGCTTAAGAAAATATCAATCTTTTTGGATTTAAATAAATACTACATGAAATTGTTTGATTAATGAAATTTGCTGTCTTTTTTCAGGATCCTTTGATAAATAGAAAGTTCAAAAGAACAGCATTTATTTGAAAAATATTTTTTTGTAACAATGTAAAAGTCTATACTGTCACTTTTGATTTAATTTATGATTGATTTAATGGTTTGAATGTGTAATTGCTGAATAAAAAATAACACGGTAGTGTATATAAACCAGTTGTATAAAAATATTCCCACAAAATAACAATATTGTGACATTTAAAATCTACAGTATGATCAAAGTGTTATATGGTGTAAAGAATTGTATGTGTGTATATGATACAAGATGGCTGCAAATCTAACAGACATGGACAAAAGTAATACAACTCAACACAAAACTTGATTTAAATAAGGGAGGCTATTTAGAGCAGGTTGTGTATTCCAGTGAGGACCCCATGTGTACAAGACATAAAAAGATGCACTGTGCATTTTTCATTTTAAACAACAACAGCAAAAATCCAGATGTCAAGCTAATTTTCCCCAACAGGCCGGCAGACATCAGTCAAACAGAGGCTCTGCTCCTTTGTTGTGGCCGAGGAATGTTAATGGTTTGCCGGGGTAGGTGCGAACGACGGAAGTTTTCTGGGGTGGGTGGGTGGGGGTGGGAATGGGGGTTTCCACGGCTATGATTCATAGTGTGCAGAGTAGGTGTGTAGCATCTCTTCTCACTCACAAACTGACCTTTATTCGCTTTTCCGCCTCCAACATTTTGGCATTGGCAGCCTCCTCTCTCTTTTTTCCGCTTTGCCTGCCAATGCAAAACAGGTCTGGGTCAGACCAGTGCTGCCGTGCTGAGTATAAACCTAAATTAAACATGCTAAACCAACATCTGTTTTATTTATAACTTATACTAACACTTTGATTGATGAGTCTGCGAGAGGAAAAGCGAGAGCTCGCATCCAAAACATTCACACACACACACTCAGGAAAGCCCTTCAGTCTCAAGTCTTGCCATTGTTGCGCTAGCTCTAGCTACAGATCACTGCGTCATTGATTGAGAATGTTTTCTCCTTAAGTCTGTGTCAGAATCAACCCTCAGATCTTCAAAACAATTCAATATTCCTCGGGCTCTGACAACGGCAATATAAAAAGAAAGCAAAGGCGAATTAGCTGAAAATTTAAATACGTAATTACAAACAGCAAGAAATCCTGTTCAGAATGGCTTGCCAAGCGTGTCAGCTCCAATTTGATTTTGCCCAGCTAAAACACTTTTGAAGCCTCTATAATTGGGTGAGTAAAGTAAACAGTGTCTTCCTCCTGCTACTTATGCAAGAACTGCCATTGTCTGATGGGAAAAAAAATCTTTTATGTCTAATTTACACCTCTGGTTTGAAACACAGGAGGCAGCAAATTTAATATTCAAAAACTGTCCACCAAAACCAATTTAGCATTAGTCCTGACGAAAATTATGCAGAATTCACAGCCCCAAAATGCTGGTGAGTGATTCTTCAGTGGTCCGGGTTCCATGTTAAACAGGAACTGAAGGAGGTGGTGTGTATTTTAAGAATGTTAAGCCTATTTCAACTCTTTTCATTAATTATTTTTTCCCGCAGTCACTTCATACCTCGAGAATCTGCTGTGCGCGGAGTTCCTTCTCCATACGGATTTGCTGAATACGCTTTATCTTTTCCTGGTAGGAGAGGAGGAGGAAGTCTGTTAATTGAAAGTGCTGCCGTGCATTTAAAAAAGTCGAATGGCAGCCAAGCTGCAGTCGTAGAAGCACCTTCAGTTTCCGTTTGAAATGAACGCTTACAATCTCATGTGACGTGACCCTCAGACTGACCGAAAACCTAAGGTTTCCTTCTCAGACTCACCTGCTGTTTGAGAATCTTCAACTGTTCCTTTTGCTTCCTCCTCTCCTCTGCAGCCATGATGGCTGAACGAGAGATATAGAATGAGGTTTCAGCGAGATGTATGAAGATCTTTGTGAGCAATAGAGTGGTATTCATGAGCGTGGATTACCTTGCTGTTTACGGGCCTCCTTGGCCGCCCGTGCGAGTGCCTGTTTCTCTAGTTTCCTCATGAGCTTCATCTGAGCCGCCTGCCGGGCGATTTCTATGATGAAAACAGACGTCAATATGAATGCATGCATTATTGTCTATGAATGAGACGCGTCAAACAATAGCACTTTACCCTGAGCCTCAAGCTTGCGCAATAGCTTGGCCTCAGAGGGGCTTGGGAATTCGCTCTCTCCGAGATTCGGAGGGCGGCCCTTTCGACGTCGGCTGCCCGAACCCTCGCTGCCGCCCCTCGGCTGCCGCTCAGTGCTGGGCGGACGACCTCGCCGACCCTCCATGGCCAAGATATGAGGGATGACCTCTTCCTCTTTCAGAAGAGCCCACTGCAAACCCTGCGGGGAAGCAGGGGACAGAGGAGGGTCAGACTTATGAAGGCGACGGTAAAAACACAGAAACTTTTTCTAATTTAGTGTCACAAATCGCTAATGATCACGTAAGCCAATGTTGGCAATATTCTGAAATGTTATTCTCATTGCAGATCTGATTGTAGCAAATGAATTAAAAGCATGAAAAGAGTTAAGAGAGTAAATTTTTGATTTAAATTTGAATCAATAAACTGTCCCAACTTTAGCTCCTCTGTATCTTTAATCTTAAGAATCCCTTTCAACACACATGACAGACAAAACATGAAGTAACACCCTGTGGAAACAACGAGCGCTGATTATTGCACAGACTCCCTACAGTTTTAAAGGGGAAATTCAGGCTATCGGGGTTCAATCAAATTCCCTGCCCTGTTCAAGATGAAAGAGAGATGCAGGGAGAGCGAAAGAATACGACCGAGAGAGACAGAGAGAAAAAAAAGAACATGGAGAACAAAAAAAGAAGAAAAAGAGGAGATGAAAGGCATTCACCTGGGGTCCTTCTCTGGCTTCATAGAAGTCACCAACCCTTATTTTTGCACTGAAGCTAAAATTATCACGCGTGATGTCAGTTATTCCGTATCTGGACAGATACTACAGAAGAGAGAATAATAGTGATTTTGTCAGACAGGACATCCAGAGAGCCATTAGCACTATAATGGTACCAAACTCAAAGCAGCCTAGCACACTTGCCATAACAGTGCAAAGCTAGCTAAAGTGACCAGATCATTCAAGTAAACTGCTGGATCTTACAATAACTGCTAATGGTGCACTGGGAGAGGAAAGGGGTTTAGCGGGAGGGGAGTGAGGCTACCTGAGCATTTGGGGGGTCTAAGCGAGAGGCAGCAGGGAAGACGTACCTTTACGACATCCGGGTACTGTCGCAGTCGCTTGCCGCACGGGGAGAAATACGCAACGTCTCCCTGCAGCCGACCGCCCACTGTTTTCATCCTGGTCTCTCTTTGCCAGCTAGAACAATGTCATATACATTGAAGAAAAACACTTGTGTTTATCATTGTGCACAAACTTAGAATTTTAATAAAATTAAATACAAATTTTATGCTATTTTATTCTGTATGGTAATTTTAGAATAACATGGATTTTTGGACATGTAACTTCATTTATTTATTTTTATTTTTAACAGCAGATCAGCAGCAAGATTATCTTCATGGCAAGAACAAAGCGAATAACAAAAATCATAAAATTTACAAAAAGACATTTAAGATTAATATAAGACAAAAATACATTCAGGTAATACCTTTTTAAAAATACATCGGTTAAACATATCGCTGAGTAAAAACATCTATTTACATTAAAAACTGTGCGGTCCAGAAAACATGTTAACCCTTAATAGTCAAAGGAAGGCATGATGGTGGTTCTTCACCTTTCAATCGTTTAAATCTTGAATGCTAAACGACACCTAGTAAAAAAACAGCTTACCTACGTACCTATAGATTTGAAAATACTTTTTCTTATACTAGAAATTATTTCATATAACTTATTTCTGTGGCATTCACATGTATTATACCATGACACCATGTAAATAATAAATATGAATGCAAATACGATAGTCATTCAAAGTACCATGGTATTACACCATAATTGTGCAATGGTGGGTTTGTAATAATAGAGAAAAGAATTCTGATTTGAGAAGAATATTTACTCGTCTGCAGTTTTAATGTGATGTTTATATGAGACTGTGCTCTGTTGTTTTAGAAGCACAGAATGCAGATCTGCAGTTAACAGGTGTTGAGTCATGCTGCCACCAGCGTGTCATATTTAAACGTACCCCATTTCCAGCGGAATCCGTAAATCATCTTCATTCATCACTCGCTTTCTCTTCGCAGAGCCTGAGACAAGACAACAGGCAGACACACACACACACATACATTTTAAGTAAACCGTTTCATCATCTCTTACAAATTACAATTCACATAATGAGCAAACAACATCAAATAAAACCTCGATTTTTATTTGTTCTGCTTTTGATGGTGCATGCATGCATAAAACCTGCCTCTACAAGATCAGGGGATTGCAATGTGATTGCTAAGGCGTCCTGAATATTAAACTTATTAACAGATATTAAAATTCTGGCCAATAAGGTTAAGATAAACAAAAAAAAATGTACACCATTAAAATTATATACAAGTTAGTTTAAATGAATAAAAAATAAAACACAAACTAAGATAATGGAAATCTAGGCATCATAACATTGTAATATACAGCATGAAAAATGGATATTCATTTTGAGATTTGCTAAATATTACATGCAACACTGTTATCAAATAATTGGTGTTTAAATACATATACAATAAAATATACAACATTGGCTGATATTATACACTACCATGCAAAAGTTTGGGTCAGTTTTTTTTTTTAAGTACTACTTTATTCAAAAAGGATGCATTATGTTGATCAAAAGTGACAGTGAAGACATTAATAATGCTAGACAAGATTTTCAAATTTTAAATAAAAGCTGTTCTTTTGAATTAATCAATTAATCCTAAAAAAAATATACCCATTTCCATAAAAATATTAAGCAACACAACTCTTCATCATTAACAAAAATATATGTTTCTTGAGCACCAAATCAGCATATCAGAATGATTTCTGAAGCATCATGTGACACTGAAGAGATGATGCTGAAAATCCAGCTTTGCCATCACGGGAATAGAATTAATACAATTGTAAAACATATTCAAATATAAAACCATTTTTTTAAATTTGTAATAATATTTCAAAATATTGTCGTTTTTTACTGTACTGGATCAAATTAATTTACCCTTGGTGAGCAGAAAAATCTCATCAACTGCAAACTTTTGAATCGTACTGTATACAAAATCAATAAATGCCAATAATTAAAAAAAATTGGCCAATATTTGATATGGTACCTATTTATTATGCATACCTAGTTTTTAGTGTGTCAGTGTTTTTAGAAGTCAATTTGTATGATGTTCTTGATAGTTTCTTCAAAGTCAAAAGAACCCAATCTCAAGTATGGTATATTTTGGTTCATAGATATGACTTAACTAAACATAAACATGACCTCTTGTATGCTAAATCGATGGAGTATTATAGTAACAGTAATAACTCTCCTAAACAAGCAGCATGATTTAAGGGTGTGGACAAGACGAGCTACACAATCACGTATAAAGCTTTGGAATAGGGTGTTGTTCAAAATATGATTAATAGCAATAGTGACACTAACGAAAACCACAGGAAGAAACTAGCAAAATCATATCGCTCAAATCTCTCCTTCAGAGAAGGGAAGTCTGCAGACATAAGGTGCGATAAGTAAATCTCTCAGCAGCTCAAATAATGCTCCAAAAACAAATAATCACAGTAACTCTTCTCAGCTTATTACAGATTCCTCGCACTTTTCAATGGACACAATTCTGCTTCATTAAAATAAGTGTTTCATTCCATCGTGGTGAGGGATGCTGAACGCCATCCAAGAGCAGATGCACTTCTGTGCCATGTTTGCTGGATTTGAGAGTGTTTTGTTTAACAAATGTCTCTGTTAGCTTCAGAAGGAAAAAGCAGATTAAGTCAGCCAAACAGAGTGGGTTGATGTGTCTCAGCTAACAGGTTAAGGCAAACACGGGTACCGGGGTTAACCCAGACACCGCACAAAGAGCTCTCGTTACCAGCTACATTTACCTAACCCTAAACCTGACCCTGTATAAACCAAACACGAGAGGAAAACAATTAATGGAAACAGTTTAAAATTAATTCTGCTTGTTTTTTTTCCTGGAATACAGGCCAGAAACAATGGCTAGGTCCAAGGACACACACCCAAATAGACGGGAGCAGAGGGAGCCCAGTGATGCCAGACGCCATCATTTATCTTTCTAAAAATAGACACTCCGTCATCTGAGTGTGACAGCCCGCACACAGACAAATACACAAACAAAAGGGCATGCGCAAACACACAGCACATATTCAACTCCGTGCACACTTTTGATACTGACAGAGCTCTGAAGGAAGGTATCACGCATATACAGTTGTAGTTTATTTATAGTAATGACGTTGCCTGTGGTTACCTGGAGATGTGCCAACAGAGTACGATGAGGAGGGAGAGCTGTGATAGGTCAAGGCACCGGAGCTGCTCACAATGGTGGGCGTGGCCACACTGGAGGGCTTAATGACTTGGAGGTTTAGTGGCAGACAGTCAGACAGGCTGTGATTGGTGGAGGAGTTGAGATGGGAAAACCCCTTGCTGGGTTTCTGAGGAGTCTTCTCTCCATCCGTGTCCATCTCCATGACTCCATCCTTGCGCTTCTTTTTACCACCCTCCGAACCGTTCATCTCACTATCTGAATTACTGTCTGACTCTGAGAAATAGAAGGGGAGAGGAGAGGACATGAGACGGCGTTTATGGCATTGATCATTGTGTCACTGGTTGCACCAAAGAGCCAAATTAAAGGCAACTTGAAATAGAAATCACAATAACAACGTATTTAACTTCCATAATCTAATTATATTTAGCAGGAAATAATGTAAGGAATATTTAATTGAATCAGGATTTTAGGTAAAGTAAAGTATGCAATTGTACTTAAGTTTTACAATTATACTTTAATTATATTCAGCATGAAATAATGCATGAAATAATGTAAGGAATATTTCATTGGATCGGGATTTTAGGTAAAGTAAAGTAAATGCAATTATATTCAGCATGAAATAATGTAAGGAATATTTCATCGGATCGGGATCTTAGGTAAAGTAAAGTAACACATTGAATTAAAAGAAAGATTAAAATGGTATTGCAGTGTAAAACATACTCCAAGCAAACTTCATTGTACTTACAACTTTGAAAAACATTTTTTTATAGTGTATACCACAGACATCCAACCTGCAAGAAGTAATTTCAGGGAGGTATCTTGGTGACCCGATTGTTGACGGGGGGGGGGGGGGGGGGGGGGGGGGGTGGGTGTTGACTGGATTGTTGACGGGGGGGGGGGGGGGGGGGGGATTGGTAGATATACTGCGCGCATACATAGCGAGCGCACAGGAGAGCGCGAGAGACACTCGCAAGGTGTGTTTCCCTTTCTGTCGTGCGTGTGCGCGCGCGCTCTATGTTTGTTATGCGCGCAGTATGTTCTGTCTCGCACGCGCGTTATAGATTCCGGGAGATTTGAACTAATTTGCGGGCATCAGGGAGACGCTATCAATATGCGGGAGACTCCCGGAACTTCCGGGAGATTTGGGATGTCTGATACCATGAACTATTTCCATGATACTTGATACTCTATGGGTTTGGAGTGAGTAAATAATGAAAGAATGTTAATTTCTGCAAGACCTATTTCTTTAATGAACTCACAAAACCACTCTTCTAGGCATCTCACCTGAAAGACTATCATCCGAGTCCTCTTCGTCATCATCCTCTTCATCCTCCACATCATCATCCTCGTCGTCTTCGTCTTCAGCAGAGTCATCTGAGTCTTTGCTGCTGGGCAGCTCCTGCTCTGCTCCGCTGTGTTGAAACAGGTCCACCAGAGACTGCACCAGGTGGTTCTGGGATAGGCCCCTCCAGGCCTCTAATGCTTTGGGAGTCTTGCTCTTCCGTGGCTCACGAGTGCGGTTAGGAGTGGGAGACGCAGAAGCGGGGCTCTTACGACCTCCTGTGCTGAGGTTGACGGGGACGTCTGAGCGGGGTTTGGTGGTAAGTGCCAACGGCACATCTTGGGTGCTCTGGATGACTCCGTTGGGCTGGCCAAGACCCAGCAGGCCATGAGAGAAAGGCAGACTGGAGGAGGACAAGACTTGCGCTGAGGGGGGTTTGGTCCTACCTGACGCTTCGCAGTTGAGTTTAAGAGGGAGCACAGAGGAGGATGAAGACGAGGATGAGGATGTGGGCACCCTGCCCTCTTTTTTATCTTATATGGGTCCTGCTGTTTCTTTAACAGGAGAGGAAACGTCTGGTCCTGAGACAGGAAAGACTGCAGAAGGAAAAACAAAGAGAACGATGATGGAAAGTAAGAAAAGCAAGTCTATCACATTCAGTTTTATGCTCTAAAAAACTGTACAGAAGTTTCAAAGCTATATCAACAGAAAAGTTCCAAGTGCAAAATTAAGGACAATAACTACAACTATAAAGTAGAAATATTTAGAATCATTTTAATTCTATGAGAATATTAAAGACCACACCACAGCTATAACAATAATGATACAGAGGAACGATATCATTGGAAACACTTTCAGAATGATTTTTTTCCAGGTGATGAACAATAAAAACACTGCAAGTCAATCCCAATCCACCCAACTTTATAGACATTGAGAATTTAAAATGGGAGATGGCATAACTGCAGCGTGGGCTTATAATAAAAAAACATTATCATCCATTGGTGTGGACGCTAATATAGTTATCGTTATTCAGAAGTTATCTCTATAGATATTGTTCGTAATGTTCTTGAGTCATATATACACATTTATAAATCAATATTCCATATGGGAGACTTTTTTTTCGTACATTTTTACGTAAAACTCACTTTTTTACTTAATTTGTTTATATCCATTTCTATTATTCATATCTATTTATCTTTTTCTCAAAATCAATATTACAGCAAGTTCTGCTGCGGGGCAATGCTGCTTTCAAAACAAAATGGAACAAAACAGAATTTCCTTGAACGAAGCACATCTTCAGAGAAAGGGAGATATGTATACTGATAGCAAAGATGAGAGGAGGAAAAAACAACAAATTGACTGAAAAACAAAGCGAGAGAGAGGAAAACAGCAGAGCAGATGTGGTAATTGCACTGGTTGTCATGTGGCTTAAGTGCTAGTGGAGGAAGAGTGTGAGTGAGCATAATGCTGCTCTGACTCACTGAAACAGAGAACAACAGCGCGCGCGGCCATGACTCTATCAGATCCACAACATTCATTAAGAGACAAGGAATGCTCAAACTCTGCCCGTCTTCAAGCGCTGAGCTCAATGGTTTGAAATCTTTATAGCACCATCATAACTACCGTAGTTTTCTGACTCATGAACATGTTTGTTCTGAAATAATAAGATAATCTGTACTTGCGAGAGTGTTTCTATGAGGAGTTGACAAAGAGTCTTTAGAGTTTCTATGATGTTCTGGAGCCTTTCAATAAACTTCTTAAAGGCCCCCTGAAATCAAAATGTAAGTTTTTTAGCTTTTAGTACGAATATGTTAGCCTTAAGGTTATGAATAAGTTGGTGTGTTACAAAACAATGACAAAATTTGCATTTAAGAGCATTCAAATCTTACAGTCTCACACTTCCACTAAAATGGATCAGATTTTTATAACATCACCGCAGACTCTTCATCACATCTTCTGTCCAATCAAATGCTCTAAAGCGTACGGCCAAAGCAATCCATTGACAAGTCACAGAGCAATATGGGTTGGAGATGTGTATTCGGACGCTCAAACGCTCGAGTTTTATTCCGTTTTCCAACTGTACGTTGGTTAAGAATTAAATGGCTAGAATTTATTCACACCTCTACTATTGAATCCAACATATCATCAGCGCTCGGCTTCGCTTCCATGGTGCTGTCAAGTACGACTTGCAGTCTGTGAGGTAAACTAAATGCTATTGGCTATTTGAAAAGGGGGAGGAGCCATTCAGTATGTCCCACCTTAGCTTCCTGTTTCAGTGGAAATTACATCAACGCATCATACAAAGCTGCGCGTTACAAGGCACTTCAGTGGGCCTTTGAGTCACAATGTACCAGAAGTACAGACAGATTTTTCTTCCATATTGCGAAGTACATCTGAGTGAAACAGATTGTATTGAAAACTTCGTTCAAACAATCGGTTGTTGATTGGATGGGGGCAGATATGAATATGAGATTGAAAGGGGCAGGGTTTATGTGGTTTCACCGGAATTTCGTGTTTTTGTTTGAAAATTTTGAGGTCACAAAAAATGTTAAAAAATAAACATATGCATGGATGAAAAATTCCAATACAATAAAAAACTAGATTTTGTGACTTTCCATTTCATGCCGACTTTAAGGTTTTGTGCAACCAGGCACCATTCCCTAGATATGAACTAGATTTATGAACTGGGTAATTTTATTGACCTTTATTTACTATTATTAAAAAGTAATAGCACCTTAACAAGTCACGTTTTCAGAATCATTCATACGGCACACACACTGCAACCCCAAGTATAAGCAAGAGTAACACTGTAAGCACCACTAATAAAATCTAAATATTATGAAACTGTTCCACACCGTAACATAATAATAAAATTACTCTGGTTAATTACAACAAGAAGAAAAAAAACATATTAACCTCTTCAACAGTCATTTCAAGGCAACAAAAGGAGAGGTGAGGAAAAGACACATTTATTATACTCATTTGCTGAAATTTGGCCCCTTAAGAAGTCACGGAGTTAATTGCCTGTTGGTTTTGCTTCAGTAATTCTAATAAAGCGATGCACATTGTCACTTTCATTTACCAACTAAAGCTACACAGCAGGGAAGGCAGTCCTACTGATAAGAGAATGGAGCTGTCCTTTCTGTCCTTCTCTCTGCGTTTCTGTCTTCAGCACACACACACACACACACACACACACAAACAATAATTCTCTCTCCCACTCACATTCTCCCTCTCCGTTACTCTGACCTTTTCAAATAGGCTGGTCAATAAGGAAAGACACGTCCTGAATACCAACAGCACCCTAAAAGCGATAATCCTAAATTGGCTTAAAAGATATGGACGGAAACTGTGGAGAATTTGCTTTAGCTGGTTTGCTTTTCTGGAAAATGAAAATGTGGACGCCGGCCTTGAGGGAAAAGTGAGATTAATGTATGGACTTGAAGGATGAACAACATTCTCACATTTCTCCTGCCGGGCACACTCACCTGTTTCAGCCTGTAGTCAGCAGTGACTTGTGCCAGAGAACTTTCCAGAATCTTCCTGCTGGTCAGAGCATCCAGTGCTGGAGATTGGGACTTGTGGGAGGAAGCTTGAGATTGCGCCTTGAGGGAAGGGGTGAGTGGAGGCGGTTTGGGGGAAGAGGACAGGGGGAGGGGTTTTGGAGGGGAGGGGACTGATAGTGGTTTGGGGGAGGAGCATAACGAGAGTGGGAGGGGCTGAGGTGAGGAAGTGAGGGGCTTGGTAGAAGCTGAGGGTTTTTTTGGAGAGGAGTTAAGATGCTGTGGAGAATGTTTAGGAGAAATGTCTCGACGTGACTGTGCGATAAGCGCTAACGGTTTAGCGGCAGCAGCCAGGCCGGTGGACTGGATGACGCTGGTGTGGAGGGGTCTTTCCCTGGCTCTGCTGCCCGATAGAGACAGAGGGGACTGAGACAGGCCTGACGGAGGTGGAGAGCGATGTAGGTGCACTGGAGGAGAGGGCTCTAAAGGTGCACTGCCCGGCAGGCCTACATGGAAGTCCTGGGCCTCCAGGAGCCTGGCCTTTTCCTTCTTACTGAGCCCAGAGTTTGGCGTCACAATCTGGGCAAACAAGACAGGGAGAAGTCCACTTGTTGATTAAGGTTTTTACACCAAAACCAGTCATAATGTGTTTTTACATGACTATTTTCCACTCTCACTGACCCTCAGCATTAAACAGGTTGTGTTTGTCACTCAAGACATATGTAAACAACCTTTATGTCATGTCATTTAGCAGATACTTTTATATAATATGACTTCCAGTGCACTGGAGCAATCTGAGGTTAAGTGCTTTACTCAATGGTGCAATGCTAGGAATCAAACCCGTAACCTTTTGGTTACCAGCCTGGAAAACAGTAATAAGCCAATATGAGCAGTATCTTACTTTCAGTTTCTTTTTTTTCTGCCGCTCCTTTTCCGAGTCTGACTCTTCGCTGTCTTTACTCTGCTCGTCTTCGTCTTCATCATCATCATCTTCTTCCTCTCCAAGATCATCAATATCGCTGCTGCTCACTCCGTCGCTGTCAGTATCCAGCGATGATCCAGATTCACTCTCGCTTACGGCAGGCCCCTCTACCTGCTTCTTACGGCCTTTCTGCAGTGGTAGACACAGACATCAATGATTCATCTTGTAAAACAGTTTTAATTAATTCAACAAACCATTAAATAATTGGTCATGTATATGTGAGTTTTGTGTTTTGAACCACACACTGCGTTTCCCTCCTCGCGTGCAATGACGTCGTACCTTCTCTTTAGTTTTCTGCGAGGGTTTCTCCTGAAGCTCCCCTGTGCTGTTGCTATGGTGACTGGCCTTGCGGTCGCGGGCTTTGGCGTTGAGTGTCCGGCTGTGCTCAGGGGGCCGGAGCGCGGGGGAGGGGGAGGCAGAAGCCGAAACAGTTCCTTTAGCCGCAGATGGAGACAGTGAACGACCATTCACAGCTCCGTTCACACCTGCGCTCCACAGAGTTTACACGAACCAGTGAGATGCTTTTAAACTACGCAATTTGTTAGAAAGACAAATCAAAATTTCCCTCAAATATAATATACTATGTCAAATAGCCTTTGGCATGGATTTCTGAGACAAAAGTATAGGTTCAAACGGCAGAAGATCTCCTGATAAGCGCCTGATGAATTCAACACTGCAGGCGAATGCTCAAGGCGATGATTACTGTGAGTACACCAGCCTGAAGGCTACATTACTGCTGCGTTACTTATGTTTAAGAATTATTACTTTATTGTTTCATGTTTAAGTCTGCCTCCGAGGGATATCGTACATTCCCGGGAGGCAGATATAGACAGATTAATACCTTTGGAGGCCTGACTGCTCTTGCTGGGTGTTTTGGATGTATACGGATTGGCCTCGTGGTTGTGAAGGGGTGGGGCGAACATAGGTGGCAGGCTCAAAAAAGGCGGGAAGAAAGCTGGAGGACTCCGTCCATGCGCTTCTGCTGCTCTCCACCATTCTGAGAAAAGAGAGAGTAAATTACCTTATAACATACATTAGGGTAGATAATCTAAATGAACGGGACTGAAGTAAATATTAAATGATAATAATAATAATAATAATTATTCATTATTTTCCAATATAATTCAAAATAAATTGTATATTTATTACTAATTATTATTATTTAAACATTTAGGTTATTATAAAAAAATATCAATAATAATAATTTATTATATTATCACTATTATTGTTGTTGATGATGTTTTTATTATAATTATTTATAAGAATATTCATTTCTACACTATTAGGACGTGTGTCCACCAAAGCATTTTTAGCCAGCTGAAAACGCCTTGCTGTGGGCGCTTGAGAGCGTTTTGGCAGCGCAGCATTTTTTTTTTCAGTTGAGACGCTTTGCTTGTTATGATACGGAATATCCGCTAAAGTGTTACTAGTATCTCATTTCACACATATTTTGTTTCTGTGTTGATTCTATATTAAAATGTCGATACAATGTAACGTATTTTCTCTGGCTCTTATTTTAAATTATTTCGTTATAATGTTTGTTGTCGTCATCTGTTGACAAGCAGAATGTGACAGTTGGTCGGTGTGTGATATTTGTCCCGCCCCTCCTCCACTGTGATTGGACGGCTGGGTAAAAAGTGACAGTGATGAGCGCTGCGTTTTAACCGAAGTTGAACATTTTTCAACTCTCGGCAACCAATAAAAACACCGCGCGCGCTCAGCGCTTCAGCGTGAAAAAAAGCTCAGCGCATCGTTACGCTCATGGCATTTAAAAAACGCAGCGCTCCCATTGAAAACAATTGGAAATATATGCCAGCTTAATTTCTACATCTACTACTATTATTATTTATTAATGTTACTATTATTATTACTACTACTTTGAAAGTTTAAAAAAAGTATTATTCTAAATAATAATAATAATAAC
This sequence comes from Chrosomus eos, assembly GCA_036326025.1. NCBI lineage: Eukaryota > Metazoa > Chordata > Actinopteri > Cypriniformes > Leuciscidae > Chrosomus > Chrosomus eos. The sequence goes on along the minus strand of CM070828.1, from coordinate 10,838,230 downwards.
AGTTGCATTATCAATATTAACAACAACAACAAAAATAATAATAATTATTATTATTGTTCTACTGTTATATACTATTATAATACTATTACTTTATATTAGTCTCCGAATATTAAACTTTTGTGCCAATTAATTACATAGGGCTTTGTGTCATCAGGCCTTTGGTCATGAATAAACGGCCACCAACATTGTACGCACACATACCTGAGAAGGCTCCTAGTTGTGGGTGAGCTGCGAGGGCAGCAGAGACCCCCAGTCCTCCAAGACCTCCAAACTCTGGGCGGGCCGTGGCCGGTGATAGCAAACCAAAGGCTGGGTGGGCCATGAGAGGGTAGCACTGGGCAAAGAGGTCATTGAGCTGACACTGAAGGTCTGGTCACTGCCCGTCAGTCCAAACAGAGGACCTGCCGCATCAAACACACACATACACAAGACACCATTACACATTCAGCATTAGATAATCACACCATTTTGAAAGGTTAATGCTTAAAACAAGAAAATGTTTGCCACAGGGGGGAAATAAATAAATAAGCCTAATTATATTATATGTACACCAGTTTTGCATCCAAGTAAATTGATTTTTTTTTTTTTAAATGGCTACTGTATTTTTAGAATATCATCACTCTCTCTGCCTCTTGTGACACTGTAGGAATAGAAAGGGAAGTTATTTGTATGAAAAAGAAAGAGTGTTAGTGTTGAGTGATTCAGAGTTCAGTGAGAGCGTATATGTGTTCTGAGTGTTTTGTCAAGGTGTGTGGGCTTGTGTGTATATATCAAAGAGAAGTTCAGAAAATCTCTATGGCTCTGTGTGTGTGTGCCTAGAGAAGAGTAAGCCTCATAGTGCTGGTGTCAGTCTCTGAAGCCACATATCTGGATATGACTATAACAGTTCACCCCTAGTGGTAATTCTAACTAACATTCAGTTTGCTCATAAAGCTCCATAATAACTTGAGATGGTTATGTTTGCATGCCTAGTGAAGAAGCGACAGCATGAGCATGTTCCCTTTTGCATTTACATTTTTTAATATTGAGAGCAGACATGAAGGGGTTTCCCCAGATGTTAGCTAAATATGACATAACCTCCCTTCGGGGACATTTGAGGACACCCTTAAAAAGTGTCTTTTTTTATGTAAAAAAAATGCAAACGTTTTTATATGGGGTAGGGATAGTCTATTGTATTTATAATTAGCTTTAAAAAAGTGTGTGTGTGTGTGTGTGTGTGTGTGTGTGTGTGTGTGTGTGTGTGTGTGTGTGTGTGTGTGTGTGTGTGTGTGTGTGTGTGTGTGTGTGTGTGTGTGTGTGTGTGCGTGGGGTGTGTTTGACAGTTTGATGGCTGTTAATGTTAATGTATAATCACAGGCTTTCTGACACTATTTGATTAATAACTATGATCAGACCAAATGAAAGTCTCTGCGTGATAGAACAAGGAAGAAGTGGGAGAGAAGACGCCCAAAGCGCTCCTGCATCTTACACAATATTCTATAAGATATCACAACAACACCCTCTCCAAGTCCAATAAATCACTTCAATCTCTTGTTTGACATTGTATGGGCACTCGGCATACATGTAAACACAGAGCTCTTCGTATTAATCATCGTCGTCGTCATCATCATCATCCAGATTGCATCCTTTCTGGGATCGATCTCCTCTGGCAGCGCTGATGCTGCCCATTGTCTCCTTCAGGAGTCACATGTAATTTCTAAGCCGCATATTTCATGCAAATTCAATTTCCATTAGGGAGCACAGAGAAGAAAGGCTTGAGCGCACCGTTCCGCAAGCGCAGCACCGCGCCAGCTCTCTTGCTCTTACACACACACACACACACACACACACACACACACACACACACACACACACACACACACACACACACACACACACACACACACACACACACACACACACACACACACACACACACACACACAGAAAGTGATGATGGGAAATGCAAGACTTTTGCAGATAGCTATAACTCCAGGAGGGACTGAGAGGAGGAGAGGGCCTTGACTTCCCTTTGCTGTTGTTTATGTGTGCAGACTGTAGAAAACTGTCTGCTGCATGCAGGGTAGTTTTTTTTTTTTTTTGCAGTATTTTTCCCCCAGAGTCCACATAAAATGTTTGTCCACTTGGAACGTCCACGAAAACACAATGATTTAATTTTACATGACCATTTTCCACTTTCTTTCTAACCCTTAGAATCCGCTACGACCTAAAAATTTAAATTCTGTCATTTACTCTTGTGTGTCTCTTATATGTCTTGTCATAACCCATATGACCAATATGATATAAATTTCCACGGTTCCTCACACAAAATGTCTTTGTAAATGTGCGTTCAGATAATTTTTCCAGACAAAATCCAGTAATTTCGTTAGGAATCCACCAGAAAGCTGCTTGTTTTGAAAATGACTTCTGTGTGTACTGTTCTTCATACATCACTAAACTATTGAACAAATAAACATTTCCCCTAAATGTCTCTAATCTGACCACATCTTAAGACTCCAAATATAGTACACGTGTGAACATTTTTCAATTCTTCTCTTGTTATGCTTCACAGAAGAAAGAATAAGTGAGCAAATTATGAAAATGTGGGTTAACTATTCCTTGAAAAGACATATTTGCATAGTAAGAGAGCAAAATATTATATAAAAAGAGAGAATATTATTGCAGAGCATAATTTGTAAATGGGGGGGGTTAAGATATAATATACTAACATGCCGGATCCGGATAAGAAATCCTGAACGGAAGCGGCTGACATGCAAATATACTCTCAGAATTAACATAGAAACATAAAACGCTAGACGCAGATGAACGTTTTGTGTTCAAAGACACATTAACCCTTTCATGCATGAATTATGATAACCTCAGTAAGGATTTTTTCCCTATGTGTTTTTATTGCTCTTAGGGCATGAAAAACAAGATTTGATTTTTAATGTTTTTTTTTTTTTTACTAATTTTCCAAAGAGATTTTCAGGTGTCCACTTGAGTGGACAGCATGCATTTATGGTTTAAACTGAAGAGATACTATATTAAACATAATACAATAATCAAACAGATAAAGTATGTGTATTTAACAAACTAATCAAGACAATTATATAAAAGCATGTGAAAACTATAAAATATATACAAAAAATATAAATCCGAAATATTGCAAAGGCAATTGAACTTCATACAAGTTGCACTTCGTGTATCTTTGATATCAGAACATGAAGACGTGATTCCATCAGAAATTTCTACTGCCTGTCAAGGTACAACTGTGGAAACCACTCAGATGCTCCCTCCAGTGTACCAGAGTATGTCAATTTACCTTTATTAGCTGATAATTCTGATTATGTTCAAGATAGACACATTTCTATCATAGGCCTCTTCTGAGAAAACCTAGCGATATGTATTTTTCAATCTCATCTGAAATTAGCAGTGTTGGGGCATGCATAACGCATTCAGATTACTTTTTTGATGTTACAAGTAAAGTAATGTGTTACAAGTAACATGCATTACATAATCAGATTTGTTTTAATGTTACGAGTAAAGTAATGTATTACAAGTGACGTATTACCTAATCAGATTACTTTTTGATCTAACAAGTAAAGTAATTAATTACAAGTAATGTGCATTACGTAATCAGATTACTTTTTGTTGTTACGAGTAAAGTAACGCATTACAAGTAACATGCATTACGTAATCAGATTAATTTTTGGTGTTACGAGTAAAGAAAAGCATTACAATATCGTACATTACGAAATCAGATTACTTTTTGATCTAACAAGTAAAGTAATGCATTACAAGTAACAAGCATTACGTAATCAGATTACTTTTTGATGTTACGAGTAAATAAATGCATTACAAGCAACATTCATTACGTAATCAGAATACTTTTTGATCTAAGAAGTAATGCATTACGTAATTAGATTACTTTTTAATACATAAGTCACATAAATTATGTAATCACATAACTTTTTTCGATGTCAATGAAATTAACATTCTAATAATACAAATACATTTATTTACAGTCAAAAAAGTCACTGCAGATTAAGTATTTTCAAAAAAAATATTCACAGCTTAAGTATGAATTGTAGCTGAAATATAGCCATTGATGCATGAGGTCCACTATAGTGGACAGGTGATAAATCTGATTTTTCTCCCAATCTAAAATTGGAATATTTTACTGTCATATGACTCATTAGATATTGCTTGCAATATTTTTTTACCTATAAGAGTCTCCTAGGATAGAAGGAATGGGTGGATATTCCGGAGCAACTTGGCATGTCTGACCGATCATTGGCCATCTTGGTTTGGAGATGGTAAATAAATGGTAAATGGACTGCATTTATATAGCGATTTCACAGACCCAATGGCCACCAAAGCGCTTTACAATTTGCCTCACATTCACCCATTCACTCTCTCATTCATACACCGACGGGCGACTGCAGCCATGCAAGGCGCCATCAAGCTCGTCGGGAGCATCTGGGGTTAGGTGTCTTGCTCATGGACACCTCGACACTTGGTCAGGTGGAACCGGGGATTGAACCACCAACCTTTCGATTTGTAGACAACCTACATGAACCACTGAGCCACTGCCGCCCCGCGAAGAGGGAAAAACTCGAAACACAACGGAGAGGGAAAAACTCGAAACACAACGGCTTGCAACTTGGTTGCAATGTATAGGATGATGCACCAAGGTCCACTGAAGAGATTGATGTGCAACTTTGCCATCAAAACCCTTGCAAATTCAAGAAAATGCTTTTTAAATAGCTATCCACTGTAGGTACCACTATGCGTGAAAGGGTGTTTATTTGCATATTTGATGTGTTGTGACAATTTGTGCATGTAAAACACCATTACATAAAGCATTAAGCCCAACCAAAGGTCTGACCAGCCCTTGACATTTGTACGGAATTCGAAAGCTTAAACAGTTACAGTCGTTTTGCGCGTTGCACATTGAAGTTTATATATTATCTATAAATTGCTTGTCATGTGTTGGAAATGTGAATAGCGGTCAAATCCAATAAATCGTTGCTACAACATGGCATGGACCACTTTGTTGCTGCATTTCTTCCACCTCTTATTTTAATATAGCAACAGATATATAAATATAATATAAACAGAACATAAACATCTTTCAGTGGTGTATGAGATCATGGGAGATCCCCAAATGAGGTTCCGCATCCAGCTTGTTCCGGGACAAATTAAGCCCTGGTGAGGTGGTAATGTAGCTAGTTTTTAAACCATGTTGCTTTTCAGTAGCAAAGCCATTTGCATTTGTATTTTATTGATTTTGTAATGGGGTACAAACACTGACAAACGTTACATTTCCCTGACAATTAATTTATTTATTCAGCCATTTAGAATTAGAACCAGTGAATAGTTTTGTGAATAACGGGCTGGAACGTGTTAAAATCAACTTAATCCAAACCTGCGAATGTATCACTTGCCAGTGATAAAAGTCTTTATGTTTAAAGTTTTCCTGTGTATGAGTAGTTTTGATTGTGATGTATCATGTCCTACAAAAATATGACAGTGTACCACTGTGTTCGTGACACATTTGAATGTTTTGCTTATTAAAATTGCATTTATTACAGCAACGTGAGAGTCTGTGATTTTTCTTTTGCCAGATTCATTGGAAGAACTGGCTCAAAGAGTTGTTTGTAAGTAAATCGGACTTCACTGGTCATGCCGTATGTTTGGTTTTGTGCGCAGCCGGTTAACTCATTTCAAAAGAGCAAGAAAATCCTGTTTTGCATATGCCCTCTTTTAATTAGGCTCTAGAATGAAAAAGAGAAGAAAGAAGAAGACGGACAGCTTTCAGTTCCTGAGCTTAAGGCCTGTCCTTTTTAATTCTCACATACACAAATCCAGTACAGCCTGTATGTTTTGGGTTTTGTCCTGATATATACAGTGGCGATAAAAGAGGGGAAAAAAAGGACGAAAAGAAGGAGCTTGAGAAGGAGAGAGGCGGATGTGAAGATAAATGAGAGGAAATATTCCCCAAAGACCATCATCCGCTCCTGCTGGCACACACACACACACACACACACACACACACACACACACACACACACACACACACACACACACACACACACACACACACACACACACACACACACACACACACACACACACACACACACACACACACACAAAACACACACACACACACACACACACACACACACACACACACACAGTGGCAGAAACGCCAGTTTCATATTAATGCGCTTTCAGCCGGCAATAATTAAATCAGCCTCTGAGAGGAGCAGAGCAGAATTACCGGATTACCTGATATCCTTCTTATTTTATCTTTCTTCTTCGTTCTCTCTCACCGTCTCTCTCTTTCTTCGCTTGTCCCCCCCCCCACCACCACCACCACCACCACCACCCTTCCCATGTTCTCCATCTTCTGACAAACCGAGCCATCTTGAAAAGCGGCACTGTCCTCCCCCACCTGTCTCCTCATTCGCTCTCTTATGTGGGATGCGGCGGAAGCCGATTAATGTGCCCTCCGTTTGCATCAATCACATTTCTACAGACGGATCTGACAGCTGACTTAATTGTCTGTGTGTCTGAGGGGGACGGAGAGAAAAAGTGCGAACATGTGGCCGCCGTTTGTTCTGAGAGAGGTTAGAATATTCTCGGTTTAAGCCAAGATGCACCTCGTACTCGACCTGAACATCATCTATCGCTCCGGCATGCTTGTGGGCCGGTGATTTAGTGGGACAAAGTGTTAATTGCGTTTAAAGTGGTAATGATAGCGCTGTGAGAACCTGTCGAGGGAAAGTCTCCTTCTGAACGTTAATCAGCTCAACTAGGACTGAATTACCGAGGTCCTCTTGTCTGTTTAACCCAGGTAAAATCACTTTATAATGGATCCGTCTTTGTTGTGGGATTTTTTTCTCTTTAAATTAAGCAATACCACATGAGAAGGAATGTTAATGTATCACAGGCAATCTCAGCCATGGTGATATTAAGTAATACAGCACTCTTGCTTGTGCAATAGTCTTTTATGCTTTTATACAACTATAACAAGAAGTTAAAATTATTTCGGACACAATATGGCCAGCTATTTTATTTTTGCACAGCCAAAAAAAATCATTCCAATAGAGGACAAAGCAGGATCAAGTGCTGAAATTCTATGTAGTAATCGCAGACAAGTAGTGATGCACACTGTCCCAGTCCTATTTTATGAAACATCAGCACTCTTGGAATTGAAAACGTCCTATTTGTAAAACTATTCGGTGGGTTACTAGCTGGCTAACTGGTCTCCCTGAATAATTCGGCTGGTTTCATATTCACCAGGAAAACAGAATGAGTGTCTAGAATGTGTCTAGACATGCTGTCTTAAAAATGCAATCCTAGTGCTGCAAGATCTTTAAAAACAGCAAAAAAGACATTTGACATCCATGTGTGGCTGTAGCAGCAGTGTTTTACATTTAAAGATGCAACATCTCAGAGAAAGTAGTGTAAACAGCAAAGACACACATGATCAATGTGATAAAAATATAAAAACGTAATACTTTTAAAAATGAAGTCAGCATCCCTGAGCGAATAGTCAGTTGCTAGATAACTAGTCTTGCATTGTGACCCATTCCTACTTTTCCTTATCAAATTAGTGGAGCAGAGCTAAGTATTGTGTAGTAAAGTGTAATAGTGGAAAGTGGAATGGATTCAGAAAGCAAGAATCGAGCTTGCGATACACATGAGCACCATGTCAAGTGTATCTGAAGTAACCACTAAGTCATGGCTCTGACTAAAACTGGAGCTTTATTTCTGTAAAAACAAAACAGCAAAGAGAGTTGGTGGTGAGTACTTGAACCTGAATTTTGCTGGGTACTTGAATTTCAAGAGAGACGAGTCAGAGCCGGAATTACATGTTCAAAAATCCCAAACTCTGAGGGGAAAAATAGCAGTCTCTCAGCAAAAACAAAAGGTCTCCCTTCACCGTAACTCCTCTTGTCGGGCTGGTGTTGAGGTAAAGGAGTGGAAAGCCGTGAGGAATATCAACTGTTAATGAGAGTCTCGTCAGAAAGACGAGGGGCCAAAAACGAAACCAGAGCAGACAGAGCGATTTACAAACAGGAAAGAGCCAGTGGAGCCTTACAAACTTCACAGTTTATAGAGTAGAAGAGGATATTTAAGAGTGTCGGGAAGGATGGAGGGGAAGCTGTGTTATTGTGTCTGTGCGTTCACGTGTGCGCGTGTGTTTATGTGAAGGGGGGTGCAGAGTGAGATGACAGCAGTATTAACAAAGGTCTGGTTAATTGGTTGAGATTCATTAATGCAGCAGCTTTTCAATTCGCAGCCAAAACTGTGAGTGCTAAATCCTGGTCGGTGTTTTCACATGCCGAACAATAAGTTGGTAATTACGACTGGAGCAAGTCGGTGGCTTTCTTCAGCCCTGACTGCACCACAGAAAGAACAAAACCCAAGAGGGAGAAGAGATGCTTTATCAGATGGAAAAAACTATAGACGGGTAGAAAAACGATTCATAAATTAGTTCAATTCTGTATGTTTTTTTTCTTTCTTCATTCAGGGTAGGGGAGCGCGGGGCACAACCTAACGCGGGGTTAGATGTAACACGGACAGTTTACATAGTTAGTCAGGATCAAGCCGGTTGTGTTTCCGCTCTTTTTCTCTCGCTGCCAGAAGACGGTCTCCCGCAAATTTTTGGAAAGTTTTGACAAGATTTCATGAAGATACTGGACAAAGAGTGTTTTGACACCATGCAAGTAATTTTTTTCATCGTACGTTTTTTTCGGTTTCTGAGCTGGGTGTGTACATCACCTAATCTTACTTTATATTACCTTAATCGCCGTCTTGTGGGCTAAAACACAGCACCGTTTTGAAACATGTCAGCAACTCCTAGCAACTTTTAGCTAGGCTTAAAAATATGTTTTACACAGCGGGGTTAGTTGTAACACAGTGTTAAAACTGTGTACAATGATAATCAAATGAAAACAGGGAGCCACACAAGTTTTCAGGTTCGAGTATTTATATATTTATTTTGCATTAAACTTTATTGGGCTTTCACAAACAATGTTGGAATTAAAATTTAAAAATTTTGTTTACTATGCATTGATCACTTGTTTATTTATTAAAAAAATATAGCCTGTTTTTCATGCAATACACTATTTAAATTTGATTTTAAGCTAGTTTTTATTATTATTATTAATAATAATAATAAAGCATGCAACTGCCACACACAAATATAATTAAATTTCAATTACAATATTTGATGATTTTATTTATTTATTTATTGCAAAACTCTGCAGCCATTTCCTATATCTCTATCCATGATATTGATCCATAATAGAAGGATGATTGGATGAGGGATGGATGTATGGATATCTATCTATACAGATGCACAAACAATATCAAACTATATAGATAAAATAGTACTGAATTATGTGTGTTACACACAAGTGTTACAACTAACCCCTCTGTCTGTTACAATTAACCCCGCATATGGGGTAAGTTGTAACATTTGCACTTCTGTCCCTTTCAGTGGAACTGCATGAAAATGGTAGGTCCTAGAAAAAAACTTTAAGTGTTCATTTGTAGCAGAGATGTGTATGTTGCTTGTGTAAAAAAAAAAATGAATCTAACTTAATTATTTTTTAAATGATTGAGCCAAAACCAAAATGTGTTAGGTTGTGCCCCGCTCTCCCCTATAACACATATGAAGTAATTTTGCTCTGTTTTATCATGGGGGACAGGGGTAGGTTTTAAAACTGGTTTAACTGATTCGAATTCTAATTTTGCATCCAGTTTTCTGTGTTTTAAAGTATCCCATTACTGTTTGACTTGAGTAAGAAACCTTTTAGAATTCAGTGAGTGAGCTGCAAACAATGCTGACTGAACTGTAAATCGATTCAATGAAAAAACTGATTAGGCTAATTAAAAAATCAGCCATTGCTAGTTCTGATTCTAAACAGCCACCAATGGGCCAGTTGCATAAACATATATTAAGTCAGAGTCTTAAGAACTAGTCTGACCAAGTATTTATCCAAGGCGTAATCAGTCTTAATGTTTAGGTTGAAATTAGACCAATCTACCCGTTTAAGTAACTTATTAAAAGTTATGACCATTCTTAAAGAAAAAAAACTTGTAAGACTGCAATGTACTGCTAAAATAGCTTTAAAACATATTATTTAAAAAACTAGCGACACTTTGATATGGAGTAATATTGTTAAAACTAATAACTTAACTATTTTTAGTGATGCTACTGCTACAGCTTTTCAAGGTTTAGCTCATTCAGAAAAAGGGAATTCTATCATCATTTATATTTCCAAACCCTGTATGACTTTCTTGCTGTGGAACACAAAATAAAAATCTTCCCCACCGCCATAGCTCTTAAATCTCATTCATGATCGTGTTAAATTTAAATATGCCAATGATATTGGCTCTTGCAAATCTAACCACTGATGTCAAAAGTGGTCCCATCACACTATTTTTGAACTGATTAAGATTCACGAGCTGTGGGAGAGGGGGGGGATTTTTTACATTTTACATGTCGTTCAAAACCCATATCTGCGAAAGATATTTTTAATATTCTCTCATCTCTCTCATTTTTGTCCATCCCTTGAAAGACCATGCAACCATAACCAAGTGTCAAGAAGTACAAAATACATAAATATAATTAAATATAACTTAAATGAATAGAGCAGTTTAATCCTAATCTTCTGAATAGACATGGTTGCTTTATATGATGAACAGATTAATTTAGGATTTTATTCATACATTAACATTGATCGACACGCATTTAGGTCTGCACGATAAATCGTTATAAAATCGCGATCTCGATTCACCCTGTTCACGATTTAATTTTTAAATGACTTCAATTTAAAAAAATGAAATTTTTATTTTGAAAAGGACAGCTCTCTCAAAGTTCAGGGCTTCAACCTCAGCCAATGACAAAGCACCTTTTAGTCACGTGTTTCACTTGTCAAGCGAGCGCGGTAGTTGGGATAAACATTAGGCATACACTTCATGAGAAAAAAATCGTTGCAGAGAATCGTGATATCAATTCTAAGCTAAAAAATCTTGATTCATATTTTTCCCAGAATCGTGCAGGCCTACACACATTCATAACGCACATAAATGGAAGATCAACCGTAATGCTTGACACACAAGAACCAGTGATGTCTGTTTTCACGCATCAAGCAAAATAAGAGTCATATGTACTACTTTTATGGTACTTTTTTTGTTTTGTCCTTTTTGGCCCTGAAAGCCTCGGTACTAATTACAATAAAAGAGGAGTATGGACAAAATCTCCTTTTGTATTACTTGGAAGAAATATACTAGAGTTTGGAACAACTTGAGATCATTTCATTTTTGGCTGAACTATCCCTTTAACAGAGCAGACTCTGAGAAAGTGAACCATTGTGCCTTATCAGACAAGACTCAATCAGCAGAGAAGATTTGCGCTTTATCACGTCACCCAGAGAGGAAAAAAAAATGATGCTTCATCAGACAAGAAGAGAGGTCCCTGATGACATAAGTCTCCGATTTGTCTCCAACCTAAACTGGGAGACATGCTCAAAGCGCGTCTGTGTGACACTCAGTGGTGTGTGGAAATGTGCTGGAGTGTGATTGTGCGTGAGTTTTGACTGAGCACTTTCACACTGTAACAATAAGCAACCCTTGCGTCAGGGTATGAAAGAGCATGTGTGTGCGCAAGTTCTTACCGCATGTGCCGAGCGTTGCTGTGACTCCGTGGTTCAGGCTGCTCTTGGCATTGGAGGCTGCTGTGGATGAGGAAGAGGAGGAAGAGGAAGATGACGTCGAAGAAGTGGCGTGGACGGAGGCCGGGGTGGCGGAAGGCGAGGCCAGCCGTTCTGCAGACTCCATATCTGTCAAGCACAATCCAATCGATAATTAGAGTGAGCTCTCGCACGCACACACGGCCTGCCACTCTTACTTTCACATCTCACTTGCCATGAACAATATTTCTATTTAACACCAGTCAGTCTCCTTCACACACACGTCTGCTCGCAAGACGAACCAACCCCGTGAGCACATTTCTACAGGACCACACATTAACGTCCCGTTTGGGCAGAGGGTTTGCTCGGCTTGTCACATTAACCATTCATTCACTGTCGAGACCCTCTTCAATAGGATAGAAGAGAGACTGGCACGAGCTCATGCACATTCACACACGCACACACGAAGTGAGCAGCGCGCTGTTTTACAAGACTATTCACAGTCATTTTTTACACAGCGTAAAACAAGCGTTCTCACACTTGATGTGCTTAACAGGCAAATTATGCCTTTACTGTTTCTGCGGAGATTTTTACAGTTTGGAGAGACGCATATTAAAGACAGTCGCACGCAGCCAGCATATACACACACAAAAAGCCCACAAGCATTCTCGAATTTCTTTTTTCGCCTCTTCAAAACATACCATATCCACACACTTGAAAATAAAACATGAAAATACAATTAACAGCCTTTAGAGTGTGATTTCAGGAAGTAGATTTTTTTACCGAAAGAATCCCGACTGCTGGAAACGAGTGAACTCTTTATATGTTTGGAAATCTTGAGTTTGTTCGCATATCCTCACAGATGCTGATCTCACAAGGAGATTTCGCTGTGGGAAGCAGCAGAGAGCACCATGGTGTGGCATACACGGCTTCGTTATTCTGTCATTATATATAAACACTCGTGGCCGGTTCCCTGAGCTGCTCTCCTTCTTGTATGTCTCTGCTACACACACACACACACACATGCATACGCACACCGATTAGATCTCAGAGATGGAAACGTCCACAGAATATCAACTAACATCCCTCGCCCAAGAGCAATGCTGAAACCGAGACACACACACACAATGAAAGTGTCTGCATATTGGCGTAAACAGTGGCAAAGGCCACAATCTGCCACTGCGGTTGTTATCCCCCCCTTTCTTTCGCTCCACCTGTCCTTCACTCTCTTGTCTTTTGGATCTATCTTCCATCTTTGCTTTCTAACCATTTTTCCCTCACTCATACCCTGTCTCCAAATGTCAAAGGTCATCAGGTCATGACCCTGCCAACTCAAGTTCATGGCAGGTTACTCAAAATGAATGCTAGATTGAAATTCTACACTCTTAAGCCCGGGACACACCAAGCCGACGTCAAAGAACTAGCGGTGACGAAAGCCGACTGTGTTGTAGCCTCTCGTCGGCTGCGTCTCGACCAAAAAGCTGTGCTTGAAGACACCAAAAGGACTAAAGGCGACTGTCAACAAGCACGTGCGTCAAAGTAAATATCTGTCTATATCAGCAGGTATCAATAGAGCATTTTCATTCAAAAAGGGAAACTAGGACTGCAGATATACAAACCGTAAACAAAGCAGCACTTGCTTACCATTCTGAATATCTCTTTCTTCATTTCAGTTTGCTCATGTTATTATGAAAATATTTGTGCATTCGAATTCTCAGGTCAGAAGACATAAAATTATAACAGCCTTCTGTCTGTACCGTCTTAGTCTCAGCCTCAGACGTCACGCCCACAGAACGTTGGCTAAACGTCTGATGCATATGGTACACTTAACTGGAAACACTTCAGGAATGTCGAAGTCGTCATCTGATTGGTTGAATTTTATCGGATTTCCGGGGGGCGCGAGTGTCGCGTTTATTTTCGGTCCACCGGGAAACAATGCAGACGTGTGATTGCGGAAGAAAAACTGTTGTGTTTACATGAGTGACAATGAGCATTTATCAAGATCAGCTAAACGTAGTAAACGTAGTAATCAGTAAACGTAATCAGCAATGACTTACTGCTTGTTTTCTTCTCCTTCTTTGATTTTCTATACTGACTGACTTGTGCATGCTGGTCTGTTGTTGTGGGGACATTTCTACGCCCCGAAACGTGACGCTGAAAGAGACGAACTGTAATTGGTTGTTTGACATGTCGGTCAAACGGCCGTATGGGCGGGCCTTGGCCAAAGAAAGCTGCTATGAATTCCAGACCTTCAGCCGTCAGTCTGAAGCTCTGGCTACGCGAGACTAGTACCGTCTTGACTTCTTTGCTTGTTTACTTCTCATGCACTGACTCTTTCGCTAAGCTGAACAGCCAATCAGAGTTCTCTCTCTCACCGACGGCCCAACGCTGATTCAACATGCCAAATCGGCCCAAAAAAAAAAACAGACGACGTCCGACTAGAGCCAACGGTGCGAAACACACTGAAAACCTTAGCCGACCAACCGTCCTGGGCTTTAGAAAAAAGCCTCAGCGGGGTTCTATTTAGAACCCTAGGATACTTGACTCAATTTTAAAGTTTCTATATAAGGAGAAATGTCTTAAAGTTGCAGTCCGTGAATTTTGGCACTCTAGCGGTTAATAAATAGAATTGCATGCGTCTTGCGGAAGGACATTGTAGCCGGAGCTACTTCTGTCTGTGTATGTCTATGACGAGTCACGCAGGTACTGTGATACTCCGCAGCGGTGCCGACCTGATCGACCTGATCTAAAATAGTCCGTATATAAACACTTATTATAGGTGTACCGTAGTGATTCAGGATAAGACAAAAATCACGGTTTGGAAAATGGATTCATGATGTACTTTATTATATACATTTTGGAAATTTTGGACACAAAAAAAAGTGCAGCTTTAAATGATTGCATTTCACTTTCATGTTTAATGGGCCATTTCAAAAAAATTCTAGAGATACAGTAAGTTTACAAGCTTAATTCATAAAATTGGATTAAAGGAATTAAAACTAAATTAATTAAAACTAAATCCATAAAATGATCCCATGATGGGAACACCTAAAATGCTCTATAATGCCTGAAATAACCCATTGTGGTTCTATATAAGAGTGTATGTCCTAAATAACTACCCAAACACTTCTTCTCAATGGAAAATAATTTCTTGTTGAAACTGCTGTGACGTAAATCACAAAAGAGCACAGTCAGATAAGACATGGTAACACAGACACAGTAATAAAACTATGAAAAAAATGTCACAAATCAAAAATAGACTCGCATACAGCAAATAGTACAAAGAAAAAAAACAAATTTTCTAAAATGCACAACCATGTCTCACACACGTGATATAAAATATAATTAAAGTTTAAATTATCCATTAAAATAAATTGTATTATAAAATTAAATTTAATGTAGCAAACTATATAATATAAAAATGTTATGTACACTTCTGTTCAAAAGTCTATTTTGCTTAGAAAACAGTAATATTAAGAAATGTAAACACAATTTAAATACATTTTAAAATAAATTCAAATAGAAAATATAATATGCTAATTTGGTGCTCAAGAAAAGCTTCCGTTTTACCGAAAACAGTTGTGCTGCTTAATATTTTTTGGGAACCATGATAAAACAAAAACTTAAGTATTCATTGATAAATAGTAAGTTTGAATAGAACAGCATTTACTGGAAATAAAACAAGTCTTTTGTGGCATCATAAATGTCCTTACCGTCACTTTTGATCAATTTAATACAACCTTCCTGAATAAAAGTATTGATTGATATAGTGAGTGTTTATAGGTTATCATCTACCTCTCTCCAGCTACTCACTTCAGTCTGATTACCTTAAACATCAGGGGTAAAAGATGAGGGCCTCAAAATAATTCATAACAACAACCATGATTACCGCAATAATGGTATGCCAGGGTATTTAAGGATCCAATCCTGACTTAATTATCAGAAATTAAAACCGCTTTAGCATCAGAATTAGTCTGATTTTATAGCTAATTAGCCATCTTCCACTGTGGCACTGGAAGGCAGGCATCGTAATCTCCGTGAGCTGCGTAATTAATTTGACTTGGTGCACGCGGCCAATGAGATTTTCGGAAAAAAAACAGCAGGTCCCGGATTCTGCGAATGAGTGAATCATATGCTAATCGCAATCTGGGCGCTTTGCGGGATATGTTTAGTCCGAGCAATATGGACGACACCTCCAGGCTCTCCAGCCAGCTGGGAGAAACGTGAACTCGATTCCCACGAACGTGCTTCCAGAGAGAGACACTACATAAAGCTGTGTGTTATTTAATTTAACCTGAAAATCAATCATACACTCCTGAGGCAGTGAAATATACTGCTGAGGTTGCTGTGTTTGGGAGAGTGTGTGAGTAATTGTGTACGTTTGTCTGTGTGGAAAATCAGAGAGAGAGAGAGAGAGAGAGACAGAGACAGGGCATAGAGTGTGTGTTTATTCATAATGCTGCATATCTGTCTGTGTGTGTGCGCACGTGACCGCCACTTCTCACTTGCTATGGCCCGTGGTAACAGATGGCCAATGCTAGCCACGCTAATCTGCCAACAGAGTCGTCAGCATGGATCAGTGCTAATCAGAGCGCGCCAGCAACCACACTGACACAAAGACTCCATTTTCTTCAACCAGCACACGCTCAGCACAGGCCTGTCACCTTCCTGGTGACCTGCGGCGGGGGAACAGTGACCTTTGACCTTATATCGCTGTTAATTCCCAGTTGCAGTGGCATAAATGCTCATTCCTACAACCGGTAAGTACACAGGACACAGAATGCATGCTATTTCACAAGGACGTGCGATTCTGGTTAACGAGTGTCCAAATACATCCATCTCCTCGGCCCTTCTGACTCATTGATTGGCCGCATTGCTGCGTCGCCATTGGCTGGAACAGCTTTCCTGAAGCGTGAGATGGCTTCGCCTGTCGCAAGACACGGTTGCTTGGTGACACTGGCAGTCACACCACCGTCAGTGTCCCAGGATGCACAGAGAGAGAGAGAGAGACAGAGAGAGAGAGAGAGAGAGAGAGAGAGAGAGAGAGAGAGAGAGAGAGAGAGAGAGAGAGAGAGAGAGAGGAGAGAGAGAGAGAGAGAGAGAGAGAGAGAGAGAGCGCATGTATGGCGCCGTGTTAAAAACACCAGTCTCTAAATCAAGGAAGGGAGGGTGGATGGAGAAGAGAAATGATATGTGGGCGGTGGCCTGTACATAGAGGTGTGGGATTCACCTTTCTTTCTTCAGCCGTCTCAGATGTGAGTGAGAGGGTATTAGATTTTATGTGTGTGTGTGTGTGTGGTGTGTGTGTGTGTGTGTGTGTGTGTGTGTGTGTGTGTGTGTGTGTGTGTGTGTGTGTGTGTGTGTGTGTGTGTGTGTGTGTGTGTGTGTCCTGCCCTATGGATGAATAATCTAGAGGTCTTTAAGAAAAGCAGGGCAACGGGGTCGAAATGATTAAATGGATTTCCGAGCGGTAAAAGCTGCGAGTTTCTCCACGGATCTGTGCTGCTGTGTCCGTTCGTGCAAAATGGAAAACTCTACAACTCCGATCATGAGCCAAAACATCCAGTTTATCTTAACGCAAGGAGACAGATGCCATTGATCACGTCAATGTGCCTTTCCACGGTAACAAACATCACTCTTGTGCTACACAGTATCAGATAGGGGAAATTCAAAGGAGGGGAACGTGATTTAAGGCTGTAATATGTGTGTGTGTGTCTTTGCGTGTTATGAGTAACCAGAGACCAGCAGCTCAACCCACACCCAAACAAAGGGCCCGTGACAGATGGTGGAAAGCTGCATGCTGGGATACTTCGGCCTTTCGTCCGTGAGCTGTTCTGTGGTCCAATAAGGAGTTACCAGATCCGCTTCCACAGCAACAAAGATCAGCAGATATACAGAGCGGATCGTCTGCCCAAACAATGCCACACAAACAATGCAAAATGAGACCAGAGGAACACACACACACACACACACACACCGCTGTCCAAGTACAAGAGCACATCTCGTAAACTGTTTGTGGCAAAGTGTATGTTAAAGGAGGAATTAACCACTCTTCATAAGCAAAGCGGCTTTCTTCGCATGCGAAATGGTGGATGCTTTTGTTCTGATCTCATGATCTCTATTCTTAAGTCAACTGGAAAGCATCACACACACATTCCTTTAGGCCGACTGGCGCTGACACACACACACACACGCTGCTAGTCACGCCCACACTTGTAGTTGTTGTAGTGCATATAAAGCAGCTACATTTAGCCCTAAGATAGGGACAGATACATTAACACACATACAGTACATACTATCTCAATCTCTAAGAGAAACTTTCTCTCTCTCTCACACACACAGACACACACAGAGAGAGAGGAGAGAGAGAGAGAGAGAGAGAGAGAGAGAGAGAGAGAGAGAGAGAGGAGAGAGAGAGAGAGAGAGAGAGAGAGAGAGAGAGAGGAGAGAGAGAGAGGAGAGAGAGAGAGAGAGAGAGAGAGAGAGAGAGAGAGAGAGAGGAGAGAGAGAGAGAGAGAGGAGAGAGAGAGAGAGAGAGAGAGATGAACTAGTATAACAGCACTGCTCTCTGCCTTGTATAACTAGAAGTTTATGAACTAGTTATTTGATTTGTCTGAAATGTATTCCGATTTATCGTGTGGCACAAAATGAGCTGTCACATTGAGCTGTGGTGCTCATGTGGATGATTCGAGTTTGATTCCAGTTTACTGTTATGCCACTTCTACTGTGACAGCTGTGCAGACAAGGCTTTGAAATTATATACTATAATCAAATTAATTTATAATAAATGTATACATATATTTTATTATAAATAATATATTTATTTTTAATACTATGTGCAAAACAAGGCTTTGAGAAAACCGTAAACATTACATTTAAATGTGTATAAATGAATTACATCATTTAAAATATTATTTATAATTATATATATTTAAACTATAATGAATATAAGTTATAATAAATAATTTAGAAATGTATTTTATTATAGCCTAAATAAAACAATATAATGTATATATTTTATTTTTAATAACAATAAGCAAAACAAGGCTTTGAAAATATGTAAACATTACATTTAAATTTGTGTATTAAGAAATTAATTAAAAAATATTTATAATTATAAATTATATTATAATATATATACATTTTTTATTATTAATTAAATAAACTATAACAAATATAATTTAAAATAATTTATAAAAAAAATATTTTAATAAATAATGTATTTTTATAATAATATATGCAAAACAATGCTTTGGGAAAAAATATCTACTCTTGCAGCTACTTGATATATGCTTTATCAAATTTTTGTGGCTTGTACATAATCATGTCTTTCTCACTTGCATAGACAAACTGAATAAGTCAGCTATGTCATCTGTCCCTTTTCACCCCATCATTTCCTGTTCTCGCTATTTGTATTAACAGTGGCAAAAAACAGTGGCTAATTAATTTGACAATAATGTCAAAGTTTAGGAAACACACACATACTAAAAAAAAAAAAACACTTTTAAAGTATGTACAGGCCACAATTAACTAAAAGATCAATGTTAATTTATGAGCTCCGTTAATGAGTCTGACGCACAGATAATCAGCCGTCTGAGACGTGAAAGCTGACTGGTCAGTTCAGAGGCGCGTAGAGTCTCACAGGATTCACCGGCATTCTTTGACCTCAGTAAGATCCCATTGGGACCATTGAGGAGCATTAGATGTTTAGCTTGCCACAGCACGCTCATTGTGTGTGTGTGTGTGTGTGTGTGTGTGTGTGTGTGTGTGTGTGTGTGTGTGTGTGTGTGTGTGTGTGCTGCAATAAGTGTGTGTGCAGGTGTCTTACGCTCCATAATACAAGTAAGCGACGTGACAAAACTAGATCGCTCTAATTTACACAAAAACTACTGATCTAGGTTTGTTACACACGGCAAGTGAGCAGCGATACGCCAACGACACACCGTTAGAAAGACGAGATTGTGTGTGTGTGTGTGTGTGTGTGTGTGTGTGTGTGTGTGTGTGTGTGTGTGTGTGTGTGTGTGTGTGTGTGTGTGTGTGTGTGTAGTGTGAGAGAGAGATTCTGTCTTTACTAAGCCCATTTCTATTCACTCCGGAGGCAGCGGATCGGCAAAACGGATATATTTAGCACTCCATTACAGAGAGAGTGTGTGTGTGGTGTGTGTGTGTGTGTGTGTGTGTGTGTGTGTGTGTGTGTGTGTGTGTGTCTTAACATTCGCACAAACACAAGCACATGCGAATCCACAACTGCATGTTATCACATGTGTTCCATCAGAGGAGGCTTTCACACATCAAATGACATTCATATATGCATTCACTTTCACATTACACACACACATACACACACAAACAGACAGAAACAATTATATACATTCAGTTCATCATTCAATTCTTCTCTCCATCATACACACTGAAACTATACCTGTATTACCGTCATAAACATGATTTACAGCTTGTAAATGGAACACACATCCTACCCTCTCCTCATCTCCTGTTTTCTGTGTGTGTGTTTACATTGACAAAAGCATAAAACTGATGAGAAAATCCATCTCCTGTTTCAGATCGGACGAGCAGAAATATCTTCTATTGATCACTGCAAAAAATCCATCAGCAAAGAAGAAAACAGCCATGATTGGCGAGACAGGCGTGCAGTTCCACACCACTCTCCCTGTAGACGCCGTAGTGTGTGTGTGTGTGTGTGTGTGTGTGTGTGTGTGTGTGTGTGTGTGGTGTGTGTGTGTGTGTGTGTGTGTGTGTGTGTGTGTGTGTGTGTGTGTGTGTGTGTGTGTGTGTGTGTGTGTGTGTGTGACTGCCTAGCTCTAGGGATGATTTAAACATTCAAAAGGGAGTAAAATCAGCATGTCAGTGCTATAACACAAGAGTCATCATATTTCTACATGGAAAGGGTGATGGAAGTGGCGTCTCAAATAAAAGTGTGCAAGGAGGAGAGGGAGAGAGACAGAGAGCAAGTAGAGAAAAGAGTGAATGAGAAAAGGCAGCAATTAATAAGTTATAGATTGGTTCTTTGAATAACTTTGCATAATTCATTGTGGGGTTATGATGATAACTGTGAAATTAGAGATTCATTTTCAGTTAAAGAGGGGGAGGGGGAGAGACAGAATGGGGTGATGTGTTGAGGTACCAGTCCCACTAAACAAAAAGAAAATTGTAGGACACACACACACACACACACACACACACACACACACACACACACACACACACACACACACACACACACACACACACACACACACACACACACACACACACACACACACACACGCACGATCAGGGTCCAACAATAACAATTGGCAAGTGCCAAATTTGAGTAAAAAGCATCTTTTGCAAAAAAAAAAGTAAAAAAGTAAATAAAAAAAAGATCAAACTTTACAAAGAATAAGATGTAGGCCACTTAAATCAGTCAGATCTCCAAGCATCTTGTACCACTGGAATATACATACATTAAGTCTATCTTATATCTTCAAGATCAGAAAGCACTACAAGCCGGACTCAAACCACAGGGCTACAAACTCTGACATAGGGACAAATTATCAAATTATCTTTTGTTTGTTTTAGTGATCAGGTATTTTTATTTTTACGATTTTGAAGACGAACATATAAAATGAATCCTGATCATTTTTGAATCCTGATGATTTTGTAGAAGAACATATAAAATGAATCCTGATAAATGAATACTGTGCAAAGATAACACAAATACACTACTTCAAAGTTTGTTTCAGTACAAGCCAGAGTATAAATCAAAACATACACAAACAAATAGACACTTTGCATAATTAAATACAAGTCAAATTAAATTTCATTACAGTCATTTGTGTTGTTATGTGTGTGTGTGTGTGTGTGTGTGTGTGTGTGTGTGTGTGTGTGTGTGTGTGTGTGTGTGTGTGTGTGTGTGTGTGTGTGTGTGTGTGTGTGTGTGTGTGTACACATGTATGCAAAGGGAGAAATACACACAGTTGCAAATTAAAAAAGAACTATGGGTGCTTGAGCAATTTTTGTTTTAAATATTGTTGTTCTTTTGTTCACACCCTCTCTCTCTCTCTCTCTCTCTCTCTCTCTGTCTCTCTCTCTCTCTCTCTCTCTGGCCTCCAGACTTAATCCAGTGCAGTCTAACCATCTGCCTAATTTTAGCTTAAAACGCACGCTGAAGTTTCCTCCTCTGCTCTATGCATCACACCCGTCATATGATCCTTTTATTGAGCCGTGACCTCCTCAGACAGACCTGTCTGAAAACAGCCCACATCTGCGCACCCAAACACACTCCCTGCCCATCTCGGAGTCTGGGCCTGCTCGACTGTACCGGCAACCTTCCAGAGAATGTGTTCGAATGCCAGGACGAACACATGGCGACAACCGCAACAATATTTCAAGGCGATTACGATTACCAAGAGCTCTGGCGACGAACAGGCGTTGGATTATGCGGTTACTGTGCCCGATCTTTAAAACAAAGGTGGGCTAAGCCCTGGAAACCGTGAGGAATCCCACACACATGTAGAAAAACATGTACACATGAGCGGAAAGCGCTACTAATCTGGGAGGACTAAATGGAATCAGTGGGTCTGCCGCGAGCAGTCAATCAAGCGCCGTGTGGGAGGAGTCAGCCGCGGGGTCAGGGAGGATGCGGTCGGAATTTATGAGCGAATGATGGCATCGTCAAGGACTGTAGGCGAGCGGGCGGGTCGGGGGGCGGCAAGGCCGAAGGACACGCGGAGGATACGGAACACGGACTCTGATCCGCAGACCTTCCCAGGCCCTGGATTACACCACAGCCCACCCGTTTGCATCAGCCTCTCTCCCTCCAGAGAAAGAGAGAGGAGTTGACAGGAAAGAAAGTGGAAAGAGGAGCAAGAAGGGGCGGAAAGGACAAACATAGTGAGAGCAGATGAGAATAGCTGCTTGCGTGATTTTTCTGTGGGTTGCTGGGTTTGAGTAGGAAAGAGGGACTGAGTTGAAGTAAAGCAGACTAGACTGGCCCAAATCCTTCAATCCTGAACACCGACTAACTTTGTTCCAAAACTTAATGAGCTGCCTACCTATAGAGAGCATGTTAATGCATTATAGATACACTCCTGAGTCCTGACAATTCCAATAGGAGACAATTCCAATAGGTAGTAAATATGCTGCCATCCCAATATGCCTACTTCTTCCCTACTAAAAATAGGCAAAAAACAGTATGCAAAATGAGTAGTATGTCCAAATTTCTAGCATTCATAAAGCAGGAGGTTCAAAAGTACCCGGAACATTCGCCAAGATTCTTAAGTTTGCATCTGATGGACACTTAGGCTATGTTCCCTATTCGAGTCTTAGTGCTCAATTCTGATTTGTTGCTCAAATCTGATTTTTTTGTATAGCTCTTCACATTAAATGTGGTCAATATCAGATTCCAGTGCGAACAGATCATGGTCCTGACTAAACCGCATGCACAAAAGAACGATAAAAAGACATCACGCAGCACACTGTCATACAGAAGTAAACACAGAGAACATCAAAAGTAAGTGATTACGCGTTTATTTATAGTATGATCTGCCGCGGAAGTCAGCTAATTTATGCGCAGGCGATATAAAAAAAACAAAGACGAGGATGTGAAAAAAGAGAGCAGAGTTTTTGAACATTTATGAGACGAGCCCTCGTGTTTTGCTTGTATGAGCTGTCACTGTAATACTTATGAGCTCTGACACTGACACATCACTGTCCTCTCCACTGACTACCTTTTGCAACTGTCTTGATAACTTTGGGTATATAAAATCATCGAAGTGACTCCCATGAGCACAGAATTGTGACGAATGTCACTCCAGAGTGACGGAAAAATTAATTCAGATATGACTGTTCAGACTGCGGTTGCATTGCAAAACATCTGACCTGTATCAAATTTAGTACCACATATGGAAGTGAAAAAGATCAGATCCCATGTGGTTTCAGCCATTCACACTGTCATGAGAAAAAACAGATTCACATGCGAGTAAAAAAATCGGATTTGGGCCACATTTGCCTGCAGTCTGAAAGTAAACTTGCGAATGGCATAAGCAAGGTAAGACGCATGACAAAAAGACATTTAATTCATATACAAACATTCATCCTATATAGTAACATATTTTGTCATAACTGTTCTAAAGTTCATACCTACAAATGTAGTACCTACTTAGACAGTATACACCTCCAGTATTGGTCAAATTATAAGTTAGTATTGTATCATTTGCAGAAGACAATGCCAAGATACACTGTGACAAGCTCAACAGAAATGTTCATTATACAGATAATTATTTCATGGCTCAATATTTTGCTATATTGTGCTTTTCTTATTACAGTAATGAGCTTAGTTAGCTTCGTAACATGCTAATGTCAAAAAGAGAAAATACAAATGTGTATGTACACTACACATCTCAACAGTTAATTAAGTATTCAGGTGTGTAGTATGAATACAATCCAGACATATTACATCCACCATGTTGCATGTCATGTCACATACAACATCACATTACTGAACATTTCACTGCCTACAAATTGGAAAATGCACAGAACATAGCATGAATACTTCAGAATCTTGGAATAAGCATTACGTATCTTTCAGCTAAAAGTACCACGAAGAGAGACAAATTACTGGTTTGTGGAAAAGAATGCACATTAGCTAGCCTGAAGCATACAGATTTTTTAACATGATAGAGGTTTATTTAAACATATTACCTGAAGACGATAAATCTGTGGCCCATTGTTGTTGATTTATTGCCAATTTAAAAACTGAAACTTGGCAAACAGTTTTGGAGATTTTAGTCTTTACCAATTCAAGTACATATTAGCAATACATGTATGCTTACAAGTGCACGGTCAGAATTTGTTTAGCAATAATTGTACCTGTAGGGTACAACTGTACCTTAGTATAGCCTGTCACTAGTACCTTAAAATGACAACTCTGTACCATCTTAAAGCTGCATATTAGTATGGACCTTTTAGGCGTAAACATGGTAGAAAGATGTCTCCTTGAGGTAACTGCCCTAGTGACAAGCTGTTTCGCCCCTAAAGGTAAAATGTTTGCACATTTTTCAGAGTGTATTACAGCCAAGAGAACAGACTTGTTTAAATCAACCAGTTACAAGGTTCCATTTGTGTTAGAATGCAGCTGCCAATGTAGACATTAGATAAAAAGGCAGAAAGGGTTTTAAAACAGCTACGGTGATCAGTTATTGCTAAGCTCCATCGAAGATCTGCTGATCTGGATGGAGAGATCACGCTAAAAGAGTGTCTAAGAGCTTTCACAGAGAGATCATATTAAATGTGTAGTTGTGCGCTGGAGGTGTAGCTGCCGCAATGTATTTGTGTGTAATGAGCTCATGTTCTGTTGTCCCAGCTAAATAAAGCCTGAAGGCACCAATCTCTCTCTCTCTCTCTCAGTCTCGGACTTTTCCATCCACCTCTCTCTCCACCTAAAATGCTGTCATTGTTTTTCCTTGTTCTTTTTAGAACAGAGCTTCTTTCTTTAGTTAATGTAATGGCATAATTAGGCATTCGTTTTTTTGGCTTTATGCATTCTCTCAGTCTCTCAGAGCGCCTTCCGCGCAGCTCGTTCCTTCCCAACAGAAAGCCAATTATGTGAAGTTTATGTGGCTTTGCAAGCCAAATATAGGCAGGATCGTTCATCTCTGATGATAACATGCATGAGTCATAATGTGTGTGTGTCTTTGTGGTTGCGCGAGTGTCTCAAGTTACAAAGACACCCATGGTGCATCTAATGAGATGAATGTTGCTTATTTATTTATTTGTTTGTTTGTTAACTTATACTCAACTTTTAGAGAGCTGTACTTTTTGATAAAGATTGCTGCTGCGAACGATGCCTGTTGCGTTTCTTTATCCAGCAGGTCAAAGGTCACTGACAGGCAGTTTTTCTTAGCGCAGACCGAGAGAGAGCCTGAATCTGATTGGCCGTTACATCATCAGTCTGTAACAATGACTTGCCTCATGTCAACTGATTTGTCCTGGACACCGATTCCAGTTATTTTTCATTCAAGACAGATATTATCTACCATTGACAGAATGCATTAAAGGCACGGGACGGGATCAGTTAAAAGCACCCAGCGTGCAGACACACACGCAGCAGGTGAGCAGCCAGCTGTCATATCCTCACGCCTAGTCCAGGGAACATCGCTCTGACATTTCAGGAGCGGCAGAGACAGCCGAGCAGAGCTGTGTGAAATGGCGGCGTGAGAGTGATCTCCAGACACACACACACACATATACACACACACACACAAGTGTGGTGGATTCAGGGGTTTGAAATGGCGACCGGACTGCCATCTCTTCATAA
Organism: Chrosomus eos; assembly: GCA_036326025.1. Classification (NCBI taxonomy): domain Eukaryota; kingdom Metazoa; phylum Chordata; class Actinopteri; order Cypriniformes; family Leuciscidae; genus Chrosomus; species Chrosomus eos. Next base: position 10,812,220 of record CM070828.1, on the reverse strand, counting down.
TCACTCAAACCCACACACACACACGCTTATCCACCCACTCATACACACACTAACACACTCTCAGGCTTCTCTAGATATTATCTCCCCTGATTAGCATAATCTAATCAATTTCACAAAATTGTCTTTTAATTACCAGGAGCTCCTCCGGTGTGAAACCCTCAGAGGGCCGTGGAGGAGAGAGATCTTCGGGCGCCCCTCACCGGTTCACTGGCACCTGCTCGTTGCCTGAATACGTTTTTTTTTTTACCAAACGTAAACACGGTAGCATTAGCATTACGCTGTTTCATTGCTTTAATGGTAGCTAAAAATAATCCTGGACTGATTACAAATCATTCTCCAAAAAAGATTTTCTACTTTAACACAATTTACGGACCGTTCAATCACTCTTTGTTTGTTTATGAGATTTTGAAGTGTTTACAGGCAGAGACTAATGACTAAAAGTCAGGCTGTAAACACGCTCTTAATAAAACTAGCCCTGTGTAGCAGTGAGTAATCACGGCTGATCCTGCCAGTTTGCTTGTGTGAGCGTGTGTGCTTGTGATAGTGTATGTGTGTACTTTGCCCGTGTGGGAAATGATTAACATCCAGTGACTCACAGCCCCCAACAATAACACAGAGAGGTAAGACAAGACACACAAGCGAGGTAAACACACAAACACGCTAAATCTAGGCCGTGCAACACACTGCCCGCATGCACCTCATCCTCCTGCGAGAGCTAAAAACCACACCGAGGGATGACATGAAAGCTGTTTCTGCTCAAATATAAGAGTTAACAAGTGAAGGTCTGCATCTGAACAAACTCATGCGGAAATCCGACCGTCTATCTCTCTCGGGAGAGTGATTGTCCTCAGGGAACTCTTGCTCAAACAGCGGACTGTGTGACTCGGTTGTGAAGTTTATCGAGTTTATTTTCGTTACAAAACAGCCAACTGAGAGAGTGACACTTCAACTGGTAACCTTTAACCTACATGCATGTCCGTCAAATCAGATTCAGCCATTTTCTTGTACTTTCTTAATAATCTTGTCATGTTTATTAGCCGTTGCTAACACTCGTGGGGAAATGTTTGAGAATGTCAGCCTCCTCTTCTTTTAAGACCCTCATCACATGACTTGGGACAAACTACAGCAGTACTGGTAATTTTGACATCCCTAAGGTGAACAAGGGGCAATTCACGTCAAACATGCATTTTACTATGCTACTTTTCTATTGTTTTTCTATGCGAGCATGAGCTAGATGGGCATATTTGACATATTTTTCAGCGCCTTTTTTCCATTCTACTGCGTGAATCTCACATTTTTTAGTTGAATGTGCAACAGGTTCAGGAAATGCAAGCTGATAAATGCCTATGGCCATGGCTCTAAAAATGTTTCCCTCTTTCAAAGAATCACTCAAATCGCCTTTAGAGCAAAATACAAACCGGCAGAGAAAATCAGGCCGAGGTCAATATAATCTAAAATTGATTTTACACTGAGCTTTATCTAAAGGGAAAAAACAGTGAGAGACAGACAAATCAAAAGAATCAGACAGAGTTCCCTCTGATTACTCCTCATCTCTCCTTCTATATACTCTTTCCCTTTGTCCTCCCCCTCTCATCTGATCATTTCATCCAATCAAGGTCCCACACAGCTGCCACACACAGATGTGGACGTTGAACCCAATTCAAGCTTGAGAGAGAGAGAGAGAGAAAACGAGAGAATAAACCTTGAAGCAGCTGCGTGTGACAATGGAAACAACAAATAAAATGCTCACACATTCTTTAAAACACACATTGTCGCTCCTCACACACATACAGTGTTCATACATTGTGTCCATCTACACAGTTTTGATAAGCTCCTCTCTGTGAGATAGCAAGACACTTAGAATTCAGTTTGAGGAATAACAGACATTCTCTGCCTGGGACTGCACCGCAAACACATACAATTGGCCTGTTTTATCTGTTTCCAAATGAATGAATCCAATCTAAACAGAATCCTGCCCCAAACAAATCCTGCTCAGTGCTCACAATCGACCTTTGGCGATGTGAGGTGACTATAAGGAGTTATAAGTCGTGGCCATGCAAAAAAAAAAAACAACAACAGCCTATTCAGCTTTCTTATGAGCTCAACATGACACAACGCAGGCAAGCAGCCATTTAGTAAACGCTTTAATTCAACTAAACGACACGCTCATGTGACAAGCGTCAGGGCATCAATGCACCTCAGATCATGCTCCACTTTGCCCCCACATGACAAGTGTTGGTCATGGAAGGGTGATTTTACTATTTATCAATTTACATATAACATCTAATGTAATGATAATTCTGTGACGACGGTGAAAAACGTTTTTCTGAACAAATACTTTAAATGAACGAATCATTCTAGTTCACTACCTACTTTCCTGCCTTTGTAGACTGACTCTATAGCACTAGCAAACAGAGTAAAGTGAAAGTGAAAGCACATTTTATTGGTTAGACCTACTGAATGAATACGCCCAGCTCACGGTTTTGATTCGGTCTTAGAGCAGCACTGAATGAGAGTGAATGATCACTGATTGATGTTTGATAAGATCACCATGTGAGGCAATCTCATTCACAACAAAGGATTATGAGGTAGAAACATTACTGCTCTTAATTTATTTAGGCTATTACGTTTTTATTTTATTTTACTATATCTTGAAAAAGTCGAACCCACCATCTTTTTGGAGTATAGGCTATTAGTAGATTTGTATAGACATCAAGTTTAATAAGGCATAATGACTCATTAATCGATTTTAACAAATTGGAGAGAATGATGAATAATAACACAATAACTTCTGCCACCTACTGGAATAATGCTATGCAATGCTAAAATATTCACCATATTAATCAGTCAACTAATCTGAATAAACGTTATGTTGACATACTACTTTAGACATTCTAGAGTTAGGGTTCGGTTTAGTAGAATATTCAAAGTAACTAATAGGCTAGTTAGTAGAACGTCTAAAGTGGATCCGAGAAATAAAATTTTACTAAATCCTTTTGGTAAATGCATTTAAAAGATTTATGTCACTGCGAGTCAAAATCTCCACAACTGCCCGGAATATGCCTTTGAGACTGAGTCGTATAACTCAATGTATTATCATTTCTCTTTGGTTTTGCATTGGCACCACCACATACAGTTGGTAATGTTGACATGAGTCATTTTACAGGGACAGTCTCCCTAGAGAAACCTGAGGTTAACTGCCAATTGTAATAGCACAAGGAACTCCCCCTGTGGAGTTGAAACATATGTCCTTTCGGTTACTAACCCAGATATTTAACCACTACTCCATACCCTAATTAAGTACGTAAGCAAACTTGAAGGGCAAGCGTAAAAATACCAAATTATTAGTAGTATTTAGCGGACACATTTTATTTAAAGTGACTTACAGTATGCTAATTACAGGCAGAGTCCCACTGGAGCAACCGGAGGTTAACATCCTTGCTGAAGGGTAAAACGGCCACAGGAGCAGGACTGTGGCTTTCTGCTCCTGTGTTATATACGAGGGATTAAACTTTTTTCTATTCTCCTTGTGAAAAGGTAACATGTAACATCTCGTCTGGGGTTAAACCAGGAAATGTACTTTACTCTTAGGATACATGGTCAGAAGAGCATACCACCATACTAGCACTACTACTCCAACAGGATATAGTACACATGCCATGCATAGTATGCAAATATACTGTATACAGAAAATACCCTGATATTTTTTTGGCAAAATATTTCACACTGCACTGGGTTTCCTACAATGCAATGCGGTCAAGCTGGAGTAATGAAAATAAGCGTAACTGTTTTTTTTTTTTATTCTTCGTTCCTGACTGAATACTGAAACTGACTGCGAATTTTTTTAAAAGTGAACTGTGTCATTTGTGAACTACTAGCATCAAACAAAACTGTACAAATAATGATAGTTTTCCAACAGGTTTTTAACAACTACTCCTCTTCTATTGGTCAGATAAACAAATAGCTACGCCCCAAACTTATGTCATTGGTTGAGCCAATATGTCAAGCTGGGTGAAATTCTTAAACAACACAGAATCACACATGTGTTTACACTTTTCAGGGGTCTTACAAATGGCTTACTGGCTCTAGACTTGGGATAGGAGAACTTAAAAAAACTAAGACAATTGTACACACTTAGATTTAAAATGCAAAAGAAAACATTTATTTCAAGGGCCGCACGATTAATTGGAATAAACTGCAATCTCGATACAGCTTAGTGCTTAAGCCATTTAATTAAATATATGCGGTGCATGTTTCATAGTGAAGCGCAGAATTGTGTGCTTTTACAAGCGAGTAGTTCATGATCCAGAGTGTTCAACATCTCTGAGCAGCTCGGTTTACAGTAAATGCTGCTCCATCTCTTAAAATGAAGAAATGAAGACAGCCATAAATATTAGTATTGTAATTGTACTATTTATTATTATGTAATTTTTCTTAAATACTTGATTTTTTCCCCCCAATGCAGTCCTATTTATATTTCAGAATAATACTGTTTCATATTTTCTTTTAAAATATTAGCAGACAGATATACTGTTCAGTATCTAGTAAGCAGGAGGCTTGTGTTCCATTCTGTACACAGCTAGGGTTCTTCGCACTTTACTTAACATGGACTCTCTGTTGTCTCCCTCTAGCTCTCTCTCTCTCTCTCTCTCTCTCTTTGAGCTTTTTAGCTATTCTTTAAAATTCATTAACATTGAGCCGTCCCACAGCCAAATGCTGAGCTCGGTCTTTAGAGCGTTCAGAGAGGTCGCTGACCTCCGAGGAGACGGAATCGAATAATGTTTCCATTTCTGTCCCTTCAGCCAATCAGACGAGTGAGGGAGGGAGAAAGAGGAGAGGAAGGAGGGGAGGGGCAGCACACATCCTTCACGCCTCACTCACAACCAGGAAGACAGCCTGCAGAGATACAGAGCGAGAGAAAACACAGCCGTTTCTCTCTCTCTCTCTCGCTCGGCTCACGTATCCTGACATTCCAATCTCCTCGGAGCGAGAACAACAAACGCACTGTCATCCTTGTGGAGGCGGCCATCTTTGAGAGCTGTGAGTGTGTGTCTGCCATTACAGACGATCAGATCAGGGGAAGAGCTCAGGTCACTGTTAGTTTAGAGTCTACTATTACCTGATACCCTCACGAAAAACCACAGCAGCGGGAGGGAAGACGAAAACACACACACTCGTCTCCACAGCTGGACCTGTTTGATGCATTTGACTGAATCGTCCTAATGCAGTTTAATGAATGTAATAGACTGTGGTGGTAAAATTAGCTGATGGTTTAAGCCCTTAATGGTCTCCTAAATCACCTGACAGGCAAACAGTCACATCTCCATCACACACACAACGGTTGCAGCTGTGTGCCTTACAGACGTACCTGTAAATATTCTCTCGCTGTTTAAACATTCCGTTCGTGCTGATCCTTTCAAGACGTTATCAGAGAACATGACACACGACTATCTCACAAAAAACACACACACACACACAGCTTACAACCGTATTCATGTCTCCTGCTTTGATTGTGACAGAGTGTTTAGTCTCTGTACATTTAACACAAAATGACTGCCTTTGAAATGCTACACACACATGCATACATTTACTTATTCATATAAATGGGGACACTGGATAGACTTCTATTAAAGCAAATAACAAAATAATGTTTTGTTCACCTTGATTTACATTAAAAAAATTATTTATTAATCACTTTTAACCCACAGTAAGGTGTTTTTTTGCAAATCAGTGGTGGCAGTTTTTTCTTCAAAGTATAGAAAAGCACCCAAACCCCCACTCCCACCCAAATAAACACACATGTGTCACTTTCACTTTTGACCGCAAGTTGATTCTGCACTTCCTGTGCAGCTACAATGCTGCAAATCAGTGAAAAACCAGTGAGAATGTGGGTGTATTTGTTCACACAAAAACACACTAATAATGGCACAGGCTGTTATCCGCCACACACATATAGTGCTTCAGTCCTATGAAGCAACTGGTGATCACTGTTAAACATCACACTAGACTGCTAAACCGTCTAGTTTAGCAATTGATGAAATTGGCTGCATCTGACAGGTCTCTCTCTCTCTATCTCTCCTCTCAGCTCTAAAACACATGCACTGACAGACACTGTAGCATGTGCTCTTTCAATAGCAGATGGCTGGACACAATCTGTGCCTCTTCTGCAAAACATATCAACAGACCAATGAGAGAGTCTGCATATGTACAGTGGAGTCCAAAAGTCTGAGTCCCAAATACGGTACTTAAAATCTGGAAATAAAGTTCCAGGACTTTTTTTATAACATAAAATTAAGAAATAGCAAATTATCCACCATTTCTAGATCATTCATCAAAATAAAAGTGCCCCATTTTTGCTTCTATTATGTGAATATTAAACTTCTGTGCAGTGTGTAATAAAGCTGTTTGTGAATGTAAAAGGTCTGCAAAGTTTTAAAGATCAAAGTGCATGACAATTCTCTTACAAGAAAGAATCAATTCGTCAGCAATTCCAGTCTCATTCCCTGTTTTCAACGCTGCCAATTCACTTAGCATGCATTTACAAAAGGTGAGGACGTTTGATTTGATACGGACAAAAACGCCGCCATCGTTAATGTTCGTATTACTGTATATAAGCGCTGAGGAAGTCTCCGGAGCTGAAACTTTGATATGGTAATGGGCGTTTTATTTCCGACACGTGCTGTAAGAGGTAGACTAATCACAACAGACTGGGCCATCTGACCAATGAGAGCACAGTAGGCTCACGGAACGGAGGGGTTTAGAGAGACCAAATCTTTGAAAGAACCGTTTTTTGAGTTTTTTTGAGAAATGAGGTGATGTGCAGTGTATATTAGAGAAAATTAAAACTTCGATGCATGTAAATCTATTAGGAACCTTTAAAATAGCATAATATGGGCACTAAGCAAATCTGTGAACTCTGTACAGATGTTATTGATTCTGCTGGAGCTCAAGATGCTCTTTGGATCATTCTCAAATTATGCTGAAGAACAAGTAGGTTGAATGCTTATTCATATTAATTTTCACTCAATTGTAAATTTTAGACAAATTGTTTTTAAAATAAATCCTTTTTATATCGTAAACTTAAACGTGTCACTCATGGCACGAGACCCTGAAGCCGTGATGTAACGGCCAGAGATCAACAAATAAATAACACAAACAGAATACATGCCCAGTAAAAGACTTGCGTAAAAATAAACAATATAGCACAATTAAAGTCCACCTTATAGACAACATTTTAATCGATTGAAAGCCCTTATTCAACACAAAAAGTTGTAAAATAGAAGCATTTTACTGGTGGTCTCAGACTACTGAACTCTACCTCTCTCTCTCTCTCTCCTCTCTCTCTCTCTCTCTCTCTCTCTCTCTCTCTCTCTCTCTCTCTCTCTCTCTCTCTCTCTCCTCTCTCTCTCTCTCTCTCTGTCTTCGTTGTGTGTCTGTGCTGTTGTGTCTGTTGTGTCTTGCTCTCTTGTGTGTTGTGCTTTGTCTGTTTTGTGTGTGTGTGTGTGTGTGTGTGTGTGTGTGTGTGTGTGTGTTGTACATATTGTGCTTGTGTCTGTTTGGGTGTGCTTACTGTAATCACCCAGCGTACACAGTCATCTCAACACACCTTTCTCTATTTCCACTTGTGAATTTGTTTGAGTGTGTGACTAACCTTTATTCAGAGCTCTCTCTTAATTCTCAAACAAAAATGTGTGTTTTGCCTGAAAGCAAATAACACGCTGGTATGGAATGTATGAGGCTGCCATGTGCTTTTTTATCCACAAACTCCACACCTCCATCAGTTTGATCGGCTGCCACAGCAAATTTGAGTCCAGAAATGATTTTATATCTCCCTGAATCACTCTGATGAATATGACAGATAAACTGGGATCTCCAAATGGAAAGTGTAACGTCCATATTTCAAATGATTTCATAATTCACACAGAAAACCAGAGATGTGCTGCAATAGCCACCAGATCATTAGTTCAAAGAATAAGGGAAGTAAGTAGATTGTGTGTGTGTGTGTGTGTGTGTGTGTGTGTGTGTGTGTGTGTGTGTGGTGTGTGTGGTGGTGTGTGTGAGAGAGAGAGAGATAATCCGTCCTGACTGTTTCCTGTGAAAACAGATGGAAAAACATGAGTCTTTTTTTCCTGTGCCTGGTCAGGCTATTAATACCTCTGAGACACACCACACACCACACACACCACACACACACACACACACACACACACACACACACACACACACCCACACACACACACACACACACACACACACACACACACATAGAGAGAGAGACCTCTATATACACCAGAGACTCAGCACAGTTCAAAAGTCCTGTTATACAACTCAAGATTGGCTATACAGGCTTGTCATTAACACAAAACACACTCTAATATCACACACTTCCACATGCACTAACATCAAGCCCTTATTTCACACGCTCTCAAACAGGCATCCAACACACACTACCTCTATAGAAACACCCGGCTGAAAGAGCAAATCACACACACACACACACACACACACACACACACACACACACACACACACACACACACACACACACACACACACACACACACACACACACACACACACACTGAAAGACAAAGACGGCATTTGGTTACAATTAAACATGTCAGAGACACAAAACCAGGGGCAAACACATTAAACTCTCTTTCTCTACGCAAGGCCTCATCTATAGTGAATGACAACGTGCTAAATGCTTTTAATTGCCATCAGTTGGATCTAGAGAGAAACGGAGGGAAAACCTCATAAAACATGTTTTGTTTTTCCTTAAGGCTGCAGTTAAAAATCCAAACGTTTTTGTCCAAACCTACGGGCGGCGTGAATGCAATATTCATTTTGCTGCAGGAGAACAATCCATGCATAACAATGAGATTTGCTAATGAAATCAACCATCAACCTGCAATACATACATATTAAAGCAGCTTGCGCTGTCACCCGCTTTGTGCATCGTTTGTTCCTCCTGCCGTCTCTTCAGTCTCCCTCTCCCTCACTCATTCCGACCTTTCTATCTCGCGCTCACCTTGAGTTTTAATAGCTGTATTAACACAAAATGATGATCGCACATTTCCACTTCTTTGACCTGTGTGACACGCTCACACACACCTGTGCAAAGAGGTGAGACCCAGATGCTCTGTGACTGTAGTGACATAACTGAGAAAGATGCGAAAATATCTTCTAATGTTTAAAGCACTATAGGCTACTACAAGAACCAAATGATTACAAGCAGCCAACAACTAAATAGACAGATAAATAGATAGAAGTACAATGTAACAGTGCACATACTGATAGATAGATAGATAGATAGATAGATAGATAGATAGATAGATAGATAGAGATAGATAGATAGATAGATAGATAGATAGATAGATAGATAGATAGATAGATAGATAGATAATCTTTTTCAGTATCAGTTCATTATCGGCTATGCGTATCGGCCAACATTTTTCATCCCGATAGAGCAAGAGAGAAAGAGAGAGGAGAGTGTGTGTAAGGAGTATGTGAATGGCCATTTCTCCCTGCTGACACAGCCTCCATCTGCCACTGAGCCGTGCAGAGAGGCACAGCGAGAGAGCGAGAGAGAGAGAGAGAGAGAGAAGGAGAGGAGGGGAGGGCAAGAGGCAGTGCTGGTGTGATGGAGAAGGAGAGAGAGCGCTCACGCTCACCTTGGTGTCACCTCTGCTGAGCTGAACGGGATGATGGGATAGGTAGAGACACAAAGACGCTCTGCCCTCTCTCCCCCACACACACACACACACACACACTCACACCTCTCTTCTCTGTGCTCCATCTCTTTTCTGCTCGCTCACACATGCACAGAGTAACGGCACAATCTGTGATCACTGGAGCTGTTTGAGCCAGATATCGTCTCTGGGGGATTTAACACACACAAACAGGTGCACACACATGCAGAAATATCACACACACACCAACCTACACCGTCTCGTGAGATCCCTGTCTTTCTCTTAAAATGCACATACACACACAAACAGACACAAAATAGGGCAAGCAGAGAGATTTTTGACACACTTCTAAACACACACACAGAGAGCCTGAGGGCAGGGTTTGAAATGAGAGGCAGCGTTTTAAAGAGCTCGCTGAATTCCACCTGTGATTAGTGTGGCTGCAGGGCTGATGGATCACGGCGGACACATTTCACTCGCTCGCTGCTTATCTCTCTTTCCCTCCCTCCTTTTTCTCTCCGCTCTCTTTTCCTTTCTCTCCCACTCCTTCCCTCCCTTTTTTCCTCTCCGTCTCGCTCTCTCTCATCCTGGCTCTGATTTTTCACTTTTCTTCTCTCCTCTGCGCTTTAAATCCTCTCTGTTCGCATCGACATCTACACTAATGCCCCCTCTTTCTCTGTATTTTCTTTCGCCATCTCTCTCGCACTCCGTGTGTGCCAGCAGGGACTGACCTAGCAGCTGGGTCCTCTGGAACAGACCAATAAAATACTAAATATCTCCCTGCACATCACCCACACACAGAGACAATGCCCCCCTCTTCCCTGGACCATCTGCACGCCAAACCATCCGTCCCTCCCCCCTGACACTCAAGACCCTTGTGAGCTGTAAACAATAGCCAGATATGATGGAAAAACGTTCTTGTTGACTCTAAACCACCACCCTGATTACTGACAGACCAATAAATCGATACTTCGCAATTTTGAAATTATCATCACACTGGCCGATAATCATGTTTTTTTTCTGTTGTAGTTCCCCATTGTGTCACTTATAAAATCTACTTAGTTTTGTGTGATGATATAATGTACTTTTTTTGTTTTTTAAATATTCTTGACTGAATGTTGTGTGAAAACCATTTGCTATCAGTGCTGTCTGAAATACTTGATTCTGATTGGTCATTCAGTAGTGAAATATAGTATAATGACAGCGAAACTGTCCTAATATTCATAAGATGCTCTAATACTGCGGTGTAGCATTATTTAGGTGTGTTTACATGTTCTAATTGTCGTCAATCCGAATGAATCCAATCTGATTTCTCAAGAATCTGAAAGTTCTGTTTATATGAAGCCTAAATTTGGCAATCCGATTCATAAATCCTTTTACATGTGCACATTCCGAACAAAACCAACAAGTACTAAGGGTTTATTTGCAAGCATGTATAAATGTAGCTATTGCGCAGTGATGCTCATGTGGGTGATGCAGATTCGAGTCTGCCTGGCATCATCTCCCAATCCTGTTCCCTTCTTTTGAGCATCAATTTCCCACAATTGCGATAAATAAAAGCACCAAAAATCCCCGAAATCGCACGTAGAGACCCCTACCACCACACACGAAATATCAAACTTTATCGCTTCTATTTCTAAGACTCCATCCCCACCTCTCTTCCTGTTTTTTTCTCCGTCTCAGCCTCTCTTTCTGTAATGACCTCCCTGAGGTCCAGTATCTCAGCTCTCTCTCTATTTCCAAGAGGTGAGGGAGGTTCTGCGAAAGCACACCCAGAGTAATGAGCTCTCCCTGGACACCCAGAATACAAAAAGCCCCTGATATGCCGCGAGAATCTCCCCGGACCACCCTGGATCCAGATCGGCCCGGCTCCGGCACTCTGGAGCTCTGAGCTTTGGGGCCTGCCATGGGTTCTCTCTATACCCCAGGCCAAGGGAAGGGGACCCCTGGGTAGCTTGCTATTCCAGGGTTGGATGTGTGCGTGTGTTTATGTCTAGGAGAGTGAATGAGATAGGTGTGAGAAAGTGTGTGGTTGGTGTGAAAGGTGTGTTTATGAGGGGTCAAATCTCGGTGTGTGAGAGAGTGGGGCAGTTAGATTCAATAGAATCCCTTTAACCTTCTTTGAGGGCCCCCCACCTCCCCAAGAGCCCCTCTAACTGCCCTTAACCGCCCGATTCCTCAGGGAGTTTGGAGGGACGCCCGCCGGCCGACCTCAAAAAACACACACCCCCTCATCGCACCTCATACACACACATTTTTACACTCTAAATGGAACATAAACCCCACAGAGTAAAGCATGTAAGCTGTGATGCTGATTTTTCTTCACACAACACACACAGTTTATGTGCACTGTTCAGTAAGAGTCGTAAGTGTGTGTTTGGATCCACAGCCAGCACGTCAAATCTGTGGCAGTAAAGCAAAGCCACTCCTTTTTATATTTGCCCTTCAAAAAAAGACATAAATAATGGCCTGTGTGTGTGTGTGCTCCTTGAGGTGCGCATCCTGTGCTGAACACACACAGCGAGAGAAGGAGAGATGGAGAGAAGATGAGCACAGAGCAAAATGAAGGAAGAGCAGGGGGAAAAAAACAGAGGTGGGGAGAGGAATGAGAGGGCTCACACACACACACTCCCTCTGCGTGCAACTGCGGTGTAAATGTCATCATGTACACAGTTTATCCTCTGTGTGAGCGAGAGGTGCAGATGAAGGGAGAGAGGGAGAGAGAGGAACGAGCGAGCCCACTGCAGAGAGGTAGATGGGAGCACACAGCCTCTTCTTCTGTTTGTTCATTAGTATTCCAGCACTCACTCCTTCAGATCCGTCCTCACGCCGCTTTTAGCATCAGCACGGGCACACACACACACACACACACACACACACACACACACACACACACACACACACACACACACACACACACACACACACACACCACACACACACACACACACACACACCACACACACACACACACACACACACACCACACACAACTCTCTTGTCGCTTCAAACTCAAAGAAAATACTTCACATTCACGAGACAATAAATCCTACACGCTGTTTACGGAAATAAGTTCCCCCAGACTAATTACATGACATAATGTGATCAAGTCTAGACATTTTGACGGATGCTGATTTGTAGAATCACTTTAGTGAGAATATATTAGAGTTGGGGTCTTAATATTTTGCTATTGGTTTTAAATGGCCTTATTCTGGGTCTCAGCTTATGGTCAAACAAGACAGCAGTCTGTCTCCAATGTACTTAGAATTCTTGTAAATTCTATATAATGGTTAAGACTTTATGGCAATTTCGACAAATGCTGTACACTTTGATGTCCCATTGCTCTTTAAAAAGCATTAAAGGTGCACATGCCATATTTTTAGATTCTGAAAACTATTCGTTTTGTCATATAAACTAGTAGAGTGACAACCTAATTTAAGTTAAAACCCTTACTAGCATTTTTTACATATACATTTTGACGATCATTTAATGTTATTGCTAAAAAAAGAAAAAAATCACTCTAATGAAGGTTTTACATTTAGACATGTCTCTATATTATGTTTGCAAAAATTGCAAACCCCAAAAAATGAATGGGAAATAAACAAGTAAACACAATAAGAACATAATATTAACTAAAACAAATATTTAGTTTGCTTTGACCTACTAAATTTGACAATTTATTGTCTAACCACCAACCTCCACAACCATTTACTTAAAAGGAAAAAATATATTCATGGAAAGTCCCAGATATTACCCAAGCTGTAACAAGTTTTTTCATTCATTTTTCCTATTCCAGTTGATAGGTTGACTGGATGGTCTTTGTCAGAATCTAGACCTCAAGGTTCCTATTCCTGACCTGGGTTTTAGTGGGTCAACATCTAGACTGGAGGAAAACTCTAGAAGGCATTTTATGTTAAATATTGTCGGATGATTTCCATTGTGTATTGTTTGTAAATTAACATAAAGTGGTGGCATCTAAATAAAGCATTTCAACTTTTTCAAGTGAATGGCTTAAAAGCGTTTAAAAATGACATTTCATGGAATGTCAAGGAATACGCGGTTTCAGCGAATGGTCATTTACCCACTGAGGAGGTAAGAAAATGACTCAAAATCAAATACTTTTCACTTAACTGTTGCTTGCTTAATGGCATAAGTGGCTGCATGGAGAAAGCCTGAAGGTGACTGCTGGTTACTTCCGAGCCGTTCAGTAAGTTTTTAAGAGCAGTGCCGATAAAGCACATACCAAGCTGCTTTGAAAAGCCCCAAGGCTTTGTGTCCGTTTTAATTCTCAGATTCGCTTTGTGTGTCGGTTTTTCGACAGTAGATGTTATGGAACATCAGGATACCCGAAAGTTTGGATACGTTGGTCTTAAGTTATCTGCAATCCAAAAACATTTTAACCACATTGACACACCTACATGGTGCCACAGTGTTTACCTGAACCACAATCAACAAATAGTTTGTTTCCATTATTTCAAAATGACACCTGTCTTAGGGTTGGAATCACTAACTTAAAACATTTGTGTTGTTGAAGCAAAAAAAGCGGATTCTTGCAGCGAGATATTGCTTCAGATTTGAGCACTGCCTGCTGTGGCTGTGTCAGTTTAGCCAGTGCACTATTTGTCAGTTTGTTGTAGGTGTAGTGTATTGTAGCGATTCTGATGTGGATAGGGTGGTATTATTGGATGGATCTCCACGGTAACAGGGCGGGTGAAACTCAATCGGAGTCTCTGAATGTCGCTCACTTAGATGGCCACCCGCTGATCCTGACCTTCTGGATGTTTTTCCCTTCTCCTTTTCTCTCTCTCTCCCTCCCGCTCCCTCAGCCCTGTCTTCTAACTCCTCTATGTTATGTATTAATTTATCTATGTTTCTAGTTGTGATGGATACATGTTCTTCTGATACTGTTATTTATGGCTTATGTTGTCATTGTGCTGCCATTTTAAAGCACAACGACATCAGCAAATGAATAGCATCTATCCACTTTTTAACCAGCATGAAAGCATGTGTATTATGTGTGTAGGTGTATGGAGCCGTAGATGAAAACACACTTGTGCAAGTGGGGGGGTGGCTAAGACAAGATAACAGGAGATTATGTTTATGATATGTACTCTGAACATTAACTGCCTCATCTAACTGACTCGTTCTTTCTCTCTATGGAAGATTCAGTATTTATTGCAGTACCTCTAGTACAGTCAGAATCAGCATGGCCATATACCCTGGCCAGGGCATACATATGTAAGACAAGAGGAACAGTAAAATTGCAAGCGGCAAACAGAGGGAAGACAAGGAAGAAGAAACAAGTATTCAAGCGAATTACACAGCTGTGTGTGCACATATGTGTGTGTGTCCAGCATTTTGTACTGAGGTAATATCTCTCACGAGGGATCTGGGAGGGCCCAGCAGAGTTCAGGCAGGGGTCCATTACACCTTTCACACACACATGCACAAAATCCAGCAGGCCTGCATTATTTGTATCAAACAACTGGTATGTTTTGCCTCTGACGCACAAGTACAGACACAATCCTACTGCACAGCACCAGCAATGAAAACAGACCCCTCTATCATGATTCCTGTTCAAGATCCAGCAGGAAGTATGAGCTATGAGCCGTCCCCAGGGACGCAGGAAAGAGAAAGAGAGAGGCCAGGAGCCTGACACTGCCTGGCCAAGATCTATGCTCAAACACACTCTCTCGCCTCTTTTTATTCTTTCACCACCCTCTTTTGTCTTCCTTTTCTTTCATTTTTCATTCTATCTCTACTCTAAATAAAGAGTAGTAGGTTACACTGAACATACTCATATCCACTTTGTGCAGAGAAATGCCATTTCCTCTGCTTTATTATTCTCTTTCCCCCTCTGTGGGAGGCTGGGAGGAAAGTTTGCTTTGAAGAGAGAGGGTTTAACATGTGCGCTAATAAATAGCTGGTTTGCCCCTGGGCAAGATTGCAAGAGCTCAGTTCTCTCTCTTTTCTATATAGTCTCCAGCATTTTCAGTGACTACAACTTACAACCTCTATTTCAGAACGAAAAGGATAGAGGAGTGTGTTTTTCATCGATATGTCCTGACAGACCTGATTTTACTCTTCAATTTCAACTCTCTACAGAGACTGGTTGATATTCTCTCCATCCATAAACTTTTGTAATTCCCTCTGGGTGCTCAAGCAGTGTTTTGTTTTGTTCCGTCCTCTCTGAGTTCTTCCTTATAACTGATAATCTTGCAAGGCTTCAGTATGCTTTTGTTTAGTTTCTAATATCACTACGCATATTTGTTTTAATGCATTTGGCAGACACTTCTATCCTGAGCAGCAACTTCATTTACATTTTATCATTTCATGAATTTTATCAGTTCATGAATCAAACCGATGACATTGGTGTTGTCGTGCTCTCTGAGCTACAGGAACACTTTATCCTTTCTTCGCAATGGCGGTTCTAACATTTTAAATTAAAATAAATCAATTTTATTAAAAATAAAAACTGAATTGATTACATTGTGTAAATTACATATCAAATTAAGTCAAAAGTAACTGCATATATATGAATATTTGTTGAGAAAAGTTCAAATAAATCAAACATTTTACATTATTGTGAAAGAGTAAACCGCTGAAAAATAAACATTTTGGGTTTATGAGCCTATCACTGACCTACAGTCCACAGCAATCCATTCTGGAATTGAGTCACCAATCTGTCCAAGTTTTTTTTTTTTGAATGTTGAATTAATGCTGTGTTTTTAAGATGCTGTTTTTTTTTTGTATTACCGGTATTTATATACTATTATTGTACTTATTAATATTTTGAAATAGCTTTTAATTTTTTATTTCCAGTTTTTATTCTAATGATATTAGCAATTTTGTTTTGTGCTTTGTTGATTTTAATTAATTGGATAATTAAATAATAATTAAAAACTACAAAAATGTCATAATTGTAGTACTTACAATTACTTCAGTTAATTGCCAAGGCAATATTTCTTAATTTTGATTTTTATGTAATATACTTTATTTCAATTACCCAAAATGATTTTTAATGATCTTAGTTAACAATAACAACACTGTTTAAGACGCATCTCTGCTCCATATTTGTGTTCCATCCAGCTGATTTTGAATGTAAGGGAGACAGGTGCTGTATCCATTGCTGCCTGCCTGCAATGTGGTTTGATGAGGCACATTGCCTGTAAGTCAAAGGCCATAATTAAATGTGTCAATTCCTTAACCACCTTATTTTTTTTAATTAATTGTAGTAAATGAAGGTGTTGACAGCCCTAAAAAAAACAAGCTTTTCCAATTTTTCTAACTTTTCTATGGCAATGCCCAAGCATTAAAAGGATATGCATGGTGCAGCCTTCATACATGAATGTTAGCATGATTCATGCTGAAATCCTGGCCTGTGGCGCCTTCACTAAACGAGCAGAGCCGCTGAGCACGGATGACCCTTCACGCCTTCCTACAGTTCCCAGAAATCAATGCTCGGATGGAGCTTCCATTACCATTATTGATGGCTGAGATGGTGACAGTGACTGCTGCCGATGTGAGAGGCCGCAATGATGTGTAGCCGAGAGACCGTCCTTGTCTCGCTGTCTTAGTCTGCCAATTTCCTGTCTATCTCTCTCTGTTTTTCCCTATCCCATTCTCTCCTTCTTGCCATCCATATATTTCTTTCCATATATATTGTTTCCTCTGGAGTGTGAATGGAACACTTCTCTAATAAAAGTAATCTGTAAGCCACCACACACACACACACACACACACACACACGGAAGCATTTGGTCTACACACAGCTGCATGTTCACCTGAGGCAGCTGCAGTCCGTTTCTCAGTCTTTAAGCACTCCAGAACTCAAACTCTACATTGTCACTTGTTAGTGGTAGAGACAGAGAGAATGAGAGGGAGGAGGAGACAGCGAGAAAGTGAAAAGAAATGTCCTTGTATTTCTGTCACTCTCTGAAACCACCAGGGAGCTGGGGAATGAAACGATGCAGCCGAGCAGAGAGCCCTGAGAGGCTGCCGGCCGCCTAGCATCACCGCTAACACCACGACCAGCATCCGTGCTACCAATTAGCCTGAGCCCACACAGGGAGAGAGAGAAACCGGCTGATTTGTTTGTTCCAAAGCAAAAACTCTCTTCACCGCAGCGGTTCGTTCAAGAGACTCAGCTGTGAAAATGAATTGCCAAATTAAAGATCTTTACAAATACAAAAAAACTAAAAACAAAGCACGCTTAAGAAATGTCAACCTAACAATTGCCTTTGGAGAGCTTTGTTTCAGCTAATTGGGAGGGAGAAGGGTGAAAGAGAAGCTCACATCCTAAGAATGAAATTAAATTAGGTTTAAATCAGCTGAATCTGTGTTCACCCTTTTCGGTTACAGCGTCCAATTACCCGAAACAAACACAAAGGTGCATAACCGTGACAAATGACTTCCAAACTGGAAAACTGGTCTTGCAACAAATGCAAAGTCACAGAAGGAAGGTTTAAAAAAAAGGAAAAGTGATGACAATTGGCCATTAAGCATTATAGTATGAATACTCACTGAGTGGGAGTGTCCTCAGCTGTGTGACATCACTGCTTGTCCACCTGTAGCAGACCAGAGAGGGAAAAAGACAGAGAGAGAAGTGTTTTAATGGCACATTTGGTCACTAAACAGAAACAAAACGGAGATAAACTGCCCTAAATAAGACTTAATAAGCAGCTTGGCCCCAAGGGGAAAAGTCTACGGCAACAGGTTTAAGTTTTGTGGCTAGAGAAATACAGAGTGTTTACACCCAACCTGTGGCTGCCTGGTTTTAACTAAGAAAAACACATGCATACGTACACAAAGACACTGACAACCACTTTTCACAAGCCCACACACGCAAAGCAAAAACACATAAATGTGTGAATGCTCATACACGCTCCTGGTTCCGTCTTTTTCCTGCTAAACCTGTTGGAATTACAGCAAGGCTTTAAAACCCAGGGTGTGTGGGACAATTCTCCAAGCACACACACACACACTGTCTTGTACAGAAAACCAGCCTGCTCCAGTTCTCACAGCATTTGTGTGCATTTCTCTCTGTTTGTGTGAGTGCGCTTAAGAATTATCAGGAACATCACAGCACCGAGACACAAAGGTGAAACAGACACACAAATCAGATTCGGTTTCCAATCTCCTCAATCTGCACAGATAACAAGTTGCACATACACACGCTGCTCAGAAACAAACGCCACATGCACAAGGAGAAAAAAAAAAGCTAAAACAAATTACTACCACAAACGAACAGCAGACACACTCAGAATAATCTGTGGCCGGGCAGTTAGTTCCTCTTTTTAGTTAAAACATATCCATCTGGGCAGAGTTAGAAGTCTGGAAGAGTTTACCACTGTTTGCTACACACTGAACCAGGCTGTGACTGAGAGCATCCACGAGTCAATCAAAATCCGACTCATCCGTCCGCGGTGGAAGCGCTCCATCGCCGCATTGACCAAGGACACGTGCGCCATTAGAGCTGATGTCACAGGGGGGGGGGAGTTCAGTCGTAATGACAGCTCAGAGAGACGTAGACTGAGATAATGGTGAGAACACTGGTGGGGTTGATCACTTTCTAGATGATACGTACAGCCTGATCATTACAACAAGAACACGGCGCTACAGCAAACAAAGGCCGGAATGTGTGTGTACTAGATGTGCGCTCTACGAGTGCTGAGCTCTCCCCAAACATCTTCATCCATCCTGAGGACCAGCTAATCAAAAACGTCTTGACGCTACATTTTTTTTTATTGACTTGCCTAGGGGGAGGAATTTAGATGAAATGATAACGCACCCCCTTCGGATAGACTGCAAACTGTGCGCAGCTGTGAGGACGGTGTGCGAGGAGAAAAGACGGGAGGGAGTTTTTTTTTGTTTTGTTCTTTCTTCTCCAGGTTGATACTTCCTGACGGAGGAGCCGGTCCTTTAGGGAGCACCTTGCCACGACTGCAGACGTTTAGCTCCAACCCTTCAGAGAAACACAGGCAAGTCCCGACAATCTATCTCCTGTGGAATCGTCTCACCCGTCCAGTTTCAGGAAACTGATCCCTAAATAGAAGTGATTCATCTTTTTTCATACAATATGAGCACACACAGCACAAAGAGACTTCTCTTTCCTTTTCTCTCGCTTTCTCATCTCTTTCTTGCTCTCTCCCTCTCTTTGCTCTGTATGATTCAGTGTGGCTGCAGGGCAGAGTCTTTTATTGCTGTATTATGCCCAGCTGAAAGCTGACAAAATGGAATCTGTGTGTGAGTTCTGTGACTGGGAAAAAACAGCCTTGGACCAGATCTCTTTCTCTCTTGTTGATAATCTTATTCTTTCATCATTAGGAATGCGGATTCTCCAGGAGACAGTATCGGGTAAAGAATGGAAGAGACAAAAAGATGGATTCAGACGAAAAAAGACATGGCCATCCAGAGGGCGAAAACAAATCCTCATACCTGGAAACACTTCCTCAAAAATGGCCACTAGACAATTAGCTCCATCTGAGAGAGAGGAGGGGGTGGGCCATAACTTAAACTGCCCACACTGGAGGTCATCACTCACACGCTAATGGAAGAACCGTGCTCCACACACACACACACACAGAGATATAGAGTCGCTCTCTCTCTCACACACACAAAGGACACCGCAATCGTCTTTGAACGGATTGCTAAACACTGCAGTAATTTTGCTTTACATTTGTGGTAAACGTTCATCTGTGCAGAACACAGCAACTCGTGACAATAAGGCCAAATTAATATTCAACCCATTTCCTATCCTCGCTTTCCCTCACCTTTGAAGTCTGGTGGAAATGAAGACCAGATGGAAGCAAAAGGAAGAACAAGAGTGAGCAAAAGAGAGAGAAAAAAACACTCATGTGTCTCCACATGGAATGGAGCGCTTTTTAAACAAAGGTACAACATGTGGGAAAGTTTCTGAAGCGCTGCATCGCCAGACACGGCAGGAACAGAAAACATGTTTTAGGCACTCCTAGATACGAAAACAAACAACCTAATGGGAAAATGATCAGAGGCTTTACTTTAGGTTAGCCTATAAGTGAAATGCTGTAAAATGTGTGCAAAATGCAAAGCCTTACAAGAGCTTTTGAGAGCATTCACTTAAAAGGTTTATTCACTAGTCAGTCAAAGGAATCTCCCGACGGTGCATGCCGTGTTTCGAAATGTTTCTCGTTAGTTGAGATGCCTCATGCACACACATTTAATGGTCTTTATGACGATATGACAAAGTCATAACTGCAGTAAAGGAACTATAGTTACATAACCCATTTTTTTCTTAAGTTTACATAATTTACATTTTCTCTTAAGTTTACTTAAATACTAAAGGTATTTAAAATCAAAAATATAGCCTATAAAAGAGGACATAGATATACAATCAAAAATATTTTAATAGTGAATTTCTTTTCATCTGGTCATTTTATGTGATAGTTGTATCCCAAATATAGTCAGGTCAGGCCCTCAATTGTCCATATGAGTGGCAAAGCAGGATCACAGCATAGCCAATATGGGAGAGAACTCAAATACGCAAAGCATGTTGAGAAACCAAATAACATATAGATCTTAACTTATAGAACCTAGAAGACTAAAGCCGGGCTCAGACTACAGGAGTTTTTAAATCTTAACTGACTGTAGGCACGTTTCCATACAGATTTGTGTAAACTTTTGCGATTTTTTCAAATTGTCAACCAAAAACTAATGCAAAATGACGCCGTTTCCATTAACTGATGTTATGCGACTAAAACTACATTTTTTCCTTTCGCAATAAGTCATTCCAGAAATCATGGCAACAGACATTGGTAGGTTTATGTAGCCTATATCTCAGCCACTGCACTGGCCATTATTAATAATCAAAGGAGACGTGTGTTATCCAGTCATTAATGGCAAGGAAAGTACCTTATAATTGAGAGCGTCACATATGAGTTGTTTCTGGGTGTTTCTCCCTCATATCTGCTTCGAGGTCTTGATTGTGGCATTTCTTTGAGGTTTAGAATCCAGTAGGCTATTCCTGTCATTCTTTTGTCTTTTATGAATTTAATAAAGTCTCGTCTTCTGTCCAAACATACCAAGTCATCTAGGCTACGTCAGGTGACTGTAAATGCGTTTCCATTGCAGTTTTGCGAAATATTTATTTTTCGAATTGCCTGAAAAACCACCTCATGCGAGCGTAAAAACTTTTTAGCGATAAATGGGAGTTCTTGCAAAATTGACGTGTTTCCATTGGGCGTATTTTCATTTCCAATTGGTAAATTTGCGCAATTTAAAGGGTAATGGAAACGCGGCTAGTGACCCGGGACGCACTTTTTTTTCTCAGAATGCCGTGAGGGGTAAATGGGGCATTAATCAGTCTGAAACTCATGTAGTCTGAGTCCGGCTTTATATACAACTATTAAAAGGTTACAAACTAGTGGTGTAGGCTAATGGTTCTCGGTAAAAAAAATGCCTAAAACAGACAGACAGAGTTAGCCTAGCGTATGTTTCTGTCGATCTATAGGCTTTCTGACTTCCCCTAAACCTTGTTTAATGTAAGTGCCGTATGCTTTAATATGCAGTCATTTACACCGTCATATAGCGCGCGAGCGCAGGTGAGACCTGAACAGCACAAGTTGCTATCTGTGTTTAAACTAAACTCATTTAAGCCTCAATTTAAACATTCAAGAGCAAGAAGATGCAAATTAAAACCTGCGCGTGCTGTGAGAAAATGTGTGTGCCAACTCATCCGAAGCACGCACATGGAAAGCCACATCTCAGACACCGTGCAAATATTGAGTTCTGTTTTAAGTCTTGTGGTTGATGTTAAGGAAATCACTCACTGCTCTTGACTGAATAGCTTTTGTAACTTTAAGAATGATTAATCCTTATACAGTGAAGATTTTTGCAATGTTGTTTTACATTTGATTGCTTTATTAAATTTTTGTACCTGAAAACTACTGATACCTGAAAAACCTGAAAAGCACTGTTTATTTTTTTGTATCTTTGCTCTATTGTATTTTTTGTGCTGTTGCTTGTAGTTTGATTATTTGTTCTTATTTTCTTTTTATTTGACAGTAGACCCTTTTTCCCTAAACGTAGCATACCGAACTGTACTGAAACCCTTAAACCGTAATAAAAACCGAACCGTGAGTAATATGAACCATTACACCCTTATTACATACAGTCATTGATGCTTGTGGAGGCAACATATGGCACTACGAACTAAGGCAAATATTTGTGTCAATTCAGTTATTATTTTGTCTAGTGGAGTCTATCTGGGAACTGCATTATTATTATCTCTTTTTTTTTAGATAATAAATATCTTGAAAATAATAAGTACAGTATAGAACACTAACCAGTATAATACTAAATCTAACCTGTTACATTTTGATAAACCACAAAGAGACAGTGAGACTCTGTAATCTTAACAATGTCTAAATATCATTGTAATAAACTCTTTAAGGCCACTTTGTATCACGCATAGTAGCTAATTCTGGCATAATAACACCAATTCAAAAAAACAAAGATAACAGCCATACATGTGACCATATTATTTGAAGAACATGTACCCTAATTGAGGGTCCTGAACAATAACACTGGCAGTCAAAAGTAGCCGATCACAGATTAAACGCTGTCCGAGAATTAAGTTAAGCGCCAAAGAACGCAAAGCAGCAGAATACCGTGTAATCAAACAGGCCTTGAGATTTCTCTGCGTGAAGGTCAATCCCGCTGCCTATGCAGCTGTCACGCCTTCCTCTCAAACACACGCACACATGAAGAAACACACTGACACACACAAACCAACCAGAGTCATCTATCATCGCTAAGCTCAACACACCCAACATGAAAGCTCTCGCCAGCAACCTGACATCAATCCAGTGAAGAAGTAGCAATGACAAAAATGCCTGCCTTTTTTAACGAATATAAAATATGTTTCTAACAAACATTACAATATTAGGAACAGTAGCATGATGCAACTTGGTCTGAAGCAGTATGCTGAGAAAGGTGATCGGTGTTGTTGATAGCAGGTTGGCTCATGGAAAAACAGTAGTGGAGAAGCCCACTATACTAGATGGTAAATCTTCTGCCATCCTCATGTTAACTCAAAGCTCAGTGACTTTCTTTCTTCTGTAGAACATAAAATATATTGCCATCAGAGAGTGAATGTTTATCATTTACACATGTTTTTAAGTCTTGTCAGTTTAATCATTAAAGAGAGTTTAAAGCATTCAAGCACAAGAAGACACAAAAAAGAACTAGGCTAAATTCGGAACTTGTGCACTTGTTTTCTGTGCGCGGACATAGAGCCGCGAAGACAGCACGCAAACACTGAATTCAGATCACTTTTCGGTCTTTTTGTGCTTGATATTGTGCAGCCCTATAGTATTGAGGTATGGTGTTTGGATGTTTAGGCAGGTTGAGCATGTGGATGTCTGTTGGCCGTGTAGTGTTGGTTATGGTGGTGTTGGGATGTTCAGTCAAGTAGCGTGTTCAGCTATTGTGTTGTGTTGTGTGGCGGCATGTTAAAGTAACACCAAGTAGCTTTTCCTCTTCGGTCTCCCTACTGGTTGGAAATGAAATTGTCCATTGCCGCTGTCGTAAATAATTTAGCCTACCGTCGCACGCACGCTCGCTGTTTATCCAGCAGCGGCTTTAGAACGAACGATGTACACAGACAAGGTAGAGTATGTTACATGATTTCATGAAAGGATGATGTATTGTGACATCAGAAACAAAGAAAAACGAAATAATGACTATTGTAGCGTTTGACGTAAAGCAGTCGAATTTTGTAGTTCTTTTTGTGCACAGGTTCCTACCCGAAACCCGAAGATACATAGTGCCAGTAAAAGCGATACAGACCCCGTCAGGCTATGGCAGACGTGTCATTTAACTTATTTTAAGTCGATCCATCACAAGGGTCTTGGAAATATATTATGAAGGTTGAAAAACTACATAGTGTTACTTTAAGCCAACACTACAGGGTTATTGTAGTGGCTTAAGTTGTTGTGCTGGGTCATGGTGCTTTGCTAAGTGTGTAGTGTTGGCTTGTGGGGTTTTTTCATGGTTTTAGGATGTTCACTCAAGCAGTTTGTTGAGCTGTTGCGGTGGGTTATCAGGTACGGTGTTGAGCTGTTGTGTTACATGATGGTGGGGGTTTGAGCTGTATTGCTGGTGTTTGGATGTTCAGTCAACTCTCATGTTGGTCTGTTTTGTTAAAAGTCACCTGTTGGTGTGTTTGGCTAAAGTGCTGGGTCATGCAGTGATCTATTGGGTGTGCAGTGTTGGGTTATGGTGGTGTGTTGAACGTTGTGCTGCTAATGCTATGTTCAGTCAAAAGCCATATTGAGGTGTTGAGTTGGATCATCTGGTAGCAGGTTGGGCTTTAATGATGGCCACTGGTTGTGTGTTGAGCTGTATTAGGTTTGTGTGGTGTTTTGTGTATTGAGTAATCTATTTTGGGTCATCTGGTAGCATGTTTAGCTGTAGTGCTGTGTTGAACGAAAGTTTTGGTTCATGTGGTGATTTGTAAGCGTGTAGTGTTGGGTTATGGTGGTGCACTGATGTTCAGTCAAGTCTCAAGGGGCATTTTGAAGCGTTGTGTTGGATCTGTAATGTTGGGTTAAGGTAGTGTGTTGAGCTGTAGAATTAAAGGAGCAGTTCACTTTTAAAATGAAAATTCTGTCATCATATACTCACCCTCATGTTGTTTCAAACCTGTATGAATTTCTTTCTTCTGCTGAACAGAAAGGAAGATATTTAGAAGAATGTCAGTAACCAGGCAGTTTCTGGTTCCCATTGACTTCCATAGTAGGCAGTGTTGTGCCTGAACGCGTTCAATGAACGATAGTTCATGAACTCGTTCATATTTTGGGCGAACGTGAACTGAACGTACTGAATTACTGCCTGATGAACGTTAACGTGAACGCGTTCATTCTGGTGTCTGTGAACGCACGCTCTCTCAGTTTAACTTCGTTCAATAGGGTGCCAGATTTCTATAGAGACTTCCAAGCGAAAACCCGGCTAAAACACACCGTAAACAGGCCTTAATATGTAGCGAAAAAAACACCCAATCTGGCAACATCAGCCACCAGTGTCGCACGCACCGCCGCATGCGTCATCAAAACAAAAAGCAGCATGTAGTCGACAAAGCAGCGAGCGAGGAGGCGTCGTATGATCATTTAAACGAGTTTTATGACAAGGTCGGCGAGGATGGGAAAAATCTTACATTTCTGTGCAAACTTTGCCAGTCGATAAAATAATTGCTGTCTGTGGTTGTATATGGGCTGTGGCAATAATAAAAAAAAAAAGAAAAAAAAAAAGAAGCTCGCAGCAACATATGGACTATGAACTAGAAAAAAAGAACTATGAACTAGTTCATTTTTTGAAGTATGAACTATGAACTGAACTAGTTCATTTTAAAATTTGTGAACTGAACTTTGAACTAGTTCATGTAGAAAATGAACTTTCCCAACACTGATAGTAGGAACAAAATATACTATGCAAGTCAATGGGAACCAGAAACTGCCTGGTTACTGACATTCTTCTTAATATCTTCCTTTCTGTTCAGCAGAAGAAAGAAATTCATACAGGTTTGAAACAACATGAGGGTGAGTATATGATGACAGAATTTTCATTTTAAAAGTGAACTACTCCTTTAAGGGTGGGGGTGGTTTGTTGAGGTTTAGTGGTGTTTTGAGCAGTTGTGTTGGGTTGTGTGTTGGGCTTTAACTTTGAAGTCAAGGTGATGGCTGAATAAGATGACTAAAGGAAGTGGAGATGAGCTCTAGACTGAATGCATTGTTTTCATGAAAGATGCTGTTGCTCCTGCTGCACGCTTAAATTAGCTGGCAGTGTTTGGATTACACCAGGGAGCTCTCACACAGGATTTATTCTAGCCTGCAGGAGCAAAGGATATTTCCATCTCTACACACACACACATAGATGCACAGTCACCCGTATGCGTGTAGCCTACACACACACACTAAGACACACTCAGATAAAACCCTAAGAGCACAAAACAAGGCTTTTGGTTACGAAGGTGCTCACACACACAGAGCGTGGTCAAATAAGGATGCACTGCTCACTCTACCATTCATTTAATCCTACGCCCTAGAATGTGTCCATATGATCCTCTGCCATCAGAACACACATACAGATATACTTCCATGCAATAATACACACTAACACTTGAAGGACTCCACAAGAGGCTCTTCATGGCCTCCGGATCAGGCTTTTTCTAGTGCTATTGCCAAGTTTACAGACTGCTCATATTACAGACGGGTTTCACAGCTTTCTACCCATCTAACAGAGATAAGAGAGATAGAAACTGAGAGAAAGAGAGCGCCAATGCAGTGTTTTTCCTCTCCTTTTGCGTGTCATGTGAAATAACCACACCGCAGTCTGTTTCACTGAACAATCTGATGACACAACCACTCTTTCGCTACCTAAACAACCTGCAGTCCTTAACCTTATCTCTTTACATGATTACATTATTTAAACAAAGAATCGCCCGTCCGTTCCAGCCTTAAACAAAGCAGCCTCAGCCTAATTTCTAATGACTGAGACAGACGCCCCCCCTCAAAACACACACGCACACACATTTGTTGCGGGTCGGTGAGCATAAGGCCTGCTGAAGCGCCTAATCCCACGTCTGTAGACTCCAGGAACACACCACGATGCACCTTCAAGCGAACGCAGATTAGAACCCTTAATCCAGCTCTCTCAATCTGGAGATCTTTTTATAAAACCTCACAGCTAATCCAACAGAGGTTTGTTTACTGTTCAAGACCTAGTTTAACCCAGGCTACATTATTTTACTACAAAAAATACCTTTACTTGGTGTGTCATGTCAGGGTTAAATAGCTGGTATCACCCACTAAACTGCCCTTAACTCTAATTCTGCAAACAAATGTTATAAGAGATCAAAAAAAAAAGCTTACATAAAATGTGAGAGCAAGCAACTTAACACAAAACAAAAAGGGCTTCGGTTTCCAAAGTACATTACGCTGTCAGCTGAAACGATTCTATTTTCAAACCTTTTTCTGTCTCTCTGTCTCCATCTCATCCCTGTCATTTCGTGGGCCTTTCTGCGCAAATTAAAAATTTAGAAATTCTTGCTGTGCCGAGGTGCTCTTTGCCTGCGCAGCTAAAATGAAAAGGCTTTGTGGTGGCAGTGACCAGATTTTAAATGCAGCAAGATCAATAAATAAGAGGGGGCTGCTTGAGCACAATCTCTGAATGTCTTTGAGTGTGTATGTGTGTGTGAGGGTCAAATACTGCGTGTCCTGCAGTCAGCTGTCACAGTGCAGTAGATTCTCTCCCATCCAAATCCCACCAAGCCTCCCTTTTGCCCTCTCCCACAAGAGGAGCATCATTCCTGCCATTCCTGAAATCTTGGCTATTTCTACTCTGGATGCAAATATAGCGATAAGCACTATAACAAATAGGCCAAACTACTGGCATTTCAAACACGGGCTAAATTATCTCAGCAGGGGGACTGGAGCGCCGCAGTGGCAACCCACGGCACAGGCGACATGACAGTCTCCTGGAGGGCAAACAACACCGGAGACACAAGCAGCGTGGGGTGGAAAAAACAGCCCTCATCTCTCCAGAATACTCCTCTGCCCAGAATCACTAATGCACTCAAACCCTCATTGAGGAGCTGAGAGAGATAGAAAGAAAGAGAGAGGGGGGGGGTAGATGGAAAGCAGAACAACAGGCATACAGAAAGGTTTCAGAATGACGACCTTCAGGTGTCGAGCATGAGATCGGCTCGGATGATTAACAGCAGAACACGAAGACGCTGGTAGAAAGATACACACGTATTCTGAGCGTACACTTCCCGAAGCTTAATTCCTTACAGTGAAGTTACAGCAAAGGAGATTTTTCTTTCTCAAGTCTCAATACGAAGCCTTTCTTGAGGGAAAAATCAACCCTTTCACCTTGTCTGTGAAAAACAAGCGCTCAGACAGCCCAACAAAAATAACCTTGAGTTTCATCAGGGATATTCTCACATTGAATGATAAACAGAGGCCCGAGGGACGCTGAACCAAAAAGCAGCTAATTGCCTGCCTCTGAAATTCGGCCCCTGTGTCCTCTCTGTGTTTATCTGAAAACAGAGTCAGTTTGGTGTGACCCGCTTCAGCGGCTGGTAGAAAAGCTCATTCATTTAACTGTCCGCAGAAATGCGAATCTCCGGCTCGTTACCACCGACTGCCAGGCTAAAGGTAAAGAAGATCATGTTTGCGACACAATTATCGAGTCTGCTGCGACCGACTTGCGCTTCTGCTGACACAAACTGTTGTCTTCCTGAACGCTAATGTTCACGCTAAACTGCAACCCACATAACCCGCCGCTATTATCTAAGAGCCAACTGTTGAGAGGAAATTCTACAATCAAAGCTGTTTGCTAACGACAAAATAAATCATTAGCCAAGTAAGGCAAGATAGAGATGCACTTATCCATGATACCGTTTAGCGTCATGCCAACTGTTGCCTCACCAAGCAGCACGGGGAAGAATATCTGTCAGTATTTACAAGGTGATTTGCCAAGTCGTTATGAGTGCAAGGACGCAACCTGCTCTGAAAACAAATTCAACGCTGACCTTCCGGCATCGAGTGTATTCAGGGCTGATTCATTTGGCAGTTACTGGCCACACACACGGCACACCACAGCTTGTATAATCAAGCCTGTGCTTGAGTTTGAGCTCTTTAAATGACAGGTGTTATTATCAGGTGAGAACTTCTCGCTGCCTCGGACTTTTATGGGACGGTTAAATCAACTGACAATCGAGACCGAGCTTTCCAAAGTTCATTCAAATCAATTTCACCATTAACACGGCAATGATTGATGCAGGATTAAAAAACAAAATCAATGGGTTCCACTGAAGATGCTGCAAATAATTTGTCTGTATCCAGATTGACTCTGGGGGATGTTTTTAACTTCTGCTTTTGTTCGCCTTCCTTCATGTTTTGATTGAACACTGGTCCACCTTGCCCTGATTTTTGTGCCAATGCGAGACCTATTTTTAGTCCGCCATAGACTAAACTTTATGTAATTATATATATATATATATATATATATATATATATATATATATATATATATATATAAATTTAAATAAAGTCTGAAAATAAAGTAGGGCCCATATATATATAATATATATATATATATATATATATATATATATATATATATATATATATATATATATATATATATATATATATATATATATATAGTTCTTTAAATCATAGCAAAAGTATTAAATAATGAATTGAGTTCTACATTGTGTGTAAGTACAGAAAGAAAAAAAAGTTTTAAAAAGACGTTTATATACATAGGCCTATTTGATAAGATGACTGAAGATTTGCAGTTAAAATCGGACATTTTTCGACAGAAATGGGCATTAATTGAACATTTGCTTAATATACGTTAATGTTTGAACAATGCAGATAATGTACTGGTATGTGGTGTATTCTCTGAAGTGCTGTCAAGGATTTGTGTATTTATTTTAAGTTTATTTGTTTTTATTTTTACTCACTGTTTATAAGAAAAATTCAATAAAAACAGTCAAACAAAAAAAAAAAATACCTTCATTTAGCTACCACACAGACCCCAGGCTTGAATAACTATCCGAAGGTTATAAAGTAAGTTGTTAAAGTGAAAAGTACAATGTTATACACTGCAGTTGACTATAATATCATCTAATCCAGTAAGATGTAGAATGAAACCCCATAGAGCCATTTCGACCATGAGACGCGCCAGGGCTGTGCGTGTTAACTGCTCTCCAGTCATTCATATGTATCAGCATGAGTGGAACATCCAATAAATTCAAATCATCTTTAAATGAACCGCACTGATCAGTGCCCGGTTTCGGAGGAAGTGTGAGTATAAACTCAAACCCATGTGCATTTGGGATTTTCTGCGCTAAACTTGTACTGGATTCGACAGATTCTGCACCAGAGACCCATTTCCAACAGCCCACATTTCTCATAATCAGCTCATTACACTACAAACATTTGTTGTTGTGCGAACAACAAAGACATGCAAACAGAGCTTAAACAAGATCCGTCTTAAGATCGCAAATTAAACTAATTCCTAGATATGAACATCTTCTCACAGGCCTAACCCATATCCTGTCGGGAAAACAACAAACATCCTGGGCAGAAACGTGTGGCTGACACTCTAACCCTGAGCAAAGTTCATTTTTTTCCTCTTCGCAGCCACAGACATCTAGGGGTCTGGGTGTGCTTGAGAGAGCACAGTGTGAGATCCCTTCAAACCCCAACAGCACAAACAGGCCCTGACAGATTTGCTCTCCCTAATTCGTGGTAAGAAAAACAGCACAAGTATAAAAGAGATCTTCTATGTGCTCTGAATAAGCACAAACACACTCGTAACGAAAGAAAAAAAAAGCATCCAACAATAGTCATTTCTAATGGAAGAAGAGAGTGGGTGAGACTGTTCCGTTTCAATTCACTGATACCGCTAATGGCTTCTTAGCGGTTCCATGAAATCAAGCAGCTGTCAAGGCGATGCATCGGGAACAGAGAGGAAGAGGCGGCATTCCCACAAGAGAAAAGCATCACGTCAGGATGTTTGGCTAAACATCTGCTCCCCTGCTCTCGTGGCTTTAGCAGCAGCACATACTCAGACAAAGAGATGGGAGGTGGAAACACTGACTTCTCCATTTGAGGCATTCTGTAAAAACAACAGCCTGCTCCATGCATAATGACTAGGGCACTGGGCTAGATGAGACAGAGCCCTACTGATACAAAACAGACAGTCCAGCCATTTAACCAGCTTATGGCGAGCCTGAGGGTTTTGCATCACTGACCGCTAATTGTAAAAAGTTCATGACATGCATAACAGAAACTTTTAAATATGTAACACTTGCTTTTTGAAGCATGACTGTTCATTCACAAACCACAACGAATTTATTGAGGTAAAACTAGCATTACTTCTTACACAATAGGAGGTCAACTGTAAGGTAAAACTCTGAGGCTATGTGCACAGAGGCTGTATACAAATATGCATAAGATAGTCACTAGAACATAAGTCTTCTAAATGAGGAAATGATTGCTCAGTGAGACCATAATTATTAACCTTGTGAGCTATAAATTCATGTGAAAAACTCAAATAGGTCTGATTTCCTATTTCAGAAAAGATCAAAATATGATTCAGGTCATTTCAGGAAAAATCTCTGAAATGGATGTGAAACCTCAGTTTACTGATTCATCATTTACAACATTAAGTAGCAAAGTCCCCTAAGGGAAATTCTGAAATGTCTAAACTGTGAGTTAATTGTAAAATATCTAAAATTGAAACAAAGAAAAGACACTAAACAGTTCACCTCACTAAATGACATCATTACATAGGCTACTGATGTCATTCATTCCACCTGTAAACACCGAATCATTAAACATCGCGTAAAATTCTCAAGACCACATCAAATGTTTGTTTTTATTCACCCAGAGTCATTCCAACACCAAAACTACCCTAAAAACAGAGTTTTACAGCAATGTCAAACGAGATAACAAATTCGACGGCTTCTGTGCAAAACATCACATTTTACTTAAACTTCACATGACGTCACCGCTACCACATAAGACATTTCTAAACTTTCTGCCTGTAACGACATGTGCAGGTCGAGTCCTAAGATTACACAGATCCGCCAGTTAAAATTAACCAAGATGGCGTGAGGCTTGTTGTTTAGAGGGCAGAAAAAATGGAGGATATTGTAATATACACAAAGGGATAAATTTCAACAACTCGGCCAGGCGGCAGCTGCTGCTCTTTAAGGAAGCAACAAAGATAAGAGCAAAGCGAAGCTCCAACTCAACAGCAGCGACCCACTCCGACTAGCAGGCGATTTTATCGTCGAAAACACATAACGACGTGCTTTTAACGATTTATATCAAAAGGAATTGTAAAGTAAATGCTTTATAGTGTTGTTTAAATGAAGAGCTGTTAGCTTTTGCCATCATCTGAGAGACGGACATTAAACAGACCAAAGGTAGCTTCAGCTCCTCCAAGTGACTCTCCCGCATCGCCCTTTTCAAATAAGCCCTCTAGAATCAAATATAGCATTTTTACGTACCCAAATGAACGACGGGGAAGCGTTTACTCCTTTGAAACATGTTTGGATACATTCAGGAGTGTTTACAAACAGTTTACATTTAAAAAACGTAACAGTTAAAGCGCACGCGAGGGGGCACAAAGGCAGATTCCTATTATGAAGTCACAACCCCCGCGCGCAACATTGTGTCCACTCGTAAAGTTTTGCTATATTCGCAGTCGTATCGGAATATTTCTCTCGATCGGCTCTTCTCGACAACGCAGTCGAAACGGTTTCGACAAGTTTTGCGCTTTTTACGCTGAGGGGACGCGCGTAGCCAACCTAAAGAAACTATCGAGTTAGCAACCCTCGCTAAGAAATCAAGCCAGCCAGCGACACACCATTGATTCTCCAATGAAATAACTGATCCAGCTCTCAATAAATTCAAAACTTACCCTTACTTTTGACACTTCGTGTAATTCCGTCTCGACCGGGTTCGAAGTATCACTTCAGGTAACGTTGCTCTTTGTTTTCCTTTTTCGATTTGCTTTTGGAAGAGGCCAGTGTAGCAGGAGATGATGAAGAAGGGAATTGGGCAGTAATTGAGTCTCGGGGTGTGTGTGTGAGTGAGTGAGTGACTGCGTGTGTGAGTGTGTTTGTGTGTGTGTGTTAGTTACGAACAGCAGATTGAAGGAGAGTCCTTTCAAGGTTTATTCTGCCTCACTTCAAGGAATCAAAGTGACGTCAGCGGACAATAATTAAACGATCAAACTTTTATTCCGTGCGAATAGGCAAAAGTATGTAAGTGTCCGAAATATGCACGTTGCGCACGTATTTTCAGCATCGTTACTATTTCTAAAACATCTGTCAATGACATAGATCCGAAAAACGCTGTAAGGCTGTTTTTAATGCACTAGGTTGTCATCCTTTTTTTTTCTTTTTTTTTTCTTTTTTTTGAAGACGATTTCAGAAGTGTTATCTGTTCATAGTAATTATTGGTATTATCAATTGACTATATTTACATAATGGCGGAGCATTGTTTTGAATTTGCCTGGTGGGGGGGGGGGGGGGGGGTCATTTGTAATCAAGTTATATCATCATTTATCAAAATTGGCATCAATAGTGTGTAAAAGTTCAAAGCAGCACATGTTAATGAGATTGTGCTTTCAAATGAATTTGAAGACATTATAAGTACAATGGCAGTGGAAATCTGATAATATGGTGTCCAGTGAAATGGAAATTTAATTCTAAGATTGGTTACTTGTCATTCAAAAGCTGTCAGATAAACCGCAAGACAGCGACGCATGATCAAACTTGATTGCATTTGTCTCCAGTTACCTCAATAGCTAAATTCAGGGATTATGGATTAACCCAGCTAATCTGACCCTATTTCCCCTCAAATCATCAGGGGAGTGAGACAAGGTGATAACGCTCCGATTTGACAACAGAATTTCCGTAATCCAAAAGATAGTGGCATCGTATGAGCTGATGTCGTCTCACGTTGAAAGGAGAAAAAAAAAGAGGATCTGCCCCCGTGACGCTCGGGAGGAACAGAAAATAAAAGGCAGAATAATTGGAACTGTTACTTTTAGGATGATGCTCATTGATCTCTCATTTGAATTACACTTGCGGGCAAAGCGAGAGGCGGCAGAATGGCCCTTTGCAGCGGGAGCCGAGCTGGGCACCACGAGGCAGACAGCCATCTGTGCCTAATTGTGTGCTTTTTCTCCCTGCCGCTGCACTCACAATCAGCAACAGGCTGAGGGGGGCCCTCTGACCTAGACTGGGACAGGGGGGTGGCATGGGGTGAGGGATGAAGGGGGTGGGAGATTATTTCATTGAGCAAGAAAACAACAACAGGGGGGGGGCACACATACACACGCTGCCACTCCTTAGTGGGAGAGGGACTAGAGGAGGAGGGGAGAGAGGGGCAACTCTTTCGGGAGTTTAGCTTCACGCTTCAGATTATGCCTGACTTGCGTGCGTTGAGGTTTTACTTAGACGGAGACGTTCACAGAAATCTCTTTTTAGCTGTAAAGCTGCTTTTCTCAACATATATGTTAAGTTGAATGTATATTTATTCATTTCAATATTCCATTTATGTAATTATTTTGGTCATTTGTGGTTTCCCTTTTATAAACATGTTTTAAAAAAAATCAGTAGATAACAAACATGTTTACACACATAACATCTCCACACTCTGGTGAGTGTTGCAAACAGTCAGGCACAGTTGAATAATTTAAGCTTGCTCTGTATTTAGAAATTACTAGTGTTATAGTCATGTAACTACAACTGGTGTGCTAATTCCGATTATAATAGGAGACCGTTTGTGACTTTATCGCTAAGTACCGCTGCTGCTGTCATTTTAATGTGCATGTAATGAAACTATATTTGAAATTGTTCAAAGGAAAGCCAGTCAGTGGTGTTTTTGAAAGCTTTAGTCAGTATAGAGGAGACACATTTATGCATGCGTTCATTGATCCTCTCTGACCCCCCTCCTCACCTGTAGAGATGGAGGTGGGTGAAAAGAGATGCTTATGGAGGCACACGGAGAGGCAGGCGGACCTCCAGGGATCAGTGCTCAGAAGAGTGGGAGGACAAGATGAGACGATCGTGTGCAAAACGTGCATCTGAACATGTGTGTTTATTTGCGATCATCAGACCACCGCGACCACAATAAGAAAGCCATAATTGTGTGTATGTGTGTGTGTGCACACATGATGGCAATATCCCTCCCTCTTGAGTGACTATGTGTATAACCTCCTCCCCTCTTCCAGCAGAGACACACCGGGGTTTGTAATTGTGTTGGTGGTTCTTCATTAGAGCCTGTGTGTTGGGGGTTGGGACGTGGGTGAGGAGCTGAGGCTCTTAGGACTATGAGCTGCGTCATTAACGGAGGCCGGGCCTCTCTGCATGCAGCCAGAATGTCAGCCGTACCTCGGTCATTTGAAACATAATAAGCACAAGTACAATGAGTGCAATGCAAGCCTGCTGGGGGAGGGGGTAAGTGGAGGGAACACAGCCTGTCTCTTCCATTGGGCTGGGTTTTATTTCTTAAGAGGCTTGATTAGAAGATATAATATCCTAGCGACTAATAACTGGTAAAGATGATCTCCCTCGAGACTGATGGAGACCAAATTAATGTGGCGATTTGGATTTAATTGTTATTTTTCTATTAGGGTGCATAAAGACAGAGGAGATGTCCATCTAGAGTGGGAGCTGTGCTTGCAGCTATTGATTTTTTTCTTTCTCACCCCTCTCTCTTTCTCTCTCCAACACAGATTTTAATCATCTCAGAACACCACATTCCCTAATACCATTAACAACACTAACCTTCCAGCGCCACAAAAGCGTTTAATTTCCAATGACACAAATTTCTCTCCAAGAGACTCAAATAGTGTTTTTACGCAATTTGCTGGCCTTAAGGTTTTGCTTCCTGGAATAATTGAATTGCGATCCTCTCACTTAGTCTTGCATAAAATCACTCGGAAAAGAGCTAATCAGTGCAAAAGAGAAAATAGTTTCCTCGGTTTGCCTTATTAGTAGCCTGTTTTAAAAGAGTTAAGAGCGACGTTTTTCTCCCGACTGACTTTGGAGCAACTGATGTTGCGTCGGAAACCGCGTCGGACTGACAATTAGAGCTGAACACCAATGCAACCAGAAATGTATTCAAGCTGTTTGTTCCTCTGTCAGTGCTGCTGTTTGTATCCATAAATAAAAGATGACCTTTAAATGTTTACATAATTTATACAGCTATAAATTCTTAATATATCTGACTGCAAATGAGAGAGCGAGTCGCTTGATTATGGTTCATAGTAGAGTTAAAATACAGGTTGTCTGGTATGCTATATACACACACCTGTGTGAGTCAGCAAGGAAAACCATTTTTTTATTTTACTGGGGCAGAGGCTATCTTCTCTACTTAATGATTAAGCGTATATATAGCTGTTTTATCCCTGGGAAAATATAAAAGATATAAAAGCAGTCATTTTGGCTTTAAATGAACATTATTCACATTTCAATGCAGCTCAGCAGGTTATGGATTATTACATAATTCATTACCAGAATAAACAGAATTACTTGACAGCTGTTAAATTTATCAGGAACTGTAACATTATTTTACTGACTGAATAATAGTCTGATCTTGTTGACTTGAGTGATTCAAATCAAACTGTCTAGTAAAGAAAACTCTCTGTCTTTACTTTGGTGGAAAATGTATGCATGTGGCAAAACGTGGAATATTCCCTAATCCACCAAAACAATAAATGTGATAAGAAAATCACTTTTGTGACAGGTGCAGGTGACAGCTGCAACACAATAGCCTGCGTTGTATAAGAAAAAAAACATTTAAATAAAGATAAAAAATGCAAAATACAGTTTCAAGGTCATCCAAAAATACTTTCTCATATGGCAATAAATTACATTTGCGCCCTGGTCATGACGCTTCAGTGTGTATAGCGATCATTATCATAATGGCTGCACATAAGCTGACCTTTGACCTATGGATGTAATGTTTCTGCAAAGGCATGAGAACAGATGCTTACCTATTTTTTTCCTTCTGTTTACTGTAGGTGCATCATCTCTATGAGGGGAAAGTCTTGTTAATATGGCGGCGATGAGGTAAACAGATAGGAAGTGATGGAGTGGCAGACCCACGGGGGATAACCACATGAGGTGTGACAGACCACTGACATCAGCCCTTGTTCTCTTGCTCGCTCGCTTACTCTCTCCATCTCTCTCTCCCCCCCACACACTGATTTCCAGGAAGGGGTCATTAATGTGAGGAGGAAAAAAAAAAACGAATCTAGTCATGGCTTTAAAATGGAGTATCTTCTCATAACGATGCAGTCATTCCTAACGGGTCTGAGTCAGGCTGCAGATCTCACAGGAGAACAGCACAACGAAGGTTTTAATTCCTCCATTTAAGAGACAAAATACATCATAGTTTTAAATTTTATTTGAGAGTAACTCCCTTAAGTGGTAGCAGAGTTCATCTTAACCTGGCCAATAAACTGATAAAAATTATCCGCTTTTCGTTCTCTACACACCAAAACTACAGCAGTGGTTCTAACATACGTACAGTAGTTAAATGTTCACATTTAACAGTCGTAATTGACATTTTCCCTCGCTCCCTTCAGCAATGATATATCAAAGAGTGCATCAGCCGCCGGA
This sequence comes from Chrosomus eos, assembly GCA_036326025.1. Taxonomy (NCBI): domain Eukaryota; kingdom Metazoa; phylum Chordata; class Actinopteri; order Cypriniformes; family Leuciscidae; genus Chrosomus; species Chrosomus eos. The sequence goes on along the minus strand of CM070828.1, from coordinate 10,774,330 downwards.
GGAGGAGAGAAAACATTAGGAGGATTAATAAAGGGGGGAGGGAAATAGATTGAGCGTTCACCAAGATCAGTAAAATAGGATCTGTCAAGCAACCCTGCAACATCCATCCTTTGGAGGAAAAAAAAAAGACAGAGGTAAATTTTCATGGATGGAAGGAAGGAAAAACAGAGGCCAGTCTGTGCGGCTGATCAATTTCCCGAGATTAGCTTTCAGCGGCTGAGCCTGCTTCCATTTGTAAAGATAATATTATTTAATAACCCTTTTGGGTGACTATTTAAATTATCATACTGCCTACAGTGCAAGGCGCTAATGGAAATATTTAACATAAATTCCCTTTAAAAAATGAGGCCTTAAACAACAGTTGTAAGAATTATTCTGAAATTAAAGGAGTGTGCATAAATGATTCTCCCTGGCCTTGACGTGCTGTTCTCAATTACATTCTGCTCAACTGGAACAATGAACGATGCTAGCGTGCCGCTTTATCGCGCATATATGCGCTGTTACGAATGTCATATGGAAGCTATTTATTGCCACTAGCATCGGTGCCAAGGGCATTGAAAACAGGGATGTTATTGAATCAAAATGTGCAAAAGAGCAGGACAATGGTAGATCAGGTAAAGCCTCTGCTAGGTTAACCGTAGATGTTCTCCACTTGATAAACGATTGTCGTGCGCTTTCAAAGACAGACATTTGAAGATCCAAAACGAAGGAAGAAAGAGACAAAGCTATAAACATTCCTTAGTCTTACTCACTCAACTTTCTTTTTAATGATCTCATTTCGAAACACCTTCCTGCGGGCCTCCCCTTTCCTGTCTGGCTAACGTTAAATTGCATAATGCCAACTGAACGCTCGCATTTGTTCTCCCTTTCCCTTCTTAGGAAATCTATTTAAATTTTCACGCCAACTGTCAGTCCGCATCAAACCTTGATTTATGCAAAAACAACGTCTGCTTTAATTAGTCATTTCGGCTCAGTGCTGCCTGTGCTCTAGGCGCTGAGCGGGGTTAGACATTCGGAGGAACCTCCTTTTTGAATGATCAAAACTAGGCCATCAGCAACACCGTGATAATAGCCATGTCTCAACACCACAGCAGCATGCTAGAGTGTGTGTTCAAGACTCGAGTGAGTTTTTTATCCCCATGAGCCGTCCATCTCCACTCAGTCAGCACAGCAGGGTGGTTTTGGGTGGAGCTCGGGTAATCACAGTCACTGTACACCTGGAGGACTGGAACATAATAAACAACTAACAGGTAGTTTTTCCCGTCAGCTCTCTATACTTTCCCAGGCAGAGAGAGAGAGAGAGAGAGAGAGAGAGAGGAGGGGGAGCAATGTTTACACAGCAATATTACATTAATCAAGACAAAATTATCTCAAATACTCCACATTATGCTCTTGTACGGGATTAGCGTCCGTGATCTTCAAAACGAAAGTAAACTACACCATGTGTTTTTGCTCGTTTCGGATTGCAACACTTCTTGATTACCACAATCGCAATCACGTAGAGCAAACAAAAGTGGCTGAAAGCTTGTGCTAATTTCACAGGCTGACATTTCAGATGAAAAATGCACCAGACAGATGCGCAGAAGAGAGCAATTCTCTTGTCAGATGTTGGGAAAGTGCGTGTGAGATGTGAGTAACGACAGTCACATGAATGGGAGGGCAGACAAACTTATTCTCACCACCAATTCTATTTTGGGCTCTGTGTGCTGCTTTGCTGACTGAAGTGGCATTGTGTCCTTTGTGAAAGCATGACCCTCTGAGGTGCGTTCATTTGCTGTGAACCTCGGCCAGGAAAAAAGCAGGAGGCTGGAGACCAGGGGAAGGCGTGGGAAAGCGACTAGCGAACGGTGGAAAAGCCGAGCGATCTGCAGGCATTCCTTTGTGATTACACATCTGTGGAGAAGGAGGCCAGACATTCTTTCAGCCAGTGTCTGAAGCTGCTGACTTCTACCCTCGATCTCTGCGCCGTTGTTGTTGTTGTTTTTTTTAATCTCTAGGCTGTAAGAAGAGAGAAAGAAACTCAGCTGTGGACGTTTTATTCGTGTTTCAGAAGCATACGCTCGCTGAATCAGCCCCTTTCAACTTTGTTCTCTGATTTAAAGTCTCAAAAGTCAAGCTGGTGTCTTCGTTCTTGCAATGAGATATGAGATTTCAGTGCTGAGCACTCATGTTCAGCACTTCCTTCCTCTTTTGCAAACATAAACCTCAGAACCCTTCCTTAATCCAGTCATCCACTGGTGGGAGGCCGAACATGACAGCAGACGGACAAGGCAAACACTGGTGGGGGTGGTGCTTGTGTTCCGTCTTTGTTCTGATGCTGACCTCTTCATTAAAGGGCCTTTGTCACCATGTAAGGATTAAGAGTGAAAGAGAGCTCTTCTGCTGCTAGTCAGGGTTAAAATCGGCCTCCTAATAAAATGCTCTTCCATATGTGCACATCAATGCAACGTGGCAGTGATCTTTTACAACATTTGCTTTAAGGATTTCAAAGATCTCATCCTACTCGTTTAAAAGCAGATTTCAGCCAGACAGTGGCGGAGTTTTGTAAAGTTTCCAGTTATTAAATAAAGTAGCCTAGTTCTTAAGTAACTTATCTCTGGCCATGATCAATGACCCAATTATAAAGAATTAATTTAATACTCTCAAAAAAATAAAGTCTAAGGCCTGCTGTTTAATTCATTTAACTGTTCAATCAAAAAATGAATGCAATTGAAAACGCATTTCGTATCAGCTATCAGTCTTCCTAAGCTAAGAAATTGATTTTTTTTCTCAGCTTGCGTGCATAATGACAAATTGTTTGCCTCAGTTAGTAAAATATGAATATAGCTAGTGTATTTTAAGACATTGTAACTGGTAAAGCAATATTTGTTTGCATTGTTCATTATTGTCTTATTATCACACTTTGCTATATTTTTAATTACCACAGCGGCAGGATAAATGCCATGTGGCTGTGAGTAAACACAAGTGAAACGGTGCAGTCATTACTGTATCAGATACATGATACCGCCCTCTACTGGACAGGCAAACTAATAGCCAAAGATGAAGCTATTCCAAACCACAATAAATCTTTTACAAATGCCGCTTTGTTCATTTTCGTGTTTTAATTATTGGATTTATTTTTTACTATTATTTACACTTAATGACACTTTACAAAATACCAGTATTTATTAGAATTTATTTCACATTACTGACTTTGTATTCAACCTGCAGTTTTAAGTTTTACAACATAGCCTAACTGTTTTCATTATTCAATTAACTACATTATACAACACTATGACTAACAACTAACAGAAAAGAGAGAAAAAACAGACACAACCCCAAGAGTAAACACACAATTACACGTGTAGATAAAATTCTGAATAGAATAGGCTTATATTATCAAATAATCACAACATTTTTAGTGTCTTGATGGGTTTTTTTTTATTCAAGGAGTCAATTTATATACCTGGATTCACTCAGTGAAATCTTAAATTGTGTTTTATTAGAAATTTACTCTGAGAAGGCAGGTTCAGAAAAACCATTGAGTGACTGCAACAGATCTGCAGCAAGACTTGGTGGCAACAAGGCACTGTAAGGCACGTACTAAACACGTGGTTTCTGCCTTGTCCAAATACACACACTTGCGGTCTTGGCCACTTGAGAGCGTGTGCACACGGCAGGATGTAAGTGCGCAAGACTGTCCTATGTCTTAAAAATGCCAAAGTGCAGCGCAATGCATACTAAACTCTAAAGCATATACCATTATGTTCCGGAACTCATGTGCCCCGAAATCACGAGATGTCGAGGAAAACGTTCCACTGTAATTTAAATTAATTAGATGCATATAGTAAAAACATAAAGTGTTGCACATTTTATTGGTGCAAAGATGAGAATGGTATGTGTAGGCCTATTTTGTACAACATTTGCAACTGTTTTTATCACTTAATTAGAATTTTAAATTGGTGTCTTCTGTTAGTTACGACTACTGAACAGACACGTAGAAGTTTATTTTAAAATGCAAAGTATTGAAAATATGATAAATAAAAGCTCTGTAAACACTTGCATTTTTTGCAAGACTATAAGTGTGTCCCATCGAGTAATCAAAAGTTCTACACACATTTGCAGTCTTTACACCTTTTTGAACACTTGAGCCACATAGAGGAAATACGTCATGCAAGTAGACAAGTGCTCAAGTGCAAAGACCGCAAGTGATGGTATTTGGACAAGGCATTCCATGCTAGAACTCCACTACTGACCCAAAAGCACAAGAAAAGCTGGCTCCAATTTGTTCAAAATCATATTAATAAGCCACAGATGTTTTGGGATTCTGTTCTGTGGAGCGATGAAATAAAACTCGAACTTTTCGGCCCTATGGATTAGCGGTATGTCTGCAGGAAGAAGAATGAAGCATATACTGAAGAAAACACTCTGCCTACAGGTAAGCGTGGTGGTGGCTTGTGATGATCTGCGGCTGCTTTGCATCCTCTGGCACTGGAAACCTGCAGTGTGTGGAAAGCAAGATGGATTCAGAAGTATCAGGAAATCCTGACATCATGGCGGCAGTGAGGAAGCTAAAGCTTGGGCGTCATTGGACCTTCCAACAGGAAAATGATCCCACGCATATACCTTAAATTCCACCAAGGCTTGGTTGCAGAAGAAGTCCTGGAAGATTCTGATCAGTCACCTGACTTGAACCCTGTAGAAAATCTCTGCTGGGATTTGAAGAAGGCGATTGCAGCACGCAAACCCAAGAATATTACTGAACTAGAGGCCATTGCTCATGAGGAATGGGCTAATATTCCTCAGAAACGCTGCCAGACGCTTGTGTCTGGTTATACTTCTCGTTTGCATCAGGTCACAACAGCAAAAGGGTGTTCTACTAAGTACTAAAGATGCTTGCCATGAAGGGGTTGAATAATTTTGAGACTGCAGAAGTCATTAAAAGTTGCATTTTCAGTTGAATTTGGGTAAAACACATTTGTTGTGTTGAGCTATTCCAATTACTTTTGTTTGATTTGTTCATTGCAAATAGCTGAAAGTCTGTACATTTTGCCAATAAACAACCTGATATGCTTGAATTATATTGATTACAACTGTATATGTATGATAAAACAGTTGATGTTGATAAGTCAACACACACACACACACACACACACACACACACACACACACACACACACACACACACACACACACACACACACACACACACACACACACACACATATATATATATATATATATAGACTGTGTGTGTGTTTATATAATCTTTATCTTAAAATCATACATTTTTCACCAACAAGAGTCTTTAATGCTAAATGTTCTGTCTTTTGCACCAAATTGTAATGAGTGAACAAAAATTTGAACAATACATGTAAAGCAGCTTCAGGGAAATGTTTAGGGTAGCATACACAATGATTTAATTTAGCCTATACATTTTTTCAGTGGCTGCAAATAGGCTGCGTAGAATCAAAGGAAATGTCGAATATAATGTTGGATTTTACAACCTAACACATCATTTTGTTGTCAGTTTACAGGCATCTTTACAGACATATTGTCAATGCACAAGGGAAAGGGGGCGGGGTGTATTTCGCTACGCTGCCGTTCATTGGCTAGTGCGGCTGTCAATCAGCCTCCGCGAGCGACGATACGCGTTTCCTGCGGGTGTCCGCTTACACTTTAAACCACGTGACCCTCCCTATATCAACACACGGACGCCATTAATAATAAAGGCAGAGAGACGGAAAATCAGAGGTGAGTTCACACGGAAGTGATGCCATTTGGAGCATTTCAACACGATGAGATTTGGTACGCTTTAACAGGTCGCGTTTGGTGAGTGGTAATGTGAACGCTTACGGATTAATTGCATTCGTTTACCTAACGAGATTTATTCTTGTTGTTTTTACGAGGTGTCCCGGTTAACAAAAACAAGGCCTAGACATCTGGCAGACTGCTGGTTTATTAATGCGACTGACTTCTGGAATCACATGCGTAGTTTAACGGGTCAGCTGTGCATGTCACGAACATGTCCTGTTTTGAACGCGTTGGGTTAAATCCGTGATTTATTGGAGCAAAAAGTAAAGCTTTTCTACAGGATACATATTCCGTGTTTACCTCCTCTGTGAGCCATTTGTCTTATAATGTACTTGTAACCCGAGAGCTGTGCTGAGCTAATGCAAATCACTGACATCTCGTCCGTTTGATATGTATCAGCTGTACTTTACAATCATAATCCTGCTGTTTGTCCTGTCAAGTTCAAACAAGTGCAGCAAACTGAATTTGAACGTTGTGGTCTGGAGACCAGAAAGACATTTTGAGAGGTCAATGTTTATAAACCACCATTTTGATCTAAAATATCATTCTTGAGTCAAATTTGCACTTGTTGACACTTAAAATATTGCTGATGCTCAGCCCTTAAATCAGGAAAGAGCACATATGTGATATGAAACTACACTTAGGAACCTCAAAAGAGAGAAATGCATGTAAGCTCTAACTTAAATGTCTCTTAATTTTATAGTTGTACTATTTAGTGTGATTTTGAGGGTACAAGCCTGGGTTTAGTTTAACAAAATGTTCATGCACAGGTTGCATAATCGGTGAACAAAGCCAGACAGGGTTTAACTTCTTGTTGTGCCTGTTAAATACACGCTCTGATGTTAATGTTTTTCTCAATGTTCTTTTACTTTTAGCACTAAGATGACTTTTGCAAAAGTGAAGTGGGGATCTATGACATCAATCTATGAAACTGTACCCCAAATATAAATAAATGCTTTTTTAAATAAAACTATTTCCCCCAAAATGTAAAATGGGCATTTTTAGTTCCTTGTATGGTCTTCTGTCAAACTCAAAAGGAGAAGTTTACCAGACTGTCTTATTTCCACACAATGAAAGTAAATAAAGACCACAGCCTTTTTCTCAAACAAAGCTGTCGTATGGCTTCAGAATACAATATAGTGCAGATTATGGTGTTTGTTTTGTACCTTTGTTGTATGGAAGCGAGCAGAGCAGACATTCAAAAGAAAGTCTTTAATGATGCAATAAATGCACCGTATCAATCTAAATGGCTTGGTGCAGTAAGTGTTTCTGCTACAACATTCTGGAACTAAACAAGTAGCCTATACATTTCAATGACAGGTTTTGGCCTGTAATATTCGCTGTCTAACTTGCTCTTTTTCTGCCTGACACCTGACTGAAGCTGTGCTTTCATGCCTTCAGGTTAAGTTTAGCAGCGTTCTTACTTGGCACATGTGATTTGGAAAAAGCTTGACATGCAGCAGAGAGCTTTCATTGCAGGAAGGTGCTATTTTGATACTCCACTGTAGAGAGGAGGGTATTTATAGATGGTTTGATGAAGGGTACAGTATGTAGGGGTTTAAAAAGTGTTTTAAAAAGTGATGACCGGTAGAGGTGCTCCATACTCCCTGGCATTAAGGAAGACAACAGGGTTACTGATTATTGGTAGAGTCAGGTATGTGTGACGAATCTCTGGGCCAGTAAACTGATTACCGGTGTGGTTTTAATAGTAGTAAAAACATTCTTCAGGTTCACAGTTAGCCATTTTCACTCATACTAAAAAGACTTTTGGATGAACTAATCCTTCAAATACTATGTTTACTCTTCCTCATGTTGTTCCAAACCCATGTGACTGACTTTGTTTCATGATCCATGAAAGGATAGCCAAACTTAAATGTGCTCTATGCATGTGCGTTGATCAATCGGTATATGCAATTAAAGCAACACTATGTAACATTTTTTACCTTAAAATGATGTTTCCAAAATCTTATCAGTTGTTCATCAAGTCGTAACAGGGTGAAAGGCACTTCTGCCATAGCCTGATGGAGTCTGTATCGCTTTTACTGGCACTATGGAACTACGGGGTTCGGGTAGTTACCCGACCACAAAAAGAACTACAAAATTCGACTGCTTTGTCAAGCGCTACAATAGTCATTATTTCATTTTTCTTCGTTTCTGATGTCGCAATACATCATCCTTTCATGAAATCATGTAACTTACTCTACCTTGTCTGTGGACATCGTTCATTCTAAAGCCGGTGCTGGATAAACAGCGAGCGTGCGTGCGACGATAGGCTAAATTATTTACGACAGCGGTAATGGACAATTTCCTTTCCAACCAGTAGGGCGACCGAAGAGGAAAAGTTACATGGTGTTGCTTTAACAATTGCGAACTAAAAAAACAACCCATGGCAGTATTGTAAAAGTAGACCAATTCTGCAGGAAAACTGCAGACTTGGCAAAACCTGTCTTAAGCCCTATTCGCCCTGGATTAGTATTATCTGGGGACCTCGTGTGATTTAGAAATTACCCCGCCACATCTGAATTTCCTGTGGCGCATTCGCACGGGATAACCGAAGCCTGTGATTTTACTCAAATTTACTGACTTATCTCCCGGATATGGCGTCAGGCTATTGCTTGGAAATTTCTTTTCGTTCGGTCTAGCTGTATGATATATTATGACATAGCCTAAACAGAATAAAGTTCCTTACCGCACGCTGCTATACATGCCAATTCATCTCCATTTAATCATTCTTTTTGTTTTGCTCTTCCGATGATCTTCAGCTTGCACTTTCTGCAAATTGTGTAGTTGTGTGAAGCGATATGACTCAGCACCCAAAATACTATCAAAACACTCCAAACCAGCCTCCATTATTCGCGAAAGATGGATAAAAAGGCGCACATGAAACAAAAACCTTGAAAAAATGATATACGATCCGGCCAAATCACAGAGATGCCGATTCGCACGGGACTAATATTATCACAGGACCTCGGTGTTCGGCGAAATATAGTAGGTAATTTGCGGGGGAATTTTTACTTTACAAATTACAGACATGGTCGATTCGCACGGGATTAAGATCTCAGACAAACTCCGCAATTATTACAAATTACTAGAGGTCACCAGGTAATACTAATCCCGTGCGAATAGGGCTTTAAATTCATTTAGAAATAAATCGCTTTTGCACCAATATAATTGGATCCATGCATAAAGTGACAGCAGCTTAATATTCCTGCTGTGTTTTTAATGTTAATCAAACGCAACAAAAGACAAAAATGAGACTTGACTAACTTTAAGGATTAAAGGATTAGTTCACTTTTTAAAAAACTTTTGCTGATAATTTACTCACCCCCATGTCATCCAAGATGTCCATGTCTTTCTTTCTTCAGTCGAAAAGAAATTAATGATTTTGATGAAAACATTCCAGGATTTTTCTCCATATAATGGACTTCAATAGTAGCCAAAACGGTTCAAGGTCCAAATGAGTTTTCAGTGCAGCTTCAAATGACAAATGACGATACCAGACGATGAATAAGGGTCTTATCTAGCGAAACGATGCGCCATTTCGAAAATAAATAAAACCGTAAAAGTATTATTAGCATAAATGCTCGCCTTGTTCTGTCCTGAGATGTACGTTTGTGATTCTCCTGTTCGAACTCGTTCATTAAAATGAACAAATCTTTTTTCTAGTCATTTCATTCGTTGAATGAACAAAATGACTCGAAAAAAGACTCGTTTAAAATGAACAAATCTTTTTTCGAGTCATTTCGTTCGTTGAATGAATAAAATGACTCGAAAAAAGATTTGTTCACTTTAATGAACGAGTTCGAACAGGAGAATCATAAACGTACATCTCAGGACAGAACAAGGCGAGCAGTTTTGCTAATAATACTTTTACGGTTTTATTTATTTTCTAAATGGCGCATCGTTTCGCTAGATAAGACCCTTATTCATCGTCTGGTATCGTCATTTGTCATTTGAAGCTGCACTGAAAACTCATTTGGACCTTGAACCGTTTTGGCCACTATTGAAGTCCATTATATGGAGTAAAATCCTGGAATGTTTTCATCAAAATCATTAATTTCTTTTCGACTGAAGAAAGAAAGACATGGACATCTTGGATGACATGGGGGTGAGTAAATTATCAGCAAAAGTTTTTTAAAAAGTGAACTAATCCTTTAATATACATTTAATTTATACACTGAAGAATATGAACTGTTATTTTACATTTGATTACTTTATTTCTGTACCTGAAAAATACTGTTAGACCTTGCTGAAAAGCACTGTTTGTTTCATGTGTATCTTTGTTCTGTTGTATTAATGTTGGCCTGTTGAATGTTAAATACATCCAATCCATGTTCAATAGAATTTTTTGATGCATGAAAACATGATTAAAACACTAATCTATTTTAATGACAGAAGTACAAATAAGAGAGCAAGTGACAAATGTTGGAATCGGGCAATATTTTATTGCTAAAATCGCTATCGTATTGACCAAAAAAGAACCTATCGGTGCATCCCTAGTAATTTCTTCATGTTCCAAATATGAACTAAGTCTAATGGGTTTTAGTACATCACATATTAATGATGTACTGGTTGTTCTTTACTATGTAATAATTACAATGACTCTGAAGCAGTCAAGAAAGTAAGTCATAAGTTTGGAGCAATGCGATTGAGTACATGACACAACTATTCCTTTAAAATCATCATACTGCTGGAAGCAACTTGTAATGGAAGTACATGACAAAAGACATGCCTAAAACGTATCATTACCAATCCTGTATTTAAATGGAATTTAGCGTTGACCTGGGTATGTGGCTGTAACGTTATGTGTGTGTGGTGTGTGTGTGTGTCTCTCAGGGTACAGTTCAGAGATGGATTCGAAGTCTCGTCGTTTTCCGTTTGCTGTCTCCAGCTCTTCATCGCTGTCATCACCCTCCTCCTTGTCCTCTTCATCTTCAGCGCTCAGTGCGAGTAGGCTCTATGGCAGAGGGAGCGTCTTGGGAAGAGATCGCTACAGCAGGGAAGCTTCTGTCAAGTTAGATTCAGACTATCAGGTATTAGTCACGCATTAATTTCCATAATGTCTATTCACACCCACAGGTAGTGTAGCTTAAGCCTCTTTCACTAGATCACTTATGTCACCTCCTATTGCTGAACCAATCACCCAGAAATCCATGTTATTCCTGTGTAACCAAGTGTAGTTAAAGGAGTGTTACAGGTTTTGTGAGTGTTACAGGTTTTGTGGTTCTATTGACAGCATCTGTGATATGATATTGGTTTCCACAGAAAATAACTTTTAAGAATAGATTAAATTAAATGGAAAAACCTTTAGATTAAATGAATGTCTATGGGGGCAATATGTTTCATAAGTTGATTATCCCTCAGTGACCCAAAGCAATGATATTCATGGTTTTTTTTTTTCTCCTTACTCTTTAAAAAAAAAAAAAAAAAGTAGCAAAATGCCACACTGGGCAATGAGGGTTGATCAAATGTTACCACATTTGTTTGATGTAGTATGTGAAAGTTTTATATTCATAATACACATGTTCATCACACAAATATATTTGAAATATTATATATTTGAACCAGTAAGGATAAGCCATGAAAAGTTAGGAAATTTCACTGTACACAGCTTTTAAATACTGTAATATTCATGAAACAAAACTGTTTTATATATATATATATATATATATATATATATATATATATATATATATATATATATATATATATATATATATATATATATATATATATATATATATATACATATATATATATACATATCCATCCATTGTATGGATATATATTAGGATATATCATTTCTGATTACATATATTAGGATTCATTGTATGAGAACAATAGAAAAAAGTTTGACCCTTAAAGAGTTAGTTCACCCCAAAATTTTAATTCTGTCATTAATCACCCTCATGTCCTTCCAAACCTGTAAGACTTTCGTTCATCTTCGGAACACAAATGAAGATATTTTGATGAAATCCAACAGCGCTGCGTTACCTCAGGTTTAATTTGTCAAATAAACTGACCTATGAGTAGTAATTCAGCACTTGCGGGTAGTTCGGTAGAATGAAATGTCCTTATTCTTTTAAATCCGAGGGACGAGTGTGGTGCTGATATCGATCTCTTATTAGCAATCGCGACCTGCTTCATACTGCAGTCATTTTAAAAAACATGAATGTTTTCACTCATCCATAAACATATAAGATCCATCAGCATGACAGCAAGTCCCATCATTCCGCTTATCACTGCGTCATCAACTTAGCGTTAGGGTTAGTGACCCTTAGCGGTAAAACAATATTACATATTGTAGCTTTAATGATTTAATGACAGAATTTTCATTTTTGGGTGAACTATCCCTTAAATGCCCAGCATTGCATTTAAAAAAAAAAAGGTCAGGGCATGAAAGCCTTTAAACATAACTAGACGTACAAATAAAGTTTTTTTTTTTTTTTTTTTCAAAAGTTAGACATCTAATACTTTGTAAATGGATACATTTGTTCCAAAAGTGTTTTAAAAATTGTACACAAACTGTTATACTTTTCAGAGCGTCAGCTACTGTTTTATGTAGTGTTATTAGGTAATTAATTGCTTTAAACAATATATAGCTAAATATTAACCTAAGTTTCTAAGATGCACTATGGCGATCGGTGTGCTAACTCTATTAGCATCTAATTTTCCTCATGCTGCTGGGGCTGTGGAAAGATCTTCGTGTTACACTGCCTTGGTTCACTGGGCTTTTTTTAGTGCACACTAGATTCCTGGCCCCGGTGTATCTCATGAACCTGTCAAGGTCTGTCGTGCTAGATAAAGTTACTGAAGCTCCCAGAGTTGTTTTTGACTCTCCAGAGTTTTTTTTTTTTTTTTTTTTTTTTGGAAGATCACATCTTAGAACTTGGCTACATCACTACATTAGCCAGCGTTGAAGTGGACATTAAACAACATTGGCCACAATCAGCTCGTCCATATATAGTTTGCCACTGGGGATTTCTCATCATAACAAAGCAGCAAACCACCCATATGCTTGAGGAAGGAAACTATTTGCAGAGGCTTTGTGATTGGCTGTTTTATTCTGAATCTTAGCCCATACTTTTCTTTTATGATGTAGAATAAACGATTATTGACTCATTCAACTACTGTTTAGTCTCTTCCGGTCACGTTTATGTTCTGACGTCCATGAGTTCATTTCTCATGTTTCCTGTGTGTTCCAGAGCTCCCGTCTACTGAGCTCGCCAAGAAGTTACAGTTCAACTGAAAGCCGTCACTCCAACTGGAAGCTCTCTACTCCCATCTCCCTTTCCTCCTCTTCCACCTCTTCATCTGTCCATGATCGATCATGGACCGATTCCACCAGTGGGGACAGAGGCAGACTTGTAAATATTTTGCATATAAGTTTTTGTCAAAATGTAACGTATGCCACCCACACACATAATTATATTTGATCTATTTTATATAATGTACTTTTTAATAACTAAATTATTATTAACTTAAAACTATAATTATATTAAAAAAAACTGTTTATTATTATTCCTATTGCTATTAGCATTAGAATTTTGTTAAATGAAAAAGGGTTTTTAGATGACTATGAAATCAGATTTTAACTGGGTGTTTTCAATTCTGACTTTTTTTTTTCCCTTTTCTTTTTTTTTCTTCGTTTTGTCTCCCTCCCTTATTTTAATGGTTGTGGTGTTTTGAACCATGAGAAAGTGTCTGAAGTTTGTGCATGGCTATATGACTGGTTGTCTGAAGTTCTTTTTAGTTTCATAAAGTGGCAAAATATTTCCTTTAAATATGAAATTTAATGCTGTTATAATGAAAAAGTCATTGAGCATTGACCAGTGTCTGATATGGACCCTATTTGTATGTAAACAACTTTCCCAAAAAATCAGATTAAAGCAGAATTTGGCTTTTTTGCGACCTGAATGCATGACATCTTTGGTAGAATTTTCCTACGTACCTGGAACCTAATTACCTGGGGCGTCTCCAGTCGACACCCAAGCGTCTACATTCCACACTTAAAAAATAAATTTACTTGGAGCTTCTACAGTTGACTCTTAATAAATATATCTGGGGCGTCTACAATCGACACCCAATAATATCTTTATATTCTAGCTCTGCGTCAACAGTCGACAACTGGCTTTGAGTTCGCAATCCCTAACTAACTTGCTGCGCAGCATTAATCACCTACAGACTTCAGACAATGCCTTCGAATATGCTTTAATCACGGCCGGAGGATTTCGAGCATTTCTCAGAGAATCCCACCCGCAAAAGGAGAATACATCAGGTTTTATAGGAGAAAGACAGACACTACCAACTGAACCGATCATATTGATAGGTAATTTTGTGAAGTAAGCCCCCACCTTTTTTCTTTCTGTTACTGGCATAAGCAAAATGATCTCGAATCATCAAAAAATATAAACGTATTACTCAATATGGCATGACACAATGCAGACAGAATATTTGTCATCAGCACTTCTGTTCTTTTTTGATTGTGTCCATAGAAAATTCTGAACCTTTTTGTACATTGTGTTTCAAAGTGTTAGAATGTTAGGCCTTAAAGGGGAAGTAAGGTTTAGATGTTAGAATCGTGGTTAGTCTAATATACAGTTTACTATTTTATTCATTAAAAAATCCATCACGCATCTGACTGCCTGTGTTTGTGCATTTGCATTTCAGACAGACTCTGAGAGAAGACTGGGAACCTACTGTGGACTTCTTGGCAAATCCCAAGACACAGAGTCTAAAAGAGCAAAACTTTCTTACACAAATAGAGCAGGAAATCCCAGATCCCCATCCACGTCTAAACCTACCAACCTAGCCAACTCCTACTCTACTTTAGGACGTATGTCACAGTAAAAAGTATTTGTAAACATTTTAAATGTGGTCCGAATACTATAACTATAGTTAATATTAAGCATATTTTCAGTGTACGTATATATGGTGTGTTAACACATTGCTCTTGTCTTTAGATTCTTCGTGGAAAACCACCATTAGTCCTTTGTCTAGATCCTCCTCCTCATCATCATCTTCGTCCACTCCATCAGAGGGTCCTTGGGCCCGCAGGGATTGGGAAAAGAGGGGGGATTTAGGACTGACCTCGCTGGGGGAGTCTAGTTACCGGCCTAGTGGTCTGACATCTTCATTGTGTATGTGCACACACACATATACTCACTACCACTGGTTCTAGGTATAATTTAAGCTTTAAAGTTTTCATCCATGTATTTTTATATGCATTTTGGGATATTGCCCAAAAATTCTGGATGAAAACATGGAATGCAGATAATTTCAAAATGCTTGGTTTAGTAATATATATAATGTAATTTTTATTTTACATTATAATGTGTACTATTAAGCTGTGTTATATACAGTACTGTGAAACAGCTTTACTTGCAATTAATTTGAGGACTTTATATTTTTTATCTCGAACATTTGGCATTTCTTCTTACATTTTATGACCTCTTTATAATGTATAAGTTTGTAGCCCATCAAGGTAACTATACGTTTCTTCTTGTGCTTTAGACCGCTCAGAGCGTGTTACATCCACCTATGCACAAGGTGCTCGACCCAAAGAGAGCCAGTACTCATCCTACAGAGAGAACAGTTCATCTAGTCGCCGTATCCCCTCTCCTCTGGAGCGCAGCTCCCACAGGCTGACCACAGATTACCAGTCCACTCCATTCTCTCGCGATGCACCACGCACCAGCACTAGCTCTACCAGAACCTCCACCTCTGTGTCGGACCCATCCCACCTCTCATCCTGGAGCTCCACCCCTTACACACCCCTTACTGGCTGTAGCTCCAGCCCACCTTCATCTAGCCCTACTCCACTTCCTGCTCAGAATGGCGGCGACTCAGACGGCAGGCGAACCACCAGACGCCTGCTTTCTCGACTTTTCTCCCCCGACGCTCCAGTCAGGAGTCAAACTCCACCGCCAGCTCTGCCTCTGATTCAAGGTCATTTGACTCTAGCCCAGATGAAGCCCTGCCCTCTGAAGCCCCTCCTCCAGTCAGTAGAGAAAATTTAGAAGCAGAGCTGAGGAATTCTGACCCCGTTCAGGCATTTTCGTTCTTGCGCAGACGCGGACCATCTCTTGCTCCTGTAAGGGAGAGCACTGATGTAGTGCCCGAACAGGAATCGCTCCGGCCCCAAGCGGGATTGTCCTGGCTGAACTGGAACGCTGTACCCCACTGTTCTCTCGTCGCAGGAGGGAAGGGCGTGACGAAAGCGCCCGCATGGGCCCTCATCGTTCACCCCAATTCCCTGACCGAGATGGCAGTAAAACGCCTGACCAAGGCACACATTGTGAAGATGATGATGACGATGATGAAGATGAGTCCTCAGAGGGTGCCACAGCAGCACCCTCTTCTGGAGCCTCGGGTCTTTCTGCATCGCTACTGCAGGACGGAGCCCGTCTGGCTGGACGGAACCAAGGCTTTGGCCGGATGATGACCAGCCCGCTCTTCCGTATGCCTGAGAATGTCATTATTGGTGTGGGAGTAGGAGCAGATGGGAGGAGTCAAACTGATGAGCAGGCAAAAGACAAGCCTGCCCCCTCCAGAGACCCAGAGAGACTGCGAAAGATTCAGGAGAGGTCAGAGGGCAATTTGATCTATGTCTAGTTATTGTGTAGAATGTTATGTTCTGTGTGTGTGTGTTTTAAAAAACTACTGAAAATGTGCAGTCACATTAGTGAAATTTTGCAAGAGAAAATGACCAGTCAAAAGTGCTGCACAACTCCCTCAGAAGTCACTTTCAAACCAAGCAGCTTTCTGTTGGTCAGAACGGCAAATCTGTGTAGGGCAATCTTTCACCCTACCCAGATTGCGTAGATTACTATTGAAATAACTGGATTTTACCTGAAGAAATTCACAGAACAATGGTAAATCTGACCGCACATTAAATTTCACACCAAGGACGATAACTATAAGAATAAAGAATCGTTCTAACCCATGTCTACACCGGATTGAGCACTGAACATGACTAAAAACAAAACTTATTATAAGCAGTGATCCTGTCTACACTGGATGTGGCACGACACGAGAGACAAAGCTCTGACAGTGAACTGATGCCTCGTTCTATTTGACATGTACAAATGCTTTGCAACGGGCGCTTTGTCTCATCCTGTGTAGCTGTTGCAGCATAATGCGATGCGTTCTGTGTAGAGACAGTGTTATATAAAAGAATAGCAGAGTTCACACCACAACTACAACAATAACCGAAGAGAGAAACCGAATCGCTTTCAGAATGTTTTTTTTTTTCAGCTAATGAATGATTTAAAACAACGACAGCCAATCAGAAACCATTCTGCTTTAAAGAGCTCAAGCATTTAAGGTGGCAGGTGACAAACCTGCAGCGCATGCTTAGAATAAACTAAACTATATTGTTATAATGTTTTGCATTTTCATAACAATTATTGATCTTTCACAACAAAACAGTGGTATGAAGTGAAATCTAGTGTTTTTCTGACAAATGGCAGCTAGATAACCTTCATTTGAGAACATAAGTAGAATTTACCAAACTTGATGGCGTTTGCATTTATAGTACATAAACACTGAAACCATGCATGCAGCTATGCATGTTTTTTTGGTCTGATTTGGTCCACTTTGATGTGGTTTTGTGGCACCGATCTACACTGCAAAGTTTAGCTTCTACCTGCTCCTACATACCTGCCTGGAAGTTTCTAGTAATCCTGAAGATCTTGATTAGCTGGTTCAGTTGTTTAAGTAGGCTTGGATCTAAACTTGGTGTAGCAGGAGCACGTTCACAATTTAGTTTGCCGATTATAACCACACCCTCTTCCTACTTTTAGCCTTCTGTTGGAGGATTCTGATGAGGAGGAGGGTGATCTGTGCCGAATCTGTCAGATGGGGGAGCAGTCGAGTTCCAACCCTCTGATCGAGCCCTGCAAGTGCACCGGCAGCCTGCAGTATGTGCACCAGGACTGCATTAAGAAATGGCTCCACTCCAAAATCAGCTCTGGTATGGCTGTCTTTTCCTGAGGGCAGAAATAAACTAGGTGTTTATATAGTGTATATTTGTTTGATGTGCACTGTGAAAGGAACTGTTTTCAAAATTCAGTCTGACAGAGGGGATTTTGGGTTTATTTCGTGTGCTGGTTAAAGACTACTAGTGCATAACAGTGTGATGGCAGACTTTATGAAACTTTGTGAACAGTGTGAAAGCAGACAAATACACAAGTATGAAAATCACAAGACGGATTCTAATTTATTTATAAACCTCTGAGGAACCTCTGAGACTGAGGTGGTTACTAGCATAGTACTGCCCTGAATGTAGAGGTGTAAAGTCCAGGGGTCAGGAAGTAAAAGTCCTGCCATATGTTTATTCCACCCATGAACTTAACCAGCTGATTTCACTAATCTCCTGGCTGAAGAACTGTGCTAATTAGCAAATCCAGGTGATTGGAACAAAATAGTGAGGAGGACTTTTACTTTCTGAACCTGGACTTTACACCTCTGCCTGAATGTTTAGTACATCATGAATATGGTATAGTATTTACATGGAGGAGTTAGTTACTTCAGAGATTTATATGGATCTACCATGTACACAAACTGTAGTTCAAAAACTCATTATGGTCTTAAAGGGATACTCCACCCAAAAATGAAAATTGTCATCATTTACTCACCCTCAAGTTGTTGCAAACCTGTATGAGTTTCTTTCTTCTGCTGAACACAAAGGAAGATATTTTGAAGAACGATTGGAACTTTGGCACCATTGACTTCCATAGTATTTTTTTTCTACTATGGAAATCAATGGTGCCAAACAACTGTTTGGTTCCAATCGTTCTTCAGAATATCTTCCTTTGTGTTCAGCAGAAGAAAGAAACTCATACAGGTTTGCCACAACTTGAGGGTGAGTAAATGATGACAGAATTTTAATTTTTGGGTGGAGTATCCCTTTAAGTGGTTAAGATATGAATTAGGCTGCTTAATTTTTGTTATAGTTTTATTCATCCCATATATCTGCTTTGATACACAGGTTCTAACTTGGAGGCCATCACTACCTGTGAACTTTGTAAGGAAAAACTGCACCTAAATATTGAGAACTTTGACATCAATGAGCTCTATCGATCTCATGAAAGGGTAAGTGCATCAAAACAAGATACAAGCACGTTGTTTATATTACTTCTCATAAGAAACATACTCGTGTGAAATTGTGCATGCTCGAGTGCTTTAGTTATGGTTTTTAGGGAATCTCTGAGGAACAAGAATTATTACATGGAATTAAGAATTCAATCCCAATTTTCACATGCAATTTGTCTGTTCGGGAAAAAACAGCAATAGCAATATGCACTTTCTCTCTGACAGACGTATGGAAAAGCAGAAATACAGTGGTACACAGAACAGCACTGCACAACCTATCACACTCTTATCACAGAGAAGAAAGGAAGTCAGACCGTAGTCACCCGTTTTCAAACAGACATTAAAATTTTTGTGTTCACTATGGTGTTTATCAAACAACGGCAAATACAAAAGTACAGAGAAAAAAGAGTGAGTCCTGGATTCTTCCTCTGCAATTCACATTCACTGTCACTTGGCAGAATACTCGCCACCAATTTGTTTAACAGCACTATCTGGGCATGTGACCAAAAGCATGAATGTTATTGGTGGTCAACACTTTTTGCAATGTGATTGAAACCCTCTTTGTACCAGCATTTTTCGGACTAACACAAAAGGGATTTTCACACTTGAAATAGTTAACCCTGGGAAAATGGAATCCTGGTAATATTGCTTCAGGTTTCATAATACTTATACTTTTAACAATGTGTCCTGGATATTCATACGCTGTTGTTTTACACTGCACAAGCTTTTGGTCAACATCCTTATTTTCAGTGTCGTTGATTGGACGAACGCTGCACGCGACCTGTTTACATAAAGGTTCTTGCAGTGCGCATTCTCATTACACTTTACGGACTGTACTATCAAGTTGTTTTTTTTTCACACTATAAAGGGATGAATGAAACTGTCTCCTCTTTACTCCAATTGATGTGTTTTCAGTTAATATCTGACCTTTTTCTATTTGAAATGATAAAACAATTTATACAAAGCACCGTGTTTTTATATTGAGGCATGCGATTGGTTGTGGGAGTCTAATCATAACACTCTAAATAATACAACATTGTTTCACACTGCGTATGTTTGGCACCGTAATGTGGGGTTAACATCACAAAAGTGGTCCTTACCCTGCTCCGGAGCAGGGTTTAATAACCCTGGGTAAATAGTAACCCTGTAGAAAACATTACCTGGGGTTAAAGGGGTTAAATAACCCAGGGTTAAGCGCAGTGTGAAAAGCTCTAAAGAGGTGCATGGCAACAGTGTTTGTCACCAAATGCTCGTCTTGGTGTGAACGGACCTTTTAGAGACCATTCACACACTGCTTTTTGTGTTTAAAAAGCAAGAGCATGTAGAGTGGTGGAATTAAAAAAACTAGACAGGCTTTTTTTTTTTTAAGTTGAACTGTTCTAAAAATGCAGTTCTCAAGTTTAAGATAGTGTTTTGTGAGATGCTATAAAAGGTGTGAGATGCTAGCGCCAGTGTCAAACACGCCCATCTAGCGCGTTTTCATGGATTCAAAAAAACTTCACTATCCCATCACTTTTGATCAGACTCTGAACATGTTCCTTATTACAGAGCCTTCAGTTAAGAGACTTCAAGCAAGTAATGTTCACCTCTATCTGTTATGATTCATAATTTTAATTTAGTTTGTGTGTTGGATTCTTCAGTCAGAGTATGAGTTCATCAGCTGTGGGCTGTACCTGGTGGTGCTCCTGCACCTGTGTGAGCAGAGGTTTTCTGATGTCCTGGGTGCAGTCAATGATGCTGGGGTAAGCGTTCCACCTCTTTCCTGGATTTTGTTCATTGTATTATCTGCAGGGTTCGTACAAGGTGCTTAAAGTTCTTGAATTTGACTTTTTGAAATCTTAAGTCCTTGAAAACAGCCTTATTTACAAAGAGCTGCTTGAAAAGTGCTTGACTTGTTTAAATACAATATATTATTTGAGAATTTTTTTTGTTGAAAAAACACAAATGCAATATTAACACTTCAGCCCATCTAATAAACCCCCATCAGACCTTTTATCGATAAGTACGCCAATATTATAATATAAAATGTTATTTTATGTTGTTATAGAACAATAATAGCCAGTAGAAACTTTGTATTTAATATATATTAAATGCATTGTAAGTTGTATTTTGGATACCTTATCTGTAATTTGAGTTTAAAAAGATATTGTTTGATAAGTGTGATCTTTGTAGTCCATCAAAACCAAAAAAAGTAGTGCTTAAAGTCCTGGAAATTCTTTTTACAGTATCTGTACGATCCCTGTCTCTGTTAGTACAGTACTTTGGCTCCTGTGATGCGTCACACAATATGAAAGTGTTCATTGCAAGCTAATGTGATTTTGAAAACCAAAACGTTCTCCCCTCTCTCGCTCAGTTTTTCAACTTGGCGAGAACTCTACATGAACACATGGACAATCTTGAAAGTATGTTGTGATTTCTATTTATTTTGGTTGCTGCACCATAAAACCTCTGAATCTTGTTAGTTCATTCATATACAACTTGATATCACATTTTAAATGCATAGGTAAGTATAGATTTATAAAACCAAGTGTTAGTTCTGGTAATAAATTTGCAAAACTTTCACATGTATGTAGTTAAGATTTATTTGCATGGTATTTGTTTATTTATTCCACTAACATAGTCATATTTGGCTATTGAATGCACAGAGGGAATCGCCAATGCCTCTGTTTAAAATGCTTGTTTAATTCTGCCTAAAAAGATGCCATCTGTCCCTTATTTATCCCTCCATCCAATTCAGGTTTTTAATGTTTCTGCTTCTTTCTTATGTTTGGACTCAGGTTCATATGCAGAATCTGATGAAGATGAGGCGGAGGACAGCAGACCGTCCATCGACTTCTGTGACTTGGAGGATGATGATGAGGAAGAGGAGGAGGAGGTTTAATCAGTTGGCAGGGAGGAAGGAGGCGTGGCTTAGCAGTTTGTCTCTCAGTCTCCTCCCACTTGCTGTTTTCGACCGTGTCCTCCTGTTTAAAGTGACTTTAGCCAACATCTGATCGGCAGCGTAACCACTGTCCCTAGCCTATCACAAGGCGTTCATAATATGCAGTTAATTCAAGTTTATGGGAGCCGTTTTGATCCTGTTATGATTTTTTTTTTCTGTTTCGCATCAGATTGGTGAGCACTCTAAAGCTTTGAGTTAAAAAAAAATGTCCGGTGAACTGTTGACCACCATGAGTGCTTTAAAAAACTATGCTTAGAAGCTGGTTTGGGGAAAGAGAGGATCTTGGAAGATTCATGCTCTTAAACTGGTGGAGTTGAGGAACGTTCATCTGCTCATTTATACGGTAGAGCTGCTTGAAAAGGATGTGATGTTTGGTTTCAATATCTTGATGATTTTAAAAAATAAGACCCTTCATTTCCTTTTGTGTTTTTATGTTATTAATACATGTTTTTCTTTTTTTTTTTGGAGAATGGGTGAGTGACAAAATGTGGTCACTTTTCTTTCAAGAGTTTCTCTTTACAAAGGACCTTTTCCACAGTCTGTTTGTATGTTGTACATTAAAATTATGTAATTTGCTTGAATTATTACAATAAAATGGAGGTATTGAAACTTCTAAAAAAACTGCTCTTTCCTGTTAACTGTATGATATTATGAAATTGATTTCATGACTACATGGTACAATACAGCACTGGTTTGTCTTTTAGTGGGATTGTCTTTATTTTGGGGGTCCTAAATAATTGATTAACTTCCATTTGTGGTGTTTATAGTTTTTAATGTTGAAAAACGTGGAAAGTAGTATAAAGACAAATATACACACATCTAGTGTACAGAATACATTATAAACAAATAGCATATCATAAATATTTATAACTAACAGATAGGCTACTATACAAAAATAGGTTAACATGTATTTTACTATGTATTAATGTTTAATTACGTATACAAATCGATTAAAATATCTTTGAAACGTGATTACCTACGCATGGAAAAAAACAAAAACATTGCGTAAGCTTTAACAAAGACCAAAAAAAATAAAAACACTGAGCCAGCAGATGGCATCGCGTGAGCTATGACGCAACGCGCACCTCACCCTCATCATCTAGCGCACCCTCAGATATTAATCGGTCCACCCGAGAAGCATGATGTGACCGTGACACACACATCCACCCGAGGACAGAAAAACAACAACATTCTCCTTCTCCGTGTCATTGAGTGCAGTTATGTCTGAGGCGCCATGCCAGATCTTTCGGGGTGTCTGCTCCTCGCCGCGCTGCTGATTTTCTGCGAGGATGGGTACGTGAGGAGAGCGGAGGGTGGAGTGCTCTCCCACGGCCTAGCCTCGCTGTCGGAGGAGGACAATGCCAGCGACACACACACGTCCCCGCTCGAGGGACAGGGGAACGCGACGGTGCCGCCATCAGGTAACGGTCACGGCATCAGCTGGTTTCATCTTCAGCATCATCTATATCATCAGCATCAGCTGCGCCATCAGCTCCGCATGCGGCGTGCTTGCTAAGAATAGGGATGTTTTCATGATGGGGTACATCACAACAAAGGACATGGGTGCGCTGTTGACCGATGTGCTCGGTGCCTCATAACATTGGCTTAACATGCATTACCTAGTATTTGTTAGCCTCTTCTACACTCGAAATAAAAACACCTATTTCAGTCTTTTTATATGGACAGCCATGTCCACATTTTTAAGAGCTGAATAGCTGATATGGTTGAGCTACATTGCACTGCTTATCTTGACGGTTTGGTTTAATATTTAAGGCGAGATTATTTCAGTGGCATATAATAAAATACATTAGGTGTTTACTGTCAGGGGTTTTCAAACTTTTTGATGGCAAGACCCTCAAGTTGTGAAGGACCCTATAAAGTCAAATATATATTAAGGTTAATTTTAGAATAAATAGTATGTGATATACATTTTTAATGTACTAAATTATGGAAAATATTATTATTAATACAAAATAATTTAGGGATGCACGATATCGACCACCATATCCGTATTGGACAATATATGTTCATTTTTGGTGGTATTGTTATATAAAAGCCAATATATTTAAACTGGTAAATAATGGATTATTTCCTTCAGCTGAGACACTTCCCTTTAAAATTTCAGCAGACTCCAGTTTGAAAACCCCTGCCATGTGTCTTAACTATTCACATATGGGTCTACTACAGAGAATACATGTATCCCGTTATTGTTACCATCTGCTACAGTACTTCATTTCCTGTTTGATTTTTTTGTAAAGTACCAGATCATGGTTGTAATAGTTGATTTGTAACAGCGTAAAATCCATCATAAATCAAAAATATATGTATAATTATTAAATATCAGGGACCGAAGTTAAGATTTATTTGGTCCAAAGGCTTTTCCTATAAAATTCTGTGTGGTAACAAATTAAACAAATTATTGATGCTACATTGCCTTATTTGACTAACATTTCTATACCTCCTGTTATAGTTGGTATGGGTTGAATAGTTCTGTCATTATTTCATCCTGGTCATAATTTTGTGTTTTGAGCATCTAAAACAGGCTCTAAGAACGTGAGCTTCACTTTTTTTCTTTCTTCAGTATAGAGACATTTCAAGAGGTTCTTCAAGGTTTAAAGTCTCAGCTTTTGATGTGCTCGTCGTCAGACATTTGGCACTTTGATCTATTTTTAAGTCACTCTGACTGAGCCGTGGGTCCAGTGGTCATTACTATTTCAATGCTAAGAGGTTGCCACCAGATTTTACTGTCACCAACCAATTTTATCATTTTTGGCTGAACTGGTTTTTAATGCCTCTTTCAATTTGATTCATTTTTAAATAAAAATATCTTATCTTTGACTCATATTACAGGGGGTTGACTCTAAATTTACCATTCAAGCGATGCCATATACATTTTTTATTCATTCCCAGTTCCCACTGAACCTGACTTGATCTGTGTCTCTAGAGTCCCTCCTGACACTGAAGATTTGGGTTAAAGATGCATCTAGCCAGAAGTTCCTGAAAGGAGCTGTGGTGGATGTGTTCTTGAATGGATCCCACATTCACTCCAGCCAGACTTTGGAGAATGGAGAGGTCACAGTCACTGTCCCATACAGCCTTGGCCTGACCCTCACTCTGGTGGCCAGCATGGAGGGTTATGTGCTCACCCAGCTGCCTTGGAAAACCACCAAGATGCCCAGTAAGTTAATAGCCTTTAAGATGTAGTGTTATTTACTAAATTAATAGTTTGTGTATTTTATGATTTGATGTCATCAGATTATATTTTTTTTTAGGTATATACAGTATTAATTAAGATATACATGTTTGAATTATATATGATTCATCTTAATCCATAAATATTTTTGCAAGATATGCTCAATAAATACCTCAGACAGCAGTGAAAGAAAGCAGTGAATCAATGTGACCTCACCCTGGCTTGTTGTATAATATTGACATTCAAATATATCGAGAAATTCAACTAATGTCATTTAAATGTGAAAAACCTGGCTACTAAAATGAGGTCTGAGTATTCGTTTTTTTGTCTTTTCCTAGTTTTTTCTGTTATTACGATGTCCCTGCGCCCTCAAACACAAGGGAATATCTGGCTCTTTGAGGATACTGTGTTGATAACTCGAAAAACATCTGGTATGTCAGTTAAATCATTTCTTATTCTATTATTTGATCCTACTATCCATTTAACTATTTTGAAATTGAGACCTGTAAAAAAATGTATAATCCATCATTTAATTTATTTACTGCATAGACCAACTACTATTATTTATTTATCTTGACGTATTGCAGATCTGTCATTTCAACCGAGTGTCCAGTTTCCCAAAAGTCTCCTCAAACTGTCTGAGAACACTACCATCTCCATGTTGTCAGCCTATCTGACAGCTCCAGCCCTGCATACAGAAAAAGACTCGAATTTCTTTACTCTAAACATCAATGGCAAAGGAGGTAAGATGAACTTTGAAAAAAAAGGATAAAATACCTATTGCATCTGGCTTAATAATTTAACCAGTTGCCTTGTCACATCTCTTGAGTGAATGCTGACCCTATACGTTTCATTGAGATGTTAAGGATCCATAACAAGTGAGTGGAGTATATTGTAGGGCAGTTTTAGTCAATGAATTCTACAAGCTCCATTATTGTTAAGACTCAATACTGTATTGATTATTTAATGTTATCGATTGCAGCATATTATTGATTAGGCAATATCAGGCCGCTTGGTTACCCAGATCAAATATGATGGCACATTTTACACATATTATTGATCTTCTAGTAGTCCAGTGTTTCTCAATTCCAGTCCTCAGGACGTAACTACCAGAATGTTTTTAGATGTCTCCCTATTCAAAACGTAGAAGCTGGTGAGTTGAATCAGGTGTTTTAAAGGTAGGGTAGGCAATTTTTTTCAAAAACACTTTTTGTTATTCTGGTTGAAACTCTCTACAGTTCCTCCTGAACCAAAACAACAAGCTTATGCTGCGTTAATGCCATGTTATAATAATAATAATTTGGATATGGCGACCTGTGACGTTCTACCCAGAGCTGTTCACGTCATGATTTATCCGTTTCTGTGTATCAATATCAACGGCAAAATGAATTCTGCAGCAGTCAGGTGGTACAAGAGCTGTTGTTTACATTTATTGTTATGGTCATTTTATGCAGCCTAGAAATCTAGACGCACCCTAGCGGCAGCAAAAATTATTTTGCAGCCAGTGTAGTCTAGCAACTCTCCGTTGGCTTTCGAGCTGGAAAAAACAAACTCTAGTCAGACCAATCACATCGTGTATAGAGTTGGTGGGCGGACTTAACATAATAACGGCAGAGTTGTGATGGTTCCGCGTGATTTACGTGCTACTTGAAAACAAAGAAGATGACCGCTGCTGCTGGCGAACAGCGGTATTTTGAATCGGCTTTGGCCGCGACTCTGGAGGACTTGGAGTTAAGAGAACTTCACTTAAGTCATTCTTAAAAAAGGAAGATGTGTTCGGAGTTTTGACGACCCTGGTATACCCTGGTGGGAAACGCATGGGATCATCCACAACCGTTCGTTGCTCTGGTTGGTTGTAGCGCCGCTATCCTATTGCGTGCAGAGGGATTTTGAAAGACAACCATTTATCCCGCCCCTCGGATTGAGGTATGCCAATGGTGAGTTCCCAGAACTAACTTCTTGATGTAGGTCTGGCTTGCCAGGCTAGATTTCATGTGCTTTGAGACATGAGGTAATTTAACATCTTCGTAATTTAATTCAACGCTTTGCTGAATCTGCTCTGGCTGTGCACATTCATGTGTTTTGGAGGAGGCTTTGGGAGTGCTCTGAAGGGAGGATGGGATCTAATGCTTTCAAAGCTAGCTTACTATTGCTAGCCGCTACAAAATTCTACCCTACCTATTAAGTAGTGAGACATCTAAAATATTCTGGTAGGTGGGTCCCCAGCTCTGATGAGGCTCAATAACTTTACTTTCATAATGGGTCTTATTCACTGGCTGCAAGAAACATCGGCCATGATGCATCAGACTCTCAAGCTAACTACATAATTTATGTGGAAAATGTTGGATGGCTGATGTACAATCTGTACAAGAACATTGGATCTATGAGATTAGAATGTCTATGAAGTGGTAAAGCTTTGGGAAAAACATGAAAAACCCTTGGACCTGAGGAATGGAGTTGAGAAACATTGCTCTAGACCACACACCCTTAAAACAATTTTCCAATTTATTTTCTGCAGATTCTAAAATTAATCAGTTATCTTTGTATTACCAATTACAGGTTATAGGAATGTCAAGTTAAGCCCCTTGGCTATGATCAGTGCCCAGTTAGTGTCTAATGGAAAGGAGGTTGATGTCAAAGGACCCATTCAGCTAACAGTACCACTTCCCTACCACACCCACCTACGACCCTCCGACTCACTTCCTGCGTGGACCTTTGACATGACAATAGGTGATTGAAAAACTGCAATCATGCTAATTTAAAAGATGTTTCGGATCTTACATTGTTTTCTTTAAGTGGGGACTATTACCTATCAGCATTTTGTCTTTAAGCAAAGCATGTAATGGTCACAAGGGTTGAGGGGGAGGATTGTGTCCAAAAGCACTAAATGACATATGTTATCACAGGTACCTGGGTAAATAAAGGTATAGGCACTGTTCAGATGGAGAAAAACAGCCTAGTCTGGACTTATGTAGCACCTCAACTTGGTAACTGGATTGCTGCACCACCACCTTCATCAGGTAAGTATCAGTCATATTTAAGATGTTGAATTAAAATAATTATTGTCAAGTCTCACTCATCAGCCCATATTGTTGCTATTTATGAATGAAGATGCATTTCAGTTTCATTCCTTTAACACTAGAATCAAAATCTTCCAGGCTTCTGTTAAT
Organism: Chrosomus eos; assembly: GCA_036326025.1. Taxonomy (NCBI): domain Eukaryota; kingdom Metazoa; phylum Chordata; class Actinopteri; order Cypriniformes; family Leuciscidae; genus Chrosomus; species Chrosomus eos. The sequence goes on along the minus strand of CM070828.1, from coordinate 10,746,138 downwards.
ATGCAGCCCTCTAAACAGATTATGTTGTGTAAATCTAGGTTTTATGGGGCTTGGAAGCTCAATGGATTTCATTTCCTACCACACATACCTTCTTTTGGGTATCTTGGGAGGAACTCTTGTGATAGTCATCGGATTTTTATCTGTGATTGTATTTCACTGCAGGTAAGAGTTTATTAAGCCATGCAAATATCATTGTATCACATTCTTATAAATACAACAGTGCAGGACTTATTTCATCTTAACCTGTTAATTTCAGTGAACTAAAGGCATTTTTCAACTCATTATTATTAAAGGGCAACTATCAAAATATGTATCTCATTTTACAGAGATTTAAACCATGAGGTTGGAAGAAAGCGATGGAATTCCACCAGGCTCACTGTATTGAAGAAAGACCAGACCACTTCCACCAGCTCTGATGAGGTTCAAGAACTTTTTTTTCATAATGGGGAACGGTCTTTTTCACTGGCTGCAAGAGGCATCGGCCATGATGCATCAGATTCTCCACGGCACCAAGCCAACTACAACATTTATGTGGAAAACATTGGAAGGCCGGTGGGCAATCTGTATGAGAACATTGGAGCTGTGGGATTAGAAAGCCTCAGAGCCCCAATGTCTAATCTCTACATTAATAGTGACGAAGTGGCTAAGCTTCGGGAACAATTCGAACAGAATGGCTCACGCCAGGGTGGTGCAGAGAATTTAGTTTTCAAAGACAAGCTGTTCCACATCTACAACCAGCCTCTGGCTATTGTACAGGCCCCAGAGATGTTTAATTCCCAGGGACAAGCTGACCCTTGTGGAAGCAGATCTGCCACTTTCCCGCGGAATGGCATGGAACATGGAGCTCAGACAGAGCGGAACTTAAAAGACAGTTTCACTCAGACGTTGCCTAAAGTTCCCCAGCAAGACGGCGACGAGCAGCAGGCTCTGGAAGGAGTGCAGGGTGCTGCCGCTAACCCCGGGCTATGGGGCCGCTACAGTCATCTCCTGGAATCCGTATCTGTCCCAGGAACTTTGAACGAAGCGGCTAGAATGGGGCCTTTTCGGGGGGAACTCCAGGGCATATCAGAGCAAACCTTGCTTGAGCTCACCAAGGGAAAGCCATCCATTCACCAGCCCCGGGCTTGGTTTGTGTCTCTTGATGGTAAGCCAGCAGCCCAGGTTCGTCACTCTGTGATCGAGCTTCAGGGAAGACATCGTCCAGGCAGCAGCAATGACACAAGCTTGGACTCTGGAGTGGACATGAACGAGCTGCTGCAGCATCCTCTGCGGAAAAGCGAGGAACCCTCGAGCGCTAGCTTGGCTAAAATAAGTGGAAATCAAGAGCAGGACTTGAGCAGCAGTGAAATTGGGAGTCCTGAGGACACGTCCCTGAGGAACACCCTGGAAGGCAGTAGTGCGGCCATTCCCAACATCCCGGAGGACAGGGATGCAGGGGACACTTCCAGTGAGTCCAAATCTACCCCTCCACCACGGAGACTGCGGAAGGTTCGAGACAAGAAGCCTGACAAGAAGACATCGCGACATGTGAGGGAGGAGAGACCGCACACGAAACGCTAACTGAATAACCTGTGGGTATCTGTAGCTTTTTGGTGTCTGAAAATGGTTTTGATCAAACTGCCTTATAATATAAACATCAGGAAGAATGAACAAAACAAAAATGCCTGTCTAACCTGCCGTAGCTCAAAGTTGATTCCTGTGGCTATGCTGTATCCAGCATTTTGTCAGCAGTTCATTTGTACACAATTTCGCAACCACACTACAATGTTTTTACCAACTTCTTTGAAAAAACATATTTGTTTACCTTCAAAAGTACACTGTAAAAGTATGTATATATATCTATATATATAATATATAAGTATTTTTAAACATGTATGTTTAAATGCTTGTACCCACAATGCTCTTATAGTGAGTCTGCAAAACTGATTTAAATGCAATCAGTTTGGCTTGCTTGGAATAATTTTTTGTTCTTCAATTCAGTTCAATGTAATGCAAGGAACTGCCACACAGTGTCATAAACAATTATGAGATAAATTGTGGAAAAACTGAGCACTGTTATCATAAGCTATTAATCTAAGCACTATATATTCTACAATTCAGAACGTGCACCAGTGTGTTGCTAAGAGTTTTTTGAGGGAGCGACGGGCCTTTAAGGTAATTTGCCGTTTTGACGCACTGTACTTATTTATTGTATTCTTGCTAGTCACATTTGCATGCTGTCCATTGTGATGCTTTTACCATTCAATGTTTTAATGTGTAAGAATGTAGTACCCAAAAACATCGAAAATATGTCTCGGTTATGGCTTACCTTACGAAGTCCAATGCTGAAGCACAGCTGTACAGGTCATAAACCTAGCATATTAAGATGTTTCTTGTGCTAATGTGTTTTGTGTATGAAATATTAATTCACAAATTGACAACATGATTATCAACTCATGTATTGAATGTGTTGGAGCTTTTGTAGCTTTATTATTTTAGACAATTAATTGTAACCGTTTGATTCTTCATCAACAGTTACAATAAGACACTAGCTTGTTGTTGTCAGGCAACAAATTTGAACCGAGAAGGGAAACGGAAATTGTCATTTTAAATGAAGTATGACCGAGGAGAGAAAATTGCATTGTGTCAGCTGAATGTTTTTAAAGTAATTTATGTTGTATTGTAGCATTTATTGTTTCAATAATTGTAATATGTTTTAACAATTTCTCAACACACTGGTCTAAATGGTGCAAGAGCCATTTCTGGATGCTTTTCAGTACAACTTGTAATCTGCCTTTTTGTGCACATTTAATAAAGGTACTTGACCAAAAATACTTTGTTTTATGTACCCAGAACTGATAAGACTAATGCATTTTATTTTAGCTTTTTTTAAACAATATAAATAAATATTCAAATAATAAAATGATTGTCTCTTATACAATTATATAAGTAAAAATGGCTAATTTTTCAAGTTAGGATTTATCTGAAATCTTTGCCTGTTTTCAGCAGAGGTCGAGGATTGAAGGATTCTGTAATTCAGTGACTGTTCAACTAAACACAAGAATCACTTAATCAGAACATTCTTGATTTTATTAAACATGAAGTTTAAGGCACTCATGTGGACTATAATATGAAAAAGCCCATACTAAAACTATAAAGCTATAAAATTAAAAATGGACATCTGAGCCTCCCTCTGGTTGCTTCTGTTTTTAGCCGTAGTTTAATAAAAGCTTTTTAATATTACACATGTGAGCGCTTTGGATTTCTTGCTATCCAGTAGAGTTATTCCTAACACCCATGGAGCAACATACTACCATTATTTTTTAATTGCATACCAATTCACTTTGCTCTAGTTTTCTCAGAAGTATAGCTTTGACATGACTGCTTGTCATCTAGAGATGAAGATCCTTCATATCCAGCCTGTCTGGCCTAGGTCTCTGTCTGATCTGATCTTTCCTCAGTGGTCTGATCCTGTCGTTAGCAGGTGTCATGATAAATGGCCCATTAATGCCTACAATGAGTCTTTGCTGGTCATTCTGTGTTCTGGGCAATGCTGACTGGACATTCAAAGTTAGACTGACTGTTGAGGGACTATTTGGAAAGGATACTCTCCTCTCAGCCGGTGCAGCTATGGCTCCTGATAAGCTCCTATGCAGAGAACTCTTTTCTTTTGTATGATTGTGTTTCATGGTGGACGTTCTGGTATATGGTTCTATGTGGGAACTATTGATGCAGAGGCCCCGAAAGCCCTGAGTGAGTGAATCCACTGAGGAAGGACTGCACACAGATGGTTCAGATGTCATTGTTCTCAACAGAGATGGAGCACTATCTTTCTTTACCTGCAAACCAATACCTGGTAGAAAGAACTCAGAGAGCCGTTCATCGGGACGCTTGCTCTGAACATCACTAGATGGAGCCAGAGGTCTTTCTGTTCTGCTACTTCGAGGATTCCATGTAAGAGGATTGTAGATGACATGCCAGTCCAGTGGGCAGCAGTTAGACTTTCGGAGCACTGGATCAATACAGCCAGTATGGAACTGGTTCAGGTTCAGGAAAAAGAGAAAAATAGATAATATTTCTCTTGCACTATGTATAATTATTTAGCTAATAGTTTGTCTTATTTATAAGAAAGTCATGCGAGTTTGGAAAGAGTGAGTGTGAGTAATTTTATAGGAAAAAAAATCAAAGACATTAAAATGAGCTCCTAATGGTCAGCTTTATCAGCATTCAGCCCACCTTAAATGAGCTGAACTTGAAAATGTGTTACCTTGTGTTTGCAGGGAAGGGTTCTGACATGCTGACCCAGTTGAAATCTTGAGAGGCAGATTCTACATTGAGCACCTGGATACAGAAATCTGGACTCTTTCCGAACCCTTATCGTCGGCAAACTTTTTATTACATAGTTCGGGACTATATCACATGTCACACCAGACATGCTGCGGGAGCTGTAAAGTAAAATAGAGTAATGTGTCTGGGTAAATTCAGATATATAGAAATTATATAAAAGAACTGAACAGAAGCCATGAATGGGCAGACGAACCTACTACCCATTAAATGGTTTTCCATTTTCTGTGTTTCTTCAGAGTCGTGAGGTCCTGCTATCTGCCATGGCTGGCATCTTTTCTGCACAATTGTAATGAAAAAAATAGTCAAATGTAATGACTATTTTGTTAACCTGAGTCCAATTTGTTAATACTGATTCACGACCTAGGGAGCTGCTGATTGAGACGCGCCTGTCTGAAAGTGCCATATGTAAGCTATTTTCTAATTGATGCTACAAATAACTACTTTCTGCAGTTATGAATGGCATCATCATGTTTCACATGTCATGTGAAACACAAACCTTGTACAAAATCTCACCATTCGAACTATGAAGTAATGTTTTGGATGGACTCTTCTCTTAAAGCAATCCTCACACAGGTGGAAATAACTGCACTCTGTGCACCTGTGAACGAACATCAGACGTAAGACGCTGCATATGACACATAATCTAGCATTAGACAGAATCAGGATAAATACATTCCTGTTCAAAAAAATACATTGAAAAGTAACATGAATAAATACTAATACTTTTATTCACCAAGGATGCATTAAATTGATCAAAATTGACAGTAATGACTTTTACATTGATGCATATTTGATAGAAATACAAAATTCTATTTCAAATAAATCTATTCTTTTGAAGAACTTTCTATATATCAAAGTATCCTATAAAAATGTATCACGGTTTGCACAAAAATATTATAATACAAAATAGGTAACACTTTATTTTAAGGTGACGTAGTTACACGTTACTACATGTACTTGCAATTATAATAACAGTGCATTATTCATAATTACAGGTAACTAACCCAAAACCAAACCCTAAAGTAACTCTAGTAAATAATATTACTCAGTACTTATTTGACTAAGTACAATGTAACTATATCACCTTAAGATAAAGTGTAACCCAATAATGTAATTGTCACGTTTTGATGTGTTCTGTTAATCTTTTGTGATCTTGTTTCCCCCTGTCTTTGTGGTTTTTGGTTTAGTCCTGTTAAGTTTTCCCGCTCCTCGTTTGTGTCCAATTTTATGCACCTGTTTTCAGTTAATTATCTTGTTTGGTTCAGTGTATTTAAGCCCTGTGTTTTCCCTCAGTGTTTGTCGATCGTCGTCTACGTATGGTTGTGTGTTTCTGATTTCCTGGAGTTTTGTTCATGTTTAAGTTTGGAAAGTTTTCATTTTGTTATTAAAACATTTATATTGAAGCTTTCGTGTCCTCGTCTTCAGCACCTGCACCGCAACCCTGACAGAACGATCGACCATAACAAAAAAAAAAAAGGGAATGAACTACGAACTCTGTGTCCCACAAGATGGCCGGACTCTGGAAGAATATGCGGAGATATATCTCCATCTTTTTCGGGACTCTAATTGGGACGAGGAGTCCCTGACACATGAGTTTTGGAGTGGGATGGACGATACCCTCGCTCAGAGACTGTTGTTGGGAGATCTCCACCTCCCGTTAGTAAAATTCATTGCCCGTACGCTGTGGGTGTGTGGTTCCTCATTCACCGTGGGAGACATCCAGCCCGATCTCCACGGCCAGCAAGAGCCCATCACCTGCACGCCAACGCCTGAGCCCATTGCATGCACGCCAGAGCCTGACCCGTTTGACGACCTTCCAGAGCTTCTTCCCCAGAGCCTTCACAGCTGGTCCCGTCCAGCCCAATCAAGCCTTCACCGCTGGTCCCGTCCAGCCCCGAGTTTCCTGATATGCTGGTCCCGTCCAGCCCCGAGTTTCCTGATATGCTGGTCCCGTCCAGCCCCGAGTTTCCTGATATGCTGGTCCCGTCCAGCCCCGAGTTTCCTGATATGCTGGTCCCGTCCAGCCCCGAGTTTCCTGATATGCTGGTCCAATCCAGCACGGAGCCCGTTGACCCAGAGCCAGAGCCAGAGCCCGTTGACCCAGAGCCAGAGCCAGAGCCCGTTGACCCAGAGCCAGAGCCAGAGCCCGTTGACCCAGAGCCAGAGCCCGTTGACCCAGAGCCAGAGCCCGTTGACCCAGCGCCAGAGCCCGTTGACCCAGCGCCAGAGCCAGAGCCCGTTGACCCAGCGCCAGAGCCAGAGCCCGTTGACCCAGCGCCAGAGCCAGAGCCCGTTGACCCAGCGCCAGAGCCCGTTGACCCAGCGCCAGAGCCCGTTGACCCAGCGCCAGAGCCAGAGCCCGTTGACCCAGCGCCAGAGCCAGAGCCCGTTGACCCAGCGCCAGAGCCAGAGCCCGTTGACCCAGCGCCAGAGCCAGAGCCCGTTGACCCAGCGCCAGAGCCAGAGCCCGTTGACCCAGCGCCAGAGCCAGAGCCCGTTGACCCAGAGCCAGAGCCAGAGCCAGAGCCCGTTGACCCAGACCCAGAACCCGTTGACCCAGACCCAGAGCCCGTTGACCCAGAACCCGTTGACCCAGCGCCCGTTGATGTCAAGTCAGTTCCCGATCATGAGCCTGTCCTCCCCAAGAAAATTTTGGGGGGGCGCCATACGCCTTCGCCGTGGCCGGCCAAAGATCCACGGAGGCCCGAAAAGATAACACCGCCATGGCCACCTGAAGGGTCTGCACCGCCATGGTCACCTGAAGGGTCTGCACCGCCATGGTCACCTGAAGGGTCTGCACCGCCATGGCCACCTGAAGGGTCTGCACCGCCATGGTCACCTGAAGGGTCTGCACCGCCATGGCCACCTGAAGGGTCTTCACCACCACGGCCACCTGAAGGGTCTTCACCGCCGTGGCCACCTGAAGAGCCTGCACCGCCTTGGACGCCCGAGGGTCTCACAGTTCCGCCCTGGACGCCCGAGAGTCTCACAGCACCGCCGTGGCCACGCCCACAGCCTGCTCCGCCGTGGCCACGCCCACAGCCTGCTCCACCATGGCCACGCCCACAGCCTGCTCCACCGTGGCCACGCCCACAGCCTGCACCATCGTGGCCACGCCCACAGCCTGCACCGTCGTGGCCACGCCCACAGCCTGCACCGTCGTGGCCACGCCCACAGCCTGCTCCGCCGTGGCCACGCCCACAGCCTGCTCCGCCCTGGAGGCTTCCTGGACCTGCACCATGCCCTCGTCAGCCTCCAGGGCGCCCACCCTCCCACCCCTTTGGATGTTATACGGTGCGAGGACGCGCCTTCGGGGAGGGGGGAGGTACTGTCACGTTTTGATGTGTTCTGTTAATCTTTTGTGATCTTGTTTCCCCCTGTCTTTGTGGTTTTTGGTTTAGTCCTGTTAAGTTTTCCCGCTCCTCGTTTGTGTCCAATTTTATGCACCTGTTTTCAGTTAATTATCTTGTTTGGTTCAGTGTATTTAAGCCCTGTGTTTTCCCTCAGTGTTTGTCGATCGTCGTCTACGTATGGTTGTGTGTTTCTGATTTCCTGGAGTTTTGTTCATGTTTAAGTTTGGAAAGTTTTCATTTTGTTATTAAAACATTTATATTGAAGCTTTCGTGTCCTCGTCTTCAGCACCTGCACCGCAACCCTGACAGTAATAATATAACACAAGAGTGGTTATAATAAAATAATATTAATAAAAGAAAATATTACTTGAGCAACATACAATCATTTCTGAAGGATCATGTGACACTGAAGACTTGAGTAATGGCTGATAAAAATTCAGATTTGCCATCGCAGAAATTAATTACATTTTTAAAAATATTAAAAAGAGAACAGTTAATTTAAATGGTAATATTTAACATCAATACAGTTTTTATTGTATTTTTGATCAAATAAATGCAGCCTTTTAGCGTAAGAGACTTCTTTTAAAAACATAAAACATTTCCTACCAACCTCTTTTGAATAGTATTGTATGTCTGCACTGATTTGTCAATGCTATGTAATGGTTGCCTACTTGAAACATTTGCCGATGATTGGACAGGCCCTGCAGATGTTGCACATAACACCCAGATGTTTGTCCAGACAGTCCCTCTCATAGTAGGTTAAAAGTTCACCTGCATTTTTCACCTGTCAAAAATAATAGTTAAACCCAAGATGATTTAAGCTGAAACAATAGATATGAGTTATTTAAGTGACTGGGTCTTGTAATGATGTACCTGTTCAATTAGCTGCTTAAAAGTGCCAAAGTCTTCTCTACAGAGTGGACACTTAAGCAGGGCACATGGGTCTCTCTTTGTTTGGTGATCAGCCCATACCTTCATACAGGAAATGTGGATGTTGTTTCCACAGCTGAACCTTTACAATGACGCATAATTACAACTCAACCAGTCACAAACCACAACATAGAAATTTTGTTTCAGTAATTATCACTACTAGCTAGTTTAAATAGAAAAATGTGATGCATTTGGCTTTAAAGATGGAGACAACACAATATTTATAATACATTTCTATGTTAAATGCATTGATTTCAAAAGTTTCATCAATAAAACATTCACTTCATGTTAATACAGTATTTACCAAGAAATTTAGACATAGATTTAGAAAGTATCCACTTAATTTCCTGAATAATCTTCTTACTTGCAATAGGTCACAGGTAATTTTTTCAGCAAAAGTTCCTCTTGACAGATTGGACATATATCATCTTTCTCTACATCTTTCTGTCTGATTCCTCCATCTTCCTCACTAGGCTCAGGACATGAAAGGCCTGCTGAGTTCTCCCTTTCATTAGGAGATGTAGTTTTGGTCACATGAAGCCCTTGCAACAACTCTAGGATATGTCTCTCCGCAAGACCGTACTGAAAACAGTCTGAAACAGAACAAGTGCCCAGACAGACAGTTATAGCTCAAACATTAATGTATAAATAGTATGTGCCTTTATGTACAACTGTTTGGAGGATCTTACTGGATAGGGTTGCAATTGCATTGAGTGATAACACTTAGGGGGAAAAAGGGTCTACTTACATTCATGATCTCCTGGTAGTCGGAATTTACGCATTAAAATCCTAAAATAAAATGTAGATGAAAGGTAAAATAAGATTATGTCTCTCAACATGCAAATGGTGTATGTGTTTCTTCAACAATGTGCACTTTTCTGTCCAAGGGGTTGATTTTATTAAAACTAACTAATTAAATTTCATACGAAGGTCACATTAAAACTTGGAAATGTTATACCATGTAGATAATTGATTTATGCTACTTTTTAAACGCCTTTCATGTATAGAATTAGTTGTTGTCTACTTGACTTTCATTTCAAATTCCATAATTTTAAACAATCTATCCATCTAAAGAAACTTAGTTACCAAGGAGGAGTCGACAGTGCCAATGAAAAGCATGATAGATATAAAGTATGAGACATGTGATGTGTGATGAAATATGACAGACATTATGCGTCTGAATATTTGTAATTGTGTCATATTTTTACTTGCAAACAGAATCATTTTTATTGTGTCCAGAATATTGTTCTAATCAAGCAATCAAATTATGCATAAAGTGTGAAAATATTAGTAATTGTGTGTACTTAAGTTACATAAAGCTAACTGTTCGCTTTAGCAAAACGACGTTGTTTAAAAAATGTCTAATTTCTAGCACAATGCAAATCATTATTTCAGTTGTGGTGAAAATGACTGTCACTGTAGTGGAAACGTTTAGTGAATGATAAAAATGACAATTCTAATGAGATAAATGTGGGAATTTCTTAGTAAACAAATTTAACCAGAATGTGAAAAGTGTGTTTTAACAAATGGTTTACTTTCTAAATGTCCACAGGCACAGGGTAAAAGTGCCCATTGTTGAAGAAACACTTTCCAATCCCAAGCATTTATTTACCAGCAGATGTGTGTGCAAAGATCCTTCTCTTTCTGGAAGGTAGGGCAGGTACATGTGTGTGGATCTCCCAAGCACACCTTAGATATGAAATAACATTATTAAATTGCACAAAATATACTAAAAATGTGTCAAATAAAAATCAGTACAAACTTACTTTATAATGTTTGCTACCCCCCTCCTCTTTCAGTAGAAATCCAATCGGTCCAAACTCTTTGAGGATGAAAATGGTGGTATTCAGTGCTCGATGTTGGTGTGAGATGACCGCATCACTCACTGCTTTCCTCCACATTGTTTTCCGGAACATTATTAATGCAATTTCGTTCAAAAATGTGCTTATATTATTGGCTAACTTTTTCCATAAATGATTAAGACTCTAGACGTATCATAAAAAAAAACTAATTCGTAATATGAAAACGTTGGCTGGCACTCTTAACTTGATAGTTAACTTAGTAGCGCGATCTTGAATCCGGTGTTACTACGTTGTATCGGATGTTTCTATAGCAACAAGCGACGTCGAATAAACAGTAGCTGCTACTACCTACGTATCACCGCTTGATGGCGATACAAGTCTCTGTGGTCATTGGTCAACTCCAATGGCGCTTAACTACTGTTCTGTCATATCTGTTCCTCTTGTAAACAAATGGTTTTTAAAGAATAATATGCTGTTTAATCATCATTAGTTGACAGAAACGCGGTTAAAAACACACAGTTAGGAGAGTATTGTAAAGCTTATTGTTAAAAGGCTGGCCTTTTACTTTACACTCGTTCTTATGTAATCTTGCAAAATAATGACAAACATGTTACACTGTAGCTATATGTTAGGTATCTAGTTTAGTTAACACTTGTAACTTTTTGAACATTCTGTTGACTGTAAGTAGGCTACTTTGCAACTATCAACTAACTCTCATAGAGAATTAATATACTTAATAATATCTACTTACTCTTTGTTGTGATGGTCCTCCAACAGACATTTTACTGACTATTAGTAACTTTGAAACTACATGTGAACTTATTCTAACTCTAACTCTACTAATACTCTAAAACTCTAATGAGAGTTAGTAGACATGATGTAGTACAACATTACTTATAGTCAACAGAAGGTGCTAAAGGGACCATCAAAATAAAGTGAAACTCTAGTCTATAGAAAACGCAAAAAGAGTTTTTTTTTATTGTTTACACAGAATTTCTGAAACTATGGCTCATTTTCTCTAAACTCTTCACACAAAACGTCTCAGGTTACTATTGTAACCATAGTTCCCTGAGAACAGGGAACGAGACGATGCGTCGAAACGCTACGGGAACGCCTTCTGCGTGATTGCGTCTGAAGCATCTATGCCAACTAGTCCAATGGAAAAAGGGAATGAGCGTCACGGGCGGGTGACGTCATGACCAGGAAAGGATAAGAGCACTTCCGCTGCTCGCCGGCATTTAGCTTCGACAGTGCCGAAGCAAGCCGATCGCAGGGACGCCAGAAGTATGGCAGGGGGACGCATCGTCTCGTTCCCTGTTCTCAGGGAACTATGGTTACAATAGTAACCTGAGACGTTCCCTTATCGAAAAGGGAACTTCGAGATGCGTCGAAACGCTACGGGAACGAGAATACCCAATGCGCCATAATTCAAGTACCTGAGTGTCAGACTGTTCAGCTAAGCACTAAGCACCTGAGAACCTGGGGCAGCATCCAGGTCCAAACTGTAAAATCTCACGAATGTGAGCGGAGAGGACCAGCCCGCCGCATCACAAACATCTTGGAGAGAAACCCCATGCAGCAAGGCTTTAGAAGCCGCCATACTCCTGGTCGAATGAGCTCGGACCACCAAAGGACAAGGCTGGCCCGAGTACTCATAAGCAAGTGAAATAGCCTCGATTATCCACTTACTGACTGTCTGTTTTGAAGCAGGAAGACCTTTTTTAGGTGATCCAAAGCAAATAAATAGTTGATCGGACTTCCTGATTGAGGATGTCCGATGTACATATGTGTCCAATGCTCGCACTGGACACGACAAGTGCAGTCTTTCCTGGTCCGCAGTTGCAAACGGAGGAGGAAAGAAAGCCTGCAGCACAATAGGCCTCGGAGTCAAGGTCGGCACCTTAGGGACGTATCCCTGTTTTGGATAAAGGAACGCCTTGACCATCCCCGGAGCAAATTCAAGGCAGGTGGGGGAGACCGAAAGAGCCTGAAGGTCACCAACTCTCTTGAGGGACGAAATAGCAAGGAGAAAGATGGTCTTAAGAGTAAGGAACTTCTCTGAGA